>CM071959.1:30575000-31775000 GCA_036784905.1 Acrossocheilus fasciatus
ATTATTGAAATATTTATTTTAAAATCTCAGGGTACTTCAAGTAAGTATATTAGGTGAAACAATATATTGCTTTATAATTTATTGATATTGTTTGATCAATATGTAATCAATAAAAAGTAACTAGTCTGATGACAAGTATTTTAAAATGTAATTTAATCTAATTACAAGTACTTAATTTTTGGAATCTGATTACGTAATTCAGATTACATGTAATCCGTTACCCAGCTCTGTTTATAGATGTGCTAGCATTTCATCCATTCTGCTCTGATGGTGTAATGCTTATCAATTGTGTTCAAATAATTCAGGTAAACAATCAATTTAAGAAATAGAACAGAAATGATACTTCATGATTACTTAAATACAGCTTTGATGCCATTGAGATTTGATCGAGAACAGCTTCAGCAGTTCCAGTTTTTAGGCACAGCCTAGTGTTCATCAGAGAGCTTATTAACCATGTGAAGCCTGACATATGAAGTGAGGAGTTTACTGAACTGTTTTCCTCCTCAGCGCTCCATCAGCTTCCGCAGCGACTGCAGGCCGGAGATCACGGCTCCGCGGCCCTGGAGCAGGCAGATCGCGCCGCCCATCACCAAACGCCGCGACAGCAAGCTGTGGAGCGAGACCTTCGACCTGGGCCTGGGACATATGCTGTCCTCCAAAGAGATCAAGAGACAAGAGGTGACTTCACCGCAGTGCAAAAATGAAAACTTGTGGTCAGGCCAGTCTCAAATTCAGCTGAAATCTAAAATCTGTGTTTATCTTTGGTGCATAATTTATCCCGCGCACCACAAATAGGTTAGAATATCATATCCTATACTTTTGACTTGAACAAACTACCACAGAGTAATGCATTCATAAACTATAAACTAATAGATGGGTCAGTGCTGTTTACAGTATAACCAGAATGCCTGTGATATGCATCCTATGTGCTATTTTTTAAAGTTACTCTTTCTTTCCTGTCATCTGTTCATCAGGCCATCTTTGAGCTGTCTCAGGGAGAACAGGACCTGATTGAGGACTTGAAGCTGGCCAAGAAGGTACGCTCTGTTCTTCTCATCACTTCATACAGCATGAACACCTTCGAGTCCTGGTTTTAGCCCGGCTCATAAATCCAGAATGAATAAATTTGATAATTATAATACTTCTATTTTGCACTACAAGTTACTGCACTAACATGACCTAAATTATTTGCATTAAACTTTTATTTAGTGCTGTCAAACGATTAATCGCGATTAATCGCATCCAAAATAAAAGTTTTTGTTTACATTATTTATATATATATTTGTGTACTGTGTATATTTATTATGTATATATAAATACACACACATGCATGTACATATTTTGAAAATATGTACATGTATATATTTATATTGATATAATTTATATTATAAATAAATATATTTAATATACACAGTACACACATATACTAAAACTAAAAAAACTTTATGTTAGATGCGATTAATCTTTTGACAGCACTAATTTATATTTGTTTTGGTGGAAAACCTTTAATCCGGTGTTTACTGTGAACTGAACCGCTTTGAAACAGACAACATGTCATTCGTATTGCACTTTCAATTTTATTTCAACTATTTATTTATATTCCATTTCTTTATTTAAATAATTATTAGCTTTTAATCAACTCACAAAGCCCTGTTTGGAAAACTCCGTTCCAGCATATGGTTTTATGTCTGTTTCTACATTCTGTTCTAATTCTTATCATGTTTTCTAAACATTTCCGTATAGTTCTGCTTGAGTAGTTTGAGTGTCTGATGTGTGATTTCGTCTCAGGCCTATCGTGACCCCATGCTGAAGCTGTCTATTATGACCGAGCATGAACTCAATCAGATCTTTGGCACGCTGGACTCCCTCATTCCTCTGCATGAAGGTGAGCGTGAAGCGGGCGTCTTCTCATCTCTGTGACACATTTCCCACTACAAGTATCTGTTCATCCAGTGGGGCACGACAACATCAAATCAGAACACAAAATAATGGAAATCGCACCGTAAGCCAGTCATGATAGCGCTCGACTGCTTAAGCAAATAGAGATGGAATATTGATTTTTAGTTTAAGTATAAGAAGTTGATTTTATAATGTGAGAAGATCACAATAAACAGAGCAACCAAATCAGATCAGCGCCCTGTTGTTTCTTCACCACGAGGCATAAAGTTGCTTTCCAAAACCTTCACCCTCTCTGTTCCTCTCTGGTGAAATAACCGAAACCATCACAACTTTAACCACTCCACAACCCTAAACCAATGCACTTGCATCTCATCTGTTCTAGCTTGTCTCCTAATCTAGCTGTCTAATAAATACAGCATTATACACTGCAAATATTATTGGCTTTGTGTATAATTGCTCGTGGCATCTGCTAAATGCATAAATGTAGACCAATCCACATGAATTGCCTCATATAGAGACCGTCTCTGAAAAACAGTATTTTGATTGAAATATGAAAACATTTATTATATATCATAGGTTGCATCACACACTGAAGTGGTGACAAAAGACTGAGCTGTTTCTCTGTGATCCTTCAGATTTGCTGAGTCGACTCCGAGAGGCCAGAAAGCCAGACGGCTCGACTGATCACATGGGCCATATTCTAGTAGACTGGGTAAGATCCTCTCGCTGTGAAGTTCCCTCCATCTGATGAACAGAGATGAAACGATTTCAGATGCTGATATTCATTTGTCATTGTTTTCATTTGTCATGTGCCTCCTAGAAAGTGCCTGGTAATCCTCGGCTGTTCAGTGTTTGATGCCCAGTTTTTCTCTGGAACCATTTATGGAAGTTATATGATGCTTAGTGTTTAAAATCTGTTCAGATTTAGGCCTTGTGGACAGTGCGCCGACATATAGCATTGTTGTGCTACGGGTGTCCCGAGTTCAAATCCTGGCTCGAGGACCAGGGTTGCCAGGTTTTCACAACAAAACTCACCAAATTGCTACTCAAAACTAGCCCACTCGCATTTCGAGGGGGTCCCCCGTTAAAAATCGGTGGGTAAAATACATGTTTTTTGGCAGGGTTCCTCCGGTAAAATTTGCATTCAAGAGGCTAAATGTCGTATTATTGGGGTCGCTTCTATCCACGCACATGAAAAACAAACTGCGGCAACAGTGTTAAAGTAGCCCAAAACCGCAGACTTGGCAACCCTGTCGAGGACCTTTCCCGATCCCCCCCCACCCCCCCCTCTCTCACACACTTCACTTCCTGTCAGCTCTGATCTGTCCTATCATAAAGGCATAAAGGCAAAAACGGCAAAAATAAATCTTGAAAACAAAAATCTGTTCAGATTTGAAAAGTTGTGTTTGGGGGTGTCTCACCTGCCAATGCATTTGGACAAAATCTTCTTTTTTGAATCATTGGCTGTGTCTGAAATCGCCTCTTATACCCTTACATAGTGCAGTATTTGAGACGAAACCATACTGGATATCCCATAATGCACCACAATAATGAGAGTACAACTCAACAGCTACAGGATACGTACTCTGTGTCCACACCGACAGTCTACACTGAACACATTAAAGTACATTGGTCCTGAGAAGCAGAGCTGTGGGTAGTTACTGATTACATGTAATCAGATTCCAGTTACTTTTTTAATGGATTACATGATTACATATTATTCACACAGTTGCAATAATTTATTCATAATTTATTGATTCTTCCGTGTATTACTTTTGTTTGTCTTTCAAACACATTAAAATGCACAAATTCGTCAAACCCATCAGACTTTCCTTCCTCTTAGAAAGACGAATTAAGATAAAAGATATCCTTGAAATATCACTGCAGAACATGAGTCAGACAAGTCAGCGGTCCTCCAGGAGCAGGACTGGACACTGTAGCTCAAATAGTAGAGCATGGCGCTAGCAACGCCAAGATCATGGGTTCGATTCCCAGGGAAAGCAAGAGCTGATAAAATGTAAAAATTGTAACTTGAATGCAATGTAAGTCGCTTTGGATAAAAGCGTCTGCTAAATGCATAAATGTAAATGTAAATGTAATGATTGCATCTCTTTCTGGTTGTAGCTTCCTTGTCTTGAAACCTACAACGGCTACTGCAGTAACCAGGTGGCAGCCAAAGCACTGCTGGACCATAAGAAGCAGGACCATCGGGTGCACGACTTCCTCCAGCGCTGTCTGGAGTCGCCCTTCAGCCGCAAACTGGACCTCTGGAGCTTCCTGGACATCCCTCGCAGTCGCCTGGTCAAATACCCGCTGCTGCTGCGCGAGATCCTCAAACACACGCCCAACGAGCACCCCGACCGCCAGCACCTCCATCAAGCTGTGAGCCACGAGAAAACATCTCACCCTGGACCACAAAACACAAAAAATTGAGATTGAGATTTATACATAAGCTGAATAAATAAGCTCTCCATTGATGTGTGGTTTGTTAGGATCGGACAATATTTGGAACTATGTGTAAATCTGGAATCTGAGGGAGCAAAAAAATCAAAACATTGAGAAAATCACCTTTTAAAGTTGTTCAAATGAAGTTCTTAGCAATGCATATTACTAATCAAAAATGAAGTTTTGATACATTTAAAGGAGCAAATTTACTAAATATCTTCATGGAACATGATCTTTACTTAATATCTAATGATTTTTGGCATAAAAGAAAAATCTATCATTTTGACCCATACAATGTATTGTTGGCTATTGCTACAAATATACCTCAGTGACTTAAGACTGGTTTTGTGCTCCAGGGTCACACATCATCTCGTACTGTACTCGTACAAGTTATTTGCCGAATGCATCCTGGAGTCCTGATTGTGTATGTGGTCTCGTTTCTTTCCTGCTCTTTAGATTAACATGATCCAGAGCATCGTGGCGGATATTAACACCCAGACGGGCGAGTCGGAGTGCCGCTACTATAAAGAGCGCTTGCTGTATCTGGAAAGCGGTCAGAGAGATCTGCTGATCGACAGCTCGCGGATCCTCAGCTGCCACGGAGAGCTCAAGAACAACAGAGGAGCCGTAAGAACTCGCTCGTGTCTTGACATGTTTTTCAGTCTAGCATAGGAGAAACCCTTACTATTGTACTATGTACTTACTATTATAATAACAATAAATGATGCATAATTGCATGCAAGTAACCCTTATCCCTAACCATACAGTAAGTACATGTGGTTAATTAATATTGCTCAGTACTTAAATGTATCATTACACTGTAACAAGGACACCCTATTCATCTGGATATTTTTAAAATCAAGAAAATGATTGAATTATTAATCTGTTCCCTTAAAAAAATCAAATCAAAATTTTCCAGTTTTATCACCAGATTCTAGAAAATTATTTGTAGGGCTTCTCAAAAAGCAAAGTTTTGAACTGACTGGGGGACTAAATAACTCAAGAATATTTTCTCTCATGCTTTCGATGTTTATTTCAAAATACAGTAGGTTTATGCAGTACATGGGCTTGTTAGGGTTGCTTCCCTACCTACAGAAGTCATTTCACTGCTACAGTCAAAAATTATGCAGCTAAAATAGCCTCAAGTTAATGAACGCATCAAGCATTGTTAAGGAGTAATGAATCCCAATCCCTGTCTCTCTCTGTTTCTGCAGAAGCTGCATGTGTTCCTGTTTCAGGACGTGTTGGTGATCACGCGGGCCATCACCCAGAACGAGCAGCTGTGCTATCAGCTTTACCGGCAGCCCATCCCCGTCAGAGATCTGGAGTGGGAAGACCTGCAGGACGGAGAGATGCGCCTCGGAGGATCCATCAGAGGAGCCTTCAGCAACAACGAGCGCAGTGAGTCCCGGACTCATCAGAATATTAACACACCACACAGATGCCCTCGGTATTCACAATCTGACAATAGTGAGAGGTCTGGGAAATCCTGCGGAGAAGTTTAGAGAAACTGACATTTTTAGTCTTTATGCATGAAAATATAGCTGCCTTTATATTTTAGGAAGAGGGACGTTCTTAAGGGGATCATGTCAGGTCAAGTCACCTTTATTTATATAGTGCTTTTAACAGCACAGATTGTGTCAAAGCAGCTTTACAGTATCGAATAGGAAAATAGTGTGTCGATTAACGCAGAAGGACAATTGTAAACACTCAATTTTCAGTTAAAGGCAGTTCATCATTGAATTCATCTTACTCTACCAGTCATGCATTTTAATAAATCATCAAAAAGGAGATATTTGATCAAAAATTCTGTAAAATATTGTGAAATTGTATTACTGTTTTTTTAATTGTATTGTAAAATGTAATTCATTTCTGCGATGACAAATCTGAATTTGATCACATATGATTTGTTGATTATTAATTAATTATTATTGGTGCCAAATTATTAATAGTGGTTCTTATTATTATCAATGTGGGAAAGAGCCTTTGCTAATTACTGTTTTTGTGGAAACCATGATTCAGGATCATTTGAGAAAAAAAAAAGTTCAAAAGAACAGCATGAGTATGAAATAGAATAGACTTTTATATAATGTTACAAACGATTTCTGTCAATTTAATGCATACTTACAGAAAAGATTGATTTGATTGATTGATTGATTGATTGATTGATTGATTGATTGATTGATTGATTGATTGATTGATTGATAATTCTACTTGCACTAGTACCGTTTAAAAGATTGGGGTTTCCACATAAATATTAAGCAGCAAATAACTTGTTTTTAACAATTGTTTAATAATAATCAGAAATGTGACCCTGGACCACAAAACCAGTCATAAGGGTCTTTTTTTTTTTTTTTTAATTTTTAATTGAGATGTATACATAATCTGAATCCATTGATGAATGGTTTGTTAGGATCGGACAATATTTGTCTGAGATACAACTATTTGAAAATCTGGAATCTGAGGGTGCAAAAAAATCAAAATATTGAGAAAATCACCTTTAAAGTTGTCTAAATGAAGTTCTTAGCAATGCATTTTACTAATCAAAAATGAAGTTTTGATATATTTACGGTAAGAAATTTACAAAATATCCTAATGATTTTTGGCTTAAAAGAAAAATTGATAATTTTGTATTTTTGGCTATTGCTACAAATACACCTGTGCTGTCAGGTACAGGGTCACACGTGTTTCTTGAGCAGCAAATCAGCATATCAGAATGATTTCTGAAGATCATGTGACACTGAAGACTGGAGTAATGATGCTGGAAATTCAGCTTTTCATCACAAAAATAAATTACATTTGAACATTATATTAAAATAGAAAAGTGTTCTTTTAAAATGTTAATATTTAACAATATTACAGCTTTTACTGTATTTTTGATCAAATATTTACAGCTTTGGTGAGCAGAAGAGACTTCTTTCAATAACATAAAAAAATACATCGTAATTATTCCAAACTTTTGAGTCCCTGGCATCAAAAATCCCCGCTTTAATCTATATGCTGTGAATACTTCACTCAGGTCAGAACTGCAGATGCCTAAAGAGCTGCTGTTAACATGTCCATCTCTCTTTGTCTCCGTCCAGCCAAGAACTTTTTCCGGGTGGCGTTTCGCAGCGGAGGACAGCTGCAGACGCACTGCTTCCAGGCCAGCGACGCCTTCAATAAACAGCAGTGGCTCAACTGCATTCGACAGGCCAAAGAAGCTGTGGGCTCTGAGGAGTCCGAGACAGAGACACAGACGGCAGCGCCGTGCTCAGACTGCAGCGTGATGGACCTGACAGAACTAACCCTCACGCCTGTGAAAACATGAGCCATCCTCTTCGGTATCGTGCTACAGAAAAGCAAGCACTTCTCTGGAGACTGACGCTGCTGTCCATGGTTCTGTGTCATTCTGTGCCTTGCTTTCACTGCGCTGTTGTTTGTGGCAGTCGTTCAGAAACTGAGCATCTGGGTCCAGCGTTTCACTTTAATCTCACTGTCTGCAACTGAAAAGCACTACTGTCTGCGCATGAAAACAGTCACGTGGGGGTAAAAGGTGAAATATTGTTCAGGTGTTTCATGTTCGTTCCATAATCACTAATAAAAAATGACCAGTCGAATGTTTTCATGAGTAAAGGGTGATCGCAGTATTTCTGAATAAGGAATATATATATATATATATATTTAACTACTTCTGTCAAACGATTAATCGCGATTAATCGCATACAAAATAAAAGTTTTTGTTTACATAATATATGTATGTGTACTGTGTATATTTATTATATATATAAATACACACACATGCATGTATATATTTTGAAAATATTTACACGTGTGTGTATATATATTCTTATATTTTATATTATATATAAATATATTTAATATATAAACAACATTTTTCTTAAATACATACATGCATGTGTTTGTATTTATATACAAAAATGTTTGTATTATTATACTGTATATACAGTACATGCATATATTATGTAAACAAAAACATTTATTTTGGATGCGATTAATCGCGAATAATCGTTTTGACAGCACTAAATATTACACATTCATCTCATAAAGAGCATGTCTCAGCACACAGTCGATGTCGGGTCCAATGATGAATATTAAAACTATTGAAGAATCCACAAACGAATTCTTGTGAAGCACTTTGAAAGGAGCTCAGTTCTGTGAGACACTGGTGGAAATATCAGTTTTATACATAAACTCTTCTGTAGCAGCTTGTTTGAAAACACTGCAGCTAAACAGAAAGTCTCTGGTGCCACGCAGATCAGCGCAATCTCTGTCATAGTGTTTTTGTGTGCGCCGAAACCAACAACTTTTGCTGTACAGAGAGCAATCTTTGCCCAAACCTGTCTGGTGGTTTTCAATATTGTGCAGCGCTCAGTTTATAAAAATCTTTTATTCTGTTTCTCTTACCTTTTTTTTTTTTTCTCTTGAAAGTATTGTATTGAAATGTATGATATAAGATGTTTATTTATAGTTTGTTTTTCTATTTTGGTTGCTGTTGGATTAAAAGGAAATGTGAGGTTTTATGTTGTAGAAATCAGAAACGATGAGAAAAGAAAGTGCATATGGAAGAGTTTGAAGGAAAACCCAGGTGGAAATGCATGTTTAATACATGAGAGAGACTGACGGTGTGTAACAAAACGGAAGAAAATCAAATAAACATTTAAAAAAAGCTTAATTATTTCTCTCCTTTACATGATGTTTGTGAAAAAAAATATATATTTTTATGTGTATATATGTTTTTATTTGTTTTTAAATGATGAGCATTGTAGTTATTCGAGGGGGTATTAATATACGCTCCGCTCTGAATCGCTGTGTGTTCAGTGTTTTGATGCAGAGCTGTGAAGTTTAAGTTCAGCTTTGAATGTTTACCATCTTTACACAGTGGAAAACACTGTTCAGGGACGACTGGGTCCCTCTAGTGCTGCTCTGGGGCAGTGCATCACATCTTCATAATGAGGACCACAGGGAGCCACACGTTAAAAACACATTTAGCTCCTGCTCTATATCACAATCAATATATACTACCTTTCAAAGGAGGCTACTTAAACCATGCTTTTCTTACACATTTGACTGCGTTTGGAGTCTGTAATATTTGAATGTTTTTTTTTTTTTAAGTATTTTATGCTTAATTTTTAAAATAAAAATTATAGTAAAATTGTGAAATAATATTACAATTTAAAATAGCTGTTTAATATTTTAATATATTTTAAAATTAGTGCTGTCAAATGATTAAGCATCCAAAATAATAGTTTTTATTTATATAAATTCACACACAAACAGTATATATTTATATTCATATAATTTATATATAAATATATTTAATATGTAAACATTTTTCATAAATATTTTCCAAATATACTCAGTACACAAACACTTTTATTTTGCATGCGATTAATCACGATGAATCATTTGACAGCATTAATTAAAATGCAATTTATTTCTGTGATCAAAGCTGTATTTTCAGCATCATTACTCCAGTCTTCAGTGTCACATGATCTTCAGAAATCATTCTAATATACTGATGTGCTGCTCAAGACACGTTTCTGATTATTATTAGTGTCGCTTTTGATCACTTTAATGCATCCTTGCTGAATAAAAGTACATTTCAATGACAGTGTAATGATTAA
Source organism: Acrossocheilus fasciatus (assembly GCA_036784905.1). Classification (NCBI taxonomy): domain Eukaryota; kingdom Metazoa; phylum Chordata; class Actinopteri; order Cypriniformes; family Cyprinidae; genus Acrossocheilus; species Acrossocheilus fasciatus. Next base: position 30,584,972 of record CM071959.1, read on the forward strand.
AAGCATTTGAACAATAAGTATTAATGTCAGTCCAGATGAGTGAGAGCAGAACCTCTCGAGATTAAACTCCTTCAGGAAGATTATTACTATTGATGATGCAATATCAGGTCTGGAGCTCCTCGTTCTGTGATACTCCCTGAAGAGCCCACTTCTCTCCGGTGCCTTCTTGTCTGGCAGCAACACGGCCCCTGGGTGAGGCCCCTCTTCACACGATGATGGTCATGTGTGCATATGGATAATTACTCACACCTGGATGAGTCTGGAGAACAATAACACACGACAGATGAAAGACGGCACAGCAGCTCTCGAACACCATCTGCTTTGTTAATGATGCAAAACCGAATCCACGTCAGATGGGTGGGTCGAAGGAATATGCAAATTTATTAAAAAGTTTCAAAAAGGAGAACTGTAAATCTGAAACATTGCATTTTAATAAGCGTCTTACAAATGAACTGTTAATACAAGTTTAGTTAAGACCCATTATAAGCTATGCAGTACATCCTCTTCTTATACCCTTGCGAGATCAGATATGCAGATTAAATATACAAAAGGCCAGTGTGCTAAACAAAGCTGTTTCTATGCATCAGGGGCAGGAAACTCTGCTCTTCGTTATATGTAGCATGTTCATTCATATGTTCAGTAAAATTAACTGGTGGTTTCACACCTCCCCGGGGACCTAAACGATCTCTGGTTTAGTAGCTCAGACAGCTGTAGTCCTTAAGCGCATTGTGTGTTAAACATCCTTATTCAAAAACATACAATCACAATAGTGGATTAGATACATAATTATAAAAAGTAATTTTGTTAATCATTGTTAATATTGAAATAACTCATAACAAATAATTCATAAAACATTTCATAATGCATAAGACATATCTAAATATGCAAATTCTCAAAGATCGATTCACCTCTTAATTACAGAGATCACTAACATGTAAGATTTGGTCTAACGGACAGATTCATAATCAGTGTTGGGGAAAGTTACTTTTAGAAGTAATGCATTACAATATTGCGTTACTCCCTAAAAAAGTAACTAATTACGTTACTTAGTTACTTTTTATGGAAAGTAATGCGTTACGTTACTTTTGCATTACTTCTTAAATATGAGAAGGGCTTGATTGTTTGTGTTTAATATAAGGAGTTCTATTTATAGCAAATGTAAAAGCCCTTTCACACCAAAAAGTGTAATGAATAAACCTCAGGCTGAAGGAGAAGTAAATTCACGTCTGTACAGTAGAACGCAGGAGAAGAAGGTTTAACTCTCTTCAGCAATAAAAACACAACAAAACAATGAAGCACAAGTGTTAATTCATCTAAAGTCATTTTTGCTAATTAGTATGGTTGAACTGGATCATCAAAGGTCAGCAGCATCGGTTAATAAAATGAGATTAGATACATTTGTGTTATTTAGCATTTTTGATTATTGCAGGTTTTCGTCATATTCTGAGTTTGCATTTCACTGTTTTAATTCATTTTGATGAATACTAAATCAGTTTTTTTGCGAGTGGGATGAATTAATGCACGTTCACATTTCGTGTAGAACTACAGTAACATCATGTTCACACACAACGCCTCTGTACTTCTGATTTCTCCCAACATGGGGACAAGAGAGCTGTCAGTCAATAAACGGGAAAACAAAGTAACTCAGATATTTTCTTTAAAAAAAAAAAAAATTAATGCGTTACTTTACTAGTTACTTGAAAAAAGTAATCTGATTACGTAACTTGCATTACGCGTCACCCCCAACACTGTTCATAATTCAGTTTACTGTCTTTAAGCCTGACTTTTTTCTAGGGAAATTTTATATTCAGCAGATATAAGTCCATTCATTTCCAGAAGGCCCTTTTTGAGCTATTTTGAGCCTGAAGCTGTCATTGCTTAATGAATGTGACAATAACTGTTTGTTTATTTTACTGAGACATATATTCTTATTATTATTCTTATTATTTCCCATACTATTGTATCCCATACTTTCTTTTTCTAGAAAAATATAATCATGATTTGAAGAGGTGATTTTACTTTACTACTCTTCCATGTGGCCAGCCTTAAAGGAACAGTTCACCCAAAAAACTAAAACAAAAAAAATAATAAAAATAAAATTTGAATATGTGCTCACCCTCAGGCCATCCAAGATGTAGATGAGTTTGTTTCTTCATCAGGTTTGGAGAAGTGTAGCATTGCATGGATGCTCTGCAGTGAATGGGTGCCGTCAGAATGAGAGTCCAAACAGCTGATAAAAACATCACAATAATCCACACCACTCCAGTTCATCAGTTAATGTCTTAAAATGTGAAAAGCAGCATTTCTGTGATAAATCTGGCCAAAATGCCAGTCCAAACTCTTCCGCTCCTCTGATCAACAGAAAGCTTTACTGCGTTTTTAATTATGGGCGGCACTTCCGGTTTGGAAAAATTCCACTCAAAAATACTGCAACAAATCATGTCAAGATTGCGCTACAAATAATCTTTATCCGTGATTTTGACTGAATGGGCTACAAATTTTCATTCATTTTCTATTTTCAGAAGAGAATAACTTACGTTTGCTATATTAATGTGACTGATATGACAACAATATCTAGCTCTTTTCAGCCGAATGCATTATTTTCGCTGCATGTAAATGAAAAAAGACTCTGCTCTCCAGATGTAATTTACGATATTAATCATGCATAATTCCCTGCAATGCACTAATAATCCTCACGTCTCTTTCCAGGTTTGTTTTCACGTGGAAGCTGTAAAATGTAGCATAATTGTTACTAAATACAGATATTACTATAATTATGTTTAACACGTCTGTAATATTGATGCAGATCCTTAAGGATGATCTTTAGAAGTTATTCACGTTGAAATTAATTTATTAATGCTTACATTACACTTATAAATTTACTTTTAATGATCAAAGGTTGAAAGGTGAATAAGGTAATGTCACCCAGGTTTTCAAAATGCTTGTTATTGCGTTATTAGAGTGAACCTTTTGCTGATTGTTTTCCCTGCTGAAAAAAAACAATAGACACCATCACAAAATTTGTAATGGTTTATTGGTTATAATGAGATTTGTACTGGTTTTAATGGAAACTGTAATGGACCGTGTGGGTCTCTACTGGTAATTGGTTATCTTCTATTGGTGGCTTGTTAAAACCAATTAATCCTAATGTCCCAAAACACACTACAGGAAACCATTTTTACTGGTTTTAATGGATAAAAGTTGATGGTTTGTTATGGTATTCGTAATGGAAACCATTAGACTCTTCTCTGATGGTTCTATTGTTTTTTTCAGCAAACGGAAGTTACTCCCATACTTTGCGCAAAGCGTCATGGGTTGCAGGAAAAAGGTGGATAGACAGTGCATCTTTTTGCTCGCAAAAAAACGAAAACAAGCTTATGCACTAGCAAACTTTAACATCGTGACACTGAGTTTCTGCAAGTACAGCTCACTCACATTTTGTCCAGACGATGTTTTATGTAATATTTATGCATATTATTATACTCTGTGTGCTATTGTTTGGATATGGTTGTCACTTGTTGGTGATGAGCTGACTGTGTGCAGTTGAACATAGACACCTGCAGGCGGCGCGCGCTGTGTGTGTGTGTGTGTGTGTGTGTGTGTGTGTGTGTGTGTGTCTGGAGCCGCTGGGCGGCGCTGCTGCGATCCGCTCACACACACACACACACACACAAACACACACTGCGGGAATGAGTGGGCATGCCCATGTGTGTGTGTTTATGTGCGGTGCGAGGCGCGTTCAGCAGCACACACAAACCCCGCGCTGCCTGCAGCTCTCCGCGGCCGCTCATGTCTGCCGCTCCTGAGTGAAGCAGCGATGGAGCACCGAGGAGGCAAATCCTGCGACAGCCCCGCTGCGCCTTCATGGAGCCAAAATGGCGCCACGGAGGAAGAGTATGGAAGTCCGGACGGACCCGATGAAGAGAGACGGGTCAAGAGCGTCTCATGGGCCGCTAAACCCGCCGAGGAGCAGCCGCGGCTCAACTTCCACATCCCCCGGAAGAGCAGAGAAAAGAGAGGTGCGCTGGCCCGCTTTCTTTGTCTGTCTTTCCGTTAACACTCGGTCCGTGTCTCAAATTCTAGCGCGCTCTAAACCTAGACAACAGTAGTGTGCAATCACGGGAACGTGTTGCTCGCGTCTGTGATTCCCAGCAATGCTGTCTAGATGGGCAGCTCTGTAATTCATGACAGTATAAATGGAGATCCGGTGCAACAAACCATAATACAAGAGATACTATCAAATCTGTGTATGTGTGTATTTGTGTATGTGTACCCTCCCTCAGGTAACAGGTTGATCTGCCACACCCGAGTGTCACCTGGGGTACATTGGGGATCACTACATTTCATTAAGAGACCTTAAGGTCTATTTTATGATTTAAAAAAGACATAGATAATTATTAATTTTAAACTAAATGTGAATTATGAGTAATTAAAGACATAAATAAACTTCAAAGCGCCACGGAGTTACCAGGTTCCTTTAGAAATGTATAGAATTCGTTCGAATTTGCGTTCTGACATTCAAAGCCTCGGTTCAAATATCCTGTTTATAACGAATTCTTGGTAAACGTTCCAAAGGATCTATTCAAACGGTTGAATATTCTGTTCAAACATTCTAAACTTCCATTCATGCATTTGAAGAATCTTTTTTTTTTAACAAGGTTTTATTCAAACACTCAAGAGTCATTTAAAGAGTGTAGGAATCAGTATTGTGAGTCATTTAATTGGTGCCATTTCTAATGAACAGTTCTATTGACTTCTAAGTACTTCTGCATAAACACTAAATAATTAATCCGAAACACATTATATAGTTGTTTTATATAACTTTTAGACTGTATGTCATACTGTAAACTATATGTTGTTTATATATATTATATGAATTTAATAGTAAAAAAAATATTTTTAGTAACTTTGCAATTTTGTATATGTTCTGAACCTATATCTATCGTAGTGCTCTCTACTACTTTTACATGTGTGACGGTACACCGATTATGCTTAAAGACAACTTCAAACCAAAATAGGTTGTTGTTGTTGTTTTAATAAGGCAAAACACTACAGGTTAAAATAGTTTTTCATCCACTGTTCAGTTTTGAGATTTTGGGATATTTGGCTTTTCCTGTTGTTTCAGACTAGTGGAGAAACAACAGCCATAATACACTTATAAGTGTTTATTTTATTGCACTTTATCATTTTGCATATGTAGATTTCAGTTACAGTACACCTTTAAAGGGTGTTTTTAGAAAATAATGAGAATGCATCATTTGCAAATTTAACTTGTAATACAACGTTTGCAATTCTTATTGTAATCCGTCATCTTGGGACGTACGGTTTTATATATATATATATATATATATATATATATATATATATATATATATATATATATATATATATGTATGTGTGTGTGTGTGTGTGTGTGTGTGTGTGTTGAAAGTTTATCATATTTAACCTAAGTCTTGCCTTAAAAGATTACAAGACTTTTTAAAGCTTTTTTTAATAATGATGTGTGCAGATAAATGTATAGTAAACAATCCAACGTTGTAGAAAAATAAGAGTGGTTTGATTTCATGGTGACTTTAACAGTAAAGGTATAGTCTATTAAATCTGTCTTTTACTAGCCAGTTTCCAGCCGTTCATTAACATGGGGATCCCTGGGGATTTGGAGGGAGTTGGTGGGGGGTTTCTGCGTCTCTGCAGCAACTCGACTGAATTCATGCTTTAAAATACTACAAATCCCCTTGCGTTCTATTTGAAAACGAGTCAGTTAGTGGCATGGGTACTCATGGTTATAACCGTGACCGCTGAATATCTGAAGCAGACGCACATTATCATGCTCACAAATGAGATTGTGCATGATGATTGTCAATAATAGTAATTGTGCCGATCAGGAAATTAGAGGAAGATACTGATCAAACGGCATGAGTTCATGTAGCAGCCGTGTCTAAAAACATAAGACATGCATCCAAAAGAAAAACATTTGAACAACTGATATTGTACTTTTCTTACAAAGTAAATCTAATGAATAATTAGGTTAGTTATCAATTAGGGTGTGTGATATTGGCCAAAAATATTTTCTCATGATTTTCTGGGTGTTTGCCAACTGTAATATTTTTGTCAGTAACATGTTTTTGTGCTGCACCCTTGGCTAGTCTAACCTTTTTAAATGCATAGTCTTTGATGTCAATTTCTAATGTTTAATCAGTGAATTGGTAATCAATATTATATACTCAGAAGTTTTTTTGCCTTTTGCGTAACGGCTGGTCCTGACAGTAGAAATGAAACGATGATATAACAATATATAAAGTATTTGTTAGTGAATGTTAAATGTGTTACATTGTAGATTTTTAGATCTGCAGACAGTGGTATTTTTTTATGAGAGCAGTAACTGTAAATAATATATTGCTTCCGTAGCCTTTCATTTGCACATTATTTACAAGACAACATTAGACAGAATATGGAATGTGTTTTTTTTTTTATATATATATATAAAATAATCTAAATTGTCTAAATAATCAAAGAAATGTGAAACTTGATCATTACATCTGCACATCAGTTCTGAGTCTATAAAAACAGGAATGTGCTGAATGTTTTTATATGTACATGTAGCTTATAATGTGCTGTGGAGATCTGACCATCCTGATTTTGAGGTTTCGGTAAACCTCTGTATAACCAAAATTTGTTGTGTGGCATGACACACAAACTGCTGCTGTGATTCATTCCCCTGTGGTATTATCCATATATGAACTATTTTCCATAGTCTGGGTTCAGATGAGGAGTGCGAGAGGATGTAATTGGGTTTTGTTCTCCATTCACAGCCCTCTTTCAGAGTGTGTCTACGGACTCCAGAGAGTTTTCCGACATTCTGCAGATTCTCACCTCCAGCTACAAGGACTCTTCCTCCACGGGGACGTTTGTGTACTCCAAACCTCGCCTCGTCCACAGTGAACCGCTGGAGAAGGATGTGAGTGTTTGACTCTCCCACTACGGTGTATTTTACTGCATGTTATGGACTGTGTGCAAACATGAATTCCTTTTCTCAAAAGGCAGTAAAATGTATTGAAGCATCATTATAAGTGAGATTGAACACCTGTATGGAGGAATATTCATATGTTTGTCACAGAATCAGAGTATGTGAAGCACTGAGTGTAACATCTAATAGTAGACACTTTCAGTCTACAGCCTGTTCAGTGTTTTAACGCTCAAGGTCACACAATCTTATCAAGAGACCGGAATTGCCACTCAGTGTTCAGCAGTATCAGTTTTTTAGGCCAGTAGTTCAGATTATCACTTGCCCTGCTGTTGCTGCAAAAAAAAAAACAACAACAACAAAAAAATATATATATATATTTCATATTTATTTTATTTATTTTTTACTTGTTTTTCTACGTACATAATTTTAAGCATTGTGGTAGCACTGAATAGTTTGTTTTTATGAGTTAGATGCACCCATTTTTTTTTACCAAATTCTGTTTTCCATTAACTTTATGGATTTCATAATTTTATTAATCAAAATCTCTAATTAATTGATTTTATTACAAATATATATTATTTTACTTATTTCTTTTCAAGAGAAATTGTGTATATTTACATTTTTCTGCTAAATAAATTGATAAATAATTTTTTCAGGTAAATATTCCTTTAAAAATAACGATTTAATAATGGTTTTATTAGTAGTAGTAGTGCTATCTTTACATTGAGTAATATTTTTGTCTCGGTTTTTCACGTTAACTCAAATACATCATCTCATATACACAGAAATTTAAAGGTATTCACGGCAACCCGTCAAAATAAAAGTTTGGTTTAACTTGAAGAAACTGTGACAGACATATATTACTATTGAGCAGTTGAATGTACATGCTAATAAAATGATTTATACTTTATTTTTTAAGGAATAATCACAATAATCAATATTTCTTTCAGGTTTTAGTTATAATAGTTAATCCCCATTGTTTCATTTTCATTAATCAAAAGAGGGAGGGACATTTCATAAGGCTGTTTTAAGAATACATTTGAATAAATTGCTAAAACTGAGAATTTGGTAACAATAAAACATAAGGTGAGAAAAAATAAAACATTTCATAGGCCCTAAACATGTAATTTTTGTTAAATTGTATAAGTTTCATGTTTTAATTAATTAGACATGCTTTTTGATCAATAAAATTAAAATAAACCATTAAAAAGTAGTAGCAGAAAAATTCAAATGGAAAAAAAATGAATTTGGGGGGAAACGGAATTTGGGACAAAATAAAATGGATTTCATAGGGCACTACTTGTAAAATTTTAGAGTCATAATAAATGTATTTATCAGAATACATGTCAGTTTATATTTCAAAATTCTCAATTCCAATTTCAATACCACAGAAAAACTACTAGACTAATATAAAGTTAATATAAATATAGTAAATATACAACATAACTTTTCTTCTGTGGAGGACAAAAGGAAATGTATTGAAGAATGTGTCTGGATGCTCTGTTTCAAGAAATTAAAGTGAAAGGAGACTGGAGCTTTTAAACTTCAAAATAGTCAAAAATAGTGAGCTATATTCTTTCAACAAGAGCAAGTACATTGTGTTGTGTGGTTGAAATCATGAGTGTGGAACAATGGGTACGCAAATTATGACTTAATTTCCATGTGGGTGAAATAATCCTTTAAAAGCATGCATTCAAAATAAATAAATAAAGATGTGAAGCACATCTTGGTCAGAATCACAACGTCTTTTATTGGGCAAATGCACACACACACACAGACAAGGAATTTGTTATAGTTTCTGGGAGCTCACTTGCATACACGTATGGATGAAGTAATGTATGTAAACTTAAATATAAATATGCATTTAGATGAATATAACATCTACTGACAGTGCATAGACACTATAACACATTACACTGTAAAAGTAAGATGACAGTAACAAATTATATTCACTTTATCATCCCAGTGTGTCTCGTCAGACTGTTGTCTGCACAAATCCAAGTAATCTCATTCTTTATTCCTTCTGAATAATTATTTTTATGTGGTCAACTGAGATTCAAGCGTGGCTTTAATGTTGTGTGTGTGTAGTTATATGTCTGTGGTTAAAAGACAATTTTGAACAATAATACTTTCGGCTTTGTCTGGATGTTTGAGATCGATCTTTGTGCGTCAAGTACAAAAGTAATATTGTGATGTTTTGAATGTGCAGTTCATGGAGAAGAGAAGGGAGCTCAAGCAGGATGGGCGCACAGAGAAAGAGCTGTCTGAGACTTTCTGCTTCCTGCTTTGTGATGCTCAAAAGGTAAACAACTTCTTTTGTTCAGCCATTCATTAGTTCAGTGTATTCAGAGTATCACGCAGTGACGGTCAGCTAAGCAGATGATCAGTTGTCATTCTTTGGTCACTTTCTGATGTGGTTTCTCTCTTGTATTTGTGTTTTGTGTGCTGGTTGCAGGTCTCGGTGGTGTGTGAGAGAGGACTGTCTGTTGGCAGCAGCTGGATGAGTATGTTGGGGAATCCATCTAAAGGTGAAATAATCTTCACAACACATCTAGACTTCCTAACACTAATTCTAGAGTTTTGGTAGGTTTGGTAGGTCGAGTCACAGGGACTTATTTTGCTGTACAATACTATTACTAGATTAATATTTCTGTATTTTATGACAGTTAAGTAAACAAACAAAAAAGTAAAATAAAAATACAAACAATATTTTAAGTTTGTGATGCACCAAAATTCAAAATGTATAAATGAATTACCAAAACACCAAAATTAAACTCTTCATTTATCCAAAACTGAAAATTTAACCAAAAACCAAACATTTAATTTGCAAGGCAGTTTTTATTGTCAAATTTATAATGATAAACTTCTCATAAAATTAATATTTATAATGACGATTCTTCCCTAATTTGTTCTTGAAATGTAAACGATTAAATGCTAGGTGTAAAACATTTTTTAAAATTTATTCAAGCATTCATTAAATAATACAGACAAAGTAAAAATATAATGAATATGTAATATACTGCATATATTTAGGAAAATGCTTGATTTTCTAGCTGGCTGATGGGTTTTGGACATTGAATGGACTTCCTAAAGTAAATGTTACATTACATGGCATATTGTTTGAAAAGATATTTTATTAACAACTTTTCGTGGTTGAAACCCTGATTGAGTGATTACATCAGATGTTCATTCATGTTTATTTCGTGCTGTAACTAGTAGTAAAGAAACTGTAAACGGGCGTCTATACAGCGATCTGTCACGCTACATCAAACAGCATAAACAGCTTTTAATGTTTGAGTTTCATGAGGAGTATTTTTTTAAAGAGTGGGCTGGATGTGGGTGCGCCACCAATGGAAAGAAATCAAGAGCATAATAAAATAATTGTGGTGAGAGATTGGTAACGAACTGCTAAGAACAGGAGGAAAACACCCGCGACTGAGGTCATTTATGAACTGTGTGAAATGGAGAGCTGCCTTTGAGATGTTTCATGTTCTGCAGAAAACTCGGCTTTGTTGTCTTGACCAGTGAAGTGTAATTTTTGTTTACATCTGTAGTGCATCCAGTGACGCACATAATGATTATGTTGATGTTGCAGGTGTTTACCTGTGTCAGTTTTCTGATTTACTTCAAATCAGCCCCATCGAGCCTGGATTTACAGGAAACATCATCATATTTAAAGTTATAAAGGTACAGCAGCAGCTTGAATGATGTTGTTTTCAAACGAAACATTAGTGTTGTTGAGTCTGAGGAATGTCCGATCTTTTGTCCTCCAGGGTAAAGTGAAGAGTGTACATGACAGTATGTCCAAAAGTATGGATCCTACACCTAAATTTGACAGCCATTTCTCCAAGAACTCAACCAGAGTGACGTCTTTACAGTCGTACAGGGCATTCGAGTACACTCAGGTAAAGTCCCTCAAATAAACTCGAGTAAAATAACTCCTATAGGAATAAAGATATTTGATCAAATGATCACGATTGCATGTATTTGCTGAAAGATGGCTGCTTTCTTCACAGCAATACTTCTACGAGTATGTGGATTTTGAGGTTTCGTCCAGGCCGAGACACGTGTGTCCGTATGCGGTGGTCTCTTTTTACTTTAAAGGCAAAGAGGCTTCAACAGCGGCCCCCAAACCGCTGCCTCCTCTCAGGTATCTGACCGCTCTCCTTTACTCTCAGTATTAAAATAAGGACTAGGAGACTTGACAGTTCCTTTCCTACAGCCGTAAACATTATGAACTTTAATATGCACTGACCTCGTATATATTCTTCACTCTGAATGTCAGTCTTAGTGTAATACACTTTCGTTTCCTACTCTGAATCTACATCTTAGTGCAATAAAAGTCTTATTTTGCAATACAACCCTTTATTTTTTCTTCTTCTTGTTCTGAATACAATACACTTATTGTGCAATGTAATTCTTAATTTTCTAATGTTGAAATTTGGGCTGCAACAAACAATTATTTTGATAATTGATTAATCAAATTATTATTAGAGCGATTGATCGCCTAATCCTCGATTATTTCACTGATTAATCAGTAGATTTGGATTATTCTGGTTTTGCAGTTAGTTGAATTAGTTATACATATTCTATCAAATAAATAAAGGTAATCAGTTCAGCTTTTGAAAATCATATTATGTAATTACAATTACGCAATTAATTTAAACAAATAAATATATTTGGCACATTAAAGAAATGACATTTTATACTAAAAAGTAACTGAATGACACATCATCCTGCCTAATATCTTTTGTAAGTTGTATGGATAAGAAACTTAATAAAGGTAAGTCATAAGAGTCACTATTTTTGGATAAACTATTTTAATCACAACCTATTCACTCTTAAAATACCTTGTAGGGTTATGATAATCAAAACAGTCCTGAGCTATATCAAGCTTTGATCTCTGAAAACCAAACTATCACTTTAATGAAATAATGTTTTCCCCACTTATAAAAATGTCAATCATTAGCTAGCTCCACACTGGAGAGCTGTCAAATGATTAATCACGATTAATCGCATCCAAAATAAAAGTTTGTTTATTTCTCTGTATTTTTTTTATGTATACATAAATACAAACACATGAATGTGTATATATTTAAGACAAATGTTTATTTGTTAAATATATTTATATATAATATAAAATTTAAGATACATTTTTAGATGTTCGCGCGCGTGTGTGTGTGTGTGTGTGTGTATATATATATATATATATATATATGTAAATATTTTCAAAATATATATATATACAGTATGTGCTTGTATTTTTATATATATATATATAATATTAGGGGTGGCACGGTACATGTATTCGTACCGAACCGTCACGGTACGGGCGTCTCAGTTTGGTGCATGAGGCCTTAATGACGAATAGAGGCAATTCACCCCCAATCCAGAAGGGGGCGCCCGCAGTAATACAGCCCATGAGTTGCACAATTGAAAACAAAGCCCCTAGACAGTGACCATGTGCTGATTCTGAACGCTTCTCTCACACAGACTGACAAGGGAGTATACTTTAAAGGCTTGCGCACTCAACTGTTTGCGAAATGGAGCTTTGTGCTCGAGTATCCTAACGTTACCTCTCTCGTTCGGTACAAATCCAAATATTTCATAATATTTCTATATTTGCGATGTAACGTATCTGAATGCTAAACTAATATTTATGTAAATGATAGGCTTTGTACTTCAGTCGCGTTCCAACGGTGACACAGAGGCGCGCGCGCTGATGTTTGGCTCACTGTATTTTATTTTGTTAAAGTACCAACTGCGCTGTCAAGTTAGCAATGCTGGAACTGATGTCTGTGTGTGTGTGCGTGCGTGCGTGCGCGCGCGCGCGCTCCGGCGCAATCATTTCAACTGTTTCCTTATATAAGCAGAATCAACTTTAAACACTTATTAATAATCACTGTATAAATGTCTGCTTTTATGTGTGTACACTCACAATGAAAACAAAACAGATTTTATATATATACAGGTGCTGGTCATATAATTAGAATATCATCAAAAAGTTGATTTATTTCACTAATTCCATTCAAAAAGTGAAACTTGTATATTATATTCATTCATTACACACAGACTGATATATTTCAAATGTTTATTTCTTTTAATTTTGATGATTAGAGCTTACAGCTCATGAAAGTCAAAAATCAGTATCTCAAAATATTAGAATATTTACATTTGAGTTTGAATAAGTGATCAGTATAAATTCTGGGTATCTCTTGTTCTTTGAAACCACATTAATGGGGAAGACTGCTGACTTGGCAATGATCCAGAAGACGAACACTGACACCCTCCACAAAGAGGGTAAGTCACAGAAGGTCTGAAAGGTGTGGCTGTTTACAGAGTGCTGTATCAAAGCATATTAAATGCAAAGTTGACTGGAAGGAAGAAATTGGGTAGGAAAAGGTGCACAAGCAACAGGGATGACCGCAAGCTTGAGAATACAGTCAAGCAAAGCCGATTCAAACACTTGGGAGAGCTTCACAAGGAGATAATTGAAGCTGGAGTCAGTGCATCAAGAGTCACCACGCTCAGACTTCTTCAGGAAAAGGGCTACCAAGCCACTTCTGAACCAGAGACAACGTCAGAAGCGTCTTACCTGGGCTGTGGAGGAAAAGAACTGGACTGTTGCTCAGTGGTCCAAAGTCCTCTTTTCAGATGAAAGTAAATTTTACATTTCATTTGGAAATCAAGGTCCCAGAGTCTGGAGGAAGAGTGGAGAGGCACAGAATCCATGTTGCTTGAAGTCCAGTGTGAAGTTTCCACAGTCAGTGATGATTTGGGCTGCCATGTCATCTGCTGGTGTTGGTCCACTGTGTTTTCTGAAGTCCAGTCAACGCAGCCAACTACCAGGAGATTTTAGAGCACTTCATGCTTCCTTCTGCTGACAAGCTTTATGGAGATGCTGATTTCATTTTCCAGCAGGACTTGGCACCTGCCCACACTGCCAAAGGTACCAAAAGCTGGTTCGATGACCATGGTGTTTCTGTGCTTGATTGGCCAGCAAACTCGCCTGACCTGAACCCCAGAGAATCTATGGGGTATTGTGAAGAGGAAGATGAGAGACACCAGACCCAACAATGCAGAAGAGCTGAAGGCCACTATCAGAGCAACCTGGGCTCTCATAACACCTGAGCAGTGCCACAGACTGATCGACTCCATGCCACGCCACATTGCTGCAGTAATTCAGGCAAAAGGAGCCCCAACTAAGTATTGAGTGCTGTACATGCTCATACTTTTCATTTTCATACTTTTCAGTTGGCCAAGATTTCTAAAAATCCTTTCTTTGTATTGGTCTTAAATAATATTCTAATTTTCTGAGATGCTGAATTTGGGATTTTCCTTAGTTGTCAGTTATAATCATCAAAATTAAAAGAAATAAACATTTGAAATATATCAGTCTGTGTGTAATGAATGAATATAATATACAAGTTTCACTTTTTGAATGGAATTAGTGAAATAAATCAACTTTTTGATGATATTCTAATTATATGACCAGCACCTGTATATCATGTAATAATATTTAGTATTTTCACATCTAGATGGAAATAATTGTAATTTGCAATACTGCCTGTTCAAAATAAATGAAAAGAAACTGAGCATAGTAGATCCCCCCCCCCCCCCCCCCGTACTGAAATCATATCGAACCGTGACCCCTGAACCAAGGTACGTACCGAACCGTGACATCTGTGTACCATGCCACCCCTTATATATAGATTTTAAAAACAAGAAGAAAAAGGAGGGAAAGAAAGGGAGAAAAATGACACTAAAATTGAACGGCAAATATTAAATTTGAATCTGTTCGCTCTATGTATGTTGTGTGTCGTCTTCTCTTGAATTGCATCCAGGAAAGCTGAATTACAGTCTTGCACTACTACAGCATCACACTGGTCACACCACATTATTGCAGGCTCTTACATTAGCTCATATGAGATCAAACCACTACTCAACAACAAAAATATTTGTCAACATTGTCGAAGATGTCGACTAATCATTTTAGCGCTAGTTGAAAGTAAATCTTAGTGCAGTTCAGCTCTTTATTGTACAAGTATGTAACGCAGTTACGTTTGTAATTGATGTTGTTGTATGTGCACTGTGATATATGTAAATTATGCTGAGGGGAAGCTATCCTAATTTCATTGTACGTGTGTAAAAGGAATTCAGCATCATTCATCATTAAAATTGTCTTGTTTTGTTCCTCAGGCCCAACAGTCAACCATCAGGGACGAGCAAAGGTGGGCATCACTTTCAGTTAAACATAATTTTGTTTCAGTTATTAAAGGAACAGATCACCAGTGTTTTCTGGTGCGTTTTTTTTTTTTTTTTCAAATAAATTCTCAGATCTCTTTTCTATACTGCAACAGTTTATATTGTCTGGCAAGCTCCAAAAAGGACAAAAGAGCACCATAATAGTAGTTTGTAGAAGTCGCCATCACAATAAACTGTCATTGTGTTGAGAGAATTTTTCAAATTCAACTTTTGTAGAATAGGAAAAAAAACCAACAGAATACTTGTTTGGAATGACATGAGGTCAAATAAATAATGACAGAATTTTGTTGATTTCCTTTTGTTGTTGTGATAGGTAGGCGCTGTTACACGGTATGGCGAGGGCATTTTGTGAACGGGGGGAAAGACGTGTACCAGGCTAGCCTTCGATCGCTCTCTCAACCTTTCCTGCCCTACAAACTGTGAGTCAACTGCAGTCACATGTGGATGTTAAGTGACACTGGGCATGTGATAATGAGCGATGGCTGTTGTTGTTTCAGGCCAGAGAAGATTGAGATAGGTAAAGTCATGAGCCTGCAGCAGGTCAAGCAGAAGATCCCGTCTGCCCTCTTCTCCTGGAGCCTCTACACGGGCAGCCATGAAGGTTTGAGCACTAATTTAACAGCCTTTGCTTTAATCGCCTCACAGAGTCCAAGTATTGTTCAACCGATATATATCGCCAGAGCCGATATTATCAACCGATATTTGCCGTTATTTAATGCTTTCTTTCTGCTTAGCTGCTGAGTGTTGTAAGCAGGACTTTTATTTTGATAGAAATGGGGACACGGGATCTGATTGCAAACACACGGCTCCCATTCTTCATTAATCGTCATTAGTTTACTCTTTGACTCTGTTCTTTTTTTATGCAGCGATTAAGTAATCATCAGTTATTTAACCATGCATTACTATTCTTGGAAGGCGTTTGTCTTGCAAACACATTAAAATGCACAAATTCATTTTATTTCTAGTTTACATGTAACGCAGGCATTCCCAAACGTTTTTGTCAGCCGAACCTTTTTCACCTAATATATTTACTTGAAGATTTTAAAATAAATATTTGAATTAAGTTTTGCTCGTTCACGGTTCTCTGACGTTAGTTATGGTCAGTGTTGGGTAAGTTACTCAAAGTAATTAATTACTAGTTACTAATTACATCTTCAACAGTGTAATTAGATTACTGTACAAATTACTCTCTCCAACAAGTATTTAATTACTTATTACTAATTACTTTCAAATAAATAATAGATAACTACATAAATTATTCTGGTCACACTTTAGATTCGGGTCAATTCTCACTATTAACTAACTATTTACTATGAACTAACTATACTTTTGCATCAATATACTACTAATTACTGCTTATTAATACTTAATAAAATAGTTGTTGAAAATAGAATTTGAGGATTGGGTAAGATTAAGAATTTAGAATAAAGTCTTGCAGAATAAGACATTAATATGTGCTTTTTAAGTAATAATTAACAGCCAATATCCCAGTAATATTCATGCTAATAACCAACTAGTTAATAGTGAGAATTGGACACTAAAGTGTTACCAATATTCTTATTAACTTACCAAAGTATTTAAAGTGAGAAGGGTACATAAAAAGCATGCATTTTAAGGTTAGACTTTAAATGTTGATGTTAAATCCTCTAATGTATTGTATATAAATGTTCTACATTCTATACACATTATTAAGTTCAATTACATAAGCAGTAACTGTAATTAAATTACAGAAAAAATAAGAGTAATCCCTTTACTTTTACAAGGGAAAAGTAATTAAATTACACCCAACACTGGTTATGGTCACATGGCATGAAGGTTAACAAATAAAATATATCATTTTAGTATTAGTTTTTGATTGATATTTTAAAATTATTAATTTTAATTGTAATTTTTTATGAATTAATTATTATTAACTTTTCATTAAACTCACAAACCCAGTTTGGGAAACCTGACTTAATGTAATGTTTAATGCACTTTAAATACAACAAATGAAATATATTTTCTGACTCTTTGTATATTTATATCAATATGGTACAAGATTATACAGTTTAAATCAATGTGATAAACGAGCGAGGTCAAAAATAATCTAAAAGTAGTCTGATTATACTACCTAAAGTATAATGATTACGTTACTAACTGCTATTTTTGTCATGTAATTTGGAATCAGTAACAGACTACAATTAGTAAGTAATCCACCCGGCTCTGTCCGCAAATATGTGTTTTAAACAAGTCTTTGAGTATCTAATAAACGTTTCATGCCACAAACTATAAAAGATGGAGAACGAGAGCTCCTGTTTGTCTGTAAATATATCTGTCATGATTTTCAGCCAAAGTATAGTATATTGTGATGTTTGTTTGTTTTCTTTATTGTTGTTCTGCATATTAATGTAGGGATGTTAACGCTGCATTGGCTGTGCTGTGTGTGAAAAGATGATGTGATGTAAATAATGGATCTGCTTTGTTATTGTAGTGTCTAAAAGTGGCATGTTCTGCAGTCTGTTTGACGTGGTGGAGAAAGACAAAACTTCTCCGAAGAGCTTGACGGCATTGCTGCAGAAACTGGAGGAGGAGGGTCTGGTGAGCATCAGTCCTGAGTCATATTTCTGCAGCTGTGTGTACTTGAGCTGATTGTCGTCTCGTCGCTGCAGGTTTTGGTGAATATGGTGCGGGACAGAGGTTTCCTCTTCTTGCTTTCTGCCAGTCAAATGGCCAACTCGAGCGGTATGATCTAGTGAAATGCTAGTGTAAAAGAAACTGATCTTTGAAATATCAGAATGAAATCGACTTTATTTTGATTTTGCAGAGCGACGAGGTGGTTGGAAAATGTCCTCTATACAAGCACTTTTTATTTACCGTGAGAAGCGTGACTGGTTGAAGAGAGGTGAGTATTTGGAGAGATGCACAACCAGGTTAAATTGCATTTCCTCTTAAAGCCAGAAACATATTTAATGCAATTATGCAAACACAGACGGGAATGCTTGGCTAAAACATTGCAAGCACTTAGTCTCACTCTTAACGGCTCTTGTGGAGAAAATAAACTTCATTACTCATGGGGGCCATTGTATTGCCTTCAAATGTCTGTGCTTTTAAACAGATGTTATCATTCATGTAGATATTCATAAACGTACGCAGTTTATCTTAATTCGGATAACTTGGCCAACGAGGTTCTTTTCAAACTAATGTTGTCGCAGTGCCAAAATTCATTAGACTTACTAACACTAATGAGATTTAAAAAGTCTCAATGCCAAAGATTATAAAAATGCACATTTTAACTCTTTAACTTGGTTTAACTTTTTTTTCTGTAAATAATAGCTCTATTAAAATAAATTAGTATGAACTTTTTAGTAAGTTAAAACAATTAACAATAACACTTTGCTTAAAGCCTACAAGTATAATGCATTGTAAATGTATGCATAATGTGCATTGTAATGCATTATATATTTTCATAAATGTAACAACGTTAAAATGAATTATAATATTTAAAGGTTTGTTTTTCTTGTGTTTTAATGCATTATACTCTCTAAAGGTGTGACAGCGAATAGATAAGTATTATAATGCACAATGTTGGGAAGGTTACTTTGGAAATGTAATAGGTTACAGAGTTGCCCTATTTGAAATGTAATAAGTAGTGTAACTGTCAATTACTTTAATAAAGTAATGTAACTAATTACATTTGATTACTTTTCTAAATTTAAATTTCTAAATGTTTTCTAAACTGTTAATCATTTTCAGACTTTTAAAGCAGGCAGGGTTAACCTTACAGTAGTGCTCAACACTGATTACGGTCAGACTTTCAAAATCCTTCATAACTTGAATTAAGATCAAATAAACGAGTCCTAAACTCCTGAAACATTGCATTGAAAGCTCTAAAATATGAGACGCCAATTTTGAAAAATCTCATCAAATCTGTTTGTGTATGAAAATATTACATATAACATTTTTATAAGTAACTGTAATTTAACTACACTTTTTAAAAAAAAAAAAGATTTTTTAGATTAATTACATTTATTGGTAACACTAAGGTGGCCTTGTTATATGTTACATGTACTTACTATTATAATAACTATTTAAAATGCATAAGTACATGCAAGTAACGCGAAACCAAACTCTAATTCTAAACCTAATCATATAATAAATACCTGTAGGTAATTAATATTACTCGGTACTTGAAAGTATAATTACATTGTAACAAGGACACCTTAAAACACAGGTTTAACCCGTTTATTTAGTAATTAAATTACATAACTACATTACATGTAACTAGTTACTCACTAACACTGATTATGTATTATTTCTTGTATTAATGCATTATAACTGGTATTCATGAAATCATACAATGCATTATAAGGTGCATTACAAGGCATAATTAATGCATTAAAACTATGTTTGTAGTGCATTATATATGTGACCCTGGAGCACAAAAGCAGTCATAAGTAGCACAGGTGTATTTGTAGCAATAGCCAAAAATACATTGTATCAGGCAAAATTCAATTTTTCTTTTATGCCAAAAAATCATTAGGATATTAAGTAAAGATCATGTTCCATGAAGATATTTTGTAAATTTTCTACCATAAATATATCAAAACTTGTTTTTTGATTAGTAATATGCATTGCTAAGAACTTCATTTGAACAACTTTAAAGGCGATTTTTCTCAATATTTAGATTTTTTTTGCACCCTCAGATTCCAGATTTTAAATGTTAACCAATTATCTAACTTTAAATTATGCAAGGAAATAACAACAATGAAGAACAAATTTTCCAAACAGCAGTGCCCGATTTAGCTTTTCAGTATTTCAGTTTAATTTGTGTTTTTCATAATTGATTTTTAAGATTCAGCCGACAGTGGCATTCAGAACACAACAATGTAGAGACTCAAGCTGCCTTTGCTTGAAGCGTCTGCGTTTTCATATCTGCATAGAGTGTGTTTCACTGATCAGATCTTGTGTTTGGTCTTAATTTTGTGATGTAGTAATGAAACCGTCTTTGTCTTGGTAAAGCATCGAATCCCTCTGAGAGCAGCAGACCGGCGTCGTCAGAGCAGCAGAGTCCCATCATGCCCCAGCACGACTGGTTCGTCTCCGCTCTTCACTGCGCTCTGAACAAGGCTCGCGCCGAGCCTCCCGCGGACCTCAGCGCTGCCGTGGAGCAGCAAGTTTACGACTACCTCACAAACCTCCGCGAGGGGCAGCCCCTGCAGCGCGCTCGGACCGACTACGACCCCAAACTGGACGCCAGGGAGAAGCTGTTTCCCGCGCCCCGGCAGAAGACCAACTGGGAGAGCTTCCTGCGGCCCTACATCTACAAGCCGGCCGTGTTCACCTTGCTCCTGGAGAGCGTGAAGAAGAAGGTGGAGGAGCTCCGGGTTCAGACGGAGAGAGCAGCTTCTCATAGTGACCCGGACAAAGTCCAGGAGCTGCTGAAGCTCATCCAGCTGAACAAGAAGAGCTCGAAGGGACAGGAGGGAGATCCAGAGGCGGCGGAGGAAACCTGCTCGCTGAAGAGGAAGGTGGATCTCGACGCTCATGAGGGAAGCTCAAAACGCCTGAGAAATCAGCCCAGCGAAGAGCTAAGAGAAGGTGAGGAGAACGAAGACCAGGGCTGCACCATGAATCCTGTTTCAAATGTGATCACGATTTCTGTTTCTGTTGATTTATTATGCAGTGGTCTGCGGTATTTGCCCGTTGGTTTTTATCCTTTAATTTGGCATTCTTGCATCAAGCCTCAACAAGCTTTTATGGTTGTGGTCGCCAGATTGTATGTAATTTGAAGTTCAGTAATCTCTACTGAGAGATTCTCCCCAAAATAAAAGTGTAAGGGGCCGTTCACACAGAACTAGTGTTAATTTTGTCAGCTGTTTTTAA
The DNA here is from genome assembly GCA_036784905.1 of Acrossocheilus fasciatus. NCBI lineage: Eukaryota > Metazoa > Chordata > Actinopteri > Cypriniformes > Cyprinidae > Acrossocheilus > Acrossocheilus fasciatus. Next base: position 30,606,066 of record CM071959.1, read on the forward strand.
TTTAGTCTTAGACTTTTTAAAATGAATCTCAGTCCTGTGTCAAATGTGCTTTTTACTCATCATTAATTTAAGCCTCAATGTGGTCCTGAAGTAGCTCTAGTCTTCCTCCAGGAAATCAGCCTATTAAATTCAGAACTAGACTAAGTCTATTTAAAACCATGACGGAGAAAATCTGGTTTAAAGGGCCATCTTAGCCTAGGACTAGGCTTAATCTCTGTCCAGGAAACCACCCCTAAATGTCTGAGCATTTTAGTCAATGAAATCTTTTCGTCATGCCGTTTAATGGTTAAACTGGTTTAAATGGTTAAATAATTATTTGTGCTCAAAATATTAATTGCAATGATTATCATTTGAGAAACTGATTTTTGCATTTCAGGTATTGCATTTTCACCAGTAATCAATAGAATGTGGACTTATGCGTTCTGTGTGAACGGCTGGGTTTCAGTAAACAGCATTGATCTCTTTTTCCGCAATATTTTGAATGAACAACGCAGCAGCGCTGCATCCGGTGGGTTCGACTGAATAGGCTAAAAAAAAAGCATTAAATGCAATGACACCTACTTCGTCATCGCATCTCGTGCACCATCAATAAGGCTGCCTGACGCACACCTAAAATTCAAATGCATTCGAATGTGGATTTTTATTTTAAATTCGATGAATATTCGAAATTCGAATTTTTTTTTTTTTTTTTTTGACAGCCCTAGTTTGAAATGTGTAACAACTGTTGTTGTCAGTCGTTAATCTAGTGTCCTCTGTTCATCAGCGGACGACAGACAGTCCACTCCATCTCTGGCTAATATTCTGAGCAGCGTCGGTCTTCAGGACACAGACCTGAGGAAGAACAAGACTCAGGGAGTGCTGAAGATCATGGAGATCCTGGACAGCTTTGGAAAGACCAGTCTGGACACGGACCTGCGCAGAGACAAGAGGCAGGGGGCGCTAGAGGTCTTACGAATGATAGACACCCTGACCAGAGGCAGCGCAGAGTCGCCTGAAGACACCGAGACGACGGACATTTCTGACAGCATGTCCAGACTCGGCCTTCCCACCGACCGCGACATCGACCTCAGGAAGAGGTTTGTGGAGGATGAGCCCGAGAGGAGCGACTGTCTGGAGGTAGATCAGTGTGCTCAAACTACACACCAACACAAACTCTACTTTAGGAGGGCTGCCCCCAAATAGATGACGAGAAGAGGCTTAGTCGACTAACATTTTGTTAGTTAGTCACAGAAAAAAGTGGTCCGTGATGGACAGATAGTTAACGGCTGGTCCTTGCGGTGATTACATTATATCGGGCAGGAAATACAAACGTTTGCCTGTCATTTATTCATCTCAAATATGGCTTATCATTTTAAACTGAAATATGTACACTGCCATTCAAAAGTTTGGGATCAGTGAGATTTTTAATGTTATTTTTAAAGACGTTTCTTTTGCTCATCGAGGCTTTATCTATTTGATCAAAAATACAGAGAAAAAACTGATGTCTTATGAAATATCATTACAGTTTAAAATACGTTTTCTATTTCAATAAACTTTAAAATGTAATTTTGTGACGCAAAGCTGAATTTCCAGCATCATTACTCCAGTCTTGATCATGTCACATGATCTTCAGAAATCACTCTAATATGCTGATTTATTATCAGTGTTGAAACTGTTGAGCTGCTTAATATTTTTTTTGGGTCCTGTGATGATTTTTTTTTTCTGGATTCATTGACGAGAAAGTTAAAAAGAACAGTGTTTATTTAAAATAGAAATGTTTTTTATACTTTTATTAAATACTTTTATTCAGCGAGGATGTGTTAAATGGATAAAAAGTGATAGAAATCTTTTCTAACAATACAAGTCTTTACTATTTTGAATAAATGCTGTTCTTTTTAACATTTTATTCAAAGAATCAAAGAAAAAAGAAGCGTGGAGCGCGATCAATGCTCGAGAAACGAAGAGCGTTTTGAGAAATATTAGACTATATTCTTCATTATATTTTACTTGACCTGTTAGTGATGTCTTGATTATTTAAGTAAATCCTTTATGAAACAAGTTAAGACAGTGTAAATGATTATATTTCAACAACAAATAGAAGTTGTATAATTTCGAAGTTAATTTAAAAACTGCATTATGTGCAATTTACATGTTTGCGTACAAATTTTTAATTTGAGGGTTGATTTATTATAGTTAAAAATAATTGTAACCTTAAAGTAATGTAAACAGGCTCCCTGTAGTTTAGAGCAGATTCTGAGGTGGATTTTTATCCCTAAGAAAATTAATTGTAATTGAATTGATTTCTGATTTTAGTAAACCATTGTTTAATTTAAAAAAAAAAAAAAGTTTAGTTTTAAACTAAACCGAAACCATACCGAACCGTGACGTCAAATCCGAGGTACGTACCGAACCATCATGTTTGTGGACCGTTACACCCCTAAAGTAAACCAATTTAAAAGAAATGCTCTGTGATTATGTAATGTGTATATATGGTGCATGTCTCTCTCTGTGCTTGTCCAGTGTACTGCAGCTTCATCTTTGCAGATAACACTGACTCAGAAAACACTAGTTTATAATAATTAAAATATCTCCTTGCTATTTTTCCCGACACGTTACTTTTCCCGGTGCTTTGCAGCAAGCTTTATGCATGTGTATATTTAGGTAATTAAATTAATATAAATGTGTGATTAGTCGACTAATGGATTAAATGAACAACTATTAGAAAAGTCTTTAGTTGGGGGCAGCCCTAAAATTAAGCAATACTTGAACATGTACATTCTGATGTCGTCCCAAACCTGTGTGAAATTAGACAGCGACCGGAGACTGTTAGGCTTCAAAAGTGACCAAAATAGTCCAAATTATGCATGTTATACCAAGATTTTTTTTAATATGTATTTTGAGTGATGAACAGAACGGTTTTAAAACTGTTGACAGCACTGATGTTTGGTCACGAGATGCATGAAAACTATTTTTGTGTTCATACAAGTGTTAGTCCGTTCCAGAGATTTGGTTTCAGGGAAGATTTATCAGTGATTTATGAAGTGCACTCTTTCATATGGCTTTGTTTTGCTATATTTAAAAGAGCGTCCAGAATATTCTCAAAATTCAGCCTTTGTATTCCTCTGAAGAAGAAAAAAATCATACAGGATTGGAAAGACATGAGGCTGTGAATGTGAACAGAAGTTTGGTTTTAAATAATTTTGTTATCTTGATGCAACAGGTTTGAGACATGAATACATTGAAGGCGAGGTTAGTGTAGAAATTTAAGGATAGAGTTTGGGGAGAAAGGTTGTCAAGAAGCGTAGATGCCATTCTCATGGTCTAATTTTGACCAAATGGCATTCCTAAAGTGTTAGTTTTGGGCTAGTTGTTTTGGGAAAAGCTGTTAGCTGAAGTGCTTGATTTTCACAGAAAGAGCGTGCAACAGACTACGTAGAGAAGACGCAGGTGAAGAGAGGAAAGGTAGGTGAGAGAAAGATAATTTTATGCTGGTGATGGGACAAGACTAAAGAAATGAATGGCACTAAACTAATTTAAAAAGCCATTGTCATAAATTTGACTTAAAGGGGTCATGAACTGCCTTTGTTTTTTTTATTTTGTACTGTTATCTGAGGTCCACTTATAATGTTATCAAGATTTATACATCAAAAAATATCATGATTTAGAAGTAATAGGTTATTTTCTGTCCTGTTTTAACCCCCCTCATCAGAACGCTCTGTTTGAATAGATGTGGAGGGTTGTAGACTCAGAAGTAAACACCCACTGCTATGATTGGCTAATAGTTGTGTATGTTCAACAGCCTACAGCCTTCACAGATGGATGCTGCTGTGATTTAGGTTTAAAACACATAAATAACTCAATGCATATCAAACCATCTGTAACAGACAAAGCAGTAGTGATTATGTAATGAAAACAGTTACTCACACTTGTGTTTCGACATTACTGTCAGATCCAATACAGTCGCACAGCATCATCTTTCAGTTTCAATCTGTCTGAAAATCCTGCGTCGAATTGTGCCTTGATTGTAAATGTATTCTGTTATATTGTAACAGGGAGTGATGAAGAATCGGTGGGCGGGGCTAAACAGGCAGTGCTGTAGAATCGGTGGGAGGAGCTAAACAGGCAGAGATGTAGAATCGGTGGGCGGGGCTAAACAGGCAGTGCTGTAGAATCGGTGGGAGGAGCTAAACAGGCAGTGCTATAGAATCGGTGGGAGGAGCTAAACAGGCAGCGATGTAGAATCGGTGGGCGGGGCTAAACAGACAGTGCTGTAGAATTGGTGAGCGGGGCTAAACAGGCAGCGATGTAGAATCGGTGGGAGGAGCTAAACAGGCAGTGCTATAGAATCGGTGGGAGGAGCTAAACAGGCAGCGATGTAGAATCGGTGGGCGGGGCTAAACAGACAGTGCTGTAGAATTGGTGAGCGGGGCTAAACAGGCAGCGATGTAGAATTGGTGAGCGGGGCTAAACAGGCAGCGATGTAGAATCGGTGGGAGGAGCTAAACAGGCAGTGCTATAGAATCGGTGGGAGGAGCTAAACAGGCAGTGCTATAGAATCAGTGGGCGGGGCTAAACAGGCAGTGCTGTAAAATCGGTGGTCGGGGCTAAACAGGCAGTGCTGTAGAATCGGTGGGCGGGGCTTATCTACACTATTACATCATAGAGTAGAACATTCCACAAGCTGCCGTTTTGGCAGACTGCCTTCAATATAAGCTGTTTTTAGACAAACAACAAAGTTTTGATTTCTGGAACTTACAGTACGTTTTATAGCACAATGACCTCTTATGTCAAAAGATCAAGGGAATTTTGTTTTCTCAGTTCATGACCACTTTGATGATTATTAGTCCACTAGAAAATGTTTAGTCGGGGCAGCTCTAATAATACTTGAACATGTGCATTCTGTTGTCATCCCAAACCTGTGAGACAATACCTTAGAGACTTATCTCGTATCTCATTGATATTAAGATCCAGCTTATTTATAATAATCTTATGCATTATATACATATGTTTTTATATATATATATATATATATATATATATATATATATATAATATAATATATATTTTGAGTGATGAACAGAAAAGTTTTAAAACCGTTCATTATATTTAAAACGGTGTCCAGGATATTCTTTATAAATTCCTGTTCCTCCAGGAAAAAAATATCAGTCAGGTTTGGAATGACTTGAGGGTGAATGAATGAGAACAGAATTTATTTACTTTGGCTGTAAATAGTTTGATCATGTTGATGCAACAGGTCTCTTACATGAATACTTTTAAGGAGAGGTTAGTGTAGGAATTTAAGTTTGAGGTGAGAGGTTTTCAAGAAAGTCTAATGTTGACCAAATTGCTTTCCCAAAGTGTCAAGAAAAAAAGCTGTTAGCTGAAGTGCTTGATTTTCACAGAAAAAGCATGCAACAGGCTACGTAGAGAAGACGCAGGTGAAGAGAGGAAAGGTGGGTGAGCGTTTGTGGCAGAAAGAGAATCTCATGCAGGTGATGGGACGGGAAGTTACATTGTGGCACCAAACAAACAAAAAATGCTTCAATTCTGAGAAATCCGATATCTTCATAAAAATTACACACTTGTGTGATTTACAGTTCATATAAAGATGACTTTATCTTGAATCACACACTGGCTATGTTTGGAATGGCATATATTGCGTACCTCATACTACGAACAAATATTATGTAACCATAAGCATTTCAGAGAGTGGCATACTACATTGTACATACAAGACTTTTTTTTGATCATATACTTTGATAAATCTTGTAAAACAAGAGTCATTTGCAAAATTTTTCTCTAACAAGGAACACAAACTATGTACAGAACCAAAGTTTAAGTATACAAAACTGAAGATCAGTAAACACTGTGGAACCAAATAAATAAGAAACTTCCAATATCACCTTAGATTAATGGCAGAAGACAACAGGCTTTTTAAAATCCAAAATATTTTTAAAAAGGTGTTTTTGCATGTCGTTTTGAAACTCTTCTGCCATCGTCTTGTCTGTCTCACCTCTCTCTTCTTCAGCTTCTCCTTGCTTGATAAATGAAATCTGTGAGGCGACTGTCGTTCGGTACGCTGCATTGAGCTGCTGCGTTCAGTTTTTAATTGTAGTGTCTGTTCTCTAACTGAACTAAATGATTTTTATTAGGCGACTATTAAAAAAAAAATCAAAACGGCGGTGCTGCGGTGGGCAAGTGACATAACCGGTGTTGTGGCTTCACACCGGTAACACCGTCTATCACAGCAACCCTAGTCCAGACACCCATCATTAAACTAGACATCTGCCAGATTGCAGACTGAAACGCCATGATTTCAGACTCATGCCTGTCTGTTAAAATGCTGAATGTAAAATGTCACTTTAAACTCAATGCCATAATTTTACAATTTTACATTGTCTTGTGCTTTAGCTTGAAATCATGCAGGGCTCATACTGTACTCATAAAGCCAGAGAGGAACTGTTTAAATAAATAAATGTGACTAAACGTGACTAATGCACAACTGACAGTCTGGAATACACAGAGACGAGCGGAGCGATACAACTCTTATATCAACGCTTAGTCAGCATCTTTCATTTTCAGATGCATGTTACAGTCATTTCATTTTTTTAAGCTGATTGAAAGCTTCTCTTTTGTCATTTCATCCATATGAAAAATTATAGAATAATATAAGATGGATATCAATGCTGATTAATTCCATAATATGAAAGCAGCCCATTATAAAACACAAAATGGGTCATACACAAAATTTATCATATGCAGCTACGTAACAGAGGAAAATCTTTTCCTAATATTTATTGGAAATATACTCCCAATAAATGGCATTTATATGTGCACCTGAGCAACAGTGCTGCAGTGTTGACAAACTGCTCTGTTATTCTGAACTCAAATGATGTTGCTTTTATGCAACAATGCTGTATATACATGAAGTATAAGAGTGCATTGTTTCTTCTTTTTATTTTTTTTTTACTTTAAGGCAGTTCAAATGTGATTTCACAATTGAATCCCCAATTTTTTCCCCTTTTACTCAAATAATGAATCAAGAAAAAGCTTCTGATTCAAGCACACTGAATTGTGTCTTATACGGCCTTCTACACACTGTGCTCCAGTGTTTTACTACACATTTTGGCAAATGTCGTAGGTCATCAGGTATTCCTTGCATAATGAAAATCCACATACTGTACTCGTCACAGTATACAGGTGCTGGTCATATAATTAGAATATCATCAAAAAGTTGATTTATTTCACTAATTCCATTCAAAAGGTGAAACTTGTATATTATATTCATTCATTACACAAAGACTGATATATTTCAAATGTTTATTTCTTTTAATTTTGATGATTAGAGCTTACAGCTCATAAAAGTCAAAAATCAGTATCTCGAAATATTAGAATATTTACATTTGAGTTTGAATAAATGACCATCCCTACAGTATAAATTTGGGTATCTCTTGTTCTTTGAAACCACAATAATGGAGAAGACTGCTGACTTGGCAATGATCCAGAAGACGAACATTGACAACCTCCACAAAGAGGGTAAGTCACAGAAGGTCTGAAAGGTGTGGCTGTTTACAGAGTGCTGTATCAAAGCATATTAAATACAAAGTTGACTGGAAGGAAGAATTTGGGTAGGAAAAGGTGCACAAGCAACAGGGATGACCGCAAGCTTGAGAATACAGTCAAGCAAAGCCGATTCAAACACTTGGGAGAGCTTCACAAGGAGAGAACTGAAGCTGGAGTCAGTGCATCAAGAGTCACCATGCTCAGACGACGTCTTACCTGGGCTGTGGAGAAAAAGAACTGGACTGTTGCTCAGTGCTCCAAAGTCCTCTTTTCAGATGAAAGTAGATTTTACATTTAATTTGGAAATCAAGGTCCCAGAGTCTGAAGGAAGAGTGGAGAGGCACAGAATCCATGTTTCTTGAGGTCCAGTGTGAAGTTTCCACAGTCAGTGATGATTTGGGCTGCCATGTCATCTGCTGGTGTTGGTCCACTGTGTTTTCTGAAGTCCACAGTCAACGCAGCCATCTACCAGGAAATTTTAGAGCACTTCATGCTTCCTTCTGTTGACAAGCTTTATGGAGATGCTGATTTCATTTTCCAGCAGGACTTGGCACCTGCACACACTGCCAAAGGTACCAAAAACTGGTTCAATGACCATAGTGTTACTGTGCTTGATTGGCCAGCAAACTCGCCTGACCTGAACCCCAGAGAGAATCTATGGGGTATTGTCAAGAGGAAGATGAGAGACACCAGACCCAACAATGCAGAAGAGCTGAAGGCCACTATCACAGCAACCTGGGCTCTCATAACACCTGAGCAGTGCCACAGACTGATCGACTCCATGCCACGCCGCATTGCTGCAGTAATTCAGGCAAAAGGAGCCCCAACTAAGTATTGAGTGCTATACATGCTCATACTTTTCATTTTCATACTTTTCAGTTGGCCAAGATTTCTAAAAATCCTTTCTTTGTATTGGTCTTAAATAATATTCTAATTTTCTGAGATCCTGAATTTGGGATTTTCCTTAGTTGTCAGTTATAATCATCAAAATTAAAAGAAATAAACATTTGAAATATATCAGTCTGTGTGTAATGAATGAATATAATATACAAGTTTCACTTTTTGAATGGAATTAGTGAAATAAATAAACTTTTTGATGATATTCTAATTATATGACCAGCACCTGAATATATTCTGTGTGGTAGTGTGCTGTTCCTTTCATAGCCAGTGTTGTGCAGTAAATGTAGAGAAGAGAGTTGTTCTGTTTCCTCACCTGCAATTGAATTTAATGTAGCCTATTTAAAGAAACATAACAGAGCAGATGAGCTAGAGTACTAGAATACTACTGCATATGATTTATGCTCTTTACTTAAATGCCAGTTGCAAGTTTTGCATCTAGCCAAAAGTGTTGTTTATTTTTATGTGTTTATTCAGTTATTTGATTTAGAGTCCTAAACACTTGGTGGTGGTTTTGACTATGTTTTTGCCATTTCAGGAGGAGACCGCTGGTAGTTTGAGTAGTTTAGAAGCATTTAGCCCTTGTTCAGATTCTGGAGGACAGCAGCGTGGTGTTAACCTGCTCGGGGAGAAGACCATTCCATGGGTGCTGATTCCCATCACAGGTAAACTCAGTTCATATCATCTGAAGAACAGTGCAGAATGTCTAATAATGACCTTGCAAGTCAACAAGTAACACTGCAAAAAAAATAATAATAATTTCCTAAATTTTTTCTGTATTCACTAAACTAATGTCTATACAAGTTCTACCCGTATGAAATATTAAAAGACTTTAAGAGTAACTCAGCATTTTTCAGTTTGGAAGCTGCATTAACGAATTGGAGGAAGTCTTAATTTGTGATCTCTGGAAATCAGAGTTGTATTAATTTGTGGGTTCAGTGTTCTGTTATTGTTAGAATAAGATCTTAACAAGACCGAGATCTGGAGTCAGGTTGTACGAAGAAGAGAAACCTTTCGGGTACCCGGGAGTCAATGATTAAAGACAAGACACAAATGTCCTGTTTAACCAAAGCTCAGCTTTATTAAGCCATTGGATATCACAAGGTCACATCATGTACAGACATCTAAATCATCTAAATATGGAACTATGCTTGTTTGACAATCAGGCCAAAGTTTAGATCATATGCAAACAGCAAGCTCAGCATAAATCAGCACTGCATTTGTGCAAAAGGGCACAGAGTGTTTTCTGCTAAAATCTAACAGTGGACACTTTAAGACACTATAATGTCTTACCTACTGAACACTCTTGTGCAGATTTAATCACTACATCATCAGTAATCAACAAATTTGTTGTTAGCATAAAATTCAACAAGTGGTAAATAACTCTGATCTGTATTAATCAATAAAACATGAAACACACACTCAAGAACTTCTACTGCTGAGTCTGCCGGTTCTAACTCGTATATGCATCAACCTCAACTGCATGTTCAGTAACAGGATTTATTGGTCTTACATTATTAGGAACAAATGTTCTCACGTTCCACGCACTCAACATCACTTGATAAGTATTCCTTGTCATGAGAGCTGTAATTGAACGGGTGACAAAAACGCTAATAGATTGTATTATACATGGTGCTAGTATCAACAGGAACAAAGACAAAACACCAATAGGTATTAGTGTGGAAAATCCACCCCAGAGGGTGTTCAGCCAGCTGAACCAGGAAGGATCCACCTTCTCCGGCTCTGGGATAGATTCCTCCATGTGCTCCACGATGTTCGTGACGTTGTCTGAGTTATCTGGAATGTGAAAACAACAAGATACTCCCAACATTTTACAGACTCCTCCACGTTGCGACGTCAATAGATCGAGACCTAATCTGTTCTGTATAACAGCCTCTCTCATTTTCTTTAATTCCTCTGTGAGTAAATCCAATACAACAGCTGTATCCTTCTCTAATGACAGAACTTGCCATGCTAACCCATTAATTTTATTCAGAGCAGTCATAGTCCCTAACCCTGCTAAGGACCACCCTACATTTTTTCCATGGATTTACGGTCTTATATCCATTACAACGATTAGGCATGCCAGATATGTCTCGTCTTCTGCGACCTCGTTCTAGTTCTACATCCTTCCCTTCTATGTCTTTCTTTGTCAGCACCGTAGTTCCTGTTGAGAGCAGAGCTGGGTAGCAACATCCACGCCAGTCTCCCTGATCTAAATAATAGTATGCCATTCCTCCACAGGTCCAGGGGCCTCATTTATAACCGTTGCGTACGCACGAAACCTGCCCTGAAAGAGGCGTACGCCACTTTCTATGCAAAAGGTGGGACTTTTCCTGAGGCATGCTATGTTTTAATGACAGCGAGGAGTGCTATTGGTGCACAATAATTCATCTTTAAACTGCAGATCTCATGTTATGAGAAAATATTTTTAGCGAGATCAATGATCAATGAAGCGCACTTACTTCGATATTATGGCGGACACTGCTGGATACTCGGTGGTCGAACGGTCCATTGTCCGGTTTGAATAGGTTCAATGATAATAACTTAGGCTACTGTACAACCGCAGCTGCACAGAGGTGTTAATATCGTGTGAAGACATCTCCACAACATTATGAAAAATACCACTGTATTTGAAGCAAACGGTAAGATTTGCACTTTTCATTTTTAAGATACGTCAGTGACGCGCCGAGTCAGACAATTGTATTTACACTGGCTATTTTTAGTGGAAACAGGCCTATATTTATTGCAGTGTAAAAGAATGAGAGCAACTTTATTATTTATAACTTTAAAACTTTAAAAATATTCTAAAATATTTATTTGACTATTTTAAACAGTTTAGTTTTTTTATGAATATTTTGATATATTTATTCTAAAACATAACAAGGATATTGGATGATGTTATTTAATAAATAAAAATTAAATGTTTGGCACAAATGGCATTTATAGTCGGTATCTCATATGTCCTTTTCTTGTACCTTTGACGGTGTTAAACATGGTGTCACGTGGATGGGAATATGCATGGAAATGATATGCAGATGAGGTTAAAACTAGGCGCTGTAAGCTCCATATATGGGGAGTCGGGGTGGAGATGCACGTACGCACAATCTTCCCCTGACTGGGATTTATAAAGGGATTTTTGCGCAGGTTCCGGCGTTTGCATGCTTTTATAAATCTGAAAACTTTTGTGCGTACACAAAATCGAACTTTTATGCCTACGTACACTTTTAGGATTGAAATCTACGTAGAGTTGTATAAATGAGGCCCCAGACCATTCCCGGAGCACTGTCAATATGAGAAAATGGGCATACAAAATTACTTGTAGTTTTATTAAAGAATTTAATAGTACAATTGTGAGTAACATCTGTATGATTCAGTGTTACGGTATTTCTGCATTCAGATATTCCTACGTTATGCTTTCCATCATTTGAACAGATGCATAAATCTACCAGGTATGATTGTACATGAAAAGCAGGACCTTTGAATGGTAGTCCTGTATGGGAACAACTATGATCTTGGATATCGAATGTTATTGTTCTATTTCCTTTCAAATTACCCATCATTTGTATTATCTTTGACATTTGCCTTGGTATTTCACATTTGTCTTTCTTATGACACACTGTTTCTGGGGTTACCAGAAACGTTCTCCGTGCTGCTTGTAGTTGCATACAGACCCAACATTCTCCGTCTGCTTCACTCCTCAACACTTCTCTCTGTAGTAGTGCTAATGCACAGGCGTAGTTTCCTTCACACTTCATCTTTGCCACTCTAACTTCCTTAATATCATCACTAAATCCTGATCCCATGATGAACTCTACATCGTTTATGGATGCAGCTGGTGGTATTTCTGTGACTGGATCTGGTCGCATTTTCATAAATACCTTTTCATTATCTCCATCTCTGCTTCTAGCGGGATTACATCAATGCGAACTTCTTGATATGAGTCTCTTCCCTTTATTGCCCATGCACAGTAATATACTCCTGCATCGGAAAGCTGTACATTAAATATTGTTATATTCAAGAGCAATAAATGTCTCTTCTTTATACTTCCATGTTCTTTCCAAACAGGGGTTGCGACAAATCGGGGGTCTACTCCCCACGAGCTTCTTCCGTAATAAGCTTTTGCATCTGACCAACCGCATGCCCCTGCACATAAATGCATCTCGCGCCCATACTGGTCTCGTATTTCTTCTCGATTGTCATTTATTCACATCATTATCGATATAGGATCACACAGGAAACTTTCATCTTTTCCTAGTTCCAACGTAACTATCAAAGGGTTTGCACTTGGTGAACTTCTAGGCCCAGTCAATGCTCCCTTATGGGGAGTTGTGCCATTCTGCTTATTTCTCTCCATCTTCCATAATTGGGTCAATAACACAATTATTATTGCAATGATCAATATTGCACTCACAGTTCCCCTTATCCCACACATACCTGCTCTTCAAAATGGATGCCAAGGCCTTAAATCTGTATCTACTCGTCTCTGCATAAGAAATAGTGTGCTTCCACCAACGCTTTTCTGACTTTGTCTGTCCTGTACAAAACCAGTAACCCTTTGCGGTGTGCTTCACTTGGATTTATTACATATATAAACAGATACTGTTATAGTACATGTAATGCAATATGGGAACACACAGTGTTTCCCGAGAATGAGCACTACACCAAGATTATCCTCGTGTTAAAAAATAAAAATTTAAAAAGTAGTGCTGTCAAACCATTAATCGCATCCATAATAAGTTTTTGTTTACATAATATATGTGTGTGTACTGTGTATATTTATTATGCATATATAAGTACACACATACAGTATATATTTTGAAAATATTTCCATGTATACATTTATATTCATATAATTTATTATATTTATATATATATGTGTATATATATGTGTATATATATGTATATATATGTGTATATATATGTGTATATATATATATATATATTTAATATATGAACTAGTGCAGTCGAATGCGTGTATGTTGTGCGTATTTATGTATATATAAATGCATATGTATATTTAAGAAAAATGTGATGTTTATATATATATATATATATATATATATATATATATATATATATATATATATAAGAATGTAAATATGTAAATGTATACACATGTAAAAAATGTCTAAATATATACTGTATGTGTGTATTTATATATACATATACACAGGACACACACACATTCTGTAAAGAAAAACTTTTATTTTGGATGCGATTAATCGTTTGACAGCACTAATATGAACATAACATTTTTCTTAAATATATGCATGCATGTGTGTGTATTTATATATACATAATAAATATACACAGAACACACATTAAAAAAAACTTATTTTGGATGCGATTTAATCGTTTGACAGCACTAATATGAACATAACATGTTTTTCTTAAATATATGCATGCATGTGTGTGTATTTATATATACATAATAAACATACACAGAGCACACACAAAAAAAACTTTTTTGGATGCGATTAATCGTTTGACAGCACTAGTAAAAGGTAGACCTCAGTCATTTTCATTGCATGCCAGTTGTTTGTAGTTCATAAAAATACAAAATACTTGAAAGAATCTGGATTTTCTCAATTGCTTTCTTAGGTCTGAAAACAGAGAGATATTCCCAGAGACATATGAACTATCCTGAAGACCCACGCTTCGTTCAGAGCCCAACCGTGTCTACACACGCCACACCTGACATAAAGGACCTGTCCCCTCCCTACCAGCCAGACAGCAGCAACACAGCGGTGGATCTAGATGTGCAGACGGCAGCAGAGGTTGAGGATGAAGAGCCCGTCGCTCCAGCTGTGTCCACAGAGTGTCCTGCAGACGGCAGCGGTTTTGACCACATAGTCGACGAGCTCGTGTCTGGTTTCTCCAGTGAGGTCGAGCAGCTCTTGAGGGCCAAGCGTATTTTTTATGTTTCTTGCTCCAGCACTCCGGCCTCACGAGAACCGCTCCAGACTCCAGCTGTGCCACTTTCCAATTACGTGTCAAACTACAACACTCCGTTTCCCGTCAGTAACTACATCAGCTCTTTCCACGACAGCCTGATGGTGTTCATAGACCCTCAGCACGTCAGTCAATACCACGAAGATGTGACTTCCTCCTCATCTGCTGCAGAAGTTCCTTCAGATGTCCCTGATACGTCCTCCAGCTTTAATCCATGTGCTTCCTCGTCTTCCAACAACACCTTTGAGTCATCTCTGACACCATGCTCCCCTTCTAATGCCCTACCTGACCCAGTGACGCAGCCTCAACTTCCCTCAAGTTTGCCCGACCCTGATCTCCAGCAGACACCCCAGCAGATGTGGGCGTTAGAGCAGGACTCGGTGACCCAGAAGACTCAGGACGCGAGCGTCCCTCATAATCTTCATGAGATGAATGGTACTTTGGTTGCTGAGCCTACGGGAGCTGTGGAGGGTCACCCCGCCGTGCTAGCTGAAGACAGCCCGATGGGACACGCTCATTCTGCAATCAGCAGTATCATCGATCAGCTGCAGCCCGAGGTGATCAGTAACCTGGTGGAGATCATTAAAGGAGTTCAGAAGAACATAGTCTACTTCTACATCCATTCCACCGATGAGGAGGAGAGTGACGTCTGCTGGGAAATTAAGGTACATGTAGTGCAGCAGTGGCTCTGTCAGTCCAAATCCATAGCTGTGCGAACATATTTTATCTGGGGGATGCTGAGGGGCGGAGCTTGCTGTTGCAGGGCGGAGCCGCTGTGTTGTTATAGATGAACACAGCCACTTACAGATGAATATACAAATTAATGAAAACAGAGTAAAAGTGCTTTTAGTAAAAGTTGACATTTAATTGTTGATTTGAAGTGTCAGTTATTATTATTGCAGTCAAATCTGCATTTTGTTACTCACACTAGCTACAGCGTTATCAGTCACACGAAAGTCATCAATAAATGTTGGTTCAGTGTTACATACCGTGAACAGAGACGGTCTGCGGTCGAGTTACATGTAGTGAGTGACTGGCAAATTCAGATTCAAGTAGCTAAAAAGGTTTTACAGTACTTTGAAACAATGGTGTTGAGCATTATGAAATTTAGAGGCTAATTGAATCATGCAGTGATTGAGAATTTTTTGGCCATTGGATCTGAGCGCTGTCAGTAATTTTATGAACAAATGTTGAAAATGTAAAAATCAAGCTGTGTCATGCTATGTCAAAATCCAATTTTTGCGCATATTCGATTGGAATCTGATCATGCTTAGCAAGTGTGAAATCCGTTTGAGTCTGTGCAAAATCCTGTCTAAACGGTCAGTTTTTTTCAAATTCACGCCGCGTAAATTGTAAACATGAAATCGCTCACTCGTTCACTAATCAGTTGAGTACACTGTATCAGAAAGAAGTGAGCAAATTCTGCTCGGCAGACACGATTGACCAGTAGAAATTTGTCAATTGGTAGAGATTTTGGACTATTGTCTCTATCGCGTTTATGCGCTTGCTTTATTGGCCTTGAAGGGTTAAATACACACATGTTTGAGTGTCCTCGTAAACAGTCATTTAGGTCTTAAGTGAAAGCAGACAGCTAAAAAAAGAAAGCACATGTGTAACAGTATATTGGATCCGGATGTTCAGTCTTAAAGTGACAGCAGTTCCTCTTTTCTGTCATTCATGATCTCTCACTGCTCTTGACTGTAACTTTAATAACAAGAAATTTAATTTACACAGTGAAAACCATGCAGTGTCTTTGATTGTATAAATTAATGTATGTAGCATTTTTATTTCATAAAAACCTTATTAAAAGCAAAAATAACCATACCGTGATTTTATATTGTTATCGTGATATAAAATTACTCCTATTGTGAGATAAGATTTTGGTCATATCGCCCACCTCTAGCTTAGGAGGATATAAAGGGTATTTGTCACACTTAAGTTGCCTAGAGATCTGTAGACAATACTAACCCTGTACTGTTTCAACATTCGTGACAGGAATATTTGAAGAAGTTGGGGGATTTGGAGTGTAACCCTCATGGTTTCCTTGAAAAAAACAGCAGTCAAGACAAGCTGCTGGTCATCATTCAGAATATGGAGATCGCCGCACAGGTTCACAAGGTAAGCCAGAGCTCAGCATTTCGGTTTGAGATGTATTATTAAAAAGTATGTTGATTTTCTTTAAAATGTTGCAACCGGTTCCAAAAACTGGAAAGCACTAGATGTTGTGTTCTCTACCCATAGATACCTTCTCTAGTTTCCCTGAAGAAGCATCCGTCTGTGAGCTTTGCTGGCGTAGACAACCTGAGTGACATTCAGAACCACACCTACAACGAGCTCTTTCAGTCCGGAGGCTTCATCGTGTCAGACGAGCACGTCCTGAACCCAGCCGTCATCACAGCAGGTACGTCCATCTCAACAGGCTTTCACTGGGGCTGCGACGATAAATCCATGCATCGCCAATCTCAGTCAATTGAGTGTTATTGACATTTAGGTTTATTTTATCAACATAATATAGGGCTGGATCATTAATCAAAAAGTAATCAAAACCGAAATTCAGAACCTCTAACCGACGTAATTTTTCTATGTCGATTTAGTTTTTTTTTTTTAATCCTGTTAATACTTAAAAACATGCGTGTGTGTATTAGCGCTAGACAGACGTGTATGGCTGCTGCGCTTTTGTGTTTTGCAGCGTCTGCAAGTTATTAACTCTTCACATTGCATTATTTAACATAGAAAATAATTTGTATCTCTTGTAAATAATTATTATTTTTCACGTTTTCATTTTAAGCAATGCATGCTTTATTTCAGTTGTTCGGAATATTCAATAAATAACCATAATAAATAGTTTGGGTTTCCTTAGATTGTTTTAAAATCACAAAGACATGCATTTTCATTAGAAAAAAAACAGTATCCCACCCTGTCAATGAACAAAAAATAAAAACATAAAATAAAATAATAAATAAAAATAATTGTAATAAATACTAACATTTTAATACAATTAAATAAAAGGTAATAAAATAATACAATTTTAAATTCAATAAAATAATAAAATGTAAATATTAATAAAATAAAATAAATTATTTCAATAAAAACCTTGCTATATACTGCGTTAAGGTAACTGAGACTTGTTATAGCACTTGCACATCATTGCTCTTTTGTTGATTTCAATTGCTTCCATTGTCCTCAGTCATTTAAGAAACGCTTTTATCAAAAGCGACTAAATATAATGTAGTTGTTCATTAACCGTAGTCAAGGGAATATGTTCAATTAATCGAGCTTTTGATTTTAGGTCATATTGTCCAGCTCTAACTTAACACGCGTTTCAGCAAAGCATTTTTTTTTCTGTTTTTAGAGAAACTTCAAGATATCCTTGAGTACATTGAGCAGCTCAACTCTCCTCAGAGCCCCTGGAGGTGGAGGGTGCACTTCAAATCACACAAGAAACTCCGAGAGCACAGCAGGTTTGACACCGAACCCTTCAAACTTTGGAAGCGCAAGCACATTTCTTACCAAGTGGTGGCAGAGAGTGGAATCTGGGTGAAGTAGTGTTCTTCATGATTGATTGCACTGTAAGAACTGTTTGGTTGTGTGTTGTTTCCAGGCTCAAACCTGATGCTTTGAAGCTATTCGAGATCCTCAATGAATACGAGAAGAGGCACATCATTGAGATCCTGTCGTACCACGACTGTGACACTCCATCACGTCCAGCGCCTGACCTCGATTGTCTTGTGGATCTGCAAGCGAGGTTCATCAAACAACGACACCTGATATTTCTGACAGGTGCTCTTAAACAATATAATGACACAAGTGTACTGCGTAATCGTTGTCTGTTGCTTACATCTCACTGCGACATTCGTATAGTAGGGCTGTACCTGCCAGTGGTTTCCATTATTTGCGCAAAACGACATTTTGTAGATGTTGATAAAAAGCTGAAATGACTGCGTTTAACTGATGTTATGTGACTAAAAGGTATTTTTTTCCCTCTCGCAATAAGTCATGTCGACGGATGTTGGTAGGTTTACATAGACAAATTGGAAACATTTTTTTCACTTTTACATATGATTCGCCGGAAGTCCTTCTGTCGTCTTCTCGCGCTTTTCCTCTCCGTCATTGTAGCCTTTGTCAGTCTTACTGCTTGTGGTTTTAACGCCTTCAGTCCTATGTGTCATCATCTTAACATCGGTGGTTATCTGCAAACATTATGTTCATGAAATTACTCTTCACACCCTTTGTTCATCCTGTTATACTTTATATACAAAGGAGGTCAGTACATTTGCTTAATCAGTATCATTTTTAATATTTCAGGCTCTTTGAAATCACATAGTAACCAAACATTGTTATACTCAAGCATTAACATAAAAGCAAGCAACGTAACATTTCTTTGAAATGGGTAAATATCAATAGATAGCGAGGCCATACAAGGAACCCAGGGTCCCCCTCTCTTCAAAACCAGCACTAATGCAGAGTCAGTGAACAGAAGCGAGAGGAAACTTGAGGGAGTCACACAAATCTTCAGAAGAACAAATAACAAACCAAGCTTATGATCAATCTCTTCCCTTGGGTAAAAACATTGGCAAAAGCTTGCATCTCTCCATCTAAATACAGGATAAAAAGTGACTAAATAAAGAGGATCCAGCTCTCTACAATGCCTGCTGTAATCAACAAGTCATAGAGCCTTTACCGCCTCTGCTTAGTTATTCCCTATGTTTGAGATTGCAAGGTTCAAATTCTGTTCTGGGAACCAGAGGTTGTGGGCCCTATGAAATCTGTTTTATTTTTTCCCAAATTCTATTTTATTTGTTTTCAAATTCAGTTTTTTCTGGCTTAATTTTCCTGGATTCCGTTTTAATGGTTTCATTAAATATTAATAATCAATTGTTTTTTTTTTAAATACAAATTTATTGTTTGTTTGTTTTTCCAGAAATACAGTGTTGGGTACTTAATCTTTTAAAGGAATTATTTAACAGAATATTTTTAGCAGAAAAATGTGTTTTAATAATAATTTCATTAGTACTATCATTACATTATGTAATATTTCTGTTACCATTACTTCAAGTTAAACCGAGCTTTTATTTTGACGGGTTGCTGTCAAGACCTTTAAGTTTCTGTTTGTATAAGACATGACAATAATTTTTCTCACAAGAAACGGTCAGATGCACATGAAGTGACTCTCAGAGCAGTTCTACAGATCATGCTCATGTGTTCATGTACTCATATATTGAGATGACAGACTCTGTGTGAATGAATGGACGTATACTGATTTCAGAGAACATGCTGGATTCATATTTTTGGTCTTTTTGTGGCTTTATATTTACAGCCACTTTCTATATCGCATTTAAGTGTACTGTCCTATTTTCATGTATCCGTCCAAAATTTGGCAAATCCTGTGAAATTCCGTGTTTTTATTACTGGATTCCGCGATTTCCGTCTGCATTGCGGAAACCATAGAGCCCTGCATATTTAATTGTCTACATATTGCTTTTTTTTTTTTTTTTTTAAATACTGTTTTTATCAATTGCATTATTTAACAGTAAATTCTGGGGTGTTTTATGATTATGGAAGTATTTGGTGAATGCTTATGCCTAAAATAATGTTTGTTTAAATCCCATCCAACAGGCTGCCAGTTTGAGATGTTTCCCCACTACTCCAGCAGTGGCATCGTCATTGCCAATGTTGATGACATAAAGTTTATAATAAGCAGTTTAGCGGGTGGAGGAAATGTGGACAGCGCCCCTTCGGCAGAGACTTACGACACTCTCGCTCCAGCGTCATGTAAGTGATTCTGTGGTCTGACAGCATCCCAAACTACACGTCTTGCTCTCACTGTGAATGAGTTTGCCACCACCAGCCCGAGTGATCTTTATTATTCATCTCTGAGGAGAGGCCAGCTAAAACTCAAGGCAGAGAAAAGCATGAACTGCTGAACAAACAGAATAGGAAATAACATGGTGTTTGCTAAAAGAGTACTGAAGGTTCTCAAACACGCAGCGGCATTATGCCACGATAATAACAACCAAAGTAGGAGACGAGACAGAGGACAGAGGAGACTGAACAGTTCATGTTGTGCTTTGTAAAGCCTTTTCATCTCATGGGTGGACGGACATGGATGAAACACTCAATAGAAATCATCTGTTTACCTTTGGGATCAACATTCACCTCTGAATATAACCATGGCATCTCAGCTGTAACCAGGGTCCAAAATAAATATATAGTGTTTTTTCAAAATTTAAATACCTTGAAACAATAGAAAATATTTTTACCAATTTCTTTTTTTTTTTTTTTTTTTTTTTGTCCTAATAATAATGGGAATAAATATAGATTTTTTTTTTTTCATACAAGATGGGGCAACAGCACCTGTCACAAAAATGTGAAGACATTTCTTATTCCTAATATTTTAATTTTGGTGGGTGATGTGACCACATGGGGTTTTTGGAGAAAAAAAGTCATCCTAGGTATAGATTTGTGGTGATTAAATTTATTTGATAAATTCTGCATCAGTTTAATTTGAATTGCACTCACCACATTTTCAGAGCTCTAGATCATTTGCTTTGTTCTGAATCAGGGACTTGACATTATTGGCATAATGTGGTACTTTTTCAATGGTTTGGTTCGCTTTCACAAAGCAACAATTCAAAGGGTGCCAGAATGTGTTTATGCAAGTAAAATTGGTCAGCTGTTGATGTCTAGGGATTCTGCTCATAGCTGATAAATGACATTTTACATGTATATATCTCAAGACAGCATTCTTGCAGTGCACCCGTTTCAGTGGCCCAGGTGTCCTTGTCTGTGTAATTATTACATTTAAGTGCTGGGTAACATTAATTAACTACATGTACTTACTTAATGGTTAGGATTAGGGGTTGATTTAGGGTTACTTGCACGTAATTATGCATATTTAATTGTTATTATAATAGTAAGTACATGCAACATACCTTAAAATAAAGTGTTACCAACATTACTTTTAAATTTACAACAAAATATCTGCTACTTTTTCAAATAAGTAACAGCAGTTGTATTGTTTTCCCATTTATTCACTGACAGCTCTCCTGTCCCCATGTTGAGAGAAATGGGACAGTACACGTCCTTCAGCATGAGGCTTATTCATTTCACTTTTGGTGTGAAAGAGCCTCTACAGTTACCAAAAACAAATAAGCAAGCCCAGCCCTGGTGACAAAAAGTAACGCAAAAGTAACCTAATGCATTACTTTCCATAAAAAGTAACTAAGTAATGCAAATAGTTACTTTCTTTCTAGACTAATATTGTAATGCATTACTTTTAAAAGTAGAACCAAACTAAAAGAGAAAATGAGCTAGGCCTTCAAATATTTTATAAACCATCCATTATGCTGCAGTAAGAAAGAAAGAAAGGGTACCAGTCAACTGGCCAATAACTTGTTTCTTTTGTTGTTACCTGCTGCTTTTGGCACTTGGTGAGTGTTTGTTTTGGACCCTGTGTTTGTGTGTGCGTGTGTGTGTGGGTTTGTGACCTTTTGCAGGTGTAAAGACTGTTGTTTTAATATTCAGATTAGATGTAAAAGTTTACAGAATGCTATACGTCTTAAAAACACAAAGTTTAAAAAAAGGTTCTGTTTTAATGTGTAAATACAGAAAGGGTTTCTGTTTGGAACCATAACTTTTTAACTGTTACATTCACAACAGAAATAACCCTCGAGACCAATAAAGTAAACTGACATTAGTAATACTTTTTGTATCTGGTTAGGCAAAAAAAAACTGTATATATAGAATTCTTCCAATAAATGTATTTTGATAAATCCTACCTTTTATCTCTTTATTCTTCATTACATTTTCTGTGTGTATTTCATGGTTCATGAAAATAAATAAGCATCAGGTCTGCTGGAATTTACAATTATTTAAGATACTACAGTAACTTGAATGCAGTTCTTCTATATTTAGAATTAAAGTTCAATTTGTGGGGGCGTAAGGTTATTTTGGCACTGTAATCAAAGGCAACATTTATTTTTCTGAAAATGACCAACCCTGAATCTGAATTTTTTTTGTCCACCAACATGCAAGTAGCTATTTTGCTGTCATTTGAGCAAAACTTGATTGTTACACCACTTGACAATCTTTGAGTCTTTTATTGAAAATGACTGTTTTCCCTTGTAAGAAAAAAAAAAAAAAAATGCTTATATATAGAGATTATAGACCTATTTCTATGCTCAAAATCTCTTAAATTCTTATTGGTCACCGACTTTATGATCTAACGACTCTACTTGATCTGACTGTAAGGATAATCATAATTTTCAACCGGCTCAACATTATGTATTGAAATATTTGCTTCAAATTGTGGATCAAAACCAGTGTACTCTCAGAATTGGGTAACTGCTATGTATTGAATTCACCTGAAGCTGTGATTGTTGATGGCTGTAACCTCTCTCTTGTCCCTGTAGTGAGAGACGATAGCATGTCCTTGGACTCGGACCTGGATTCTTCAGATAACATTGTCCTGGTCTCCGTTCCACCGGAGACGCCCCGTGTTGTCCCAGACCAGCGCCCGCTCTCCGAACCCTCTCTCCAAGACCAAGCCAATCCGATTCCCGTGATCACAACCACCAGCGAGACGCCGAAACCATTAGACTTCGTGGCTCTCAGTGAAGCGATCTCTCAGTTCAAGGCTTCCAGGATGTTTTCCAAGTCGGACGCCAGCGAATCTCTCCAGATGACTTTTGGAGTCGATCCTCACCAGAGCTTCCTGAGCCACAGCGATCTGTCCGATTCCTATCCTCAGTGCTCCTCGGAAAACCACAGTCTGTCCAATACTCGGCCTGAGACTCCAGTCTCTTGTGTCTCAATCAAAACTGAATCAGCAGCATCTGGGGCTCCGCTGAGCTCTTCTTCTCCAGTCGAAGCCAGTCGTGAACTGGTCCAGTATAGAGAAACAGCAGCTGAGAGCACCAGCAATATACTGAATATTTCCAAGGCTTGGGAGCAATGCAGCACAAGCTCCACGGACACGACTAATGCTGGACAAACGTCCATTGTTTCAGAGAAGCCTGCAGTGAACAGTGCTAGTTCCTCTGAAGCAGCGGTCAAACACGAGAGCAGTGGTTTTCTTCCCGGAGCGGACAGCTCTAGACAGGGCTTTTATCCAGCGCTGCAGAGCTTCATGGCGGGCCCTAGGTTCATCTCTCACAATGCTGCTGTTGGGCTCCGGCATCCTCTTCTGAACTGCACCGTTTCCAACAGCCTCGGGGTCATGGGAGCGCCGGTCTTCAGAGGACTCTTGCCCAATCCTAGCGTACAGATGTGGAGCGGTGGTTTAGCGCAGGGCTCGGCGGCGGGCCTCTGGGGGGCGCACTATGGCGTAGATATGCAGCAGATGCACAGGTCTCCGTTCCTCCAGACCTGGCAGGGAAACCCTGCGTTCCAGGGCGACGCGTATCATCCCAACAGAGGAGGATTCAGCGGCTGGTGAACCAGCGACGCGTGTAGATAGTTTTCAAACTCATGTTTACAACTCTGTCTCAGTTCGACTTTTGTATGATAGAAGAGAAATCAAACATTTCTAGGTTTTCACTGAAAGTGAATTAAAAAGTAATTCATTTCATATTTTTCAAGAGAGCATTATATTTGTATTTTGCTTTTGCATGTTGGTCGGGCTCAATGTCGGTTAATTTTTCCCCTTTTGTGAAGAAGCTCAAGGCCTTGGTTTTAATATTATTATTTTTTATAAAGCCGATAATATACATTAAACAACTTTCAAACTAGTCTTTGTAACGGAGTGTGTCTGTATTGCTGATTCAGAAGTAATATCGGTCATGTATGTTGAGCAGAACCAGCGTGAAAAGTATGGTCGACTTCAAGTTTAATTTAAAAGGGTTTAAATACGTTTAATTCACATGTAGGGAAAACTGTAAAATTCACATTCAAGTCATTCAAGATTTGCAGTTCAAAATCAACCTCAGAAACAACTACATCCTTAATAAGAGCGTCTAACAGACTGATATGTCAGACAGCAGCATCTCCGCTGTTCACATCTTGCAGTATAAAGTGCTGGATCGGGTCTTGTTTTTGGAAGCAGCTTTGGATCACACAGGTCTGAAAGGTGAGAAGTGGTTTCTGTGTTGTGTTTGCACTGCAGGGTTCAGACTGGTTTCTAGCTCTCGTTGTCTCTGCAGCAGACCCTGAAATAAAGGAAGTCAACATCAGCGTTTTATATATGCGCTGCAGTGTTTCCTTCTGGATTTACTTTGTGGCAGACAGGAAGCTCATCCTTTATTACATGTACTTTTGTCCAGTTAATTGTGTTATACTTAATTAAAATATCATTACAAAAAAAGAATCTTGTGATTATATAACATGCAGTTAAAGATACACAGACACAGTAAGTCTAATCGGTTTACTACCCATGCAGAGAGACTCGTCCACAGTCCAGATCTTGTTTGAAAGCGTTACCTGTCTGAGCTCGGACAGACCCTTCAGGATGGCCTGCTGTCGGTCAGTGCTTTTAGGAGGATGGAGGTCATGCTGGACCAGCGGCGTCGCCTGCCTGCTGCTGCTGCTGCTCACAACTGCAAGAAGCATCGTACACTTGACTTGTGCATTAAATACACCTGACGTTTGAGTGAACGATTGTTAATGAATCTTGACACTATTCTTCACACACTCATGTATGACCATTAAGATTAAAAAAATAGATCTGACTGTAAACACACCAGCTAATTTACCAGTCCTGTTTTGAGCTTAACTGGTGTTACAAGCTGAATGGAAAAGAACTGCGTGAAGCTCTCTCTTCAGCGGGGCACAAAAGGAGGGAATGTCAGGTTTGCAACAAAAGTAGCAAAATCCAGCTGTGCAAAGCTTGCCGGTGCAGTTACCGCTATTCGGCAATTTTTCACATTAGAAATATCTATGCAAGTCACCTGTAGTTTGCTGAGCTGTGTGGACCCTCTGCTGGGCTTCATGTGTCAGGGGTCTGGACAGCGGCGCGAGGGGGTCCATGTGATACACCTCGTCTGTTCGCACATACGGCACATAGTCTAATAACGGCGGGCGGCCCGTGTCCTCCGGCACCTGGTGAGAGGGCTGATGCACACGGGTCTTCACTGCAGGAGACGGCGCCCTGCTGGAGACACAAGACACTCACGCTTCAATCACTAGAAAACACATCAAATATACATTTTCAAAGGTAATGCTGGGAAGACTTTATCTTTCGCTTCATTTTAGAAAGAAATTCATCTTTCTATTCACCAACTGGACTACAAATCAAAACAGTAATACACTTTTCTTTTAAAATAAAGTCTCTGGTGTGATGGCAACGTCCAGCAGCTATAACTCCGCTAGTCTATTAAGAAAACCTTGTGTTATATAATTCTTAAGAAATCCTTATAATGCTGATCTGGAACTCAAGAAACCTTTCTTTTAATTAGCGCAGCTGGAAAAGATTGTGCTGCATAATGAGGTGAAACAGTGTCTTTTTCCAATTTTTGCAAGTCACTGTGTGTGTGTGTGTGTATATATATATATATATATATTCATATTCAATTTTTCATATTTATATGCACTTTATGTAAGTAGTCTGTTAGATTAGATTTACATTTGCATCATGCTTAACATACCATACATCTTATAATATTATGTTTGGGTATAATCTCCATTTTCCCTCAATATCATATCCATTAAAGCCTGATGTATCAGTATTTGATACTGAACAAAAACACTGACTTGTAAATTTAGTTTAAAAATTAAAGGGGGAGGGGGGGTGTAAAAGGGTGAAATAAGCAATCACAACCTTCCTATTTAAAAAAAAAAAACTAACATCAGATGTTCATCAGTGATAATGTTTGTAGTTTAAAGGGCATACATTCTTTGCCTACATATTGCCTTTGGCTTACCTCATGATTTATGACCTTAAATAGTCACTGTAGTCCACATTATAATGAAATAACTTAGGTTCGTGCATCTGGCAAAAAAACTGACCTTTCAGCGCTGAAGGCTGGTGCTTCTTGGAGTTGATTTTCACTCTGAGCCAAAGAGAGAAAGTACATCAACACTGAAATGCATTTATGAACACTAACACTACATGCATTAACAGGGAGGGCAATTGTAAGGAATTTAACAATGCTTCTGGTTCCAATTACAACAATTAGTCTTTTAGTTCTTGACAAGTCACTGCTCTTAGCTACTAAACAAAAACAGCATACTTTTAGCGTCTGTGCTTGAGGTCTGTGGTTATGAAGCAGATCTTGCTGCGGTGTGCTTCTCTCCAGCAGGGTCATCAGCTGCTTCTGCCTCTGTCTCCTGCTCTCCTGCCGGTGTCTCTGCAGGGCTTCAGGGTAGCGGCCGGACGCCGGGACGAAGGCTTTGCTGGGTCTCTGTGTGTTCCACTCGGGCCTCTTCTCCAGCCTGTGGATCCTGTCGCTCCGCGCGTAAGGCTCGTAAGCATCCGCTTCTTTCATTTGCTGTTTGCTGTGGCTCTTTTCAGATGCTTTTACCTCACGTCGCTGGGATGTCTTGCTGTTTAGCGTGTTTGGAGGAGCACTGGGAATGACGGTCTCCTTCTCTGGCTGAGGACTGATCTCTGCAAAATCACAGACTGATATCAAGCCAGTGCTCATACTTTCAACAGCAACATTTTTAAAAAATGTGTTCACCCACAAATGAAGTTTCTGTCATTATTTACTCACCATCCTCTCACTACAAATGCATACATGTACTTCATTTCCTCAGCTCTTTCCATACAAGTGAAATCAAAATCAGATTGGTCATTTACGAAAATCTTCTCCTCCACCAAAGCTGAAATTTCATAACCACGTTTGGATGCAGTTTTGACCTCATTGTTACCGAATGTCAGATTAAATGTGACCCTGGAGCACAAAACCAGTCATAAAGGTCAGTTTTTTTAAATTGAGATTAATACATCGTCTGAATAAATAATCTTTCCATTGATGTGTGGTTTGTTAGGATCGGACAATATTTGTCTGAGATCAAACTATTTGAAAATCTGGAATCTGAGGATGCAAAAAAATCTAAATATTGAGAAAATCACCTTTAAAGTTGTCTAAATGAAGTTATTAGCAATGCATATTACTAATCAAGTTGATATATTTACAGTAGGAAATTCACAAAATATCTTCATGGAACATGATCTTTACTTAATATTCTAATGATTTTTGGCATAAAAGAAAAATCTATAATTTTGACCCATACAGTGTATTGTTGGCTATTGCTACAAATATACCGCTGCTGCTTATGACTGCTTCTGTGCTCCAGGGTCACAAATGTGAAAAACAGGTAAGATTTGAGAGCTTTGGCTGAGAGCATTTCTCACTGAAGGCTTCTCAAGGATTTGAATATAGTGCATCATTAATGCACCAAGAGTCTTTCAGCAGATGAGGATGAGTAAATGATGACAGGATCTTTGTTTCTGGCTGAAGTAACAAACCTGTCTGAACAGCGGTGTCTTTTCTTGGAGATGCTGTGGAAGGAGGTGCTGTCCTCATCGCTGGTAAATCTTCACCACTAAGGGCTAAAAGACTACTTTATAATAATGCATAAACTTTTTCTTGGTATTTAAAAAAAAAATAAGTATTTTCCCTCATACCCTGTGAGACGGAGTCTGCTTCCAGGCTGTGCAGTAGTTTGGACACATCGTGGCCTTTCTTGGCCAGGTCTCTGATTCTCTGGATGTGTTTGTCTTTACAGGCCTCCTCTTGGGCTCTTTGAATGCTCAGATACAGCTCCTCTGTTTTACGAGACTGCGCCTCCTGGAATAAAGTTTTCACTGCTTTCATATTCAAAATACTACTCAAAATGGACCCTA
The DNA here is from genome assembly GCA_036784905.1 of Acrossocheilus fasciatus. NCBI lineage: Eukaryota > Metazoa > Chordata > Actinopteri > Cypriniformes > Cyprinidae > Acrossocheilus > Acrossocheilus fasciatus. The sequence goes on from CM071959.1 coordinate 30,634,243, forward strand.
CTGTTTTATTTACTCTTCTGAAATAAAAGCTTATCAACTTAAATAAGTCCTTCCAAGCCATTTATTGTGTGTTTCAACCATAACTGCTGTGCAAAGAGGACATCCGTCAGTGTTTTTACTACTCGAACACTGAAAAACATTTAAATGGAGTGGATGTGTTCAACAACTATTTACACAAAATTACATACAGACTTTGTTTAGGACATGGTTTGATGTAGAGCACTGGGTGAGATGAATCCAATTGACAAAGAAGTTTGCAATAAATTCAGTAGAATCAGTATTTGCGTTTTCTAGATGTCCATTACAGTAGCAATAACCAGAAGTGAAGCACAGACTGCTCTCTCTTAATAAAGAGCATTTATTGAATGTTAGGATCCTGTTAGATTCACAGCCACTCTCCAAAACCATGCCTTTCAAAGACAGCTCAGCAAATCTGAACACGAATGTTTCTCAGAAACACAGTTTATCGTTTCTCAGAACACTAATTTCAGTCATGTTCTTTTTCCATCATTGAATAACAACATAAAAACGTCATTTTGGCCATTTCACACATTTCTTTCTAGCAATTGAGAGTTTAGAATTCAGTGTTCAAAATTCTGCATGTGCATGCATGAAAATAAATCTGAAATTGTTTTTTTTTTTTTATCTCACAACTCTGACTTTCTCACAATTACCTTTTTAATATTTTTATTCTGTTGGTGGAAATAAGCTTCCATATGCACAAAGCAGGGACATTTTATCTGTGCTACATGACCTTTAATTAAAATAAATAATACACAGATTAGTGCAGTCAAACGATTAATTGCATCCAGAATAAAAGTTTTTGTTTACATAATAAATATACACAGTACACACTTTATGTATATATAAATAAGCACACATACAGTATATATTTTGAAAATATTTACATGTATTTGCATATATTATAGATAAATATATTTAATGTATAAACATAAAATTTTTCTTAAATATATACATGTAAATGTGTGTATTTATATAGACATAATAAATATACACAGAACACACTCATATTATGTAAAAAAATAAATAAATAAAAAACTTTTATTTTCAGATGCGATTAATCGCAATTAATCAGTACTAATATAAATATCTAAAATATATTTTTGTGTGGTACGTGTGTGTTTTACCTCTCTGTGTCTCAGTCGCTCGGTGTCCTTTATGTACTGGTGCTGGAGTTGTTCTCGCTCTCTTTCAAGCCTCCTCTCCTCTTCTTGTTCCTGCGCCCGGCGTGTGGCCTCCTCTTTCTCTTTCTGCCGTCGGCGCTCCTCTACCTGAGCCTCAATGGCTCGCTGCACATCACACAGCATCACAGAGCTCAGCAATGTTTCGAGAAGTACAGCAGTGATTTCCTGCGGGTTTAGTGGAGGGCTGAATCTCACCTGGTGCTCCAGCTGTTTGAGTTTTCTGCGCTCTCGCTCCTCGATCTGAGCAGGGTCCAGCAAGGCTGTCATTGTGCGAAGATAACTAAATCACAAGGGCACTTTTATTTTCATAAATCCCTTGAACAAGCTAACAATCTAAGAATATTAAGAACTTTAGTTATTCCAAACAAAGTCTAATTTAAAAAAGTCTTTTAGACAAGATTTTTTATTTATTTTGGTGCATTATCATTAGAAATGAACTTGCATTCTGTTTAAAATGATTGAAATTCAAACAAGAAATTTGCATTAAAAATCCCAGCTGTAGTTGCCAGAACTTTACTATATAAAAACAGTAGCAACAGTTTAGGTTTTACAGACAGAGTACAAAAAAAAAAAAAGACCATTGACTGAAGTCGTGTTATACTAAATTACTAAAATATGTTTTTTCTAGTGCTGTCAAACAATTAATCGTGATTAATCACATCCAAAATAAAAGTTTTTATTTACATAATATATTTGTGTGTACTGTGTTTATTTATTATGTTTATGTGACCCTGGAGCACAAAAGCAGTCATAAGTAGCACAGGTATATTTCTAGAAATCGTATGGGTCAAAATTATCCATTTTTCTTTCATGCCAAAAATCATGTTCCATGAAGACATTTTGTAAAGTTCCTACCGTAAATATATCAAAACTTAATTGCTGATTAGTAATATGCATTGCCAAGAACTACATTTGGACAACTTTAAAGGCGATTTTCTCAATATTGCTCCTTCAGATTCCAGATTTTCAAATAGTTGTATCTCAGCCAAATATCGTCCAATCCTACATCAGTGGAAAACTTATTTATTCAACTCAATTTAAAAACAATTAATTGACCCTGAAATGACAACCAGCAAATGACTGGTTTTGTGGTCCTGGGTCACATATCTAAATACAGTATATGAAAATATTTACATGTATATATTTATATTCATATAATTTATATTATATATAAATATATTTCATATATAAACGTAACATATTTTTCTTAATTATACACATGCATGGGTGTGTATTTATATGTACATAATAAATATACACAGTGCACACACATATATTGTTGTGTCATGAATGTCTCCGCTAGCACACCTGGATCTCTGTTGGTTTCCCTGAGTGGTGTCTACGCTGGCCCTCCCCAGACTGTCCCCTCCAAACGCACTCGAGCCGTCCCATGCCGTGGACAGAGCCCCAGAGACGGAGCGGTGAGGAGACAGACAGCTGCTGGTGTCAGGGACCCCTCGCTCGGGGCCCACAGCTGAGGGCCGATGAAGAGAGTCAAAATGAACAGCCCAGAGTTCAATGTCCTCAGCCTGCAAGATTGAGAGGAACAACTGTGTGACAAACAATCTGCTGACAGCAGGGGCAATGCGTGGTCTGTCCTGAGGTGGTCCCCGTAGAAAATTAAAGACTAAAGCAGAGAAGTGAAACTGTATGAAGAGAGCGCGGTGCGTGGAAAGCTGTGGCCGTTTATGAAGGATTCGTCCCTCTGTCTGTGTTTACCCAAACATTTATATAATTCAGTTACACTTTAGTTTAAGGTGTCCTTGTGACAGTGTAATTATATATATTTAAGTACTGAGTAACATTAATTAACTACATGTACTTACTATACGGTTAGGATTTGGGTTTGGCTTTGCATGTAATTATGCATAATTTATTGTTATTATAATAGTAAGTACATGTAACGTGTAACAAGGACACCTTAAAATAAAGTGTTACCTATAATTCTATAATATGATTCAATCATATATAATTGCATAAATACACACAACTAAGCCTAAACCAAACCCTTATCTTAACCTTAACCATATAGTTAATAAATATTACTGAGTACTTAAAGGTACACCGAAAAATAAAGTGTAACTGAGATTTCAGACTATTTAAACAATACAATCACCACAAATGTATTAGGCTACAACAAAACAAATGGTTTGTGGCCAAAAGTTTACCTTACACCTTGCAGAATCTGCAAAATGTTAACATTTTCAATAAAATAAGAGGGATCGTGATTTCAGTACTGCCCTGATGAAGTTATTTCACATAACGGATGCCAACACAAGACAAAACAAAAGCTGAAGTTAATGCTTCAGAAGACAAGTTCTAGTTAGCTGTAGACCATTTTCATACCATGCTGAAACACACTTTAGTTCAATAAATGGCTTGGAAGGACTTGTAAACATTTTGACGTTTCTGTAGGGGTGTAAACTTTTGACCACAACTGTAAATTGAACATTCAGGCAAATGTTACATATGAACACATTTTCCTTGAAATCGTTTAAGTGTACAGATTGCACAGTGATACGTGACCTAGCAAAATTACGTCCAATAATAAGTGCACAAGTGGCCTTTGCATTATTATACATTTAATTTTTTGTTGTTGTTGACATCGTGGGAGTGACATGATCATGGTGAGAGGAGTTCACCTGGCTGTTGATCTCTTTGTCGTGTTGTCGGCGTAGTTTGGCCTCTTCTCTCTGCTTGTCCAGTTCCTGTAACCAGCGTCTCTGCTGCTCCTGTCTCTGAGCACTGAACAAGTCCTCCACAGGAGCCGCTTCCTGCGCACATCAAACACCACAGATGCACTCAAACATCACGCAAACCACTCGAGCCATTACGAGGGGCACTAGTTTGAGTTTGTGATGAACCTCACCCCCACTATCAGGGCAGAGCGGATGGCAGCAGGGAGCTCTCGCTGTGTTTGAGCTGGTCCTCTGTGGTTTGAGCTCTCCGCTCCAGCAGCCCTCCGTGAGCTCGGCCCGTCCTGCTCCAACACATACACAAACATCTCAAACATTCAACCTTACATGCTGTTTAACGGCATAATCATCAGGTCACAGAGTCATGGCGTGATTATTCTTCTATTCTTCAATAAGGTGTGGCCCTGGAGCACAAAAGCAGTCGTAAGCAGCACAGGTATATTTGTAGCAATAGCCAACATTGTATGTGTCAAAATTATCCATTTTTCTTTTATGCCAAAAATCATGTTCATGTTCCATGAAGATATTTTGTAAATTTCCTACCATAAATATATCAAAACTTAATTTTTGATTAGTAATATGCATTTCTAAGAACGTCATTTGAACAACTTTAAAGGTGATTTTCTCAATATTTTGATTTTTTTTGCTCCCTCAGATTCCAGATTTTCAAATAGTTGTATCTCAGCCAGATATTGTCATATGCCAATGGAAAGCTTATTTCTTTTTTTTCTTTTTTGTATAAATCTCAATTTCAAAAAACTGACCCTTATGACTGGTTTTGTGGTCCAAGGTCACATTTTTTGCTGTTTAATGAAATTGAATGTTTCATAAATTGTGAATTTTACTAAATTAACAGTTATTTTCCTTGAATATTTGCTTTAAATATGTACTTTCTTGTCAACTAAAATGTTGTTTTGTAGATTAAAATTAGATGCTATTTCAGCCAGAGTAAATTTGACTCATTATGATGAGTCAAAATTTAAAGTCAAAAAACAAAAAATGAACACTGATCTGGCTTGAGAGTCTTGGTTAAATCTTTTGATTTTTATAATGCACTTGAATTTCAAATTAAATGCACTTTTATTTACAGCCAGATTTGTTGTCTCTGTACTGACACTAAAACAGTGCTGTATGATTTATTGTTAGAATTGAATCTTAACACTACCGAGATCTGCAGGTCTGCTGTCTGAAAGTGAGAAGGAGAGAAACCCGTTCGGGTACCCGGGAGGCAATGATCAAAGACAAGACACCAGTCTCGTTTAACCATAGCACTCAGCTTTTTAATAAGCATCAGGGGATATATATACAGAGAAGGAAGGAGCAACTTCCCCAAGTTATCACAAGGTCAGATATGCAGACATCTAAATCTTCTAAATATGGAACTGTGTTTTGCCAAGCAATGCTTGCCAAGCAACCAGGCCAAAAGGTCAAAACATATCCCACATACATCAATGTATATTAAGCAAACATCAGTTGTGCGAGAGGATACAGAGAATACAGAAGATACAGAGTGTTTTCAGCCAAAATCTAACATTTATATATTTATTTCTTGCACCCTCAAATTGATTTGAAAAGCAGGCTGATTAAAAAAATTCACTGTTTGCATTATTTCCCCGTAATATTTAACGGAAAAGTTTTATTTTTGTTTCTACAGCCAGGCACAGCAGAATATTTATCATCTGTGAAAGCTGTGACAGATGATTTTCGATGTGTAGCAGCTTATAGTGTGTCAAACACTGACCGTGACACAGCAATGGCAATATGTTTCATGAAAAGCGAAGTACATAATATATACTCACTGTGTCAGGCAGGTCTTTCAGCCTCGCTTGACATGATTCACTGTGAGCTTTCATATCTTTGAGACTGGCTTTCTGCTGCCTCTTCAGAGCCATCTGCTCATCTGTGAAGCAGAAAACTGATTATTTCACAGCTAATTCAACACACTCTCACTGCAGTTCCCCATAGTATTTTTTTACTAACTACAAGCAACTGTTGCCAACATTCTTCAAAATATATAATGAAACAGTTTTGAAACAACACAATAGAGAGTAAATGACAGAATTTTTATTTTTGGGTGAACTATCCCTTTAAATGTCAATTCAATGTAATGAATATGTCCATCACATTCATAGAGTTTCTATGCCACCCTCATTAATAATTAAAAACTTGCTATCACAAAGGTTTGTCTGACTGCACAACAAACACAGCAGTACCCAGCTCTCTCTTCCATTGAGCTCTTCTGGCTTCCAGTTTGTCTCGCTCTCTTTCCCTTTCTCCAAATGTGCTGAACATCCCTGACTGCTGCTCATCTGACAGAGGCCTGATTCAAAACAAAAGAGCATACATGACACACTTCATCATGGTTATTAGGAACGACCCAGCTAACAGGTAACATTCTGGCAGGCTTCTTTCACATTTATTAACAAAAACTATTTCAGAAATGTTAACAGAATATTCGTTCAAAGTTATCTGCTCTTTAAAAATGTTCTCAAAATGTCAGCACAAAAATATTATTTATATATTGTTCATGCCCTGAAAAAATTTTCTGAAACTTTCTAGTTGGACATTCATCTAATTATTTTTAAACATTCATGCTTACTAGTTTCAGATGGATAGACAGCATTCAAAAGTAACTTTCCCATAATGTCTTCAAAATGATCAAATGGAATGTTCACAAAACCAAGAACAAGAATCTTTTTTTTTCTTTTTTTTAAATGTTTAAAAAACAATGTTTTGAACATTTAAACAACATTTAGGAATAATGTTTTCATAACTTAAGGGGAGACACTGCAGGCAAAAGTTTGTGCTTTGGGCTTTTTGGTTTTTCATAAAGTGTTTTTTTCAGACTAGTAGAAAGAAAACATCCAAACGACACTGTTAACTGTTTCTTTTATAGCACTTTATCTATCTGTGTCAATAGATTTAGATTAAAATACATATTTTTAAAGGCCGTTTTTTTTTTTTTTTGAAACTGAGCCATAAATCTCTTCATAAATCTCCTAAATTCTTATAGTCTATATCCTGAAGGTTTTTACAGAGAGATTTGTTCATATATAATTTGCTTGACTATATACAACATTTTATTCCCCCAAAAACCGTGAATTAATATTGTTTCTGTCCGTTCTAAGCATTTTCTGAATTATGGAGTGACAAATATGAGATACTCAAAATTCCCTCTATAAAAACATTGGCCTCTTATATGCCAAAAAAAATAAACAAGAATTTTGAAACTGACTTCATCCATTGTTAAGACTCTTGTACAAGAAATGTATGCAAAATAAATAATGCCTCATTTGCATATTGAAACCTAACATTTTAGAAAATTTGTAATATAATAAAATGTTTGCAATTATCAATGTAATCAATCAACTGGGTAAGTAAGGTGATAACTATTAGTTTTTTTTTTTTTTTTACCTGCAGCGTCTCGCCTTAATGTTAGTTAGTTCTTAGTAGGCTACATATTGTTGTTAGCTGGGTATTTATCACAAAAACATATCAAAAGCATGCCATATTTCATGTTACTGCTCATATTTAAAAATAAATAAATAAAACTAGACATTTGATAAAATTCATACATAAAAAAAATATATGCAAAATTGCTGCTGGGGTATGAAGTCCATTAATCTGTGCTCTTTGGATGCAGGACTAAATTCATCAAAAAACAAATCACTCCAAGGCACTTGTAGTGAAAAATTTAAAAGCCTATGGCTTTAGGGCCCCCTGATGAAGGCTTGTTAGCCGCAACGCGTCGGTGCACTTGTGTGTTGTGTGTTTTTCACTATAATTTCGAGTGCCTTGGAGTGATTCGTTTTGACAAAGTTTCTTTCATTCTAGGATTGTTATCATGACAACTAAGCTCACTTTATAAGACTCAGCTCTAGTGATATCCTGTAGCTGATCTTAAATCAAGTCAGTTTTCTTACGGTCTGTCTGTCTTTACTTGTGACGCTCTGTGTCTGATCTTATGGTCGTCCAGGATCAACTCTTCAGCTGGTCCTGTAGTTCCGGGACAGTTTTCCTCTGAGCTGGCCACAGGTTCTGCTAACAAGAAAAAAGCTTGTCCTTCAGAATGCTACGGATTAAGTTATTTAACCCTAAAAGGGGCAATGCAAAGGGGCATTTGAGAAGCTGTGGGGAGAAGCAGTGAAAAGTTTTTGTGGCTTGTGTTTTAGAAAATCAAATCTTTTTGTAATCTTGACAAAACAGATTTCGTTGGAAAGGTCCATATATGTCAAGTTTCCATATTTAGTAACTGTTTTGCAATAGAAGTGATAGTGTGACAGAAAATGATTGATTTGTGATTTGTGAAAAATTCAATAGAGTTTGGGTGTAACTCAGTGGTTATTTTTGGTATAGTGCCCAAACCAAATCTCACAGGAACCATAATTTTTGTGATATCAACTTCAAATTTGGAACATAAACTGGTTAGACAAATGGCTTTGACTTTATATCAATTTTAGTGTGAAACATATTTTATAAAATAAATATTTTATATAATATAAAAAACAATTAGTTTACTAAATGATCTTTACTGAGACCTTAACCTTTTAGGTCTATGTTCCAAAGTGTTCAGGAGCTCAGCTGATCCAGACCAGGTTAGTTTCCCACAATAAGTTGCCACAGTGAGTGAGCTTGCGCTATGGTAAATTTGCTTTCTGAAACCAAATCAAGTGACAATAAGTCAGACTAACCGAAATAAGCCTGGCTGAAACAGCCCCCAGGTCCTATAATCACTGCAGGAGCTCACCTGCGTGTGTGTGAGTGTGTGTGTTTGCAGCGGATGAGCTGCTGATGGTGCTCAGTATCTGCTGGAACTGCTCCTGTGTCAGACACACCACGCTCTCTTTCTGCTGCGTGACAGAGTCGTTCCTGCTGCTGTCCGACTGGACTCTCACAGCCTCGCTGGACCTGCGCTTGGGTCCGCCTGTGCTGTTCTGCCCAACACAAGTGACAGCTGCTGTGTTTTTGCTTCTTTTTTCCTTTTCGGCTTTGTCTGGTTGAGGAGGACATTGTTTGGAGTTGATGATTTTGTGTGTTTTATTCCTTGGAGGAATCTGAGTACAAAGAATACAGATCACACACAAGTAGCACGCAGTTCAAAACAACATGCATGTTTGCGTGTTAAACTGAACACATTTACACAGACTGAGCTCATTGACTTACTTTTTTAAACACAAAAAGTGTTGCACAGATGTTTACTTACCCGACAAGAGCCTTTCTTATCAGTAGACTTTGATTCAGCACCTGTATAAGACGAGATACACTCTTAGTCGTATGTCATGTCATATGTGACCCTGGAGCACAAAAGCAGTCATAAGCAGCACAGGTATATTTGTAGCAATAGCCAACAATACGGGTCAAAATTACCTTTTTCTTTTATGCTAAAAATCATTAGCATATTAAGTAAAGATCACGTTCCATGAAGATATTTTGTAAATTTCCTACCGTAAATATATAAAAACTTAATTTATAATTAGTAATATGCATTGCTAAGAACTTCATTACTTCATATTTTGATTTTTTTTTTTGCACCCTCAGATTCCAGATTTTCAAAGCTTTCAGATGATGTATAAATCTCAAAGCTTTCAGATGATGTATAAATCTCAATTTCTCAATTTGTGGTCCAGGGTCACATATGAGTAATAGTGAATATGCAGCATTCATAAAACACAAACAATAGGCAATAAATGCCTTTTTAACGCCAACTACTTCCACTGAGACTGACATAAATGACATTCAGTGAAGGGATGTAGTTCATGTTCTTACCATATTTAGCCAACACAAGCCTGGGCTTGCCATTCTCCAGCTCAAACAACAGGCCATCACTGCAAAACAAATCAACACAAGTACAGTGTACAGTGTACAGTGCCAACCATGGCATTTTTAATGATTAATATGATTAATAAAATCATTCATTGCTTAGGGTTTAATAACAAAGTGCCAATGTACACTATATACTTTTTTTGCATTATTGACACACTATTTTCCTATTTGAGACACTGTAAAGCTGTTTTGACACAATCTGCATTGTTAAAAGCGCATATAAATAAAGGTGACTTGACTTGACCTGACTATTTACCACACTGTATCTTACAGCAAAGGTCAGTCTAAAATGAACAGCTCGGAGTGAATGTTTCAGATGAATCAACATACATTACAAAACACTGCATCCTTTAATCATCCGCATGTACGAACCGCTAAAGCAGCGTGAAACGCACTGACAGTTCAATGTGACAAACTTCTGCAAAACGTGACGAGAAACGTGAAGAGAGCAGCATACTTGATGAAAAAAGCTGATTAGTCATGTAATATATCACTCACCCAAGATTCTTCATCATTTTAAGCCCGCAGTGTTTTGACGCCTGTGCGTTCTGTTGCTGCTCGCGACCAGTCAGCGCGCTTCTGATTGGCTGAGAGGCGGAGTCTCTTCATCTACGGCTCAGCAGCACGGCAGCAAACAGCGGGACGCGCTTTAGCGCCTCTTCCGGTGGAGTGCGGAAGCGCGACCGTGTGCCCAGACCGACGATTTTTGACAAGAACCAATAATAAAGGGGGGAAAAAGGGGGAAAAAAACACGTGTGTGTGTGTGTGTGTGTGTGTGTGTGTGTGTGTGTGTGTGTGTGTGTGTGTGTGTGTGTGTGTGTGTGTGTGTGTGTGTGTGTGTGTGTGTGTGTACTGGTTTTTATGGTTTACAGGGACAAAATTTGTATAATGACATGGGTATGACAGAGGTATTACAATTTGAAGGTGGTTTATGAGGACACTGCCTATGTCCCCGTAATTCAAAAGGCTTAAAAAAAAACATACTAAATTGTGTTTTTTTTTTTTTAATCTAAAAATGCACAAAGTGTCCTGTAAGGGTGTAGGGTTGGTGTAGAGCAATAGCACAGTTTGTACAGCATAAAAATCATTACGCCTATGGAGAGTCCCCACAAGGATGGCAAACCAGACGTGTGTGTGTGTGTGTGTGTGTGTGTGTGTGTGTGTGTGTGTGTGTGTGTGTGTGTGTGTGTGTGTGTGTGTGTAAACTGGGAAAAGATATTAAAAGTGAAAAATTGCATTGATTGTAAAATGTTTTTTTTTTAATTATTATTTTATTTTAATGTTTGTTGCATTTAGGGATTTGTTTCTGAATGCATGTTAGCATTTTCATTAGTTTTTGTTCGTACGCAGCTAAGATGCAAATGTTTTGGTATGTATAGTGTTAGTTTTTCAAGAAAAGCTAGCAGTTAGAGAATATAAATATGCAATTGATAGAGGGTCAGGTGTGTGTGTGTGTATTTTAAATTAAAAGAAGACAGACAGATAAAACAGAACTAGAATAGAGAGTGCTAGAGTTAGAGAGTCAAATAAAGATATTGCTATCATAGAGGAAAACATTTTGTGGACAAACTGTTTGGAAAGTCCTTTCTGTCACAGAACCAGTGGCTCTTAGAATCAGTTTGACTATAATCAATACATTCATTTAATCAGAGACTAGACACACAATGAGTCTACGCTCACTCTCAACGAGATCAGTTCACTTACAGATGATTGTCATTATAAACATATAACAATCAACTACTGATCATTTCCTCTGGGCTTTTGAGTTGTAACAAATATGTTCGAGGAACACATGATTACAACAGCCTGAGAAAAAAAAGCAGAAACAAAACAACTAACACAGAAGTCAAGGGTCAAGAGCCCAACTAAAGCAGACACTGATCTCTAACATGGTTACTTCAAATGAAACAATAAATCAACATCTAAACCTTAGTTAATTCTCAATAAGATCTTCTGTAGATGTCTGACAGAAATAAAGTCAGTCTGGTTATTAATAAGCAGAGCTGGTGATGCTGTTTGTGGGGTTGTTTAATCAGATCTTCAGAGATTTAATGTATTTTATTTCAGTTGATTTCATCTAAGCATGTGTCTAAAGTCAGTTGAAGTAAGTTCTTGTTTCTCTTTTCTTCAGTGATTCTGTTTGTTAACAATTAATCACTTAATTACTTCACTGCAAGTTTTAAAGCTTACATGGTTTAAGCCAAGGGGAACTGGTTTACTCAAACGGTTTGAGTTACCCTAACTTGTTGGGTTTTACGGTGTAGGTTTCTTTTTTTTTTCTATTCTATCTACTTGTTTTCTTTAAAAAAAGAAGTGTACTGCATTAGGCTAACCGAGACTTGTCATAACACCTGCATGTTGTTGCTCTTTTGTCCTCAATTGTAAGTCGCTTTGGATAAAAGCATCTGCTTAATGATTAAATGCAAATGTAAATGTACACTGAAAACAAAGTTGTAGAATTTACTTTGAAACCATTTTTCACAATTGTTAGTAAATACAAATAATTAGAATTAACTTTTTTTATTTTATTTTTTTTAATATTTTGAAGAAGATAGACTGAATTTTTTTTTGTAAAACAATTTTTACAGTGTACAATTATATAAAACATATAAAACTGAAAACATTACAATGACACATATGCCAATAAGAATAATATAAAAACTGAAGTTTTGATAAACCCGGCAAAAAAATAACCTGAGAAAGAATTCTGCTAAAATATAATATGTGTATGAACAAAAACACCCCAATTAATGCCTGCAGAACAGATATAGAACAAGATAATTAAAATTCAAGAAAAAAAAAAACACGTTATGTAATTGAGATGGTATATTCTGATCTGAGTGCTGACCTCATGAACCCAAATATGTCAAAACAGATTATTAAAACACACACAAAAAAGAATACTGTGCATATTAGGACCTTAATTAGAGTAATATGTACCCTTAAGGAAGTAAGTACATTTTTAGAGTGTATTTTTAATATAGATTTGAATTAGAGAAACAATGCATTGGTGTGCTTCTACATATATCTGACTGTTAGTGATTTATTCCGTGTGTGTCCTGTCTGTAAATGTGTGTGTGTGTGTGTGTGTGTGTGTGTGTGTGTGTGTGTGTGTGTGTGTGTGTGTGTGTGTGTGTGGGCGTGTTTTGCTATACTTGTGAGGACCAGATGTCCCCACAAGGATAGTAAAACTTGACATTTTTGACTTTGTGAGGACATTTGGCCGGTCCTCACAAGGGAAATAAATTATTAAAAATTCTGAATGAAGTTTATCTCAAAATGTAAAAATGCAAAAAGGTTTCTGTAAGGGGTAGGTTTAGGGGTAGGGTTGGTGTAGGACAATAGAAAATATTGTTAGGTCAGTATGAAAACAATAGAAGTCTATGAAAGTCCTCACAAGTATAGTAAAACCAACATGTGTGTGTGTGTGTGTGTGTGTGTGTGTGTGTGTGTGTGTGTGTGTGTGTGTGTGTGTGTGTGTGTGTGTAAAGAGTGAGTCCTGACAGCTGTATTTCTCCGAGGCTCTGTCAGTAGAGGGCAGTGTGTGATGCTCAGACTCACAGTCTGTTATACTACTACAATATCTCTCAGGCGCCAGCAGTCAGTGTGTGTTTCAGCCAGAAAAAGGCTTTAAATGCGGGTTAACGCACTAGCTAGCCGGACAGATTAACAAGTTAGTGTTTATAAAACGAGATCGCACCTTTATTTGATCAGCTTTACTATAACAGAAAGAAAATAACAGAAGAAAGACAGGCCAGGTTAGATGAGAAAGAGTCCCTCAGATATCGTAGAAATTCTGTGTTAGTGACAGATAAAGAAGGGTTTGATAAAGTAAAAGACTAAGGGGCAAATCGATATTATTTTAAGATTTTATTTGCTAGATCAAAAGCGTTTTTTTCTCAGGATTGTTAGCCATTAGAGCTGCACGGACGAGATCATAACCGCTATATCTGGCGATTTATTTAGCATTTAAATTGATAATCTAAATAATCCTGAACATGTGTTCTCGGCTCCTTATGTTTATTATTTTTTAAATCCGGTGATATTTTTAAAGCAGGTTTGTGAGATCTGCTGTTTGTGAGGGTTAGCATCAGCCTTAGCATCATCCACATACTAGACGAGTAAAAGAGATTTAGCAGATCAAAGAGTAAAATAGTATTCATTTAAATAATTTTACATTATTACCAGGCATTTATTTATTGCTTTAAGTACAGAGGGTCTGTGGACAGTGTAGTTATGAAATCATATTAAATCTGTTCTGCTGATCACATCTGAAGACATTAGCCGGCGAGCTAACACGAAGGACATCAGGAGGATTTTACACCAAAACATTTACTTATTTATTCACTCATTTATTAATAACGAAATATATCAAATCGTCGTGAAAGAAGGAAGAGGCATCTAAATAAGAAGGCTTTCCTTGAGGAGGAATTGACATCAGGTATGTACATAAATATAATGACCTCTTTTCCTATAATGTCTGTTTTTAATGGTTTAGTAATTATTGTTGTTGATTTTTGAGTGGATACATGTGATGTAATGACCGATTAGCACATGAATGATTATGTTATTACATGATGAATTATGGTAAAGGAAGGTCACTTGTATAATAACGTGCTGGGTTTGAGTTTATTTTTGGACATATATTGTTATTTCCTGTGATTATATACACCATTCTTATGTCTGTAATAGATGACTAGCTTGGTGATGGGCATATGAGCACTGGATCATTACATAAGTCTCACATTGGAGTAGAAACGTGACTTCATGGTTTGTGTGTATGTTTATATGTGCGTCAGTGTTGTGTTTTCACGTTTATCTCAAATATTGTGTCAAGCACATGAGCTGGAATTTGCTTCATCTTTCATTGCCTTGATTAATGGTAGCTATTTTGAGCGCATTACCTTGGAGACGTTTGTTTTGATTTTTTTAGCTTTACAGTCTTTCAAAGGACATTTCAGTGTGAGACTGAATGTTTGATTGAGGATTTATTTAGCTTCAGACTGGGTTTACAGGTGAAGGATGCTGATGTTGGCTAAAGCTGATAAGAAACTGTGCATTGTTGTTTTAACTGAAACAATGTCCATCCTGGACACTCAATAGCGTCCCCTGATTAATTAGACACATATTTACATGTTGTTAAGAGATAGCATTGTTAATCTGAGCTAGGGATGTAAGGATACCACTAATCTAGTACAGGATACTCGATATCTAAGCCGTTACCATGGTATTAAAAAAGAACAATAATACTTAAACATTACCTCCTTTATTTAAACCTATTAACATTACAAAAACACAACATTAGTGGCACATGGCCTTCAAATAATAAATAAAATGAAAGAGTTTAGCATAGTGTTGTCTCTACATTTGAGTAGTCGTTACCAATACCAGTACCAAATCCCACGGTTCGGTACCAATTTTGTTACGATAGCGAAAAATGTTGTAATGCAATTAATAATTATAAGTAAATACAGTAATCCATTATGTAGCCTTCAAATATTGTTCAGTTATGTTGTATGAAAAATATCAAATGAAAGTAATAAAATAACAAAAACCCTTATGCAAATTAACCATGGTTTTACTACAAATAAAACCCCAAAAAACTGATTACTATAGTTAAACCATGGCAACCACAAATTAACAACGGTTTTGCAACACTATGCACCGATATGAAAATTTTGGCCGATACCCGATAATTCTTTATAAATGAAAGCCGATAAATCTACATCCAGATTTTTTTATAATTTTTATTATACAAAAAAAGTCTCACATAAAGCAGCCTTACGAATATATAAAACAATGCTTAAATAATGCAAACAAGTCACTGGACAACATTACTTAACGTTACATGTAAACAAAAAAATCTGGCAATTCTGACTTACATGCGTCTGATTGGCCATTACATTTACATTTAGTCATTTAGCAGATGCTTTTATCCAAAGCGACTTACAAATGAGGACAATGGAAGCAATCAGAATCAACAAAAGAGCAATGATATGCAAGTGCTATGCATTCACACGCTCAACAAACATCTGTGATTGGCTACAATGCCCAGCGCTGCAAAAACACATTGCAAATTGAAACCTTTGATGCTCTTCACAGACACTCACATAAATACAGAAGCGTTTGAAAAGTAGTACTCAGTACCACTGCTACTGTGGAAAGGCTGGTATCCTTACATGTTTAAAATTGAAGTTTGACTTCTTTTGACAGCACTGATCAAAGCTACAATGAGAGATCACACAGATCACTCGGATCATAGGATGAACATAGGATGTCCACAGCTGCTGCTAACCCTGGCAATGTCAGATGAACAATTAAAAGCCACGAAACAAGCCAGTTTCTGGAATAAACGATCCTTGGTCCTGCATTATTGATACTTTGCGAGCCAATCAGTCAAATATCTAGAAATCTGATATACAGGGAGTGTAAAATCCTAACCCTTCATGTCATGGACATGGCCTTCACCTGTAAGCTGAGATGTTCGTTCGTTCGTTTGTTAGTTCGTCTGAGAGGATTTTTATTCCTCAAGCTCATCCTGGAATGTCTGTTGGCATTTCAGTTGTTTTCAAGCATCTTGATTTAATAGCTGCATTCTGTTGCTCATTTTCAATTGTTTTGATTAGCTGAGATGGTTTATTTTCATTTTGTTTCCACAGTGCTTTTAGCGTCTCTCACAGGTTTCCACCAGCATGCTTTTCAATGAATAATGTTTTTTTTTTTTTTCTGTTGATGTAATTAGAGATGAAAACCTAAATTTAAAATGATTCTGCTTTGGTTCTGATACGTTTGCATCAGCTCTTTGCATTGCAAATGTAAGGCTTGTGGAGCACATGGATATGAGGTCTGGAAGTGTGCTGGTTAGGTGCTGGGCAGTGTGACTAAATCTCATCTCACAGTATGAGTAATTTTATCACAATAACAGCATATATCTCGATGCAGTTATTTTGGAAGTTCAATAAAAAACGGTTACTGCTAGTAAACAGCATGTGTGACGCTTCAGGACGTGTCTGAGGAAGGGGCAGGTCAGATGTGTCTGTACTTTTGAGGCGGTGTAAAGGCCAGTTCACAGCACACCGACACATGCAGACCAACACCGACAGCTGACTGAGCACAGTCACTCCTCAGACACTCCAAGACCCCACAAACTGCGATTCAACATGTTCAACAGAGAAAAAAACAAGTGCCACAATGAACGTGCCTGTTGCCATCTGTCAGTTCAGTGTGAATTGGCCTTAAAACTAGAACAGTGTTTTTACCTTGTTTCTTGTCAAGAAAGACAAGTATTTATCCTCTTCCTTACGTGCATTACGTGCATGCAAAAAAGTTTGATATCCTTGAAAAATCTTTAAAAAAAAATAAATAAAAAGCATTTTATTAATGTGTTATTGCAGTTCATGGAATTATTTTAAAAGATAAAGTCAATAACTTTGACTACACTTAACCAAATTGTAAATAGTTAAGTGTTTGAATTTAAAGAATAAATAACCTGTAGGTTCTTAAAAAGAACCAGAAATGATCATTCTGTCATTATTCATTCATCCTCATGTTGAATTGCAGAACTTAAAGTATATTCTGAAGAATGTTTTTGTTTGTGTGTTTAGAATGAAAGCATGAAACCACAAATAAATAAATAGAATAAACAAACAAAAAACACCAGATATTTTTCAAAGTATCTACTTATCTTACCTTATGTACCACAGAAGAAAGAAAGTCATGCACCTTTGGAACGACAATACAAATAACGAAATAATTTTTTTATGAGTTAGCTCATGCAAAAGCTGTTGTTGTTTTTTAGTAAAAATTCTCTTTGTTGAATACATAGTTATTTTTTTGAACGACTGTCAAAAAGCAACGTTGTTGTTTTTTTTGCACCAGATTTCCAGCATATACCAAAAGGGGAAAAACTAAAACTGTGGAATTCAAATTATATGATTCTTTGTAGGGTCTTAATGAAAAGTCTAAACATACTTCAGTTAGGCAGACCGCATTTAGGCAGATTTTACATTTTAGACAAATGTAATCCTCTGCATCTTCAGCGGCTCAGATGTCAGGAGTAAATGAAGACTGCTATGCAAAGAAAGTGCTTCACAACAGACATTTACTGTTTAAATAAAACAAAATGAAAATTGTGTGTTGTTATAATTAGGCTATTTGTTACTTTGAGAAGTGCAGTAGTAATACATTTGTCATAATTTCTTCAAGTTAAGGAGTACTTAAACCACACTAAATGCAGCACAGGGCTACAACAATACAACGTGTATTTGTGGAACCACAAATTTGTGAATGTACACAATATTTGGTAACACTTCAGAATAGGGAACACTTATTCACTATTAACTACGACTTTTCCCTCAATAAATTCCTAATTTGCTGTTTATTAATAGTTAGTGCGGTAGTTGTTAAGTTTAGGTATTGGGTATGATTAGGGATGTAGAAGAAGGTCATGTAGAATAAGGCATTAATATGTGCTTAATTACTACTAATAAATGGCTAATATTCTTGTTATATGCAAGCTAATAAGCAACTAGTTAAGAGACCCTAAAATAAAGTGTTACCCAATATTTATATGTACACATACTCTGTTGATGACGAAGTTATTTAACTCGCACTATATGCATAAAAAAAGTTTTGTTTTTTTTATTTGGCTTGAAATATCTCTTTACTCGTGCCCATGCGTAATGGGGAGTCCTGGCACCAGATCCAGTGTTAAAGAAGAGTGTTGTAGATGACTTTAATGGAAACTCCCTCTCATGGAGTTTTTGGTGCCGTTTTCTTTGCTGAAACAGCAGTGTTCATTGTGCACCACACCTAGTCGTCTCAGGTACCGCGTATCAACACATAAACAGAGATCTGCAGATGCAACCTAGTTTTGTGCTGCAGGAGAATGTTTTGAATACCATAATATTGTTTTGAATACCATAATATGTAGAGTTTAATATTCCTTAAATAAATAGTCATTCTGCACTCAATCCTGGGTTAAAAACAACCCAACTTGAGTTATTTGGCAACCCAGCGCTGGGTAAATATCGGACAGAACACATGCTGGGTTATTGTGACCCAGCTGGTTGGCTTAAACGTTTTTACCAAACATGCTGGGTTCGTTTTATTTAAGTCAACTATTGTTTATAAATTATTATATCGCTGGATTAAAATGCACTGGAGATTTAAAATCACACACATAATTACTAGAGGCAGCAGCAATAATCAAAAGATGAGCATTTATTACTAAGCAAGAACAAAATACAAGGCAAACTGAATTTATTTGGGTGAATGCAACATAGTTTACAATATTAACCCAGCGTTAAAAACTACCCCGCACCTGGGTAAAAATATTAAAAGCAACCCAATAAAATGACCCAACAGGCTGAACCCAGCATTTTTTAGAGTGTGTCATCATTTACGCACACTCATTTGCTTCAAACCTGTATGACTTTCTTTCTTCTGTGGAACATAAAAGCCTCAATGGTTCCTACCTTCATCTTTTGTGTTCCACAGAAGAAAGAAAGTCATACAGGTTTGAAGCACATGAGGGGTGAGTAAATGATGTTTGGGTGGAGTATCACTTTAACAGCTTCACAACCTCTGGCCTGACCCGTGAATACAAGTTTGAAGCCAGCGCATTACACGCTGTCATGTTTTCCATGATGTTTGAATATCTGCTTTAATCCGTAGTGCTCCTGAAATCAAACGACCAGTGCTTCTGCATCAGATGGAGCAGCATTCACATATTTGAGACAAGCATTCTCTCTGCTTTATTGTGTATTATGGCTCGTCTCCAGAGCCATCTGGAGCATGCGTTTGCAGGCGCTCGGACTAAAGTGGCTCCTGCAGGATGACTGGTGCTGAGGTCATTACATTGGGGTTTCTGAAATTTGCACCAGGGTTTCAGTAATTGTTACTTACTGGCCTATAGCCATATTTCCAGAATTATCCAACATGAGTAGTACTTTTTGAAGCTGAAAGCTGGTCACGCATGAGCTAGCTGGTCTGTGTGCAATGAATTTTGGTGCATCCCATATAAATAATGTTGAAACTAGAATTGTATCTTTTCCCTCTGTCAAAACAATTACAAAACACAGAACATACCTGTCTGAGTGCTTAAAAATGCATTGAAATGGTCAAGTTGAGCCACTTTAACATAAGCTCTCTGTAGTCTAATTATAAGATTCTATACTTGAATCAGGGATATTTGGATGAAGGGATTTTCTTCATTTTAACAGCTTCTGAAGCTACCAAGAGTTCACATGTGCAGTATCGTAACTACTAAATGTTTGAAGCAAATCTCACTCCTCCTAGATAGTGTGGTTGCTTTGCCTCACCTCAGTTAAGTATTACATTTACATTTAGTCATTTTCATTTAGTAGCCAATGCATTTCATTTATCCAAAGCAACTTACAAATGAGGACAATAGAAGCAATCAAAACCAACAAAATAGCAGTAATATGCAAGTGCTATAACATTATATATTAGAATTTCCTTTTCTTTTTTCTTTTTATAACGTGAAGCAAAGGCGTAGTTCAAGTAACGTATGTTTGGAGCATGTTTGGCAGAATCACTCACAACATTTGAGGTCTCTCACATTTGAAATAATTAACACTTGGTAATTCTAAACCCTGAGTAAATGGAATCCTGGGTAATCTTGTTTTATGTTTCAACTGCTCATAATTTACAATAATTTAATAATTTACATAATTTAATCCTGGATATTCATAATCTGGTGTTTCACATTGTATTATAACCCTGGGTTACTGTTATTATTTGCATACTTACTATTTGTAGCAGCAACAGTCATGACTAGATAAACACAAGTTCACATTTGGTTTTCAACTATTGAAAATGGGTAAGATTCAACAATTTGGACATGGAGCTGCACTGAGCTCCTGATATCTCTGGGACTGAACCATATAGGGCCTTGAAAATGAAGATTTCTAAAGAAAAGTTTCTTAGTAACCAGAATCTAAAATCATCTTAAGATATGTTTAATACTTCTTGAGTTACAGCCATGCAAACTTTGGGAAAATAACATTTTTGGCACTCAGACAAGGTGTGTTCTATGCAACTGATTTGATGGAGGGAAATTAGATACATTTCTAGTTTCAACATGACTTATTCTTCAGACATTCCTTTTTAAAAGAAAGAAAAAGTATCTGCTGAAAGTGACCCACATTTGGTTTTTGCCCACTGAAAATATGTACATTTTAACAATTTACTCCTGGATCCATATTGAGATTCCTCTGGAATGGAACCAAATAGGGCCTTAAAAATGAAAATGTCAAAAGAAAAGTTTAAGACACAAAATCTAAAAGGACTTTAAGACATTTTTAATACTTATTGAGTTACAGGCATGCAAATTTTGGAGAAAAAACTTGAAAAGAGCCTTTCCTATTTATGAACGGTCACCATTGGCACATAATGCAACAAAGATTGCTATAAAGTCAGATTTTACTAAAACACCTACTAATCTTTTTGTAAAAATAACATTATGATGCTGCCATCTTTCTGAAGTCATTTTTACACCCTTGTAATTTGGCTCTGAATCTCAGGTGAAAATTGTCATTTTGGCCATCCGCTATTTTGTAGAGCTTTCATCAAGTGGCTTTCATCACTCTACATGTTTATATTTCTAAAGAAAAAAATAGCAAAATCAAAAATAAGAGCAAGGGACCTCTGGCTGAGTTGACATGGAATGACCCAACAATTTTTACAAAGCACATACAGTATACACTGTGTGCAGAATTATTAGGCAAGTCGATATTCTGGTCATATTTTTTTTCCAAAAACATTTTACCAATTCCAAACCACATCAATCTTAATAATTACTGTTGATTTTGTATTTAATCATTTCTAAGTGATATATAATTGTCCATGAAGGCTGAAAGTCAAAAACTCCTTATTTCAGGTGTGCAGAATTATTAGGCAGGTTTTCTTTTACAGATAAAATGAGTCAAAAAAGAGATTGAACTCAGACTAAAAGTTAAAAAAAATAAAAAATAAAATATTAAGTGCCCATGAGAAGGATGTAATACTGATGCAATAATAGAATTAGCAAAGTTAAGGCATGACCTTTGGGCAGCGAGATGCTCACTGGGTCAGCAGGGTCAGAAAAAACAGGTGGAGAAGAAAAGGCATGTTAACTGCAAAAGAATTAAGAATTAAGGTGAAGAATTAGGTGTGAACCCATCAGGAATCATTTGGCCTCCAGCGCCGTCATTTTCCAGAAATGCAACCTTCCTGGAGTCTCCAGAAGTGCAATGTGTCAGGTTCTCAGAGACTTTGCTTGGGTAAAAAATGTTTAAAAAAACAACCCTCACTTAATAAGAATAACATGCTGAAGTGTTCGTTGTGCTCAATATTTCACCGTATTTAAATGAACTAATATAACACATGAAGAAAAAGGTACAAATCAGGGACAAAACAAAAGTGCAATCTGCCAACTTCTAAAGTTCTTTAAGTACCATTATTAAATTTATTTACTCTTATGTAAATTGATGCAATGATTGATGTGATATTTAGATAACCAAAATAACAAAATGATGAGCAATTTATTCATTTATTTATTTTTTTGGTTCATGTTAAAATGTTAAAAAATGCATTTTTTTTTTTTTTTTACATTTTAAATAAATACAAACACAACACAAACACGAAGAATGGATTCTCAGTCATATTTAAAAGTTAAAACAGGTACCAAAAGTGCATTTTGTCATCTTTATGCAAGCAATGTGACTAGCAGACTACATTTTAAACTCCACGACTGGAGTAACTTATGTAGGTTAACAGCGTTTCCCACAGGATTTTGTGAAACTTTGCATTAACCTTGTTACTGCAATCAATCTGGTGCTCTTTGAAAAAGCACTAATAAGACTTCCAACTTTCTTTCAGTGACCAAATTAAACAAAGTAAAATCTAAAACCTCAAGCTTTTATTTTGGTTCAAATGTGCAGTTAAAAAAGTAATCAAAAGTCACACAAAAGTGTTCTTATTCCACGCTGCTCGCAATCATTGACTGTTTCTCGTATATCTGCTCTTCTGGATTGGAAATGCAGATTTATAACCAGATTTCTGGTTCACCTGTAGGTGACTTTGTTTCTTCAGTAGAACACAAACAAAGATTTTTTAACTCAAATCGTTGCAATCTGTCAGTGCTACAATGCAAGTCAATGGGCACACAATCTTTGAGAGTAAAAAAAAATGCACAGACAAATCCAAATTAAACCCTGCAGCTCGTGACAATACATTGATGTCCTAAGACACGAAACGATCGGTTTACGTAGTTTAAGCAAGCACAATCTCTGTGCACTGTGTAAACAATGAGTGACGTATAGGTGCGACAGATCGCTTGCGTAAACTACACCAGAGCACATACAGACGTCACACATGCTGTGCACGCGCTCAGGGCAGTTGGACTTAGTGGTGTATTAGAGGTAAAAAATGGTAAAATACTGTTCAGTTTCTCACACAGACCGATCGTTTCAAGTCTTAGGACATCAATGTGTCGTCACGAGCTGCAGGGTTTAATTTGGATTTGTCTGTGCATGTTTTTTTTTGTGTGCCCATTGACTTGCATTATAGGACTGACAGACTGCAACGGTTTGAGTTAAAAATCTTTGTTTGTGTTCTACTGAAGAAACAAAGTCACCTACATCTTGGATGCCCTGGGGGTAAGCAGATAAACATCACATTTTCATGTTTGGGTGAACTATCCCTTTAATACAATAAATGGCTTCTACACCCCTAAGTTCTTCACGTCGGGATCTCGCACTCTTTGTATCCTGTGTCAATCGGCATTGATGCTACAGGACTATTTTTATACACATGAATTTGTAACTAATTTAGTCACATGCCGGGCGCCCCAATCACGGGTTTAGTGAGCTCTTTGGAGGGCATTTCATGCTTTATATGCAGTGGGACCCGTAGTGATCACCCATGTTTATGTCTAAACAGCCTTCTTAAAGGAACACTCCACTTTTTTTGGAAATAGGCTCATTCTCCAACTCCCTCAGCTGATCTCCGGGTCTGGCGATAGCACTTTTAGCATAGCTTAGCATAGATCATTGAATCCGATTAGACCAGTAGCATCGCGTTCAAAAATGACCAAAGAGTTTCGATAGTTTTCCTATTTAAAACTTGACTGATTATTACGCAGGAATGAGAGTATAGTTCTTAATCATATCAGCCTAGAAAATCGCAACTTTTCATTTTCCGCCGGTCTTAGTACACGATATAACTACAGAAGAGTCAAGTTTTAAATAGGACAAATATCGAAACTCTTTGATAGTTTTTGAACGCGATGCTACTGGTCTAATTGGATTCAATGATCTATGCTAAGCTATGCTAAAAGTGCTCTCGCCAGACCCGGAGATCGACTGAATGGATTCAAAAACGGTAAAACTCAACTTATTAACTCTGGGGGAGTTGGAGAATGAGCCTATTTCCAAAAAAAGTGGAGTGTTCCTTTAAGAGAAGTAGACAAACCAATCTGAGCTGTGTTTCTCAATATCATTAAGCACAAGTAGATCAGAGAGACCATTATTAAGCTTTAAGTAAGTGGAACTGTTGCATTTTGAGTTTGTAGTACTCGTGTGATAATTTCCTTTAACTTAAAATATTGCAAACTCGAATAAGTTAATTACCAATTAATTATTCTGAAATTATTCACAAACCAATTAATTATACTGAGCATTAGGGTTCACAGTAATGACAGGTGCTTATCAATAAAAGAGAATCTCGCATGTGGTTTTGTCAAAATAAAAATTTAATAGTTCAGCGTTTGAAAATTAAGAAATTATATTTTATAATAGAAATTATAATAAATGTTACTATTGTAATTTTACAGGTGCAATGCAAATATATATATAAATGTTATATATATCATTAATGTCAATTATAATTATATATCATTGCACAGTTATATGTCAGTATGGCTATAACATATTAATAATAATTACATTTCATTAATAATATGATATTATTAATAAATAATAATAATAATAAACGATTATTATTTTATGGCTATACTGATATATAATCACACAATTTTCCACCATTAACAAACAAGCACATTAAAATCAAAAGATTGAAATCACTGTCAGTAGTTTTTGTAGCAAAAAGATTTCCCCAAACCATGCAGTCCTAGTGACTGTCATCATTATATTCCTCAAACAGAGCTGCATGCTGTGGTGTGAACACTAGTAAAACAGCTTGAGTGCCTCTGATCCCTCATACCTCCTTTAGCTCCATGATAATCTCCCCAGCCTTTGATGGCACCCCTGATTCATACTTTGTCCTTGTAATCCAGGCATGACGAGAACTAAAATTAACCCTATGGTGGCCTGCAGCCAGCAGACAGTGTGAGGCTCTAGTCTGCCTGCAAACGCTCAGGTGGCCATTCAAAGAGGCTTAGCGGGGTCACCTGTTTCTCACTTTCTCTCTGTCTCAGTCTCCTCCCCATCCAGCTTTCTCAGCCTCAACCACTCCCACTAACGTGTCAAAGCGGATCTGTCCTTGAGACGTCTTTTCTGTCTGCCGCTGTGTGTTTTGGAATGAGAGCTGATATGTCTGATTGAATTAACCCATTGTGACGCATGCAGAAAGATGCAGAAAGTGGACTCTGATCCTAAATGGACACGAGTGCATCCTCCGTTTTTCTGCTGGATCTGAGCCCATATTCAGTAAGTAAAAACTGTATTGACAGCCATACAGTGAGAGTAAATCACTCCTATTTGCGACTAAACTGTGTGCTGGGCAACTAAATAATGTCGTTAATCGTTAGCCACTGGCTAAAAGATAATAATTTGACTCGCTAGTGATTAAGTAAGAGGCTGAGAATATGTTTAGCACAGATGTATTTTCACTCATCTACACTTTAGATGTTTTTACACTCACTGTTATACACTGTTACTAAAACTGTAACTGAGCACTTGAGTTTCGCTGTCTGTGTGTTTACAGCACAGTCAACGCATTATTCTTATTGACATCAAGGGAACTTAGCACATTGAATCGATGTGATATATGTAAGTGATTATTATTCACTCTTGATTTTTAGTTCAGAATTATTCAGCCTTTAAGACTAAGCAGAAACCACTAGTACATGGTTATTTCAGTAGTGGAGGGAGTAATGTGTACGCAGCAGTTTTATTGGCTATTGCTCACCTATTACATGTTTTCATTTCGTTAATTTAGTTAACTATGGTCAAGGTTAACTATGGTGGCTTGACACTACTTTGTAGAGATTGTCTTGTTATACACATTATCACATGTGATTATTAGGTATCTCTGCCATTAGTTTAAAGTCTGATAAAGTCATAAATGTTGGCAGATGGGGGGTGTTTAGGAAACCTATTTGAAAACCCGTTTGGTGGTGCAGAAGCTGCACACTTCATCTGTAAGATTGCCCATTATTGCTGAATTTGTGTATAAAGAATTGTCCATCTGTACTTCAGTAGAATGGATTAAGCAAGTACAGAATAATAACAGAATAATAACACAAACGAGCAGACATTGCACATCTTTTTTGCCATCAGCTGACCAATTAATCTGCCTGGTCTCATGGCATAAATGTACCTGGGTGCACTTTTTAGAGAGACGCGGAATAGCTACCAATAAGTACATATCACTGCAGTTTCCAAAAGAAATGAACACTAGAGGCAGTAAAATGCAGACACCTTTTAATCCTTTTCACACAAATTTACAGAGTTTCGATTAATTAAGCGTAATTTTCGCACAATTACTGTGTAAATAATGTTATGACTTCAGAACAATATTAATATGCTGGGAAATTTGAAAACTGATGCTTTTGAACGTTAGCATCACACACATCCAGCTTCATATCTATGGGTTTTCGTAGACGGTAGGTTTGTTCAGTAGGTCACGGAGACGAACTTGAGAGGCGAGGAGCTCCGGTTCGAATCCCGTGTAACCATGGTTCGACAAAACAGTTCAAATCTGCGTAAAAGGAAGTTGAAATGACAGGGTTGCATCTACAAATACGTTTTCATATCAGTTTTGCATTTGAAAACTCTATCGGGTAGGTTTACGGTTGGGTTTGGTGGAGGGCATATTTCCAACACTGTCACATTCATTTTTAGTGACAATCCCCAGATATTTGAATTCTGAACTGCCGCAATACGTACCTGAAGCAACGTAATAAAAACACAGCAATACATACTAGTGTTGTCACGGTACCAAAATTTCAGTATTCGGTACAAATACCAGTGAACATCCACGGTTCTCTGTACCAATTTCGGTACCACATGCTAATTAAAAAACATTTTTAATAATAAAATCAAACAAAAATAAAATGTACAAAAATCAGTGCCATTCTTTATACTTATTTAAATTGTGTTTCAAGTTTTTCCACAAGTAATAAAAGTATGAAAAACAGTAAACAAGTTTCACCCAAATTTAATTTGTCTTTTAAATAATGAAATTTAAACACATTTTATTTTTTTGGTAAATAAAGGGGATTTACTATTAAAATTTAAATATGGAAGAAATATTGTGTGATTATTTCTTTAAAAATAAATATTTATAAAAAAAAAATTCAACAGTAGTAATAGTATCACATACATTCTACTAAATAATAGTGATATATTTCTGGCACAATGTCTCTAACATAAACTTTTATTTTGATGGGTTGCCGTGAATACCTTTATGTAGCGTGAATATCTGTGTGAATATCTGCGTGTAGGTATATGATATGACACTGGTTTTACTCAAATGAAACGGTAAAATGCTCTTGAAGTGACTCTCAGAGCAGTTCTGGAGATGTTGTTTATGTATTTATGTCCTCATTGAGACGGCAGATGCAGAAATCACCGCGAGTGTCAGGCGCGCTTCAGTGCAGCCTATGTAGTAAAAAAAAAAATGCGCGTCTCTGCCACTCACTCATTCACACAGAGACTCGCAGAACATATCTGATCAAGATTCATATCTGAATCGACTTTTGCGGCTTAATATTTACAGATACTAGTCCATATCGCGATTTGATTTAAGTGTAATTACCTTCTTTTGATGAATTCATCCAAACTTTGACAAATTCCGTGACATTCCGTGCTAAACTGTAAATTCCGTTTTTATAACTGGATTCTGAGATTCCGTCCACGTTTTCTGCATCGCGGAAATCATCGGGCCGTACGCATCAAGAAACGGGTTGACTGGGTACTCGGTACCACCGGTACTTAAAAAAACCTGGTACCGTGACGTTTTCTTTTTTTTTTTTTTTGTCATGTCATGATTATGAAGGTGTCATGTCAGTCTTATGCACACCCCTTCAAGTAAAGTGTAACCAATATTTGTTATCCACCTCAGTTCGGCTCAAGTTTTGTTCTCATCCAATCAAATTCAGTCAAATCAATTTCATTGTGAATATTACATTACTTGTGCAATGTGTGTCAGTTGTACTTTGAAGTTATTTTTTCATAAAATACATTGATGCTTTGAGTTGCACTTTTTCCTGATAATGATGAAAAGAGCTTAAATGATGGAGTAATTTTGATTGTACAGATAAGGGTAATACATCATTCGTAACTGTAAAGGGTCTAATTTATCTGTATACACTCACAACAACAACAAAACGTGGTGCTTTTGTAAAATAAAGAAAACAAACAAACCTGTTTACACCCATATCACCTCCATAATCAAAGCACCAAGATTCATCTAGATACACTGTGGGAAATAAGCCTTGTGTTTACCTCAATAGGTGAACGTGATGCGTTTAATCAGAAATGATCAACTCCAATTATTACTTATTCTGGAGTGCCTCAGGGTTGTGTGAGTCCACCGTTTCCATACAAGATGATTGTAAAACTCATATCGAAAGTACATACAGTATATATTGAAGTTCTCAGATGATACTAAGCTGCTATCTTTACTGGGGAGTGAAAATGTTTCCAGTATGCATCAGTGTTGTATAATAGATTAGTGGAATGTGAGAGGAATGTATTATAAATGAAAAGAAGACAAAGGAAATTATTTTTGGTCTCAGAGTATAGGTATCAAAAACAAGTGACTATACATACTATACAGATTGTCTATTATACAAGTGTCTTCCTATAAATATTTGAGCACCTGTGTGGATGCTGCTTTATCATGAACTGCACATATAGACTGTCATTATTGTAAGGTACAACAACATATCTACTTTATTATGAGACTAAGTTCATTTGGAGCAAATAAGGAGATCTTGCTGTTGTTTTTCAATCTGTAGAGCGCTGTACCAACATGAGAAGCTGTTACATTAGGCTGATATTCTACATTAATATGGTAAATACCAGGCATGGTTTACATATTTTAACAGTTGAACAGGATCTGTTGTCAGCAATGGCACAAAGGTGTTCGACTGTTCAAGTGTGTTTTGATCAGTGTGCTCAATAATGTGACTTTGACCTTCAATAAGTATGTTTTAATTAAATTGTGCAAATAAAAAAATAACAATCTCCTCACATTCTTTTTTGTCTGCCTCAGTCACATTCCTCACTTATCGGCCCATTGTAAAAAAAAGGTGTGAATCACTAAATATTCATAGGCATTGTCTCGCATACAGCCTTTCTAACACACATCATGTCTTACAAAAGTTAAATCAATATATTGTTTTCTGTGAATGAGTGAACAGGATGATTTTCACATCATTTTGGAGCTAAAACTCTAATCCAGTTCTCAAAAGTCTTGTGAACAAATATTCTGTGTGTTTTAAGGCCTGTTGACACCAAAGACAACAACTATAAAGATAATAATAAAGATATTGTTCTAAAAATTGTTCTCAATATTAAAGAACAGCAGAGTCCACATCACAGCTATAACAATAAAAAGGCACAGAGAAACGATATCGTTGGAATCACTTTACAAACGATTTTTTCCAGCTCAGGAACGATACAATTGACACCCAATCAGAATCAATCCTGCTTTAACAAGCTCTATAATCTAAAGTAGTGGTCAACCGATATTGTTTTTTTGACCGTTCTCAGCGCCGTCAAAATGAAAGTCAGACACACCGTCAAAATAAACGTCCTGCCACGAACACATCGGCCAAACAGAAAAACTGATCGAGATGGATTTAATATATCGGTCGACCACTAATCTAAAGTAGCAGATGAGCTTACGCTTAAAATAAACAGACGGTATCATCCGCTGGTGTGGACGCAAATATCGTTATCTTTATAGTTATCGTTCTTAGTGTGAATGGGCCTTTATGGTCTCATTTTAGTGACTTGCAAATTGTATTTTTTCACTATCCACGCATAAGCATTGATTTCTCAAAAACACAAAGTTGTACATGCTGCTCATATATTATTGTAGCCCAGTTTGTGCTGAATACAGTGTAATCAGACTTTAGCTGTGAATATGCTTAATAAGAAACTGAAAAAAGCACAAATGTCAGGGGTTGTCAAACCTTATCCAGGCCCAAAAACCTCCTCAGACCCCAGAGGGATGAAGGAAATATCTGTTCACTGAGATTGAATTGCGCTCAGTGATGGTGCTGTTTGCATGTGTAGCGCCTGCTCAAACTGAAGTGTGGGTGTTTGGTGAATGAGATACCAGGTGTTTCGCTCTGAGATAGCATGTGCAAAAGTGGCACAACTGTTTAGTGAATAGTTTGGGCTGTGTTGTAATATATAAGGATATAAAACATTCATCTAAGTTCAGAATGGCTTTGTGTTTGTTTACAAATGAATCATTCCAATGACAATTTGCTAGTCAATGTGTCAGTCTTGTAATGTTTACAAATATTGCTGCAATTTTGTTCTTTCCTGCTGAAGCATTCTTTGAGTTTTATAGTCTTCAATTGTAACAAAATCGAAGCTGAAATGCAATTGTAACTCACCTGATCAAACTTGAGAAATTATTTGATCAAGGTCAAATAATGTTAAGATTAGGGCATAATTTGTCTTTGATGTGCTTTTATATCATTGGAATTTTTTCTCATGTTTAATAATTGGTGCACGGCCCTTCAAAGAAGAGGTTTTGGCTAATAAAGCAGAAAACTGAGGGAATGAATGCTCAGTTGAGTGAAGCCCTTAAATAGCCACTAAAGCTGATGCTTGTACTGATACAGAGACGAGTGATGTAAGCAGACGAGCCCTACAAATCTCATTTACTGTGGGGGCAGTCTCCCTTCAGGCACGGCGGAAAGTCTTCAGAGCAGATTAATGTTGTTTGTGAGTCTCTTCCCAAACAACATTTGGCAGATGAGCCAGCCTTCAAAGTTCCCTGGTTGTTTTGAAACAAATACTGCTGAGTTTGGTTTTCATGTGCTGAGTATTTAAAGGGAAAAGGAGAAAATTCTGCCTCGTGTCATTCCATTTCTTTTCTTTTTTTTCTTTGACTTTGTAATTGGACATGGTGAAGTGCAGGTGGAGGAGTTTGCAGCATGTTTATGTTTGCAGGCCTGATCTGTGTGTTTACTGAATATTTTGGGTGGGAGGCTTCAGATTCTAGAGAGCATCTGATTGGACAGAGAATAAGATGAGAAGCTGAAGTGCAAAATTGATTTGAAATGTTTGATCTCTGTTGGTGGAAGAGAGAGACAGTAAATGTTGAATGCTAATTTGTAGCGTTTGACTAATGTATCACCAAGGGCAAAATAACAGCCGATGTTTGGCCTTTTTAATTATCTTTAATTAACCTTGCAAACTTTGAATTCAGCAGTGAGATCCTCTGAAGTGTGCATTTTTAGAATGCATGAAAACAAGTGCACTCTGTGTAGTAATTGGCCACTAAATTGGATGCGAACAGGAGAGTTGTGCTGACACTAGACACACATGAAGGAAAAATCTCAAATCCTTGATTTCTAATAAAGCTGCACTATGTCTAGTTTGCCACTGTGTCGTATTCATGTCATATTAGCACGTCCTTTTCCCAGTGTGCACAAACATACCAGATTACTCAATGCACTGTTAGTTAGTTTTTTATTACATTTTTAACAATTATTTGTGAAAAATTCTATAATATAATTAAGGAATCAAGAAGATGGGAGCTAAATAAATCATTTTATTTTTCATCAAGTTGAAATTTTTTCCCTGTTTTTTCATGTTCAAATTACAAAATTATATTAATTTAATTTCATCAATTGTTCTGCATATGTTTTTTCTGTATTTAAATTAGTGTAAGAGCATACTAGATGATAGATAACCTTAAAGCCCAAGCAGTTGCCGGTTACTGTATATAGTGTGCATAATCAGTAAGGTGTATAATGAATTTGAGTGAATTTTTTTTTTGGTCTTAGTGTACCCAGAGTACCCAGAACTTGCAATTTGTTTGTTTTTTTTTTTTTTTGTTTTTTTTTTTTAATTAATTAATTTATTTATTTTGGCCATTGAATTTGTATTGCAAAATTGCACTTTTACATTTTATAACATTCACATCCTACTCAACCCAATTAATGATCCCAACTAAAGCAAAAGGACATCTGAAAAAGGTTCAGCTATACAGGGGAAAAAAAAAAATTAATAAGTAAAGAAAGAAAGAAAGAAAAGAAAATATACACACGTGCATACGAAAATGAATAAATTATAATGATAAATTAAAATAACAATAATAAAAATACAAAACTACTCCTCAAAGTATTAAAGGAGAAAAAGAATTATATCTCCCCTCTGTCCACCTCCAGGGTATGTATATCATTAAAGTAGGTAATGACTTTTTCAAAAAAAAGTATTCCCCTGCCTCTGATGTTATACTTGACTTTTTAAGTTTTAAAAGAAGGTTCAATCCTTAAGCCACACTGATATAGAAGAAGGTTGTGGGGAGGTGCAAGACAACAATACTCTGTGCCGAGCAAGCAATGATGCAAAGGCCACAACACTACCTTGTTTATGGTTCAGAGGGTGACTCTGAGATGAAACCAAAAATGGCAATTAAAGGACGGATGTCTAATTTTTTTTTAAGAACGCTGGAGACAATTTCAAAGAAAAAGTTTCAAAAATTCTGTGCAAATATATGGCGTTCGTCTTCTTTTGAGAGCTGATCTAGAGCTTCATGGCTTGAAACAGATGGAAAATTGACAGTACGAGAGGGAAAAACAAACATATTTTCAGTTCTATGACTGTTTTGCCCTTCAGGTCTCTGTGCCAGTCAGCTATGAATTAGTAGAGCTATTTGATTAGTCAGTGCAACCCCTAGTACAGCATGATAACGTCATGAATTCACATCTTTAAAGCAGCTGTCACTCCCAAACGTTGCAGTGTGTATTTAGATTTGCTGGCTGTGAGTTTCTAGACTCTGAAGGCTTTTTAGGTCAAAAAATGGATGGAAATAATAGATATCTTTTTGTCACTCACAACCTCTGGCTCTGTCTCTTGTGATGTGGGGAGTCTGAGCTCTGTTGAGATCACAGCATCAGCTGCTGTTTTATATTTTATGGATGTTAACCCAAAGCTTCCCACTGCATGTTTTGATCATGAATCTGGCTAGCAGATGTAGGTCTGGTGCGATAATTACTTGATTGACTACAATATACAGCAACTTTAATAATCAGTCTAAGTCTATGAGAGTAGTGGAGTTCACACTACAAATATAACGACTGACACAGAGCTCTAAAATCACTTTCAGAATGATTTCCAGCTCATGAACAATAAAAACGTTGAAAACCAATCAGAATCCATCCTGCTTTAAAGAGCTCCAGCATTTAAAGCAGCAGATGATATAAATGCAGCGCGCTTATAATAAACAGAATGTTATTGTCTGCATATGTGGACGTGAATATAATTATTGTTAACGTTATATTTGTAGTTCTCTGTGTGAATGGGTCTTAACTCGCTGTAGGTGAGGTTAGGCTTTCTTCCTGAAAGTGTGAACTCTCTTAGTCAAACATGTTCATTTTTGTAATTTAAAGTAAACTTACTGAAAGTACCTTGTTGTTAATTTCCCATTTTTTTGTTAAAGGTTTGATGTTGTTTATATTTATTTGTTTTTGTTTATTTAAAATTTAAAGTCAGTGGCATGAAATGATCTTAAAATGACAATCATAACTCTTATTTCTAGGGCAATATATAGGGCAACAGTAGTTATCCTGACAGGCCTAAGCAGATGCGTGAGGTTATGTAAGAAATGCTGGACTGAAACAGCACCTCACAGATCAGGTTTGTAGTCGTCGTGCTCAGTTTGTGTGGGATGTGTAGGGCATAGAAAGTGTTATAAATGGGGTCGCTCTCCCTCATGTCCTGTTGAGATGCCTGAGGCGTCATATAGCTTTGTTCTACTTTCCTTGAATGGCTTCAATCAGTAATGAGGACCAGCATTTCCAATTAGCAGCTTATTAGTAGGCCAGCAAGAAACAACAATATACCTGAATTCTTTGTGTTTTACACAGATACTGGTGTTTTTAGTGAGAGTATTTCACTTTGCTGTTGGAATTGTAGTGTTCTTTACTATTGTTTTTTTTTTAATATTGTACAGTTCCTATTCAAGTATGCATTTTTCAATACAATATTGAGAAGGGGGTGCTTTTATAATTGATTGTAATGATTTTATTTTGAAATAAATAAAGAGCAATTGATCACATCCCTGATAGTACTGTACACCTCAACCTACAAGACCCCTCTATCTAAATGCATACTGTTTTCTACGGTCGTGATGGTATGAGAGTTTTGAACCCTGACAATGACTGATTTGTCAATGCATCTAAGTTATAAACATAAAATACAGTGATTATATGATACAGTAGCCAACAACCACTCGTGTCATTGTGAATATTATGTAATAAATAGTGTCACTGTTGCTTGTCAGATAGTCTGTTTTTATTTTTTAAGCTGTTATATCTAGGGTTGCAAAATTCCGGGAATTTTCAAGACTGGAAACTTTCCATGGGAATATATGGGAATTAACGGGAATTAATTGGAATTTACGGGAATTAATGGGAATAAACTGGAAATTTGCTAAATTGCAGGAACTAGGAACATAAATGTAGTTGAGAACAAAAACTTGCAGCATAATCTTGGTTAAAACAACCAGATTTAATGCAATTTCAGTTTAATTTCTACTCTACACATTGCTCAAATCGCACACAGCACACTGCTTACTGCGGGGTATCGAGGCCACGCCCCCTACATGCACTGTGCTTTCCTCCTTAACATGCACAGATCATTTCTTAAATCCTGCACACAAAATATCAAAATGTCCATCTTGGTAAGTATTCATATAAATTACATGAATATTACAAAAAATGTTTAAAACTTCCTTGTGCTGTGCATAATATACTGTGCAACTAAATTAGGCTATACCATAGTGAAAACAAATACACTGACTGAACAAACATTTAGGTGAGATAATAATAAAACAAAAGTCTAAAAATGACCCTCCCCCACACACAATCCTCTCTAGTCACCTAAGAGAGGGATTGCCCTCCATTTTCTCTGAAGCCGCACTTTCTGCATTTGAGCCCAAAGACTACATCAAAGTTTTGATATTCTAAATATATTTGATCTATGGGATTCACGTTTAACTAGTAAATACCAAAAAGTGTTTATACAGTAGCTAGACAGTTTATGAGGTAGGCTATGTGCTGTATAGCTCAAGCTTTGATGCTTCTTCTGCTAGCAAGTTTTCTGTTATCATACAGAAGTGCAGTACTGGTCAAAAGTTTGGACACATTACTATTTTTAATGTTTTTAAACATTGCATATCTTTTGCTCATCAAGCCTTCATTTGTTTGATCAAAAATACAGAAAAAAAAGTACTTTTGTGCAGTATTACCGGTATTACAATTTAAAATAATGGTTTTCTGTTGTAATATACTTTAAAATATAATGTATTTCTGTGATGCAAAGCTACAGTCTTCAGTGTCACATGATTCTTCAGACATCATTCTAATATGCTTATTTATTATCAATTTTGGAAACGGTTGTGCTGCTTAATATATTATTATTACTATTATTATTATTATTATTATTATTACCTGTGATTCTTTTTTCAGGATTCTTTGATGAATAAAGAGTTAAAAAAAAAACACATTTAAAATAGAAATCTTTTTTTAACAATACACTACCATTCAAAAGTTTGGGGTCAGTATCTTTTCTCTTTTTTTGAAATAAATTAATACTTTTATTCAACAAGGATGTGTTAAATTAATTTTTAAAAAGTAGTAGCAAAGACTTATATTGTTAGAAAATATTTCTGTTTTGAATAAACTGTTCATAAGTTTTTTATTCATCAATAAATCCTGAAAAAAGCATCACAGATTCCCCCCAAAAATGTCATTTTTAAAATTTGTATTAGTTTGCATACAAGTGAGTCTATGATCAAAAAAATATATATTTATGTTTGTATATGACACAGTTTTATAAATTTCCAATTAATTCCCATAAATTTCCTTAAATTCCCAAAAATTCCCGTAAATTCCCATAAATTCCTGGTAAGTTTCAAATTTGGAATATTTCCAAAGTTCCCCAGACGAAGTTCCCATGGAAAGTTTCCGGAAAACTTCCGGAAATTTACCGGAAATTTTCCGCCCCTTTGCAACCCTAGTTATATCACAAAACAACAATGCATGACTTGTGTGTTGTGCAGCATAAGCTTGACACATGACTAACATTTTGGACGATCTTAGTTGTTCTGGATATAAACACAAACTGCATTACGGTCATTTCCCAAATTGTAATTTGTGTGGAAGTATTATGAAGCCTGTAAATGAGACTTGGGAAAAAGGGACAGAGATGGACACAAACAGCGCAGTCTTGAAATGTAATGAAGAATCATATATTGCACCAAGATTTTTAATAGCTTGAGATGGATTTAATAAAGGTCCCAACAATAGAAAAACTCAGTTCTGACTTTCTTTTTAAAAGCGATGGTGGACCAAATACAATAACCTCAGCTTTATCATTATTCAATTTCAGAACATTGTTATGTAACCAGATTTTAAATTGTCATCAATACAGGCATTTAATGAGTCAAGAGGAAGAGCAGATGCAGAGCAAGCAAATATGTAAATTTGCAGGTCATCAGCATAAAAATGGTAGCTGAGCAAAAACAACTGCTCATGCCAAGTGTGTGTCACATATTTGTTTGGATCGACCAGTTCGGCCTGTAATAGAGCAAATAAATAGCAAGAATATTTGATTTTGGAATCTATGACAGCCCATTTTCATCACTGAATTAAAAAAAGGTTATTGTGACTTTTTATCTCACAGTTCTTACTTCTTTTCTCAGAATTACAGGCTATACTCGCAATTCTGTCTTTTTTTCTTGCAAACTGCGAGTTTATATCTCGCAAATTCTGACTTTTTTTCACGCAGTTCTGACTTTTTTCTCGCAACTGCGAGTTATAAAGTCCAATTTTGAGGGGGATAAAAAGACTGACGTTCTCTGAATTGGGAGTTTATCTCACAATTCTGACTTAACTCGTAATTGCCTGTTATAATGTCAGAATATAAACTCGCAATTCAGAGAAAAAAGTCACAATTGCAAGTTAAAAACTTTAGTGTTAGTGTATATCTCGCAATTCTGACTTATTTCTCGGAATTGTGACTTTATTTCTCGGAATTGAGACTTTATTTCTCGGAATTGTGACTTTATTTCTCGGAATTGTGACTTTATTTCTCGGAATTGTGACTTTGTTTCTCGGAATTGTGAGTTTGTCTCACAATTCTGACTTTATAACATGTAATTGCGAGTTTATATCACGCAATTCTGAGAAAAAAGTCAGATTTGCGAGTTTGAGAGAAAAGTCAGAATTGTGAGATAAAAATTAACTTTTTATTCAGTGGCGGAAACTGACTTGGTTGACTCAAAATTGGTTGTGAAAAATTATAATCGGTTTTCCCTGATCGGTGCACCCCTAGTTTTTCAATTGTACATAGTGTTTGTAATTTTTAAATTAATATTATGCAGTCACGTTAATGCTGTCATTGATTTTGAGTGAGTTAAATTTTTCGAAAGGTTGACACAATAACATCGCTGCTGCACTGCTGTTTTAATACCTCTTTGGAGCTTAACTATTTAGAAATAGGCTGTTAAATCTAACACATTAGAGAGACACCCAACACCTGCTCAGCCCCTTGTTGTTGTTTTCAGATGAACTCTTCTGTCTTCCATCTCTAGCAGGTGCGAGCGCATTGACTTAAAACGATAGAGAAGCTAAAGCTTGACACTGGGAATTCACACTCAAACATGTCCAGTGGGGCTTTATCACGAACGCCTGGAATGCATGTTTAGGCACTGCTGGATCAATACTTCAGTTAAGGATCTTTTAACATGAATGAAGCAGTCGATGGCAGCTCAGCCTTCCTGAGGCATCAGACTCATTGCATCTAGACTTCAAAGACAGCTTCAATTTTGAGGGGATGTGAAGCACTCATCTGCCTGTTTTTGTAATAGTTGGTGAGAGGCGAACGCGTGTTGGGTAAAACGAGGATTAGATTGAAGGCATTGTTAGAGATGGGTGCCGCTCTGTGTGTCTTTGAGCTGATGAAACTCAGGCTAATGTAATAAAGGCTCTGAGATCAGCAAATACCAGCTGTGTTTCTAGGGCTGCACAGCATTCTGGGAAACGCTCTCGAGGTGCAGTAATGGAAGGTCATAAACCTCTGTTTGTTTTGTTTAGCCGGTGTGCGGTTTGATTAATATCCAGGCAGTTTAAGCTGTTATATTCTGTCTATTAAACTGTTCATCCAAACATGAAAATTCTGTCATTATTTATTTACTCTCAAGTACTCCCTTTTTTCTGTGAATTTAGAGCATGTTATTGCAGCGTTGAGCATTGTAGCCCATCACAGACATGTCTGTTGAGTGTGTGAACGCAATCACCAATCAGGTGTTGAAGTTAGTCAGAATGCACTCAGAACCACTCTTAAATGCTGTTTTTTTTTCAGTAAGTGCACATCACCGACTGTTCCACAACCTTTCATTATAAGCAACAAAGTGTTAAACAAACTGTAAATAAGAGTGTGCAGTGTAGACAGCTTCACTGATTATAATGGGTGTTTTCACAAGAGCGCAGAGCTCATTGAGCTTGTGTTGAAGTGATTGACAAATTCAGTTATAAAGGAAGTGCTCTTTGCTTGCTTCTGTTTATGACCCAGTCATAATTTGAACCATTTTTTTTCATGTCTGGATTGACAACCGTATTTCTATGCAGGATATATGCAAGAACTTGCTTTGTAACTTGGACAAAAACTCAACTTTTTGTAGGGATTTTTTTTAATGCAGTTGTTGTTGTATAATTTTCAAATAAATTTTTAGTTTTAGTTAATTTAGTTAATTTCATATTTTTATATTGGTGCAATGATGACACAGGTATTCAAAATATTAACAGTTTCTGCCCTTCCATTCACCAGAAATGTTGGTGCTTCAAAATGTATGTTCAAAATGGTATGTTTTGCTCATCAAGGCTGCATTTATTTGATCAAAAAAAAAAAAAAAAATATTGTGAAATATTATTATGATTTAAAACAACAGTTTTCTTTTTTATTATACTTTAAAATACAATTTATTCCCGTGAAGCAAAGCTGAATTTCCAGCATCATTACTCCAGTCTTCAGTGTCAAATGATCTGTCAGAAATCACTCTAATTTATTGAGATGTTGGAAACAGCTGCTTATTTTATTTATTTATTTTTTTTGGAACCTGTGATACTTTTTTCAAGAATCTTTGATGAACAAAGTTAAAAAAGAATAGCATATTCAAAATAGAATATGAATTTCTAACAATAGCTATGTCTTTACTATCACTTTTTCATTTCTGAATAAAAGTATTAATTTCTTTAAATTCTTAAAAAAAAGAATTACTGATCCCTAACTTTAAACGGCAGTGTGCTTAGAGCTCATCAATTATGGTAGACAGAAGGTTTTAGTGTGAAGGGTGCGTTTGATCTTCCGAAGGAACCAGTGAGATATGTTCTTGCACGCCAAGCAAGTACGGTCACTTCCATATTTGATGCTACCAGTATGTTTTATTCAGTCACTATTTCTAAATTGCGATCTTTCTCCTTCTCCTCTAGGAGGCAGCATTAAGGATCTTCGCCAGCGCTCCCGGCGCTCTTGATCATCCCAGCGCTCAGCGTGCTGGCTCCTCCCCCTCCCGGCGGCAGCGTGCGCTCTCAGCCGCCCACGTGCACCCCGCGCTCGCCAGGCCTGCGCGCCCGAGCCCATGCCCCCAGCTCCACGCGGCCCTCCAACGCCATGTGTGTCCCGCACACTATGGAGGCGGGCAAGCACAGCGCCAGCCAGGGGCAGGGCAGCCGCGCCGGGGTCCCCCTGGAGCCCTTCATTCACCAGGTGGGCGGCCACACCAGCATGATGCGTTACGACGACCACACCGTCTGCAAGCCGCTCATCAGCCGCGAGCAGCGCTTTTACGAGTCCCTGCCGCCAGAGATGAAGGAGTTCACCCCCGAGTACAAAGGTAAGACCGATGATCTGGATGCATTGCACTCTTGTTAAGGTGACTCGTGGTCTAAAAAGATGCTGGAAAACTGCAAGACACAACTCAGTGTGCAAGCGTGTAGAAAACTGAAATTGTTTAGTTGTTGAAGATGGTGGATTCATTCCAAAAGCAGTGTTTTTTAAAGATTTATTTTTGGCATTTATTAGCTTTATTATGATAGGACAGTCGGTAGACAGGAAGGGAAGCAGGAGAGGCGGGGGGGCAGGATCGGAAAAGGTCCACGAGCCGATGCGCAATGATGCTATATGTTTGAATTTGAATTTGAATACAATTACATACAATAACACTACGGACAGTATCATAACGAGAGAGAGAGAAAAAAAATTACACGATTACAAATGTGACTTGCTTTTAACAATTTCTTTAATTTATATTTAAATGTTGAATAATTTGTACTACTCCTTAATTCAATAATTAATGGTTCTAATTGAAGAGACTGACCGTCCAAACGCCTAAACTGCACAGCACAGTCTCCTCTAGTAATTGCTCTTGTTACTCTGCCATTATTATCCTTCTGCATTATAAACTGGCATAGTGGGGGAGGTGCATAACCATTTAAAATCTTAAAAGTCAAGCAAGCATCAGCCAAATGATTAATATTATCAAAACTCAATAAATTATGTTTTTGAACTATATTGCAATAATGATAACTGTTAGTCCTCTGATCAAATATTTTAAGCATCTGTTTGTAAAGAGATTCGATTGATTTTAAAACTGTTGTGCTTGCTTGTGACCAACTAGTAAAACAATATGTAATATGAGAAAAAATCATAGAGTGCATGAAAAGTTTTGCTGCTTCTATTGTTAAGCATGAAGTTTGCCAAATTAAATGTAATAATTTTGGCTACCTTTTTGGCATGCTTTTGAAATGTCAGTTGGGAATCTAAAATTACTCCTAAATATTTAAAATCAGAAACAACCTTTAGCTTTTCTCCTTTAACAAATACATCAGGATGAGGAATCACTGTCGGTTTTTGTGAGAAATACATACAAACAGTTTTGCTTATATTCAAATGTAAATATGAGTTACTCAGCCAATCTGAAACATGGACCAATACCTCAGTTAGAATGTTCGCTGCTTGTTTTTAGCATGCACAAATAAAACTGTCATCAGCATACATTTGAATACTAACAGATGAACAGACTAACGGCAAGTCATTAATATACAAACTAAACAGGATAGGGCCCAGAACTGATCCTTGAGGAACTCCAGTATTACAATTTCGGTACACTAATTGACTATTACCAAGACGCACACTTTGCTTCCTATTTGCTAAATAAGAACATTTAAGCAGATGAGCCCAGAATATGAGCCCACAACCGACAAGTTTTTTCTCCCATAGAAAACCAAGCCCGATAGTTTTAGGTTTGATATTCGCTGCATATTCGCCTAGGCTGCTTTAGGGACCATCTGCAAATTTACCTCACAGTACAAAATACCAAAAAAAACACAGAGACAGGTGATATTAAAAGACACTTCTGGTGACAACGATACTCTCAAACCAATACATTCCAGTTTCGTTTCATGCGACCATTCAGTAGGACAGCATTTAATTGACTCTTTAACAGACCTCCCCCTCTACCTTTATTTATATCCCTCCTGAACACATTATATTCAGAAATATTTAATGCGTTGGAGAAGATTTTGTTAACCAGGAAGAAAGATATACCAAGAAAGAGATACCAAGAAAGTCCAAATTTGAGCCAGTCAATAAGTGTTCCAATTGATTACTTTTTGAAACAACACCGCGGATATTTAAATGTCCGCCTAATATTCGCTTCGGTTTGGAGCGTGGATCCCATATCATTTTTGCATGGTTAAGAGTTTTAAAAAAAGTTAATTCTTCTACATTTCTTGATCGCTGGATTCAAACCTTTCTGTTTTTGTTGATATACACCAAACTGTCTGTCAAAACTCCTTAAGCTAGTAGCATCTGAGGCACGATGCACAGTCACCGTTTGAGACTCACCAACACCGACCAAATGCAAGCCAATTGGTCCCACACAGGCCTCCCGAACAGTAGATTCAAATGGCACCGAGCTAGGATAAACACCCAGCGCATCCACAACGAAGGGCAACACAATCCCGCCATCCGTCACCAGCACCGCCACCGAGGAGCTCAACTCACCGCCGCCAACATCTCCCGCTCGCCCGCTTCTCCCACAGCACGCTGTCCACTCACCACTCCCGCATACGGTCACAAATAGAGATCCATCGGCCACAGCCAGGTGAGGCCCAGGGTTTAGTTGAATATCCCCAGCCATCAATAGCATTATCATCACATATAATATAACTCTGCTTAGTCGACTTGATTTCTTTCTTCTTTTTAAATATGTGCGACCTTTTTGTGGCAGGATGGCTTGACCGTTCTTTATAATGGTTGCGTAAATGGCATGCTGACTCCATGTTTTAGGAGTGGTACAACACTGCAGATCTCTGTGATTGGTTAAATTTGTGTAACAGCTGTGCACGTAGAAATAGAGTAAAGTAGAAATAGAGTAAACCTATAGCATAATGCAAATGTTCTTTGAACAGCATCCGACGATGTACTCCGCTCATGCCATAAGTTAAATTTACTTTCAGGAAGACAGGCTTGATAAAATTATTTGAATGTCCAGCAGCACATGTCTGTGCCTCATGCACGTCCACCATCACGACCGATGCGCAACGATGCTATATGTTGAGGATCATTTTAATTATTATTTTTGGCTGGATAAATTAATTAATTTTTGTTTCAGTGTTTCTAAAAAACAATATGCATCCCTTCTCAGAGTTGCTCATAGAGAGTCTGATATAAACCTGTCAAATTAGAGCTTGCCGTTTTGATATAGCACTTGCCACTTTTCCATGCAGTATGCAGTGAGGAGAATTTAAACTCTCCGTCTTCTCATTTCCTGTTTTGTCATCCTTATGTTCCTGTTGTGTGTGTCATGTACAGCTCTATGACACCCGGCCTCTGTTCTCACTTATTCATCGTAACGCCTGTTTGCTGTCAGATGGCGAGGTCTGTCTGCTGCACAGAACCTAGTCTGAAACCGGATGTGAACTGTCATGGGAGACGAGAACATTATTATGGTATAGTTGATCTGATGTAGTGACACAAACAGAGCCCTGAGGAGCAGGTGCGGTGAGGAGGGATGTTATGACCTCAGTGTCATGTCAGAGGAAAGTCCAGAGTCTGATGAAACCACCTGTTCCTGTGCTGCTTCTCTCGAGATGTTCAGCTTCACACGTCCTCTCTGATCACATTTGGGCTGAAACAATTAGTCGACATTATTAACAGCATCGACAATGAAAAATTGTCAACATATATTTTTGTTGTTGATCTCATATGACATAATGTAAAGGCCTGCAGTAACACGGTTTGACCAGTGTGGCGCTGTAATTCAGCTCTCCTGGATACTGTCTGCCGAACCAGTAGAGTGTGGGAAATTTTTACAAAACTACAAAAAATATAAATAAAATGCTGTCATGTGTGAGGTAAGGATGGGCGATATCTTATCGTAAAATAACTATCGATAAATTCTCCCCACGATAACAATTAGTCTTCCCGCGATGATAACGATAAAGTCTAGAGCGACATCGCGGAAGGCGGACGTGAAATTGAGGAGAGTGTATCTCTGAATGAGGAGCTCCTTCTACAATCTGTAACTGGTTTGGTCAGGGCTGTACAGTGCACAAAATATCGGT
The DNA here is from genome assembly GCA_036784905.1 of Acrossocheilus fasciatus. Taxonomy (NCBI): domain Eukaryota; kingdom Metazoa; phylum Chordata; class Actinopteri; order Cypriniformes; family Cyprinidae; genus Acrossocheilus; species Acrossocheilus fasciatus. The sequence continues at coordinate 30,678,036 of CM071959.1, forward strand.
CTGAATAAATGTACTACTGAAGCATGCGTCCGATACAGTTTTGCATGTGTATGAGCCTGTTTACAAACCTGTTGTCCAACAAAGATATCATTTATTGACATGTTTTTTCTCCAAATTAACTTAATAACATAGTCGAGTGTTTGAAATAACAATTTTTTTGTGACCAGACGTGGTTTCGTATTACAGAATGATAGTATTATATACAGTGATAAAGGCTATTTCGATTAGCATTGCATTATAAATATATTTTCCTTATAAAAAATACCCAAGATAGTTTAAAGAACACAGATAAACCATATATTTTGTGCAATCGTATGTTTATTGTCTTCAAGTTTCATCAGGTAAAATTTCTCTATCTCCGTTGTGCGTTTTATTCAGCGATAACTGGATAACTTTGTCCATATTAGGGATTTAATGGAGCGTCGTCAGTGCTATTACTTTGTTTTTAAAAAAAAAAAAAAAAAACGAAATAAAGTGCAATAATATTATTATCACTATTATTAATACATTTTTTTTATAGTTATATTTTATGGGTCACACTACATGCCATGGCCCGTGTGAGGACCAAATCAAATCTCCTGGTTCTCATATGAGAACCAGGCTGAAAAACTTATGTGCACCCCTGATTATTAGTATAATCCTTTGTTGCAGCCCTGGAAAACATGATCTATATTATGACTATGGGGTGCACAATATTGACCAAAAATGATATTTCCATATTTTCTGTGAATTTGCTGATAACAATAACAATATTTTATTGAGTGTGTTTTTGTGGTGGTACCATGGCTAGTTTATTTTTGGCATATTCTTCATATTTTGTGGTTAAGTCACAGCAGACTGAAATGAACTTTTTCCCACTATAAGAGAGTAGGGCTCTGCAATGAACCATATCATCGAGAGTATAGTAAATATTAGTGTTAATAACGATGATATGCTCTGGACATACCAGAGCTCTATGGATTAATTTTACAGGTTTAACTTGAAGAAATTGTGACAGAAATATTACTGTTGTATACTAAACTGTAGGCCTAGTTCTCTAAGAAATAGGTAATAATATAATTATTTTTAAGGAATATCATTTTTTAATTTATACATTCTTATTTGACAAAAAATAAAATGCAGTGATTTGTTGTGAATTAATTGTTATATTTTCATTTGATTACTTTTTAAAAGATGGATTAAATTAATCAATTTATTAATTATTACCTTTGGTCATATCGCCTAGCCCTATGAGGCAATATTTGCCCTTGTCACTTGTTGTTATTATTTTATATACACACTTCAGAAATTGAGATCCTTGAATTGCTAAATCTCTTCATATTTACCATACCTCACACACCTGCATCTTTCTTATCTTTGTCTTACGATTGTAAGACAAAAAACAGATGCAGCAGTTAAAAGAATTGGTAAATGTTCCTCCACGCTGTATTTATTTTGGGACGTGAATTGTTTGTTTTGTTTTTTTTCCTCGCCACTTATAAGATTACGGTGACATTGTGAGATATGAGATGACATGGAAATGATGTTGTAGTCTTAAAATAGGTTTGTATACTTATAATAAAGCTCAGTTAAAGCATGAAATCGAGTCGTTCAGACAGCCCATAACTGGCAGTGTGAGCTGTCATTCCACTGCAGATTTGTCTGCAGTGGAAATGTGTATGCGTGACACTCATGTGTTTTTGCATCTGTCCTGTGTTCACCCTCACCACCCCCCAAAACATCTCACGTTCTAGATTCACCGCATACCTTCCATATGAACCGCTTCTCCCTGTGAGTTTTGTTGGGGCTAAATGCATGCCGGACATCTGTAACTTCCACTGACTATTTCAGGCTTTGCTAGAGTAACATTGAAGCTTGTTATTTTTTCTCATCTAGTCACAGCAAGGATTATAAATAGATCTGTCCTTATGAATCACATGGCATTGTTTTCAAATGTCAACAGAGTGGGATGAACACAAACTCTAAAGATGAGTGTTAGAAGTGTTACAGAAGTTTTAGGGCTTGCAAAATCATATCACCTTCAGTCACAGCTATTGCTAGCAAACAAAAAGCTTTTCAGAAGGAAACATGCTTTCCACTTATTTCAATTCTACAGTTTGCACAAAGCATTCATCTTCTAAGCAGTAAGGGCCATTGTTTTATTGAATAAATGCGTGTGCATTATTAATATTAGTCATATTATATTTAATTGTGACTTACTGTATAATTGTGATCAAACGCTGAAATCCAGGTATTGTTTTAAAACTAAATATTTTATGCAACTGTAATTAGGGCACTGTGTTTTATTTTTTCCCCAGATTCCATTTGATGTTTTTCTCAAATTCAATTTTATTAATATTTTTCAGTAATTTATTAAAATTTTATAATCATTAAAATTTTACAATAAAATTGTTTATTTTTTACAATAATTGAACCCTATGAACAAATTTTTTCACAATTTCTATATTGTCTCTTAATTTTTCTAGATTTATAAAATAATGCAAATTTATTATCATGGTGGTAATCAAATGAAGGCATAAAGCATGTAAATAATGTAATGTAATTAATATTTTACAATGTAATGAAATGAAAATGTAAAATTAAAACATGGAATAAAATGTGTGATACTGCTTAAAAATAAAGTTTTAATATGTTTATTGTTATATAGAAGTGAAATGGTATATATTTATGTTATAATTTCTTCAAGTTAAACCAGACCTTCTTTTTGACGGGTTGTATTGAAGACCATTGAGAAGCGAAGACCTCGTGCGTAATATCTGTCTGTGCACAGTGTTTGTCTGGGGTTATGTGTAAACAAACTGTAATTTGTCTTAACTGACAACACTGTGATGATTAATAAATATATCCTTTTAAACATATATAAATTAGATATGTAATTTTTGGCTTACTTAACACCCTGTCTCTAGTCTTTGTGGGTGTCACAGATCAGTTGCTTCTACCTAAAAGATATGTCTTTGAAAGAAATATAGGAAAACGTGTAACCTAATTATGCATAATATGAAAGGCCGGGCTGAGCAGATGCCTGAAAGAAACTCCAGAGCCTGCAGATCATTGTGTGCAGCACAAGTCTTCTCAAGGCTGCTGATGTGGATCTGTAAAGCCTATTAAACACAGAGCTCTTCCTGAATTAGCTCATTAACATCATCGCAGTCTTCATTCATGAGCTCGCATTGCTGGGCTGACATCACTGAGGATGCATCATGCAACTAAAAATGAGCTTCAGCACAGAGGCATGATGGGATTATTCAGCCCTTCCCACTATCTGATATTCTGTCCTTCCCACACATGTGCATCTGTCTGAGCTTCTTTATTCATCATACCACATATACTGTCCAAACGTTTGATCTTCTTCATTATATTAGTGTTCTGAAGTTATATTCCATGCACAGTCTACACTTTACATTTTGACTTTCTCTTTACCCAAATTAGTGTTGTCATAAGTACAGGTACCAATGTGTCAAAACATGGGCATGAAGTTGAAACTTGAATTTGGATTGGTACGGAATAATTATTGGACTTGACAGAATCTACAGAATGGAATCAAACATTCAAAAGAGGAGTGCTAAAATAATATTTACTATTCAGTTTTTGGTAATGAATTATCATCAGTAATTATGTGTTGATTTGTCATAAAACTGCATGACTATGGCTTTGGACTTTAAAAACAACTGCCAATTTAAAGTGTTTGAATGCACAAGAAGCAAAACATGACACATTGTTATTAATGTAGAATCACTATTTAAACAATAATTTAGTCCATAATCTGGAATAGATTGAGTCTTGAGTCATAATGTGCAATTCATATGAACTTAATCAATGTAAGTGTTTTTTTATTGCATCTTTTTCTTTGTTGAATTCTTTGCATACACAAGTTCTAAGTAATGTTGATGTTGTAGGTGTGGTGCTGGTGTGTTTTGAGGGAGACTCTGATGGCTACATCAATCTGGTGGCATATCCATACGAAGAGAGCGAGGGGCTGGACCATGAAGAGCTGTCCGAAAGAGATCAGCCTCGCCGAAAACACTCTCGCCGTAGCCTCCACCGCTCCAGCAGCGAGCACAAAGAGGACAGACCTGCTCATGACGGCGACAGCAATGACAAGTGAGTGAATGCTAGTCCGTATGCTGGTCACTTCTGTAACAGAATCCACTGCTAATGACAAGATGGAATCACTTTCTTAGCTAGTTAATCTGTATTAAATAGGTTACCATACTTTAGACTGAATTGTTGTCATTGGATCTGGTATTAAAACACAATTATCAACCATAGCAAAGAAATGGAAAATTTCTGACCAGAAAAAAAAAAAAACATGTCCCAGGGTACCCTCAGCACCTTTACACTTATCACATATGGGGCAGGATCAAAATAGTTAAGCTTTGTTTATTTACTACTCATTTTTTACTACTTATTTATGTTACGTTGTTTGATTTATGTTATGTTACATTGTCTCAGATCACTAGTGGTGTGCTTCAGGGCTCAGTTTTGGGCCCACTTCTGTATATTATTTATCTATTGCCTTTAGGGCAAATTTTCATAAATTTGGTATAAATTTTCATTGTTATGCTGATGGCACCCAGCTCAAAATCATTAAGCTTTGTTTATTATTGTTTTTACTACTTATTTACGTTACACTGTCTGATTTAATTGTTGGGCAGTGTTATTTTAGTGTCAAATTAATATTATAGTTTTTATTAATAATTCTGAATCCGTTTTTATTTTTATATTTTCCATTTTTTCAGTCTTTCATTTTATTGTGTTTTTGTCACTTTTTGTTTTATTTATTTATATATATATATCTCAATTAATAAAACCTTTTTTATGTTTTTAATTTTACTTTTACTTTCACTTTTACTTTTTTATTTGCAGCCCTGGTTGCAAAGGTCAAGACCTCAGAGGTGGAAGAGAACAAAATATGTAAATTTATACAAAATAAAATCATATTTGAACCTCTAATACTTATATAAATGTAACATGACCTCAAGGTGTAGGCCTACCCTATTCATGAAAAATGGCAAAACAAAAATTCAGAGAATGGGTTTTTCCAAATACATAAATTATGAATCAGGATTCAATGAATCATTGAATTCATGAATCAAGCTGAGCTGAGGTGATATGCTTTGGATCTTATGGCTTAGCCGTGAGAAGTTACTGAAATGAAACTGATTATATTGGAAATGTGTTGTCTGTGATAATAACAAAAATTGTGCTCCCTAACAAGTACATCTGTCTGAATCAAACTTATGTATTTGCCAATCAAACATTCCCACATAAAATACATTAATTTTTCAGTTTCTCAGTAGCAAAGCATTCTCAACAGTCACACTTGCACTGAATTGTTGGTAATTAGTGTGTCTGTGTAGTCTGCAGGAGTTGAAGAGTCCTCTTCTAGACCTACAGATGCATTCAGATGTGCCCTTCCAGATGTTGGACAGCAACAGCGGCCTGAGCTCAGAGAAGATCAGCCACAACCCCTGGAGTCTGCGCTGCCACAAACAACAGCTCAGCCGCATGCGCTCCGACTCCAAAGACAGGAAACTCTATAGTATCCTGCTCTAAAACAGCACAGTTTATTCAGAAGCTTTGTTTGTAGTGTGTAGTTGATGGAGAAATTCAGTTTTACTTTCTGGACAGCAGTCAACTATATTGAATTGCTTGAAACTGCTTGCTGAAATTGTAATTGCAGTAATTTGCTACCTGACTGAATAGTTTGTTTTTTTAGTTAAAATAATTTAGAGAGGGCCTAATTACTTTTGCCTGTGGCATAAAACGGGAGAGAATCCCCCGCATCAATACAAAGTGACTTGAAAATGAAAAACTCAAGTTATGGTTGAAACGAGGACCAAATCCTAAAAGTTATTCAGGCGCATGTTAACCTTAACTCCATGCATCAACACTAAAAATCATGCATGATGTAAATCTTTTTGCAATTAGCAGCCACTCTTCTGCTTTCATGGTTTTGTGAGTCATATGTCATCAGGGCTTGCATTTTCCAAAAAACGCCATTGAGCGTAAAAATAATGAAACATAGACATTGTGGGATGTGAAACATTGTGGGTTGTTTCTCAAAAGCATTGTAACATCTGATTAAATATGATGAAGTACATGTATGTTAATATGTAATTCACCACAGTTGCTGCAAAAGCTAAAAAATACTGTAAGATGCTTGAAAAGTGCTTAAATTTGACACCTAAAGAAAGGTTTAAGAAACTGTATAATGATATGTGTACAACAGTATAGCCGATAGTGGAAAGACTGCTATTATTAGGAAAGTCTTTCTTTCAGTAGAGTGAAAATTTTTTGCCACAAGCTGAGCAACAGGAAGCAGATGTTCATGTATTTAGGACTCTCATTTTAAATTCATCTCATTGAAATTCATGAATGATTTAGTTTGCTTCTCAAAAGAGAGAACTGTTTGTTTCTATGAGAGGCTTTGGCTAGAAATGATTGACAGGCAGATTGTGATAACATTGTCAAACTTGTCAAGTTTTTGATGGCTTTGTCCAGTAATACGAGTGAACGTCCGGCCTATGAGATTATCACGAATACCAAACTTTACGTTGTCTGTAGACTAATGTTTCACAGACTAATTACAGAATTTTTCGAAATTTGTTAAATATTGGATAATTAAATCTTCAGCTATCATTTAGCGTCTCTTTACAAAAAAATGAAGCTGCAAGTTTAATTACTTCAAAAACAGCACTGTTACCACCGCACTGCTAAAAAATATAATGTAGCTTTTCAGCTTGAGAGCTGTTTTACTGATAAAAGTTGACTGGAACTACTGTGCCTTAAACGGTTTTAACACATCCATTCCAGGCAATCGGAGTATTCAGACAGACACTGATGGAAATGCATATTAAAAAAAGCTTTGTGCATGTATGTTTCCTCTGTTGTCTATGATTCTTGACCATAAACCTCCACCAGAATTCCTGCTGTTGGAGAATGTAGTCCATCATTTCGTCTACCCCTGCATCCTGGACTTGAAGATGGGCACCCGGCAGCACGGCGACGACGCGTCAGAGGAGAAAGCTGCCCGCCAGATGAAGAAGTGCGAGCAGAGCACGTCTGCCACATTAGGAGTGCGTGTGTGCGGCATGCAGGTTTGTATGGCTTTAACCTGAGTGTTAGTGGAGCAATAGCAATGACTGCTGTTATTTCACTCTTACAGTTAAAGGGGTCATGAACTGCCTTTGTTTTTTGTACTGTTCTCTGAGGTCCACTTATAATGTTATCAAGATTTTTACATCAAAAAACATCATCATTTAGAAGTAATAGGCTATTTTCTGTCCTGTTTTTGACCGCTCTCATCAGAACGCTCTGTTTGAAAAGGCGTGGACAGAGTTGGGTATAACGTGTTACTGTATTCTAATTACTTTTCCTGATAACGCAGTAATGTAATGCATTACATTTTAAATGTATGTAATTTGATTACAGTTACTAATGTCAATAAAATTATGTTACTTAAGTTACAAATGCAGTGTTAAAATCATGAAGTAAAAATCATGTTTTGCGCATCAGTATGCCCTTTTAGATGCAATGAAAGGTTGCCATTGGTCATATTTCACTTGATTTCACATATTTTAGTCTGGCATTATAGTTTGGTAAAAGTTCAACTAGTAAATGTGTACAAGTTTATGTCACAATAACACTAATGTGAGTAAAAATAAATGACTCATCTGAATGATAGATATCAGGCTGCCTTCAGTATTAGCTTTTTTTAGACTAACAAGACATTTTGAGTTCTGAAACTTGCAGGATGTTTTTATAGCACAGTGACCGCTTGTATGTCAAAAGATCAAGGGAATTTTGGTTCTCAGTTCATGACCCCTTTAAAGGTTCTTCATTGGCATCCACAAAGAACTTTTACCATCCATAGAATCTTTCCATTGTATTGTACAAAAGACTCTCTTTACTGGAAAAAGTTTTTTCAGATTTAACATTTTCTCCCCATTAAAAAAAGAAAAAGGTTATTATAAGAACTGTTCAGTGAAAACTTCTGTTGAGGTCCCAAAATGGTACATTTACGGCATCAGTGCAGAAACCCCTTTTGGAAGCTGTATTTTTAAGAGTGTAGTTAGTTAACCTTGGCCTCTTGTTGGTGGCCCAAGTTGGAAAAACTAAAATAGGAGAGGAATCCCTATCATTGGCATGAAAACTAATTTCAGCGTAGTCATTTGTATAAAAATTAAGTGCGTTCATGCTTGAAACAAGAAGAATAAAATCTGCAAATTGAGTAAGAAAAATAGACTTGTTTTTCCTTTGAATTTTATTTTTTCATTTTGGTCCCCCTTTACATTAGGTGGCCTTAACTACTATGTACTTACATTTAAATGAATCATTTGGTACAATGCACTTATTGTGTACATACATGTTTTTATATTGTACTTATATTTTTAAAAATATAAGTACAATGTAAAAACATGTATGTAATTACATCTGTAGTTAATTTCTGTAATTACATGTATAATTACACTGTTGACCCATCCCTCACACCTTAACCCACCCTTAAACCTACCCAGACCACCAAACCTGTCCCTAACCTTACCCGTATCCCCCCTCAATAGCAGCAGAAGTGTTTTGCAATACAGTATGAACACAATAAGTACATTGTACTTATTTTTTGATGTAAGTACATAGTTGTTAAGGCCACCTAATATAAAGTGTGACCTTTTATTTTTTTATTTATAAACTTTTATTAAGTTTATTTTTCTTACCCCACTGGCAGATATTTGCTCACGTAATAGTCAACATTTATTATTTTTGTCATAGCACGAGTTGATGCAACATAATCAATCTAAAAAATGTGGCTGTGTTTGGAGAAAACAAGAGATTTGAAGCCAACAATATTTCACTTTTATCAGCAGTAAGTGTAATAAAGCAGGTGCCCAGCCAGAGCCTGAGATTGTGTGTACACACGGATGGATAAATGACAAATACTATAAGTGTCCATGAAAAAATGAAAAAATCATGTGCCAACTTTGGTGTTTTTTTTATCACTAGGAACCATTTCTCAACACTTAGGCCACTTTTCAAAGCTCTTCACATACAGCGAGCTCAACAGCAACTATGTGACTAAACTGGATCATTTATCATTTGCTTTGGCATTCAGTGGCCACATCTTCTAAATTACATGATTTATTTTTCTCATTTAGACACAACCACTGCCAAAACTCTATATAGCTATAACCCAATTTGCACATTATATTACCATATTGAAATCTAAAGCCTTTCAAGCTCATTACCATCTTTATAAGACAGGAACTTTGGAATAATTTCATACTGTATTGTAAATATGGATGTAACTTATATTGCAGTGAATTCTAAACAGTATTCTTGTTTTGTGAATAAATTTCACAAAAGAAAATATTCTGTAATGCTACTTGTTAGTGTTTTTAGGTCCTTGTTTTACTAGTGACTAAGTGTGCTTGTTGGGTGACAACCTTTGCTAACGAGGCATGTATGAAGTGCTTTGGTAGTTTTAGTGCAATTTTGGATGTGAAATTAACTCCTGTGCCAAGCTGGAAAAGTGAACAAAGTACTGAGAAAAGTGTCTTAGCGACTGTTAAAACAAACTGTACTGGCTGTAAATGCAAGGTAAATGTCATGTGGTGTAACCATCAAGTAAGAAGTAGTCATAACTTTTTATTTTATTACTTTGCTTTTACACAGTTTAGTTTAGGGACCAGTTCTCGCTATTAACTAGTCTCTTTTTAAGCATGCATTTTTTTTCTCACATATGCAAGTCTGCAGGTTGAGAAAGTGATTGATATCGATATACATGTATAGGAATGGCATAAAATTTCTTCAGTCTTTTTCAAAACTGAGGTGCGAACTGAGGGACTAAAACAGGGGATTTCATTTCTGTCCATAGATTGATCAAAGCGTAATTGGTGGATTCTTTCTGCAGTCTCTTCTTAATAACATTTTTTTTTTTTTTTAATCAAAAGTTACGTTGAGTAGCCTTAGTGGTCGAAAGCAAAATCCAAAGAAAGGCTTGAAGACAGCATGATCAGGCCTTGATTTATTTATATTGACCGTCTTTGCTCACATGTTGTTTTCCCAGTCATTCAAGCCCCCCGTGTGTCCTGTGTTTGCTCTGTAGGTCTACCAGATGGACACCGGTCACTATCTATGCAGGAACAAGTACTACGGCCGCAGTCTTTCTATCGAGGGATTTCGACATGCACTCTTTCAGTTCATGCACAACGGGACGCAGCTGCGCAAAGACCTTTTCGAGCCCATCCTGAGCAAACTATGCAGCCTAAAGGCTGTGCTGGAGCGCCAGGCCTCGTACCGCTTCTACTCCAGCTCGCTGCTCATCATATACGAGGGCAAGGACCCCGAGTCTGTGGACGCTGGCTGGCAGAGGGCCTCGGAGCCGGAGAAGCCGGGCTGTGTGGAGAACCCGCCGGCCTCGGAGCCCCATACGCCTCCTCAGATGCTGAGCGTGGATGTGCGCATGATCGACTTCGCCCACAGCACCTTCAAAGGCTTCCGCGATGACCAAACCGTCCACGACGGACCTGACCGCGGATACGTGTTCGGACTGGAGAGCCTCATCAACATACTGCAGGAAATCCGCAATGAGAACCAGTAGCTCCGCCCAGCAACTTCCTGTTGACATTTTCATAGAAAAACAAAGATGTTTGTAAAGATTGCACATTGACACAAACCTAAAGGTGTGTTTTCCGTATTTGAACCATGAGGGATTGGTGTACACAAGAAATGGAGGTGACCTCTACCTATGAAGGTTCTTGTCTCTGCTGTCAGGAAAGAAATGGCTCCTAGCCTCCCCTCAATAGAAGATGGTTTCAGTTTGTTTGTCACATGGATTCATCGCCACCATGTGGCCCACTGAAGCACTGCAGGAATGAACCATGAACTCAGGCCGTGTCCGCTGTCAGGGTCTCTCTTAGAGTGTGGCATTGCTAAAGAGAGGGAAAGCGTGTGTGTGCGTGTGTGTGCGTGTGTGTGTGTGTGTGTGTGTGTGTGTGTGTGTGCATGTGTGTGTGCGTGTGTGTGTGTGTGCGTGCGTGTGTGTGCGTGTGTGTGTGTGTGAGAGAATCTCAAGATGAAAAGTCCAGGTCACATTTCACCCCAAAATCAAAAAAAGAAAATTCTTATATTGCATAAACAAAGCCTGTTTTTAGGACCTTTAAGATTTTAAATTTAGCTTGAAAGCATTTCTCCCCCAAATTCTTCTTTTTATAATGCAGGACATTTTATCCATCGGGAATTGTACTTTGCCATTTAAATGCTGTATCATTATTTGTTCACATCATACTGTACTAATGAAAATGATAGGGAAGATATGCTTAGTTATAAAAATAATGTCACCGTACAAAAAAATCTTAAAGGTTTTAAAAATATTTTCATTAGTGCTGTCAATCGATTAATCGTGATTAATCACATCCAAAATAAAGGTTTTTGTTTACAGAATGTATGTGTGTGTCCTGTGTATATTCTTTATGTGTATATAAATACACATGCACGTATATATTTTTAAAATATTTACATGTATATATTTATATTCATATAATTATATATAAATATATTTAATATGTAAACATAACATATTTTACTTACCGGTAAATATATACGTGCATGTGTATTTATATATACATAATGAATATACACAGCACACACACATACATTCTGTAAACAAAAGCCTTTATTTTGGATGCGATTAATCACGATTAATCGTTTGACAGGACTAATTTTCATGCAGTGTTGTTTTTTTCCTGTGATTTAAATTTTTTTTGTTGGGCGAGGGAGTGTGAAATATGTTCTCTGTATAAATACTCAGTATTTCTCCAGGAGTTTAAAAGGGAGCAAATTTAGCTCAGAGCAGTTGGTCAAAGCTTTACTGTAGGAGTCGGGGGCATTTAAAGGAGATTTTAAACCACTCATCTTTGATGACAAGAAGATGAATCCGGCCTTATGGCAGTAGTTGAATTCACAGCTTAGCTATGCGAGCCTATTTAACCGGTCAGATGATGCTTTTTTATTTTACTGTTGTTATATTTTGGGCTTTTTGGTAGCTATCTTACTCTGTACATTTAAAGCAATCATTACATGTTAGAGTTTTGACATTTATGTTGGTCCCCCCTCTGTGATTTAGCAGTCGTAGGGGTTTTGGTGGGATATAGTGTATTTGTAGTCTTGAATTTTAGATTACCCTTGTGTTACAAAGTCTATCCCTGTCAGTAACGTGGTTATTATTGCAGAGAAAAGTCTCACTGTAATATATATAATTTTCTTAATCTGTCAAAATATTTAAACATCCTTAAAACAAAACAAAACAAAACAATACAAATCATCCTGAAAAGCAAAATTGTGTAAGGTATTAACACTTGTTTACAGATAAAAAAAAATTCTCTTAATTTAAGCAAAAAAGAGAGAGAAAGAGAGAGAATTTAAAAAACAAAAACAAGTCTTAATATTTTAAGCAATTTCCCTTCTCCAATTTTTTTGTTTTAGGCATATTTAGATATTTTTGTTGTAAAACAACATAAACCGACTGATTAAGAAGCTTATTTTAGTTAGTGCTCACTAACATCTGCACTGTAAATTATTATAAACACATTACAAGAGCATGACTTTTATTTTTGTTTCAATTTTATTGTTTCAGAGTTATTTCAAAGGGTTGTCTTTTAATTACACCTATACACTCTGAGGAAAAATAAAAGGTACAAAAGCTGACACTGGGACAGTATCCTTTCAAAAGTACACCTTTGTACTTTACTTCCCCATAAAAGGTGCATTTTAGTACCTTAAATGTACAGATTTGTAACTTAAAGTGTACAAATTATTATCTAAATGGTATATATTAGTTGCCTTTTGAAAGGGTTCCGCCACAGTGGCAGCGATTGTACCTTTTTTTTTCTTTCTGAGAGCGTACGCAGTGACATCTGCCCACCATCAGCAAATGTAGCAAGATTCGTTCCTAGGTTTGTTCTTGTGAGTCCCGTCAGCAGTCGAGTGGAGATCGTCTCCTCATCATGACACCTTCAGCATGTTCTCTGTCTAGATGAAGCATTTATTGCACATGCACTCAAAAGTGGACACTTTCTCCATTCTCTGGGAAACAGACATCGTATCTGCCCATAGTAGCAGTTGAACAAATATATTAACTTCATTCATTCGTCTTGTCCTACATTTATTGACTTTGATCACGTGTATAATTAATAAATCGACATTATAAAACATGGCACCTATGCGGAGTTGTGCCGTAGGGATGTGTCTGTATTTAGATGTGTGATTTTGGTCAATAGCCATAACTGGGATACCCAGGAGTGTTTGTTTAACAACTGTTTAACAGAGTCATCCGATCATTTCTGTAACCGCTGAAGGGAAATGTTTGAAGAACAAATGCCACATGTGTGATGTGTTCCCTCACAATAAATGAGCAAAGTTCCGTTTAAGAACACGTAATTCCTAACATGTTGGCGTCGTTGATTAAAGTGTAGCTTTCATTTGTGTCGACGCATGAGAGAGGAACACAGATTCATAGATTTGGCATAAAAAGAAAGAAAATGATCCTTTTATCTTTATTGTTGTTGCATGGATGGGTATTTTTTTAAGAAAAAATAATATGACAACTTTGAATGTGAGCTATAAATTGTTTATTTAAGAAATGTTGTCTTTGTCTCTTTAATAATTTGTTGTTTTAATTTGACCGAATAAAGCAGAAGGAACAACCACAAACATTTAAACCACAAGTTTAAATACAAAGCTCTGTGATGAAACTCTAGATAGGTCAAACTCAGTCTGACATGATGTTATTATTCACAGGTTGCATCTGATTGGGGTTTTTTTCACATCAGCAGCCAATGAGCTCGCTGCTCAGCATAGCAGCGCACTTCAGAAACCCTCCACCTCCCCAGCTCCACCTGTATAGATCTGCTGCGGGGTGATCGTGTGCTATGGGGGTTATTCATGGTATATGTGCAGCAGCAGTATTTCTCACATGCTCACAGCAGCATGTTGTGGATGTGTTGGCAGTAGCAAGTCTATTCCGCAAAGACCAAACACATTAGTTTAGTTTAGTGCTGTCAAATGATTAATTGCATCCAAAGTAAGAGTTTGTAAGAAACTCGTGTATTAAATAAATTCAGTGCACACAGACTGAAGTAGTTTAAGTCTTTGGTTCTTTTAATTGTGATTGATTTTGGTTCACATTTAACAAAAACCCACCAATTCACTCTCTCAACAAATTATAATATGGTGACATGCCAATCAGCTGATCAACTCAAAGCACCTGCAAAGGTTTCCTGAGCCTTCAAAATGGTCTCTCAGTTTGGTTCAGTAGGCTACACAATCATGGGAAAGACTGCTGATCTGACAGGTGTCCAGAAGACAATCATTGACACCCTTCACAAGGAGGGTAAGCCACAAACATTCATTGCCAAAGAAGCTGGCTGTTCACAGAGTGCTGTATCCAAGCATGTTAACAGAAAGTTGAGTGGAAGGAAAAAGTGTGGAAGAAAAAGATGCACAACCAACCGAGAGAACCGCAGCCTTATGAGGATTGTCAAGCAAAATCCATTCAAGAATTTGGGTGAACTTCACAAGGAATGGACTGAGGCTGGGGTCAAGGCATCAAGAGCCACCACACACAGACGTGTCGAGGAGTTTGGCTACAGTTGTCGTACTCCTCTTGTTAAGCCACTCCTGAACCACAGACAACGTCAGAGGCGTCTTACCTGGGCTAAGGAGAAGAAGAACTGGACTGTTGCCCAGTGGTCCAAAGTCCTCTTTTCAGATGAGAGCAAGTTTTGTATTTCATTTGGAAACCAAGGTCCTAGAGTCTGGAGGAAGGGTGGAGAAGCTCATAGCCCGAGTTGCTTTAAGTCCAGTGTTAAGTTTCCACAGTCTGTGATGATTTGGGGTGCAATGTCATCTGCTGGTGTTGATCCATTGTGTTTTTTGAAAACCAAAGTCACTGCACCCGTTTACCAAGAAATTTTGGAGCACTTCATGCTTCCTTCTGCTGACCAGCTTTTTAAAGATGCTGATTTCATTTTCCAGCAGGATTTGGCACCTGCCCACACTGCCAAAAGCACCAAAAGTTGGTTAAATGACCATGGTGTTGGTGTGCTTGACTGGCCAGCAAACTCACCAGACCTGAACCCCAGAGAGAATCTATGTCAAGAGGAAAATGAGAAACAAGAGACCAAAAAATGCAGATGAGCTGAAGGTCACTGTCAAAGAAACCTGGGCTTCACACCACCTCAGCAGTGCCACAAACTGATCACCTCCATGCCACGCCGAACTGAGGCAGTAATTAAAGCAAAAGGAGCCCCTACCAAGTACTGAGTACATATACAGTAAATTAACATACTTCCCAGAAGGCCAACAATTCACTAAAAATGTTTTTTTTTATTGGTCTTATGAAGTATTCTAATTTGTTGAGTGAATTGGTGGGTTTTTGTTAAATGTGAGCCAAAATCATCACAATTAAAAGAACCAAAGACTTAAACTACTTCAGTCTGTGTGCAGTGAATTTATTTAATACACGAGTTTCAACTTGAACTTTTTCACAACATTCTAATTTATTGAGATGCACCTGTGTATATATATATATATGCATATGTGTATTTATATATAAATAATAAATATGCACAGTACACACACATATTATGTAAACAAAAACTTTTATTTTGGATGCAATTAATCCAGAGATGGACTCAAGTAAATTTAAAAACTATCTGTAGTTTATCAGAGTTTGGAAAACTTTACTTCACTACATTCCAAAACATAATGTCATACTTTTTTACTGCACTACATTTCATAAATAAAAGTTTTTTAATATTTAAGAACATTAAAAATGTAGTACTCAAGTAAATTTTTGAATTACGTTTACTTGAGTAAAAGCAAGTAAGCACTAGATTTCTAATGTAATTAAATATTAAATGATATTTAATATGAAACGTAGTGTAGTAAAAAGTACAATATTATGCTTTGGAATGTTGTGAAGTAAACTTTTCTAAAGAAAAACACTCTTGATAAAGTACTGACACTTGAAACGTACTTTTAAAGCAGAGTAAACATACTTTAATACTGTCCACCTCTGGATTAATCACGATTAATCATTTGACAGCACTAGTTTATAGCACTATAAAACAACAGTCACTGACCATTGTGCTCTACAAAAATTGTAAAACCAAAATAAAAAACACCAATCAAAACAATAAAACAGCATGCAAAGACATAGTACATACAGAGTGTGCAATGTGCATTACCATTACCTCGAGAGTTACCATGACAGAAACAGGAGTTCAAAATTAAAAGAAAAGAGAAATAATAGAAAGATTTTAGATCCATTAACATACCTGCCAAAACTTAAAGAATTTCTGGTAACACTTTAGAACAAGAAACACTTATTCACTATTAACTACGACTTTTCCCTAAAGTCGTAAACTCCTAAACTCCTAATTTGCTGCTTATTAATAGTTAGTGCGGTAGTTGTGAAGTTTATGTATTGGGTAGGATTAGGGATGTAGAATAATGTCATGTAGAATAAGGCATTAATATGTGCTTAATTACTAAATAAACTAATTAAATAAATGGCTAATATTCTAGTAATATGCTTGCTAATAAGCAACTAGTTG
Source organism: Acrossocheilus fasciatus (assembly GCA_036784905.1). Classification (NCBI taxonomy): domain Eukaryota; kingdom Metazoa; phylum Chordata; class Actinopteri; order Cypriniformes; family Cyprinidae; genus Acrossocheilus; species Acrossocheilus fasciatus. The sequence goes on from CM071959.1 coordinate 30,694,649, forward strand.
AGACCATAAAATAAAGTCACCTAAAATAAGTGAATTTCTCATTATGTACTAGAGAATTTAACTGAACAACTGAATTTCGACAATGTAAAATAACCAAGACCTGATATTAATGAAAACCACTAAAACAAAAATGCATTTCCTGAGGGAATAGCAATGACAGCAAAAAAAGAAAAAAAAAGAAAAAAGGATAGCACCAATCACAACAGAAACTGATTGTTAATTTTTTTGACATGAGACATAAAAGCTGCTCCAGTGTGTTAGGAAAATGCCCCCCTTAACAACAATATGCATTTACTGTTAAATTGTCATATATTTAGACAATAGTTCAACATGTGCAGGATGATGATGTATCAGTCAATGTGTAATTTAGAGAAATACATATAAATTTAAAAGATAATTTAGTTGTCATAGCACAAAATATAATATTATTCAAAGAGGCCATTGTACCCCACAACTGGGGCAAGAATATGAACTGCTTTCTCAGATGTACTGTAATACAGAAACAACACCTGTCCTTCGTCCTTCAGTTTTGCAGCGGGTCAGATTTGCTTACTCTATCATTAGGAAGAAATTGAAGTGTCAGAAACACAAGTAATGTAAGAGCAGGCTTCATTTTACTTCATTTTTTTCAAGATGTGTTTTGCATGTTCACATTTCCAATGTTCCTGTTAATACTCTTATTTAGGCACAAGGGTTGAAAGAGCCTTTTTGTATTTTCAGTAACACACAAACAATCTTTTGTGTGTTATATACCACTTAAAGCTTTTTATTTTAAAGCACATACTGTATAATATGGAGGACCACAAGTGTCACGGAAAGAGGAATAAAGCATTTAATTAATTGAATAAAAATAGGCATTAATAAATGAGTTAACAAATTAATTAATTAATCTGTAAATAAATGGACTAAATTGGAAAGTAATTCATTGTTTGATTTTTCTTTAATGAGCAATAGCAGTAATTGTAAAAACAATTTATAAATTAAATATTAATCCATCAATAAATGGTTCGAATTGAAAAGGGATTTACAAAAAACAACATTAAACACTCAATAAATACAGCATTTAAAAATGCATTTCTATGAGTATATATATATATATATATATATATATATATATATATATATATATATATATATGAATATATGAGTATAAAGCTCAGTGAATGTATTTTTGTTTGGGTTTAATTTAGCATTTGTTTCTCATCATCACTGATCTGTGATGTTTAACACACTACAAATCCACTGCTGCAAACACATAATTTTAAAGGTGCAAATCATGTTCTGACTGATCAACACATGCATTAAACATGTCTTTAAACTCATGGAGTATTCACAGAAATCATGGAACCAGATAATCAAACAGAAAATGTGCAAAGCAGCATTTATTGCATGCATAATGAATTCTAAATGTAATTTATAGCATTATAAAATACACTAATTGAGTAAGTTAATGAGGAGGGCCAAGCTACATTTCCAGGTTAGAGTTCAGGTGACATCTGGTGGACACTTGAGGAAGCCACCCAATTCTATTCATAATAATAAATCAGCTTTGACCGTGAACAAAAAATTTCTAATTATGAAATGAAGAGGATTAATCTCTAAAGCAGCTCTACAGAAGATAGAAGTGTCATCATCCAGCTCAAGTCATTTCTAGTTATGTTCTCTTCAAACAGTGCTAATGCACTCAGTTCAATAGTGTTAATAGTGAACAGTGTTCAGCCGGTCGTGTGTTCTTTACATGGCGTGTGTAAACAAAACAATATTGACACACCGGTTTTATTAAAACACGGTATTCATGTATTTTACATATTATAAATAAAGCTGCTTGACTTTTCTTATGGAATGATTTTTGATTCGGATCTTATTCACTTCCGCGCCACGTTGTTGTGAAATGATTGGTCCATGAGGCCGCGTATGTCATTTTAATTGGGGGGGGGAGTATAAACAAAATTAACTGTTAATCCATTATTGTTTATAATTAGCGCCATGACATATTATTTCATAAAATGATAAAATAAAAGATACTCTTAGATCGTTTAAAAGAAGTTGTAAAGACGTAAAATCTTCAGTAATGTAAGGCAAATGTGCGGTGATTCCCTCGCAATAGTGGTACAGTCCATTGACCCGCGACGCTCTAGAGGCCCCGCCCTCCGCTGGCTCGTCATCACTGTACGGAAGTCACTCAACTGTCTTCATTACAGAATATTACAGATCTGTCAGATCTAAATAACGGCTTAAACTGTTGTGTGGAAGTGACTTTAAAAGCCACCGTCTGTTTTTGTGGATCATTTGAAGGTAATAATCAAACCAGTGCAGCAGGTGAATTGTTTACAGGGTGAGTTTATCATTAAATCATATGAAACATGAGCTCTACAGTTTTACTGATATACAGTACAGTAGTGTGTAGAAAACATCGCTATGTGTGTACTACTATTACTACTAATAATAATTTGGTTAAATTATGTTGTATTTGTGTTGGTATTAATATTCTACAATTTTTTTTTTTTTTACATAGTTAAATATTAAATGCTTGTAAATTACTTTACTTATGAACAAAGTATAATACAAAATGAATTACAAAAATAAAATATTATTTATTATTAGCATCATACCAAAATAAAAAGAATGAGTTGGAGTTGATAGTGAAGGAAAAGCAGCCAACAAGTGTCTTACATGTGAACTTCTTCAATACTGTTTAAAAACACATCCCAGAATGAATGAGAAATTGTCCCGAGACTTCAAAACTGTACTCTAGACCAAAAGAAAGAACAAATTAAATATTAGATTTGTCCTTACATCGTTTCCAGTTGTGTTAGAATGTGTTCGTGTGTCCAGACTTGACTGGATGGATGAAATATCAGTCAAGTTCGTTGCTAGAGAGATGATTTTCAGGTATTACAGGTGTGCTGTGTGGGTGTGTTCTCATGGGACATAAAGAAGGTGTCAGATATTTTCCGTTGTGACACTCACTAGTGAAGCCCTATATGAACACTCATGTAATGAGGGTTGTTGCAGATGTTTCTCATTTTGTTTCTCAGGCACCGTATATAAAATACTTGCACCTGATGCGCGTCTGACAGCGTCCCGCTCCAGTAACCCACAATGAAAGCTCTGATCCTGGTTGGCGGCTATGGCACGAGGTTACGGCCGCTCACACTCACTGTGCCCAAACCTCTGGTTGAGTTCTGCAACAAACCCATCCTGCTGCATCAGGTGGAGGCTCTGGTCAAGGTAGCTCAGGAGGACACCTCTCCCTGCATTTGTGCGTTGTTCTGATTGATTTACAGCCTTATAATGTCAATGTTTGGTGTCTCTGTGGTCAGGCCGGAGTCCGTCATGTGATTTTGGCTGTGAGCTACATGTCTGAGCTGTTGGAGCGAGAGATGCGAGCTCAGGAGCAGAGGGTATGCTTGTTGCGTTTAACTCGTTTATTGTGTTTTTATGTGGTGAATATCAAAGTCATTCGCTCTTATTTGTGATTTGCACAGCTTGGAATAAAAATCTCCCTTTCACATGAGAAGGAGCCTCTAGGCACCGGTAGGTCAACATTTTCATATCGCTTTAAGGTGCTCTTTGGTCACTTTTGGCCGAAAAATTACCTGTTTTGAATTTTTAAAAATCACAGCTTCATGGGAATGGTACGAAACTTGATGACTTTTATGGCATTTGGAACGTGAACACAAAAAAAAAATGGAGGGCATGATTCGAGCAGGCTAAGTGGTCGTAAAAAAAAAATTGTCACACTTGTGGTCTTGGGTGAAAAATGACCGATCATAGGAAATGAATGGGAAATCGACAAAAACACAAAAATTCTGAAAATGTACAATCTACAAATCTGACTTCACTTGCAGAAAAAAAAAAGTGAAACTTTAAAACATCAAGTGTGCAAAACCAACACATCCATTCACACACACTTATACACGCACCTATGAACTGGTGTGACTGTAACACAGCAAATATGTAAAATAATAGCAATAATACAACTACAGTGCAGTAAGAAAGTGGACAACAAGGAAGGGGTTGCACTATAAAACATCAAGAGTGCAAAACAGACACACACATACAGAATTATACACACTCAAATGAATTGGTATGGCTATAACCATATAGCCTTAACAAGTCAAAAAAACTAAAATAAGAGGTTGAAATCAAAGCAGACCCAGAAGTATTAAGCTCTGATAAAACATTCCTGTTCATTTTTGTTACATTTTTATAGAATTTTAATGTTTTGTGTAACAAAATGCTTTCTCTGTGCTCAGGTTTGACTGTCGTAATAATAATAATTCAAAAACTGATTCCAAACCAAACTAAATCTAAACCTTTACAAAAAGTTGTCTTTGAGGATGTCTAAATATATATCCAAACACACAACTTAATAAAAATAAGTATTTATGTCTACAACCAATTAGAGAATTAATAGGCCTTTTATATAGAGTTACATATGAATCTAGTGGCTAAACCATGGAATTGCAGATGTTTTTCTTATTTTACTCCCACCAGATGGCACTAATCTGACTTCAAAAATGGGATTTTAAAGGCATTGACTCTATTTTAACGTGAAATACTGCATTCATTGAAAAGTAATATATATATATATATATATATATATATTATTATTATTATTTTTTTTTTTTTTTTTTATTATTATTTTCAATGGGCAGACACTGATCATAATTATTGCATAAATATTAATTATTGCCATGAAATTATCTCAAATAAAAAATGTTATTGAACAAAAATATATTACATTGATTTTACTGGGGCAAAAAAAGTTAAATTTTAGGTGTCTGGTCACTTTTGACTGTGAAGATCACAGGTGTGACTCCTAATGAGGAGCACCAGAGGGTTAAATGCACAGACACAGCCAGTGTGAAGCTGTAAATCTGATGTTTTTCTCTCAGCTGGTCCTCTGGCTTTGGCGCGAGAGCTGCTGACTGATAACGAGGAGCCTTTCTTCGTTCTTAACAGTGACGTAATTTGTGATTTTCCCTTCAATGACATGCTGAAGTTCCACCAACAGCACGGCAGAGAGGGCACCATTGTCGTAAGAAACACACTTTCATTAGAAATCCCAAATATTGCTGAGACTATGGTCTGAGATTGCTGAAATATGACTCAACCCTGTAGTCTATCCTAAGAAGCTTTACAGCTCCTTTTGTATTAAACAAATACATTTTTAGATCCTAACCTGATACATTTCTGTAAATTTCTGCCTCTCTCTCATCTCTTGAAGGAATATTTCACCCAACATTACTCTCCTGTTACTCTGTTACTCACTTACTGGGGTTATCTGGCTGATGTTTCAGGTGACAAAAGTGGAAGAGCCATCTAAGTATGGTGTGGTTGTGTATGAAGGAGACACTGGACGAATACACCGCTTTGTGGAGAAGCCGCAAGTGTTTGTCTCCAACAAAATCAATGCCGGGATGTACATCTTCAGCCCTGCCATGCTGAGAAGAATCCAGGTCAGGACTGATGCAAACATCATCTCAGAACAACACTGTCATTTAATATGGGATTTTCAAAAATATTCATTTATTCAACTGCAATTAATAGATATTGCTTATAGGAAATGAACTATGGTACATTATTTGCATTATGACAGTTTATTACCAGAAGATCCAGTTATGACATTTTATTTAAAAGGTCAAAAAGAATTTTTTAAAACAAAACATATGCATGGACGGATTGTTCATAATAAGATCAATAACATCCATTTAGAAAATATATATTTCTATTTCATAGCAACTTTTAGTAAAGTGTCATTCATACTTTACAAGTGTTATTTAAAACAAAAAAACCTTATTAATAGAATTTAGAATTATTTATGTAGTTGCAGTGTAAATGCATTTATACCATTTATGAATGTCAAATGTATAAATGTGTGCAGTTAAATGTAAATGTTGACAGACAGCTTCTCTGATTGGCTCTATAAAGGGGATCAATGTGGCCTGTTGAGGTACTGCTCACAGAGACTAGGGCTGTGACAGAGATTTATGTGATACAGTATCTCAAGTCAGTTATGCTAGGGATATCTTTCAGGGAGTAGGACTGTTTTCTTAATGTGATTCCATAAATATTTGCTTACAGCACATTTAACTTGTTTTCATTTTGCTGAAATTTATAACCGTTATCTGTATTTTGCACTCAGTTGCGACCCACTTCCATTGAGAAGGAGATATTTCCTGTGATGGCGGAGGAGAGACACCTTTATGCCATGGAGCTGCAAGGTGAAGCATCACACAGCTCTCACCTGACACGTCTGATTAGGACTACTCCAATACAATCATGCATTCATGTATTTATCACAAATATTACCTCAGTACTTAATAGAAAGTTAAAAAGAACAGTGTTTATTCAAAATAGAAATGTTGTGTTATGATATACACTACTATTCAAAAGTTTGGGGTCAGTATTTTTTTTTTGAGAAATTAATACTTTTATTCAGCAAGGATGTGTTAAAAATGGATAAATAGTGATAGTAAAGACTTGTATTGTTAGAAAATATATTTATTTTGGAATAAATGCTGTTCTTTTTAACATTTTATTCATCAAAGAATCAGAGAAAAAGGTATCACAGGTTTTTTTAAAAAAATATGAAGCAGCACAACAGTTCCAACACTGATAATAAATCGGCATATTAGAGTGATTTCTGAAGGATCCTGTGACACTGAATACTGGAGAAAAATTCAGAGAGAAAATTCAGAGAAAATCTAGCAGTTTTTAAAGCTTTTCTGTAGGATAGGGTACTTTCCCGCCAAGCAATACGAAATACCTCTAGTTTAGATTTCTCCAGCTGCGCTCCATTTTCCGGGCTGCTCTCTTTAGGGTGCGAGTGTGCTCATTATACCACGGTGTTGGACTCTTATCCTTAATCTTCCTTAAGCTTAAAGGAGCAACCGCATCTAAAGTGCTAGAAAAGAGTCCATAGTTTCTGTTACATCATCAAGTTTTTCTGTGCTGTTGGATATGCTGAGGAACTGAGATAAGTCAGGAAGATTATTCATAAAGCAGTCTTTTGTGGTAGAAGTAATGGTTCTACCATATTTGTAACAATGAGTAGAATTTACAGTTTTAGCTATATGGAGTTTACACAAGACTAGATAATGATCTGAGATATCATTGCTTTGCTGCAGAATTTCAACACCATTAACATCAATTCCATGTGACAGTATTAAATCTAGAGTATGATTTCGACAATGAGTGGGTCCTGACACGTGTTGTTTAACACCATTAGAGTATGAATAGTCTATGAATGCTGATCCCAATGCATCTTTCTCATTATCAAACTTTATCTGCAGCCAGCACTAACTCCGATAGAAAATCAGCAAATTCTTTAATAAAGTATGTATGGTGCGGTGCCCTGGTGGCCTGTATAGAGTAGCCAGTACAACCATCACAGGGGATTTATCATTAACACTTGTTTCTCTAGATAATGTTATATGAAGCACCATTACTTCAAAGGAGTTATACTTAAAGCCTACCCTCTGAGAAATACTGAAAATATTGCTATAAATTGTAGCAACACCTCCCCCCTTTACCTTTTGGACACGGCTCATTTTTATAACAGTAATTTTGGGGGGTAGACTCATTTAAAATAATGTATTCATCTGGTTTTAGCCAGGTTTCTGTTAAACAGAGCACATCTAGGTTATGATCAGTGATCATATCATTTACAAAAAGTGCTTTCGTAGAAAGGTACCTGATATTCAGTAAGCCAAGCTTTATCATTTGTTTCTCTGTGTTATGTATTTTTTTTTATTTGTTGAACGTCAATCAAATTGTTAGTCTTTAATTGGTTTGGACGTTTTTTTGTATTTTCTTGTTCGGGGAACAGACACAGTCTCTATAGTGTGATATCTAGGTGAAAGAGTCTCTATGTGCTGAGAATTAACTGACTTCTGTGACGTGAGGCGGCTAGCAGACGGTCGGTTTAGCCAGTCTGTCTGCTTCCTGACCTGGGCTCCAGTTAGTCAAGTTTGATCTCTAAGACTGTGTGCCATATTTCTAGAGAGAAGAACGGCACCACCCCATTCTTACTATCTTCAACTAAAGTTTGGATGCGTGTCTCTGCATTTATCACATGTGAATCCCTCGTCGCCGACAGAGACAGATAAACTATACATGTGGCAAACAGTGCAAAACAACAATAGCAGGAGAAGAAGCCATTACTCACCATGATTAATGACTGATTCTGATTTACCACTTACCACTGTTGTTTGAAATTGTTAAAAAACGGAGCGAGAGAGAAATGAAACAGAATGAAAAAAGAGAAAACAATAATAGGCGCGAATAGAAATGCCAATGGAACCGTGAGTGACAAGTTAACCGGTGACAATGCTAACGAGCTGCACTCGCAGTTTTAAAAAGCGAACGAGTTAATTAGATTAGTTTGATAGATAATACCAGAAATATGGTGGGAATTAAGTTATAGATGATCACTTTAAACAACAGAGAGTGAAAGTAAGATAGAGATTCAACAGAAAAGCGAAGCTACACGGAGCTACAATCGCAAACCTCTCAACAGCACAACAGACAGGAACAGACAGAATATATTTTGTCTCATATTAAGTATCCTGATATACATAATGTTACTCGTAAACACCATTTTAAAGGAATATTCAAATGTTTACTGTATAAGGAATAATTTTTGTAATTATTTATATAATATTATTACATTATAAAGCTTGAAACATTAGAATCGGCATCAGTATTGGCCGATCACCACGACAAGAAATCGGTACTCGGTATCGGCTGCAAAAATCCTGATCGGAGCATCCCTAATATATATATATACTGTGGTGTGAAAAAGTGTTGGCCTGATTTTTTTCATTTTTTGCATATTTGTCACACTTAAAAGATTCAGATCATCAAACAAATTTTAATATTACACAAAGATAATGCAAGTAAATACAAAATGCAGTTTTTAAATGATGATTTCATTTATTAAGGGAAAAAATCTGTCCAAACCTACCTGGCCCTATGTGAAAAATTAATTGCCCCCTCCTATTAAATCATAAAAGAATTGTGATTAACCACATTATTTTACAAAGCGGAATTAAATTTCACGAGCCAAACCCAGGCCTGATTACTGCCAGACCTGTTGAATCAAGAAATCACTTAAATAGAACCTGTCTGACAAAGTGAAGCATGTTTAAAGAACAACACATCATTCCGCGATCTTAAGAAATTCATAAACAGATGAGAAACAAAATAGTTTACATCTATCAGTCTGGAAAGGGTTATAAAGGCATTTCAAAGGCTTTGGGACTCCAGCAAATCACGGTCAGAGCCATTATCCACAAATGGAGAAAACTTGGAACAGTGGTGAACCTTCCCAGGAGTGGCTGGCCTACCAAAATTACTCCAAGAGCACAAAGACGATTCATCCAGGAGGTCATAAAAGAACACAGAACAACATCTAAAGAACTGCAGGCCTCACTTGCCTCAATTAAGGTCAGTGTTCATGATTCAACAATAAGAAAGAGACTGGGAAAAAACAGCATCCATGGGAGAGTTCCAGGGCAAAAGCCACTGCTGACCAAAAAGAACACAAAGGCTCATCTCACATTTGCCAAAAAATATCTTGATTATCCCCAAGACTTTTGGGCAAATATTCTGTGGACTGATGCGACAAAAGTTGAACTTTTTGGAAGGTGTGTGTCCCGTTACATCTGGCGTGAAACCAACATAGCATTTTATAAAAAAGAACATCATACCAACAGTCAAACATGGTGGTGGCAGTGTGATGGTCTGAGGCTGCTTTGCAGCTTCAGAACCTGAATGACTTGCCATAATTGATGGAACCATGAATTCTGCACTCTATCAGAAAATCCTGAAGGAGAATGTCCTGCCGTCAGTTCGTGACCTCAAGCTCAAGCGCACTTGGGCTCTGCAGCAGGACAATGATCCCAAACACAACAGCAAGTCCACCTCTGAATGTCTCAAGAAAAACAAAATTAAGGTTTTGGAGTGGCCAAGTCAAAGTCTGGACTTAAATCCAATTGAGATGCAGTGGCATGACCTTAAACAGTCCATTCATGCTCGAAAACCCTCCAATGTGTCTGAATTACAACAATTCTGCAAAGAAGAGTGGGCCAGAATTCCTCCACAGCGATGTGAAAGACTCATTTCCAGTTATCGCAAACGCTTGATTGCAGTTGTTGCTGCAAAGGGTGGCACAACCAGTTATTAGGTTTAGGGGGCAAGCACTTTTTCACACAGGGCCATGTGGGTTTGGATTTTGTTTTCCCTTCATAATAAAAACTGCATGTTGTGTTTACTTGTGTTATCTTTGATTAATATTTTAATTTGTTTGATGATCTGAAACATTAAAGTGTGACAAACATGCAAAAAATTAAAAAATCAGGAAGGGGGCCAACACTTTTTCACACCACTGTATATACCTGTTTTATTTACAGGTTTATTCGTATAAATTTGTACAGTTTGCCTAAATAATCAGATAGGTTGTTTACACTTTAAACTGCTAATCCCAGTTTACTTAAAGGGGTGGTTTACTGCTTTTTTTCTTTGCTTGATTGTGTTTATGGGTTGCAATATAACATGTCTTCGTGTTTCGTTTGTTAAAAAACGCCTTATTTTTCATATAGTTCACCTTTATCGTAAGCCGCTTTCTCCTCTGTCATTTGAACGACCGGTTGACTTCCTGATTCTCTGAAACCACTCCCTCAGAAACAGGCGATGGGCTCAGATTGGTCAGCTGGGCCGGTGTGTTGTGATTGGCTAAACTGCGTACTGCACGTTGTCCGGAAACTTCACGCCCATTACCTTCACGAGCGACAGCTGCACGTGCTCCGGTCAAATGTTAATAATGGTGTCAATATTGCCGTATCAGTTTGAGCCAGAATCAGACCCAGAATGCGGTAATGAAGAGAGTCAAGCAGAACTTCCGGAAGCACGGCTCTTACAAACGTTTCTGAATGGAAATTTGCTTGCGTTCATATAAGTTTGTACACGTTTGTCTTATACACACAAAATAGCATCGAACTAACTGGCTACTAACCAAACAGTGTTGGCTTGTGTTTACGTTCTTGATCAAATCGAAAAATTACGTCATAAAGTATACATGGAAAATACATTTACAAAATTAGTACATAATTACAAATTCGGGTCCAAAATGTTTGTAGGCGTTTGTCATAGACACACGAAATAGCATTTAACTAACTGGCTACTAAAGCCAGCGTTGGCATTTGTTTACATCCTTGATAAAACTAAAACATTACGTCTGAAATTATATATGAAAATACATTTAAAATTATGAAATCTTACTTACAGGCTGTGGCCAACAACTGCTGCCTCTGTTTGTAAAGTTGTAACCGCTCCATGTTTTAGTAATAGTTTCTGTGTGAATCCGGCATTGAACTCGTGTAGATTCTGGAAGCTGTCTTCCGTAAAATGCGCAGCACAGAGAGCTAAATTAGGATTGTAATTGTCAGGAACATAAACACAAATTTTAACCGTTGTTGACGAACTACAAGTCGTGGCCAAAAGTTTTGAGAATAACATAAATATTAGTTTTCACAAAGTTTGCTGCTAAACTGCTTTTAGATATTGGTTTCAGTTGTTTCTGTGATGTACTGAAATATAATTACAAGCACTTCATACGTTTTAAAGGCTTTTATCGACAATTACATGACATTTATACAAAGAGTCAGTATTTGCAGTGTTGGCCGTTCTTTTTCAGGACCTCTGCAATTCGACTGGGCATGCTCTCAATCAACTTCTGGGCCAAATCCTGACTGATAGCAACCCATTCTTTCATAATCACTTCTTGGAGTTTGTCAGAATTAGTGGGTTTTTGTTTGTCCACCCGCCTCTTGAGGATTGACCACAAGTTCTCAATGGGATTAAGATCTGGGGAGTTTCCAGGCCATGGACCCAAAATTTCAACGTTCTGGTCCCCGAGCCACTTAGTTATCACTTTTGCCTTATGGCACGGTGCTCCATCGTGCTGGAAAATGCATTGTTCTTCACCAAACTGTTGTTGGATTGTTGGAAGAAGTTGCTGTTGGAGGGTGTTTTGGTACCATTCTTTATTCATGGCTGTGTTTTTGGGCAGAATTGTGAGGGAGCCCACTCCCTTGGATGAGAAGCAACCCCACACATGAATGGTCTCAGGATGCTTTACTGTTGGCATGACACAGGACTGATGGTAGCACTCACCTTTTCTTCTCCTGACAAGCCTTTTTCCAGATGCCCCAAACAATCGGAAAGGGGCTTCATCGGAGAATATGACTTTGCCCCAGTCCTCAGCAGTCCATTCACGATACTTTCTGCAGAAGATCAATCTGTCTCTGATGTTTTTTTTGGAGAGAAGTGGCTTCTTTGCTGGCCTTCTTGACACCAGGCCATCCTCCAAAAGTCTTGGCCTCACTGTGCGTGCAGATGCACTCACACCTGCCCGCTGCCATTCCTGAGCAAGCTCTGCACTGGAGGTGCCCTGATCCCACAGCTGAATCAACTTTAGGAGACCAAAGTTTTGAGAAGGACACAAAAACATCCTCCGAGAGCAACTTCTCCCAACCATCCAAGAACAGTTTGGTGACGAACAATGCCTTTTCCAGCATGATGGAGCACCTTGCCATAAGGCAAAAGTGATAAGTAAGTGGCCTGGGGAACAAAACATTGAAATTTTGGGTCCATGACCAGGAAACTCCCCAGAACTTAATCCCATTGAGAACTTGCAGTCAATCCTCAAGAGGCGGGTGGACAAACAAAAACCCACAAATTCTGACAAACTCCCAGCATTGATTATGTAAGAATGGGCTGCCATCAGTCAGGATGTAGCCCAGTAGTTGATTGACAGCATGCCAGGACGAATTGCAGAGGTCTTGAAAAAGAAGGGTCAACACTGCAAATATTGAGTCTTTGCTTAAACTTAATGTAATTGTCAATGAAAGCCATTGGCACTTATGAAATGCTTGTAATTTTACTTCAGTATACCATAGTAACATCTGACAAAAAGATCTAAAAACACTGAAGCAGCAGACTTTGTGAAAATTAATATTTATGACATTCTCAAAACTTTTGGCCACGACTGTACAGCGTTCCGTAGGAAGCCCGAACACAGAAGACCTGACAGCTGGGTAAAAATAACACCGTCTCGACGGCACGGCTACAACTCTCCACCATAACTCTTCCTCTTCGACAAAGCTGCAGAACATGGCCTTGCCCCCTTTTCTGCATGTTCCGGAGGGAGGGGTTGATGGGTTTATTTCGTATGCAACCCGGGAAGTATCTCATTGTAGTCCCGTATGAGTCGTTTTTGTAGACATTAAACTTCCTGATTTTTAAAAGACGATATCTCCGCTTACGTTGAACTTTCAGCGCCGCAACATTGCAGATACTGTTCATGCACCAACAGCAACATTACACACTATTTAAAATGAAAAAAGTGAAATCACAGTAAACCACCCCTTTAAACCTTAGGCTAACAAAATCCTGGCTCAAGTTTTTCCAGCGTTAACCCTGGGTTAGGAATTAACTAGTATAGATGAATGGTATAGTTATCATACTTGGTGTTTATGGGCCATTAAGATTTGGGCTTTCAGGCTTACTCAGTACATTCTTATTTGCATATTTGCTTTATCAGTATCATTAATGCTACTAGACAGATGAATACAGAACACAACCGTTTTAAATAAGGGCTTACTTTGCTGTTTGCCTCGGTTGGGCATATATATAGAAAACTGTACCATCTAGTTTGTCTTGTATAATCTGTTTGGACCTAAACGGAATAATATGGCCTCTTCTTCACTCCAGCACAACACGTTTTTCATTACTGTTTGACATTTTGATATTCCATCAAACACTGTTTCTCCTTGACACAGTTGGAGTAATTTCGATCCAGGTGTGATATGCATCATATAGTTACTAAACTTACAGTTAACAGTTGTTTTGTTAACTGTGTGTGTTTCAGGCTTCTGGATGGACATCGGCCAGCCCAAAGACTTCCTGACAGGCATGTGCATGTACCTTCAATCTGTACGGCAGCAGGCCCCCGAGCGGCTCCGCACCGGACCAGGCTTCCTCGGAAACGTTCTCGTGGTGAGACACAGTTTTCACTCTTTATGTCAACATTCACCTTTTACTTCTTGTTTGGTCCTGTTGATATTCATTATGTAGCCTGTGAACACGAGGTAGTAGCTCAAAATAAATTCACATCCATTTATACAAGTCAGCTCATTTGATATCCATATTTGTAAGAGCTATTGCCAGCAAGTAGAACTTCTATTTACTTGAATGGGGAAAGACAAAAATCTACACAACTGTATGTTAAAATTGCAAATCAGGAAAAAACTCTTGACAAAAATATCTGGTAACATACAGCATAGTCATGCTTCTGAGCCTTTCAGAAGAATGGAAAGTTTATGGTATGTTCACATTATTAAATAAGTAATTGGCTCTGAGCAGGAATTTCAAAAATTCTCCTCAGTTCTTCATTTAATCCATACTAATGAAAAAGAAAATTCAAGGACTATTTCCTCAGTCAAAAAATAAAAATTCAGACTAATAAAGATTTTCAGGAAGTATTTGCCTCAGTGGAGATCCATAATTAGGCACAAAACGTGTCTGAGGCCCTATGAACTAAACACATGACTAAAGAAGGAATTTGGTCTTTTACTCAATTTAAAAAAATGGATAATGTTTAAAGTAATGTTCAGTAAACATGAAATATGCTTTGTATTTCTCCTATCAACATATACTGTGCCTGTGATATTGTAAGCAGAATATGATGCATGTACTAAAAATATATGACACACTGTAACCTCAACCCAGGACCCAACGGCGGTGATCGGTGAAAACTGTACCATCGGGCCCAATGTGACGATCGGGGCCGGAGTGGTTCTGGAGGATGGCGTGAGAGTAAAGCGCTGTACCGTCCTGAAGGGGGCGCACATACGCTCCCACTCCTGGCTGGAGTCCTGCATTGTGGGATGGAACTCGTCAGTGGGGCAGTGGGTGAGTTTCACTGTTAACCTTTTCATTTATTTTCTTCATAGCAATTACAAAGGAGTTATTTTATGAATGACAATATTAAAGACTTCTATTCAAAGCATAAAAGTACCCTAGTAAAAAATAAATATACTTAAATATGAAAATGTATTTGTAGTATACTTAGCATGAAATAAATGTATTTGAAATGCATTTATGTACTTATTAAAATAGACTGCAGTTGTAATTTTAGTATACTAAACTGGTATAACTTTAAGAAGTCTGCTAAATTGGAACAACTAATTTTGTACTTAATGCACTTTAATTTTGCGGAAGTAGTGCTGAAGTACAATTAAAGATATACTTAGTGTATTTGATTGTGCTAAAGTGTAACTATTGCAAGTATACTTCAGGTACACTTTAAAGACCGATATTATTCAAAGGTCATACAATCCTCATCAAAAGTGACATTAAAACACATTTTAGCTTAATATTGAGAAATATGCCAAGTAATGTTTAATTATAATTAGTGCTGTCAAACGATTAATCGCATCCAAAATAAAAGTTTTGTTTACATAATATATGAGTGTGCACTGTGTATATTTATTATGTGTATATATAAATACAAACACACACACATGTATATATTTAAGAAAAATGTTATAATAAATATATTTATATATATAATATAAATTATATCAATATAAACATATACATGTAAATATTTTCAAAATATATACATGCATGTGTGTATTTATATAAATATACACAGTACACACACATATATTATGTAAACAAAAACTTTTATTTTGGATGAAATTAATAATTTGACAGCACTAATTATAATTTTTATATCAGTAAGTCTCGAGTTATCTGTCAGTAAATATGTTAATAGATTTGAACTATGCTTAGTATGAAATAAATGTGTTTTAAATATATTACTTTTTTACAAACCACTACTCATCTTATAAAGCATTGTGAATGATGAAATGAAAATTTGGATAAGTTGGAGTGTGTATTCTTGTGGAAGGCTACCCTTGTGATTTGTGTGCTATGATTGTGTTGGTCAGGTGCGGATGGAGAACGTCACAGTTCTGGGTGAAGACGTGATCGTGAACGATGAACTCTACATCAACGGTGCCAATGTCTTGCCTCATAAATCCATCACAGACTCTGTTCCTGAGCCGCGGATCATCATGTGAAGCACCCTTCACGCCCCTCACGAAGTGCCCGAGTGTGCAGCCGCTGGATGACAGGAGAATCGACCGCTGTGCTTAATCAGCATGATGGGAATGGTGTTATTTGTGAAGAATGTGAAGTATGCAGTTACTGACTGTGGTGTTTGAGAGAGTGCTGCCGCAGGAAAAATCACATCTATAGTAGATGATCTCCAGCTGACATGATGCATCGCATATTTCTGACCCGTCAAGTGCTGTTTTTATTTCCCTCTGTCTGCATTGTGTTCCCTATTACTGACAATTAGACCAGGACTCACCTTGCTTTAGTGCATTTTGTTGATTTTGAGACACTAGTAAGCTGTCTAGTTTGAATTATTTTCATTGTGTTTTTCCGTTTATAAACGGAGACATGTAAGGCTTTCAGGATAAAACTCGGTGCCTGTAGAAAGAATGAGAGGTATGTTTATGTATCAGATGATTACTGTAAAGACTGTTCACACCTAAAACTTGTAGTATGTACTAAATTATGCAAATCATTTTTTATTCATCGCTCAAGGTCATGCAGAAATGTGATGATGGGTACTTCCTGTGCAGTTGAACAAAGATAAAAAAAAAACATTCAAGACTCATGAAGTGATGACACAAATGAGGATTTTTGGTCTTGATGTCTTTTCTATATACATATATAAAAAAAAAAAGTTACATGAAACAAATTTTTGGCTTTTCTTTTGAGCTTTTTTAACTGAAAAGCAATTTAAACCATTTTAACATAGTTTAAAGTTGCCTGTGACCTTTTGGGATGTAACAGAAATAAGACAGTAATGTTTCATGGACGTTATTATTATTATTATTTTTTAATTGTAGAAATGTGGATGAATTTCTTTATAGTTTCATTGACATTTATGTGTCATTTCTGGACCATGAACATCCAGGGCATTAAAAATCAAGTAGAAATCATTCAAGGCATTCAGTTGAACCTATAAGTAAAAATTATTTACTATTAAATTGTGAATTATCAAAATACACGTAATTTGCCGAACTTTAGTGCTACCTGTTAAAGTAGCTTATGTCAGATGGTGATACTAATTTTTCATTTATAAAATAATATTGAAGAGTTTATTTGCAAAAAAAGATAACTGTGATAGAACTTAATTTTCACAAAAAAAAAAGTTTTGGTTACACTTTATATTAGGTGGCCTATGTACTTACATCAAAAAAATAAGTACAATGTACTTATTGTGGTCATATTGTATTGCAAAACACTTTTGCTGCTATTGAGGTGGGATATGGGTCAGGTTTGGTGGTCTGGGTAGGTTTAAGGGTGGGTTAAGGTGTAAGGGATGGGTCAACAGTGTAATTATAAATGTAATTACAGAAATTAATTACAGATGTAAGTACATATAGGTATTTTTTTTAAATATAAGTACACTGTAAAACCCAACAGTTAGGTTAACTCAAACCGTTTGATGAAACTTATTGTCTTAAAACTTTTAAGTTTTTAAATCTAACAATTATGAGTGCACTGAACTTATTTCAGTTGAGTTCACTAAAATAAGATATACATTGCAGTTAAGTAATTAATTGATTAATTAAGTGCTGATTGAGCATTAGTGATGAACACCTGCTGTTAACAAACAGAATCACTGACAGAAAGAGAAACACAAGAACAACAACTGACTTTAGACACATGCTTAGATGAAATCAACTGAAATAAAATACATTAAATCTCAAAATCTGATTAAACAACCCCACAAACAGCATCACCAGCTCCACTTATTAATAACCAGACTGACTTCTACAGAAGATCTTATTGAGAATTAACTAAGGTTTAGATGTTGATTTATTGTTTCAATTGAAGTAACCATGTTAGAGATCAGTGTCTGCTTTAGTTGGGCTCTTGACCCTTGACTTCTGTGTTAGTTGTTTTGTTTCGTCTTTTTTTCTGGTTGTTGTAACCATGTGTTTTTCAAACATATTTGTTACAACTCAAAAGCCCAGAGGAAATGATCAGTAGTTGGTTGTTATATATTTATAATGACAGTCATCTATTAGTGAGCTGATCTCATAGAGATTGGACATAGACTCATTGTGTCTAATTTCTGATTGAATGAACATATTGATTATAGTAAAAGCGATTCTAAGAGCCGCTGGTTCTGTGACAGTCAGTTAATAGAAAGGACTTTCTAAACAGTTTTGTCCACAAAAAGTTTTAATCTATGGTAGAAGCTAGACTCACACAGACATCAACAATCAGCTTGTGAACCTCAACAATGGTGACCATTAAAAAAAAAAAAAAAAAAAAAAAAATCATGCAGCAATGCATGCTGGGTGCCATGGATGAGTTTTGTACTATGCTAGTACCCAGCATGCACTGCAAAATTATTATTATATTTTTTTAATGGTCACCATTGTTGAGGTTCACAAGCTGATTGTTGATGTCTGTGTAAGTCTGATTTCCACCATAGATTAAAACTTTTTGTGGACAAACTGTTTAGAAAGTCCTTTCTATTAACTGACTGTCACAGAACCACTGGCTCTTAGAATCACTTTTACTCTAATCAATACATTAACCAGAGGTTAGACACACAATGAGTTGTGTTTATTCTCAATGAGATCAGCTCACTAATAGATGATTGTCATTATAAATATAATATATAACAACCAACTACTGATCACTTCCTCTGGGCTTTTGAGTCGTAACAAACATGTTTGAAAAACACATGGTTACAACAACCAGAGAAAAAGAGAAAACAAAAAAAACTACTAACACAGAAGTCAAGGGTCAAGAGCCCAACTAAAGCAGACACTGATCTCTAATATGGTTACTTCAAATGAAAATAAATCAACATCCAAACCTTAGTTAATTCTCAATAAGATCTTCTGTAGAAGTCAGTCTGGTTATTAATAAGTGGAGCTGGTGATGCTGTTTGTGGGGTTGTTTAATCAGATTTTGAGATTTAATGTATTTTATTTCAGTTGATTTCATCTAATCATGTGACTAAAGTCAGTTGTTGTTCTTGTGTTTCTCTTTCTGTCAGTGATTCTGTTTGTTAACAGCAGGTGTTCATCACTAATGCTCAATCAGCACTTAATTAATCACTTAATTACTTAACTGCAATGTATATCTTATTTTAGTGAACTCAACTGAAATATGTTCAGAGTACTCATCACTATTAGTTTTAATAAACTTAAATGTTTTAAGGCAATCAGTTTCCTCAAACTTTTGAGTTACCCTAACTTGTTGGGTTTTACAGTGTACAAATTAAAAACATGTATGTAAACAATAAGTGCGTTGTATCAAATGATTAATTTAAATGTAAATGCATAGTAGTTAAGGCCACCTAATATAAAGTGGGACCAAAGTTTTTTATGATGTTATGTTTTTATTGTGTTAGTTATCTGTATTTTTAGTTGTTGTTGTTTTTTTAATCTATCTAATCAGAATAACCCAACTGCAGTTTAATTGAGATTAATTGGAATGCACAATGAAAAAAACATGATTTTTGTCATCTGTTTTTGAAAAATAACTCTTTATATTATAAATAACACCAGTGATGTTCATACATATTTGTGACCCTGGATCACAAAAGCAGTTATACATAGCAAAAGCCAAAAATACCTTGTATGGGTCAAAATTATAAAATTTTCATTTTATCCCAAAAATCATTAGGATATAAAGTAAAGAAAGTGTTCCATGCAGATATTTTGTAAATTCCCTACCGTAAATATATCAAAACTTAATTTTTGATTAGTAATATGCTTTGCTAAGAGCTTCATTTGGACAACTCTAAAGGTGATTTTCTCACCCTCAGATTCCAGATTTTCAAATAGCTGTATCTGGTTTTGTGGTCCAGGGCCACATTTGTGGATGAACAGAAAGTTGGTAATGCATGTATGGAAGCATGACTGTGTTATGAGTCTTCAGACGTGCTGAAAGGGTTCTCAGGTCGACGCCCTCTTGGCTGCTTCTCCATATAATTAAGTGCAGCGTTTGGAGGAAACACATGAAACACTGAAATGTGAGACTGAAGTGTGTTAATCTCAGATTCACGGGTGATGTAATGTCTCATTCCCGTCATTGCTCGTAGTTTTTAAGCGGTGGGTCAGAGACACTCGGAGCTCTACACTAAACTGACTTCATCTCCAGAGAGCGCGCGCTCGCAGACCCTCTGTCTGACTCAGAATGGATGTGCTCGCGAGCGGACAGAAGGTGAGTTATTCTACTGCATTCGAAATTATATCAACTCTCGTTGAATTCTACAGAATACAGCGTGCTTCTTAACACGTAGACTGCGGAACAACTGTACCTTTTGTTAGGAAAAGTGCAATTTGGCAACTCACGCAAGCAAGAGTTCTGTTAAAAATCAGCACGTCTTGTAATCACAGCAATGCTGATATTCAGACCAATACAACTGTTCAGTTAATACAGAGCAACTTTTCAGACACAGTATTGTTGCTTTTGTCTAATCTCACACTGAAGGTGATGTAATGTCTCATTCCTGCGCGAAAGAACATTCATAGGCAGAGCAATATCACCAGACACACCGAAACAAAACTAAAT
This sequence comes from Acrossocheilus fasciatus, assembly GCA_036784905.1. NCBI lineage: Eukaryota > Metazoa > Chordata > Actinopteri > Cypriniformes > Cyprinidae > Acrossocheilus > Acrossocheilus fasciatus. Next base: position 30,715,343 of record CM071959.1, read on the forward strand.
AGACTTCCCTTCCTGACAGAAATTATATGAACGCGGGAGATCATAAGGTAAGTCGTCTGACCTCAAACTCAGCTCGGGTCGTGAATGCGCGCTGAGGTTTATACAAAAAGCTGTTTATTTTCCGAGATGAGTTCACGATTGTTGTATTGTGTACGCCACATTTAAAAGCTTTTTGTTTGTAAGCGGCTTTTGTTCTAAGGAAACGGACAGTACTAATTATGTCTCTTTTCGCCTCCATTAGCGCACACTGACAAACTGTCTGTCAAACGGGGGACTTTGTGTGTGTGTTGATTCCTGTACAGCCATAAGAATACAAAAAGTGCATCTATACTGTCAGATTTACATAAGATTTCATTTACATATAGTTTGGCAATCATTTTGCCCCAAAACGGGGCGTTCTTGCTAAAACTGGACTGCTGGCAGCCCATAGAGTTGAGGTCCAAGATAAATTCGGAAACTGAATCATAACCCATGCTTCCTAGTGCCAAGTGTCGAGATAAAGATAAAAATTAAGATGTTTCTCTCTCTCTCTCTTTCTCTCTCAATTCAGTTCAAATAGCTTTATTGGCATGACAAAAAATACATTTTGCATTGCGACAACATTAAGACAACAAAGAGAATGCTTTAGAACATCTGGACATTTACACTAGGACATCTAGCTGAACATTTATTTATATATTATAACTAATATATAACTAATATGGAAATGTCAATGTAATATGGAAATCTCTCTCTCTTTCTCTCTCTCTCTCTCTGTCTGTCTCTATGTGTGTGTGTGTGAAACTTAAACTTTATTGAACAGTATGAAAATGCCCATACACTTATAACCAGCGATGCAATGAATAAATGTCCCATTCTGAGCATTTATTTGGAGCTGATCGAATGTTCAGTTCTTGAGTTGTCAGACAGTCACTGTAGAAGTCGTCCTCCAAAGACACTTTTTTTTCTAGTGCTGTGACAATTTATATATATATATATTAAATTTAAGAGCATAATCAATTAAATGCAACCTATTCTTGGTATTTGAAGTCATATTCTGTATTTGAAAGATATATTTTATGTAAATGTGTAGGTAGTGCAGGACACAACCTGTTGTAGACAGATGGAAAAATTAATTCATTAAAAAACAATAAAAACTGTTAATAACCATAAAAATGAATATTAAATATTATTTAATGTTCTGAGATCAAAGCTGAGTTAGAGACTGTGTACTAGGTGGTTGAGCCAAAAGACGCAACATTTTAAATAAAAAATAGAAATCTAAACTTTGACAAAAAGAAGTCTTTGATAACGTTTAAATATATATGTATCTAAATGCAATATCTATTAAAAGTATTGTTATGTCTACAAACACTGTTCTTAGCAACTAGGGATTGCATGAAGCTGTAATATTTACTGTGCATGTAGGGCTATACAGCCATCTAGCAGTTACACCATGGTATTACACGTGATTTTCTTTATTTTGATGGCAGTAATCTGCTTCCATTTATTGGATTTTAAAGGGGTCATATGATGTTGCTAAAAAGAACATTATTTCGTGTATTTGGGGTAATGCAATATTTACGCGGTTCGAGGTTCAAAAAACACATTATTTTCCACATCTGTACATTATTATTGGTCCTCTATGCTCCGCCTTTCTGAAACGCGCCGATTTTTACAAAGCTCATCGTTCTGAGAAGCGAGGTGTGCTCTGATTGGCCAGCTATCCGGTGCTTTGTGATTGGCCGAATACCTCAAGCATGTAGCGGAAATGTTACGCCCCCTTACCGTATTGTGATGCCGTGACCCGGCCCGATGACACAAAAACAATAAAACCCATTATAAACATTTGTTGCATCCAGTGTGGACATAATTACTGATTATAATTACTTATACTGCCTTTTTATGTGTTTGCGTCACACCGCGTAAACATAACACCATGTCTGCATTTGTGATTGTAGAGACGACAAACGAGCACTACTCTACACTGCTCAAAACTCTCATTTGAACAGTCAGTAGTAAATTCTTTAAATATCGAAAGGTATTTACTGGCTGTGAGTGGAAGCACCAAACTGTCCTTGCGACGTTGAAATTGGTAATGGTTTGCAATCAGTCACTTCTGAGGTGTGATTCAGATTTATTGTTGGCGCTTCTGTAATTATTGGCAGTTGTTTACCTGTTAAGGAGCATATTTTTAAAGTTATATTTTTGGGCTTTTTATGCCTTTATTAGATAGGACAGTAATAGAGAGCAGACAGGAAAGCATTGGGTGGAGAGAGGGGGCGGGATCGGCAAAGGACCTTGAGACGGGAATCGAACTCAGGTCGCCGTGAGCACAGTTGTGCTATACGTCAGCACACTAACCACGAGGCTATTGGCGCCGACTTCCTCTTTTATATTTGCAGTAGCGGCATATTAGCGTTTGATTGGGTAACATCCTCGCATATGGAAATTACATAGGAAGTTTTACATGTAGATTTTTTTTTTTTTTTTACTGCATTTTTACTTTTACTTATGCTGAGATGAAATAATCATCATCATAAATCATAATAATTGAATCACAATTTAAATAACAGATGCCTTACTGAACACAAATCCAAGTATATAAAAAAAAGATCACAGATCACGTTCAAATTAACACTTTCTTACTTCCTTCTCATCTTACATCTTACTCTTGGGTAGGCTACATATCTTTCCTTAAAAGTCTGTTTGCAAAGCCTAATGGTGAGTTCAAAAATGGAAAACAGACTTTCCTTTTCTTTTTTTCCCTAAAGTTTGCATGCCTGTAATATCCTTTTAGATTTTGATTCTAATTCTCTTTTGGCATCTTAATTTCTAAGGTCTTGTACGGTTCAGTTCCAGAGATATGGGGATCTCAGTATGGCTCCAAGAGTAAATTGTAAATTTTCTGTCGTCAGAAACCAAATGTGGGTCATTTTACTGATTTGGCTTACCTGGAATATTAACATACTGTATAGAACTTCCTTTATATATGAACATGAAGCAAAATCATAGACTGAGTAGTATCCACTGCTAAGGGGCATACAGTATTTAGCAGAATCACTGATGGTACCTCAAACTTTGAAACATTTAAAGGCTTTCACACCCAAGATAGTTAATCCTGTATATTTATAAACCCCAGGTAAATTGGATCTTCACACTGCTCAAACGTTACCTGAGTTTAATAATTAATCCTGGTTATTCAGAATCTGACATATCTTCTTCTATTTCTGATTTTTAATGTTTAATTTGTTTAATAAAGTTTTGTTATTTTTGGATGTATGTTTTGATGTATGTTTATTGTTTATTGATGACGTACAGCACAATGGTCAACTAATAAACTTAATTAGTGCACTATAGTGTTTGAATGATTGATTCCTAAACCCTGGGTTACTGTTCTGAATTGCATATTTTTGGTGTTTGCAGACATGACTGGATAAACACAAACCACGTTTGGTTTTTGATCATTGAAAATGTTTAAATTCAACAATTTTGGACTTGGAGCCAGATTAAGATCTTCTCATCCCTGGGATTAAACCATGTAGGGCCTTAAAAATTAATATTAAAAAAGAAAAGTGATTTCATTATGATTCTAAGCAATATTCACATTTAAATTATAGACCATTTAAAAAAAATGTTTAAAAAGCACCTAACATGCATTAAATGGAGGCAAATTAGTGACACCTAGTGGAAAAAAATAAAGAAAATCATCTGTAATACCCTGGTATAACCACTAGATCCAGGGCTGTGCATTCCCTAGTTACTGAGAACATGGTTGTCAGACATTACTTATTTTCATTAGGTTTTGCATTTATATATATATATATATATATATATATAGAGAGAGAGAGAGAGAGAGAGAGAGAGAGAGAGAGAGAGAGAGAGAAATGATCAAAGACCAGTTTACCAAAATGTAGATTTATTTATTTATTTTTAATGTTGATTTGAAATGTTTTTGCATTATGATTACAGTCAAAACTGAACACAGAGAAATCATGTTGTTACCCATATTCTAATTTAAACATCAACAAAATTCAATAAAAATGTAACAAAAAAGAACAGGAATGCTTGATTCCTGTACATTTTTTGCTCGGGACCTCTGGTTAAGTGGTTAACAAAGTGACTCAGATATGATTTTTGGTCCATACTGGGAAGCTATTACATAACAAAGAGGAGAAGGAGGACGTGCAAAATGAGTTGTTTTGGCAGCTTGGTTTGAGTAAAAGCTGTTTTTGGACTAACTCTGGTATGATTGGATTCTAATCAGATATGCGCAAAAATCAGATTTGAACAAGGCTTCATTCAAACACGTTTCTGGCTATGGAGATCAGTTTCTGAGTAGATAAATAATGTTTCTGCACTGTTCTGGAGATTATTGCACTCTGAATTGTTCTTGTACAACCTAAACTTCATGTTATGTGTTTACAGATATTTGAGACTTTAACACTGACAGCTTTATCCTGGCTTTATCCCTCGTACTTTTAATGTTCTTCTTGTTTCAGTATGGTTCATTTAGTAGATGATATTGAAAAAAACTTGTGCAGCTGTTGCTGGCCTATTTGCAAGAAAGCAGAGCCAGACTTAACCAGAGGCCTTTTGCATTAAGCTGGTTTCAGTTGCTACCTGTGTTGTTTGAGCAAACTCTGTTTTTTGTGCTCAAGAAAGTGGATTGTTTTAGCGCTCAAGAAAGTGGATTGGTTTTAGCTTTGTTCATCGACATGATAAGTTACGCTACACGGATAACCTATTCCAAAGCAGGATTTAGACTGTGTCCGAGAGCTCTAGGCTGCTGACTTGTTGTCTTGCTCCCTTATCAGGCGACGACTATGCAGGCAGTGTTTGTGCACAAAGGCACCTCACCAAACAGATTTCAGACGGACTTCTGAGGCAGCATAACGATTTAATGATCTACAACAAGATAAATCTTTGGATAAAAGCGTCTGCTAGATGACTAAATCTAAAAAGGGAGCTTGTAATTGTAATTGTAATTAAGTGAATATTCTCGCTAGAAATGACATCAAAAGTGGAAAAATAAACTACATTGACACACAAACTGACCACCAACCGCATCTTTATTTTTAAGCTCAACTGTCACAGAATAGAACGCACAGGATTGTGGGATACAGCTGCCTTCAAAAATCAATCAGATAAAGGCATCTTGGGAGACAGGGAGAGACAATGGACTTGGACGTGCCTTGATGCCTTCTTATCTTGAAATGCGTCCTGAAGGCAGCATTTTTCAGCTTTCGGACGCAGCCTTGGATCGCAAACCAAAACTGGACCAATCAGCTGTGAGTTTAATCTGGTCATTTTACATTATTGACACACTATTTTCCCATTTGATACTGTAGAGTCGCTTTGACACAATCTGTATTGTTAAAAGCGCTATATAAATAAAGGTGACTTGACTTGACTTGAGGAAAGAGCATATAAATAGCATATACAGTCATGGCCAAAAATGCAAAGTTTCTTTCAGAAAATTGTTCCAATTGCAAATGTTTTGGTATTCACGTGCTTATTGTTTTTGTTTGCACTGCAACAACACAAAAAAACAGAGAAGAAAAGTCAAACTTGATAAAATTTCACACAGAAATCATGTGAAAAATGGACTGGACAAAATTATTGGCACCTTGTCAAAATTGTAAGAAATAATTGCTTTTCAAGCATGTGATGCTCCTGTAAATTGTATTTAGATACAAGTTGCCTCAGCCTTTGTGTTGTGTGTCACACTGAGCATGGAGTAAAGAAAGAAGTGTAAAGGGTTGTCTGTGGATTTGAGAGAAAAAATTGTTTGAATGGTGGATAAAGAACCCTGATTAACTTCCAAACAAATTCAAGCTGATCTGCAGATACAGGGTACAACAGTGTCAGCACGCACTGTCCGTCGCCATCTGAATAAAAAGGAACGCTATGGTAGGAGACCCAGGAGTACACCACTGCTGACACAAAGACATAAAAAAGCAAGATTGGAGTTTGCCAAAACTTATGTGACAAAACAAGTTCTGGGAGAATGTACTGTGGACAGATGAGACAAAAGTAGAGCTTTTTGGCACTATGGCACTGTTTACAGAAAAAGTAATGAGGCCTTCAAAAAAAAGAACACAGTCCCTGCAGTCAAATATGGTGGAGGTTCAAATATGTTTTGGAGTTGCTTTGCTGCTTCTGGCACTGGATGCCTTGACTGTATGAACGGTATCATGAAATCTGATGATTACCAAAGAATTTTGGGGCTCAACGTCGTGGCCAGTGTCAGAAAGCTGCATCTCCACCAGAGGTCATGGGTCTCCCAGCAGGACAATGACCCGAAACACACTTAAGAAAGCACTCAGAAATGGCTACAAACAAAGTGCTGGAGAGTTCTGAAATGGCCAGCAATGAGTCCAGATCTGAATCCCATAGAACACCTGTGGAGAGATCTCAAACAGCAATTGGGAGAACGCATCCTTCAAATCTGAGTGACCTGGAGCAGTTTGCAAAAGAGTGGTCCAAAATTCCAGTAGAGAGGTGCAAGAAACTCATTCATGGTTACAGGAAGCGATTGATTTAAGTTATTTTTTCCAAAGAGGGTGCTACCAAATATTAAGTTAAGGGTGCTAATAATTTTGTCCAGTACATTTTTTGGGTTCTGTGTGTAATTGTATCAGATTTGACTTTTATTCTCTGTTTTTTTGTGTTGTTCTAATGTAAACAAACAAACAAAAAAAAACGTGAGTACCAACACATTTGCAACTGCAACAATTTTCTAAGAGAAGGATTGCATTTTCTGACTGAATTGCAAGGGTGCCGATATTTTTGGCCATGACTGTATATATATATGTGACCCTGGACCACAAAACCAGTCATAAGGTTATATAAAGCTGAATAAATAAGCTTTCCATTGATGTAGGTTAGGACAATATTTGGCTGAGATACAACTATTTTACAGCTACTATATTATTAACTATTAACCATATTACAACTATTTATAGTGGTAGTAAAAGGGTGAAACCTGCGGTGTGTGAAACAACCTGCCTGAGAGAAAGAGAGATGCGCTGAATACACAACTATAGCGCCATCCTGTAACTGGAAATGTATCTTTGCTATAGTAAAGTGCTGTACTGATAATTTATGATACTATTATGTTGTTATACATTACATTACAGAATACCAAGGTATTCTTTTGAAGAACTATTTACTGTAAATACAATAAAACATACACAGTATATGGCAATCATTCAGTACCACGGTATTCCTCAGAATACCCTATAACCATCTGATACCTTAACTGCACCTCTTGTAGGGGCTTTTAGTAGAAATCTCAAAGTGATGACTAGTTTTAACCTGCACATCTGCGTATTTGCTTGAACTGCTCCTTTGACTTTTAACATTTTTATGAGGAGACTCAGAATGATTTACTTTTATTCAGGTGAACAAAATATATATTATAAGTCAAATACATCCTATTCAGGTCAAGTCAAGTCAAGATTATTTATATAGCGCTTTTAACAATACAGATTGTGTCAAAGCAACTTTACAGTGTCAAAATAGGAAAATAGTGTGTCAATAATGTAAAATGACAAGATTAAACACTCAATTTTCAGTTAAAGGCATTTCATTATTGAATTCAGTGATGTCATCATCCAGCTCAGTTCAGTTTAAATAGTATCTGTGCAATAAAGTTGACAATATCGCTGGAAATTAAGTGTCCCCAACTAAGCAAGCCAGAGGCGACAGCGGCAAGGAACCAAAACTCCCATCAGTGACAGAATGGAGTAAAAAACCTTAGGAGAAACCAGGCTCAGTCGGGGTGCCAGTTCCCCTCTGACCAGACGAACCAGCAGTTCAATTCCAACCGTAGCCATGTCAGATTCTGTAAAGGACTCGTCTGGTGACTGCAGTGACCATCTGATCTGGATACGGACTGGATCGGGTGGCTACGGTGATCTTGGAATAAGAAAGAAACAGACTAATATAAGTGTGGATGCTATTCTTTTTACGATGTAACTAATACATTGGGTATTTTGGGAAGTGTTCCTGGTTCCGGTTGACCTAATTAATGCAGCCTAACAATCCTTTAACGGATTTGAATATTAGAAGCGTATTAATGTGTTATGTGTAAGCCAGATTAAAGAGATGGGTCTTTAATCTAGATTTAAACTGACAGAGTGTGTCTGCTTCCTGAACAGTGTTAGGTAGATTGTTCCAGAGTTTGGGCGTTAAATAGGAAAACGATCTCCCGCCCGCAGTTGATTTTGATATTCTAAGTATATCAAATGGCCAGAGTTTTGAGATGGCAGCGAGAGAACGTGGAGGACTATAATGTGATAAGAGCTCACTCAAGTACTGAGGAGCTAAACCATTTAGGGCATTATAAGTAATTAAAAAGATTTTAAAATCTATACAATGTTTAAGTGCAGTGCAGTGTTGACAGAAGCAGGCTAATGTGGTCATACTTCCTGGTTCTAGTAAGAACTCTAGCTGCTGCATTTTGGACCATCTGGAGTTTGTTTATTAAAACCACCCAATAAAGCATTACAATAATCTAACCTTGAGGTCATAAATGCATGAATTAACATTTTTGCATTTGACTTTGAGAGCATAGGTCTTAATTTAGATATATTTTTAAGATGAAAAAATGCAGTTTTACAAATGCTAGAAATGTGGCTGTCAAAGGAAAGTTTGTTATCAAATAGCACACCTAGGTTCCAAACTGACGAAGAAGAATTGACAGAGCAGCCATCAAGTGCTAGACAGTGTTCTAAGTTATTACATGTGGGAGTTTTAGGTCCGATAATTAATACCTCTGTTTTTTCAGAATTTAGCAGTAAGAAATTACTCATCATCCAGTTTTTTATATCGACTACGCATTCCGTTAGTTTCTCAATTTGGTGTGTTTCACCGGACTGCAAAGAAATATAGAGCTGAGTACTTGTAAGGCTCCTGCTTGTAATGACTCTCCCAAACACTAGGTGGCCCCAGCTTCTGTAGAACTCATTGCATCTCTACTCATTTAGCACTTGAATTCATCCACCTGTGGGTCATTATCTCGTTTGTTTCCCTATTTAAGCATGCTGCTTTCTTTCAGTTGTGTTCAGTCTTGAGCCTACTATGTATGAGTTAACCTCACCAAGAAAGTTTTTTGTTTTTTCTCTGTGGGAGCACGGCTTCCTTTTTGTTGTAGTTTTGAACTTGAACTCCTCAGTAAAGCACTCTTTTCATTCATCTATCTGCCCTTGGGTCCATCTATTATTTGTCATCCACCATAGCTCAGTGGTAAAGAGGCCGTTCCAGTCGACTAGAAGACCCAAGTTCAATTCCAGCCTCAGACACCCGTTACAGCAAGACTGAACCATGGAAGTGGACCCAGCAGTAGATGCCACACCTGCCTCCAATGATGATCAGATCCTAGCTATTCTGTCTGGCCAAGCTTCCACCATTCACAGACATGAGCAGATCCTAACAGAAATCCTACAACGCTTAAGTGAGCAGACTACATCCCAAGCTTCTTCAGTTTTAACCACCCCACCTGTTCTAGCTGAAAGGTTCGCACCTCCATTTCCTGGGCCTCTACCTGAGCCAAGACTGCCTGCACCAGAGAGGTATGATGGGAACCCTGAGAGATGTCGAGGCTTTATCACTCAGTGTACTCTGGCATTTGGATTACAACCTAACAGCTTTCCAACAGAGAACAGCAAGGTTGCATATATCATCACTCTGCTCACCGGGAAAGCTCTGGACTGGGCTACGGCTTTGTGGGAACAACATTCCCCACTGACTGACAATTGCGACCTATTTGTTGCAGAAATGAGGAGGGTTTTTCATCACCCTACCAGTGGGGGAGAGGTGGACCACAGGCTACTCCAGATTTCTTAAGGGACAAGGAGTGTGGCAGAGTTTGCTATTGAGTTCCGTACCTTAGCCACAGAGAGCAGTTGGGACCAACGAGCCCTGAGAGCGACGTTTCACCGTGCCCTGTCTCCTGATCTCAAGGATGAACTGGCCTTTCGAGATCCGGCTCCTGACCTAGAGTCCCTTATTGACATGGCCATCAGGGTGGACAATCGCATTCGAGAGCGCAGGCGGGAACGCCGTGGGGAGGTCCGGCTGCCTGAGCCCCATGCTTCTAGCAGAAGCCTTGATTCACCTCCACTTCCCATGAATTTCGAGGAACCCATGCAGTTGGGTAGGGCCAGACTGTCACAAGCCGAGAGGGAGCGACGCATGAGGGAGAGATGCTGTTTGTACTGTGGAAAGCCAGATCACTTTAGATCCAACTGTCCAGAGTTGACGGGAAAAGACAACTCTCGTCCAAGAAGAGGGGGGCTGGGACGAGAGTAATCACCTTCCCCCAACCAGCAGCTTCTGGGGTTTCACTCAATGTATCACTGGATTGGGGCAACCATCATCACAAACTTCAGGCCTTCCTAGATTCAGGGGCTGCTGGAAATTTTATGGACTTTACTTTGGCCAGACACCTGAGAATGCAGCCCATCACTCTTCAAGAACCCCTGAACATAACGGCATTGGATGGGAGACCCCTGGGCTCTGGTCAGGTAAGACAGTGCACTACACCCCTCCATCTCCAAATTGGCTGTCATAAGGAGAGGATACAGTTTTTCTTGATTCATTCACCAGAGTTCCCTTTAATTCTTGGTTTCCCATGGTTATCCCTTCATAATCCACATATAGATTGGACAGCCAGGAAAGTGATTGGTTGGGGTACTAATTGTGGTATTTTGGGTCTCTCTCTCTGTTATTTTTCCGAGTTGCTGGCGACATCATCTCCTGACTCACAACCAACCACTCCCAAGCTGCTGCCCATTCCTTTCAAGCCATCAGCCCAATCCACAGAGGTGCTAACTATCCCCAAGCTTAAACCTGTAGCCTCCGGAGTCCCAGTGCTTCCTCCTGAGTTGTCTCGAGTCCCCTCAGAGTATGCAGACCTCTGTGAAGTTTTCAGCAAGAACCGCGCAGCCTCTCTGCCGCCCCACAGACCATATGACTGTGCAATCGATCTGCTACCAGGTACCTGCCCCCCTCGAGGGAGACTCTATTCCCTCTCGGGCCCAGAAAGAGCTGCCATGGAGGAGTATATCAATGACTCTCTTAACAGTGGGTTCATCCGTCCATCTACGTCACCGGCAGGGGCTGGCTTCTTCTTTGTGGGGAAGAAGGATGGCGGTCTTCGGCCGTGCATTGACTACCGAGGCCTTAATCGCATCACGGTAAAGAACCGCTACCCACTGCCACTAATGACAACGGCCTTTGAACTCCTTAAGGGGCAACAATTTTCACAAAGCTAGACCTTCGGAATGCCTATCACCTTGTTAGGATACGAGAGGGAGATGAGTGGAAGACGGCTTTTAACACTCCTAAGGGACACTATGAGTATCAGGTAATGCCCTTTGGGTTAGTCAATGCTCCAGCCGTTTTTCAGGCACTTATTAATGATGTGCTACGAGATATGCTAGACAAATTTGTATTTGTATATCTTGACGATATTCTCATCTTCTCTCGCTGCTATCAAGAACATGTCCAACATGTCCGAATCGTCCTATCTCATCTGCTGAAGAATGGACTCTTTGTCAAGCTGGAGAAGAGCGAATTTCATGTCCCCACTGTCTCTTTTCTTGGATTCATTGTCTCTAGTGGCAACGTCCAGATGGATCCCGGCAAGATTCAGGCAGTTCTAAATTGGCCTCAACCATGCTCCGTCAAAGAGGTCCAACGCTTTCTGGGATTTGCCAACTTTTATAGGAGGTTCATTAGGAACTTTAGTGCTATAGCAGAACCCCTGACCGCTCTTACCAAGAAGGCATCAAGCCCATTTAAGTGGACTGAGAGGGCTGGTCATGCATTTGACCGACTCAAGCAGCTCTTCACGTCCGCACCCATTCTCACCCTCCCAGATCCTGAGTTGCCCTTTGTAGTCGAGGTGGATTCTTCAGGCGTTGGGGTAGGAGCAGTCTTATCGCAGAGAGCAAGAGCGGACCACAAGCTTCATCCTTGCGCTTACTTCTCACGTCGACTTTCCCCAGCTGAGAGGAATTATGACATTGGTAACCGGGAGCTGTTGGCAGTGAAGTTGGCCCTTGAGGAGTGGAGACAATGGCTGGAGGGGGCCAAACACCCATTCCTTATCTGGACAGACCACAGGAACCTCACCTACATCCGTGAGGCCAAGAGACTGAGCTCACGTCAGGCTCGTTGGGCCCTCTTCTTTAACCGCTTTGACTTTACTCTCTCATACCGGCCAGGTTCTAAGAACTCAAAGCCTGATGCCCTCTCAAGGCAGTTTGATCCACCAGAAGTGGAGGGCAAACCTGAATCAATCTTACCCAGCTCTAGAGTGGTGGCATCAATCCAGTGGGGAATCGAAACTGCAGTGAGGAGGGCCCAACAGCAACATCCCGACCCAGGTAACGGCCCTCCGGGTCGCCTTTTTGTGCCTAACTCTGTGCGTTCTGATGTGTTACAGTGGGGCCATGCTTCCCTTTCCTCGGGCCACCCTGGGAGCACAAGAACATTGAAATTCATCCAGAGACGGTTCTGGTGGCCCAACATGCATCGAGACGTTCGGGGTTTTGTGGCTGCCTGCGCGGTGTGTGCCCAGAACAAGGAACCCAGAACCCACCCTCACGGCCTACTGCACTCACTACCCATCCCTACACGCCCCTGGTCCCACATATCTTTGGACTTCGTAACGGGTCTACCAAGATCTCAAGGTAACACTGTAATTCTGGTGGTGGTAGACCGGTTTTCTAAGGCTTGTCATCTTATACCATTACCCAAGATTCCCACAGCAGGTCAGACAGCGGACTTGATGATGCAACATGTCTTCAGAATTCATGGCTTTCCCCAAGATATGGTATCTGACCGGGGATCGCAATTCACCTCCCGGTTCTGGAAGTCGTTCGGACGACTAATTGGGGCTTCCATTAGCCTGTCCTCTGGATTTCACCCTCAATCAAATGGACAGACAGAGAGAGTCAACCAGGAGATTGAGAAGACTCTCAGATGCCTGGTCTCTAACAATCAGACTGCTTGGAGCTCTCAGTTGGTCTGGGCTGAATTTGCACACAACACTCTACACCACTCCTCTTTAGGCATGTCCCCCTTTGAATGCCAGTTTGGTTTCCCCCCCCCTCTGTTTCCTGAACAGGATCCTGAGGTTCGTGTACCAGCTGCTGCTCAACTTGTTCAGAGATGTCGACGGGCGTGGCGGAGAGCACGACTAGCCCTACTAAGGGCCACTCAACGACAGCAGAGGCATGCAAACCAGCACCGTAGAATTGGACCGTCACTTAGACCAGGTCAGAGAGTGTGGCTGTCTACTAGGGACCTCCCCCTGCACGTTGAGTCACGGAAACTAGCACCCCGCTTCATCGGCCCTTTCAAGGTCCTCAAAAGGATCAACCCAGTGTCCTACCGACTTCTTCTACCCAGGTCCATGCGCATCCATCCCACCTTTCATATCTCCCGTTTGAAACCTGTTGTCTATTCTCCTTTGTCCCCAGCCAGGAAACCCCCTCCAGTTCCTCGCATCATTGGTGGTCAGCCAGCCTACACCGTACGCCGACTGCTGGACTCTCGCCACGTCCGTGGCAGAACCCAGTATCTTGTGGATTGGGAGGGGTATGGCCCAGAGGAGCGGTCTTGGGTACCAGCTCGAGATATTCTAGACCCAGATCTCATCAGGGAGTTTCACCGCCGCGGACAACAACACAGTTAGGGGAACGTCAGGAGCCGTTCCTGGAGGAGGGGCTCCTGTAAGGCTCCTGCTTGTAATGACTCTCCCAAACACTAGGTGGCCCCAGCTTCTGTAGAACTCATTGCATCTCTACTCATTTAGCACTTGAATTCATCCACCTGTGGGTCATTATCTCGTTTGTTTCCCTATTTAAGCATGCTGCTTTCTTTCAGTTGTGTTCAGTCTTGAGCCTACTATGTATGAGTTAACCTCACCAAGAAAGTTTTTTGTTTTTTCTCTGTGGGAGCACGGCTTCCTTTTTGTTGTAGTTTTGAACTTGAACTCCTCAGTAAAGCACTCTTTTCATTCATCTATCTGCCCTTGGGTCCATCTATTATTTGTCATCCACCATAGCTCAGTGGTAAAGAGGCCGTTCAGTCGACTAGAAGACCCAAGTTCAATTCCAGCCTCAGACACCCGTTACAGCACTATAGAACATAGAATCATAACATAGAATCAAAATATAGAATCATCAGCATAACAGTGAAAGCTAACACCATGTCTCCTGATAATATCTCCCAAGGGTAACATGTAAAGTGTGAAAAGTAATGGCCCTAGTATTGAGCCTTGAGGTACTCCATACTGCACTTGTGATCGATATGATACCTCTTCATTCACTGCTACGAATTGATGGTGGTCAGATAAGTTTTCTAGTATATTCAAAAGAATGTTGTGGTTGATAGTGTACAACGCAGCGCTAAGATCCAGTAGCATAGAGAGAGACAACCACGATCAGATGATAAGAGCAGGTCATTTGTAACTATAATGAGAGCAGTCTCCGTTCTATGATACTGTCTGAATCCTGACTGGAAATCCTCACAGATACCATTTTTCTCTAAGAAGGAATATAATTGTGAGGATACTACCTTTTCTAGTGTCTTTGACAGAAAAGGAAGATTCGAGATCGGTCTGTAATTAGCTAGATCTTTGGGGTCAAGTTGTGTTTTTTTAATGAGAGGCTTAATAACAGCCAATTTGAAGGTTTTGGGGACATATCCTAATGACAATGACGAATTAATAATAGCCAAAAGGGGATCTATGACTTCTGGAAGCACCTCTTTTAGTAGTTTAGATGGAATAGGGTCTAACATACATGTTGTTGGTTTAGATGATTTAACAAGTTTATACAATTCTTCAGGGGATCTATAGTGCATTATCTGACTCTATACTGTAGCTGATGGCTGCATGGTTACAATTTTATCTCTGATAGTATCGATCTTGGAAGTCAAATAGTTCATAAATTCATTACTGCTGTGCTGTTGGGAAATGTCAACACCTGTTGATACTTTATTTTTTGTTAATTTAGCCACTGTATTGAATAAATACCTGGGGTAATTTCTTCTAAAAGAGACGAAAATTAATCAGATCTAGCAGTTTTTAATGCTTTTCTGTAGGAGAGAGTACTTTCCCACCAAGCAATACGAAATACCTCTAGTTTAGATTTCTCCAGCTGCGCTCCATTTTCCGGGCTGCTCTCTTTAGGGTGCGAGTGTGCTCATTATACCACGGTGTTGGACTCTTTTCCTTAATCTTCCTTAAGCGTAAAGGAGCAACTGTATCTAAAGTGCTAGAAAAGAGAGAGTCCATAGTTTCTGTTACATCATCAAGTTTTTCTGTGCTGTTGGATATGCTGAGGAACTGAGATAAGTCAGGAAGATTATTTACAAAACAGTCTTTTGTGGTAGAAGTGATGGTTCTACCATACTTGTAACAATGAGTAGAATTTACAGCTTTAGCTATATGGAGTTTACACAAGACTAGATAATGATCTGAGATATCATCGCTTTGCTGCAGAATTTCAACACCATTAACATCAATTCCATGTGACAGTATTAAATGATTTCAACAATGAGTGGGTCCTGACACATGTTGTTTAACACCAATAGAGTTCAGAATGTCTATGAATGCTGATTCTAATGCATTATCAACGGGGACTTTATCTGCAGCCAGCACTAACTCTGATAGAAAATCAGCAAATTCTTTAATAAAGTATGTATGGTGCGGTGCCCTGGTGGCCTGTATAGAGTAGCCAGTACAACCATCACAGGGGATTTATCATTAACACTTGTTTCTCTAGATAATGTTATATGAAGCACCATTACTTCAAAGGAGTTATACTTAAAGCCTGCCCTCTGAGAAATACTGAAAATATTGCTATAAATTGTAGCAACACCTCCCCCTTGGCCTTTTGGACACGGCTCATTTTTATAACTAATTTTGGGGGGTAGACTCATTTAAAATAATGTATTCATCTGGTTTTAGCCAGGTTTCTGTTAAACAGAGCACATCTGATCAGTGATCATATCATTTACAAAAAGCGCTAGTGTGATATCTATGTGAAGGTGGAGTGCTTTAGGAAGTATTATAATTATATTTTATTATATTTATAGACTTTTAATCTATTTTATATATATATATATACACTGTATATAGTCATATAGTCTATTAAATTAAAAAGCTATAAATATAAAAAGTAATAAAGAAAATGAAATTTATTTAGATATACAGTATGTATATTAAATATAATAAGATATAATAGTTATCAGTCCTCTGTCGGATGTGTCATGTGTTCCCGCCTCTTGTTTCCTTATTTGGTCATCCCGCCATAGCCCACAGCAAGTGGGCATGGGAGTGCCGCGCCGTGAGTGCCGCGAGTCCGTTGGCCGCGAGCCCCTCCAGTCTGCCACCATCCGCGGGAAAAGCGACGCTTTTCATCGCTGCCTTCCACCAGCTGTGGCTGACTCTAGCCCGCTGGCCGCTGCTCACCCTAGCCTGCCTGGAGTGCATGTGGCAAGACCGCCTGGAGGAATGTGGCAAGCCCGCCTGGAGTGCAAGCCCACCGGCCGCCGCTGACTCCAGTCCAGTGTAGGGTCCCAGTGGATCGAGTCCACACGTGTGCCAGGAGTGCCGTTTTTAGTCGTGCCGTGCCCACAGGAACATTTTAATGTAACCCTGTCTTGTCTTGTCCATGGAGACTCGTCAAGGGCAAGCTGCTCCTTTAGTCATGGAAGTGGAGGCGGTTGCTGAGGGACCCTGTGAGGGCCCCTGACTCCTTGTCATGCCCAGAAGAAGCCTCGGCTTCCGAGCTAGCCCAGGAGGGTTTCCTGTTCCTGTGGGCTGTCCTGTCTGTGTGTCTGGCCTGTCCTGTTCCTGTCTGTTTAGCCCTGGAGGGCTATCCTGTCTTGTCCTGTCCAGTGTGTTTGGCCAGTGTACTGTCCTGTCCTGTTCATTAAGCCCCGGAGAGCTCCTGATACCCTCCTGGGGCCCTCCCCGGTGGAGCTGTTACAGTGTGGGTTGCGCCTTCCGGGAGGGAGGAGTTATGTCAGTCCTCTGTCGTGTGTCATGTGTTCCCGCCTCTTGTTTCCTTATTTGGTCATGTTCCTGTCCTTGTTTAATGTGATTATTAGTTATGTCTTGTCCAGCTGTGATTTAGTCATTATCAGTAATTGTCATGTGTATTTAGTTCCTGCCTGTTTAGTTAGTTGTCGTCTGGTCTACTCGTTATTCCCCGGTGTTCCTGTCTGTGTTTACCTTGCCTTGTCTTGCCCTGCCTTGTTTGGATTAATTAAAGACTATTATTTTGAAGTATCTCCTCGTCTGCGTGTTCCTCGTTCCTCCCTGCTGTGTGCACCGTGACAATAATAAATAATTAAGAAATTAAATATGTATATATGACATATAATAATAATAATAATAAAAAATAAAATTATATAGAAGCTCACTTAAATCACTTAAATCAGATGCTCTTTCAGTATTTAATCAATTAAATTGAAGATTGCGTTTCCAGGTTATGGACTTGCTTTCAGATGCATCAGATATTTTTTTTTCCCCAAACACTCTTCTATATGAATGTATCAGCTGATCAGTGGAGTGGATCTGACAAAGTGTCCCTCAGCACACAGAGATGTGACCTTTGACCTGTAGTCTGAGCCACTGACAGTAAAGGACAGACGTTCACTTTACACACAATACACTATGTGTGTTACATTTAGGTAGTTGCAAATGACGTACTGTAACATGCAAATGTTTCCATTAGCAAGATATTTGTTTAAAATGTAGCTAATTCACCATTTTAATCTGCTTTTTTGATTTTTCGAAATCAAACTCAGAGTTGACAGAGGGTTGTTTGCCCGCTGAACCTGATCTAAACCAGACTTGATTTGTTTCATTTTGTCAGCTTTAAAGCTACTCTGAAACTCAGGGATGTTCAGCTAGCTTCATGTGACAGTCCACAATCCTTTAGCTTTGGGATATAGAAAAATGTTTTTAAAATGTGGCACTCATGCATGCAGCAATTAAACATTTTCATCTGGCACGTTTACAAAAAAATAAAAGCAGCAAAGTGGAATGCAAAAACACATTCTGTGTGATGTCTAGCTGTATACCAGTAGATGTCAATTTAAAGGAACACTCCACCGGTAGCTGGGGACTACTTTCAGGCGCTGCGTAATATCACTACGCCTGCCATGGCCATGTTACGGCAGCAAAGTTCCTTGACTTTTGAACTGTGGGTGTCGTCTGGTCAGAGGAGAACTGGCCCCCCGACTGAGCCTGGTTTCTCCCAAGGTTTTTTTCTCCATTCTGTCTCAGAGGGAGTTTTGGTTCCTTGCCGCTGTCGCCTCTGGCTTGCTCAGTTGGGGACACCTAATTTCTAGCGATTATCGCTGATTTGATTGCTCATATACTATTTAAACTAAACTGAGCTAGACAATGACATCTCTGAATTCAATAATGAAATGCCTTTGACTGAAAATTGAATGTTTAATCTTATTATATATTACTGACACTCTGTCCTCCAATTTGATACTGTTAAGTGCTTTGACACAATCTGTATTGGTAAAAGCGCTATATAAATAAAGGTGACTTATGACTTATGATTATTACGCCGGAATGAGAGTAGTTCCTAATCATATCAGCCTAGAAAATCGCAACTTTTCATTTTCCGCCGATCTTAGTACACGATATAACTACAGAAGAGTCAAGTTTTAAATAGGACAAATATCGAAACTCTTTGATCGTTTTTGAACGCGATGCTACTGGTCTAATTGGATTCAATGATCTATGCTAAGCTATGCTAAAAGTGCTCTCGCCAGACTCGGAGATCGGCTGAATGGATTCAAAAACGGAAAAACTCAACTTATTAACTCTGGGGGAGTTGGAGAATGAGCCTATTTCCAAAAAAAGTGGAGTGTTCCTTTAATGCAGATTCAACATTATCACATCGCTGTACTTAAGTCACAAGTACTGGAAATCAATGATTTGTTGTGAAAACAACTGCATCAGGAACATTATTGCCTTTTGTGAAAGCTTATGGTTGTCAGAAAACACACGCAAACAGAGTTGCATTTCATTTAGTTGTTTAGGTGTACTTGATGATTCATTTGGTTCATACTCCGCTCCTCTTTTACTGATAATTGTTGCCCGAGTGACTGAAATGGTTACAGTTAGAAATAAGCAAGGAAGGCATCTCACCTTCGCTATAATGTAAAAAAGTATTTTATCTGATATTATAAGAAAAAAATTAGAACAGGGAATATCATGTGAGTAGCAAATAACTGGCTCCATCAACAATGTACAAACAAAGGTCAAGGTCAAAAAAGTAAATGCACAGGAGAATCACACAGGAATTTCCAGTTAGGATCAGCTGCAAAGCTGGTAAATGTTAATGGCAAATAAATGTGCAAACCATATAGAAGTGCACATTAGTCAAGCAAAGCACAAAATATTAGCCAAAAGAGTGATTTTGTGAACTAACTAACAAACTATATGTGACCCTGGACCACAAAACCAGTCATAAGGGTCAGTTTTTTGAAATTGAGATTTTTGAGCTTTCCATTGATGTATGGTTTGTTAGGATCGGACAATATTTGGCTGAGATACAACTATTTGAAAATCTGGAATCTGAGGGTGCAAAAAAAAAAGTCCTTAGCAATGCATATTACTATCAAAAATTAAGTTTTTATATATTTACGGTAGGAAATTTACAAAATATCTTCATGGAACATGATCTTTACTTAATATCCTAATGATTTTTGGCATAAAGGAAAAATTGATCATTTTGACCCATAAAATGTATTGTTGGCTATTGCTACAAATACACCTGTGCTACTTATGACTGCTTTTGTGCTCCAGGGTCACACATTGCAAATAACTTTACAACAAGGCTTGCTAACATTAGCTGATGCTTTGGTTTTATGAACCGTGATAGTCCAGTCCAGTGCCTTTTTTTTTTAAATGAATGAATGAATAAATGAATGAATGAATGAAAAGCACAATATGGTCATCCTCCTTTTGATAGCAACATTTGACAGATACATGGCTAATATTACTTTTGTCAAAATGATCTAACACCTAAACTACATATGTCTTATATACATCTGTGAGAGACCAACCACCAATCCTTGCCATTTCAAGAGTGACTCCTGTATGCAGTACACAAAGACTGACCATTTAGGGCAGGGTCCTTCAAATCCAGTCCTGGAGGGCCACTGTCATGCAACCTTACCTCAAACTCTAACCAAATATCCCTGAACCCTGTTCTGTGAGCACTTGTACTGATCAGTATATCTATTCAGAAATGTTTACCTATTTACCTTTTGTGAGGTTTTGAGTGGTGGTGACACTCACTCGACACGTCTTCAGATGAAGGATTTAAAGGGATTGAACGCCATTGAATTGAAAGGGATTAAAGGGATTGAACACCATGGATGCACATTGTGTTGTGGTCTGTTTGTCTTTGTCTGCTGTTATTTTTGTCACATTAAGCTCTGTGATGAAAGCTAAGCCCTCTGTATCGAGTGAGAGTGAGTGTGGTCGACAGCTTGTTATTATGGATTGTGTTTCAAGTTATGGATGAGTGATTTAAAGTGAGTGCTGATTTCTCACCGAACTCGTCTGCACACAAAGCTGGGAGACGCGAAAAACAACCCCTCTCCCTCTCATTCATGCCATCTCTAAAGATGCCATTTTACTGTATTACAGTACAAATAGTGTAATACATTGCTTTATTAAATCAGCACAAAGCATTTTTACTAGTATTTAGTAAGAATTTGGGTTACACTTTATTTTAAGGTGTTCTTGTTACATTTAAATACTGAGTAATATTAATTAGCTACATGCACTTTCTATATGGTTAGGGTTACTTGCATGTAATTATGCATAATTTATTGTTATTATAATAGCAAGTGTTAACATGTCTAACAATAACTCCATAAAATAAAGTGTTAGGCTACCAGAATTGGTTCTTGACGTATTCTTGAAAGGTTTTATATGATTTATACTCTTCACCATCAGACAGTTTTGTATATCATGTTTTATCACTTGATTATTTAATCTGATTATTATCTTGTTTTATTTGTTAGATGACTACCTAGTTTGCTGAATAAATGAACTGATAGTCTTTTTTATTTAATGTTGTATTAGTACTTTTCAGTGTTGTGTAGAGAAACGTTGTTTAATACAGTTAGAGTTAATAGCTTCATTGAATACATGCCTTTTAATTTTACTTATGTTAAAAAAAATTCCCAATGAACTCAAAATCATTCATGAGTTCAGTTTCTGAATTTGAATGAATTTTTGTGTTTCATAAGATGTTTCTGCAGTGAGTAAGTCATTTGCGCTGCTCCTCTTACCTCTCTTTTTTCCAGATGTTGGCGGGGAAGGGTGCAGCGTGTCTGACATGTAAAGGGATCTGCTCTGGATTCCAGCCACATTCCTGGAGGTAATTTATTTTCTTGACTAAAGACATAAAAAGAGAGAGGAAAAGGCTTCCACGCCTATTTCCTTTCTCTGAATGTGTATGTGGAGCACTGGATTTACTGTATGTGTGTGTGTTGGGAATGACTCTGTGTGAATCTCCATGGGCTCCATGTTTTCACACCACAGGCACCACAGGCTGTTTGCCTTATTAATTACTGTAATTTTTGAAAACAAATCTATTTTACTGCATAATGATGGCCTTGCAGTTAAGCCCCAGTTCCTGGGGCCTGTAAAAGCAGGAATGTTTACCATTAACAACGATGACTGTGAAGTGGCTGACAACAGCTAAGACACTCTGTTTAAGTGTGTAATTATTCTGCTGTACAAACACCAGTGCATCATTGTGAGTCATTGTACATTTAAATCTGACTAATATTATAAGGAATTATGAGTAATGAAAACACATTTACACAGCAATAGAAGCAATAGAATAGAATGGAAGCTTGAGTGGACTACTGAAATATCGAAATAAAATAGAAATAGTCCAAAAGCTTTATAACGCTTTAAAAATGAAATCAAAAGCTTAATATAATTCAATTACTATTATTTGATGCTAAAAACTCGCAATTCTGACTTTTTTTCTTGCAATTGCGAGTTTATATCTCACAATTCTGACTTTTTTTCTCGCAATTCTGACTTTTTTCTCAGAATTGTGAGATATAAACTCGAAATTGCGAGTCTGAGGGGGGAAAAAGACTGATATGTTCTCAGAATTGCGAATTTATATCTCACAATTCTGACTTGCAATTGCGTGTTAATAAAGTCAGAATTGCGAGTTTGTATCACGCAATTTTGAGGAAAATGTCAGAATTATGAGATAAAAAGTCACGATTACCTTTTTTATTTTTTATTCAGTGGCGGAAACGGGCTTCCATACAAGAAAGAGCTGCATATAAAGATTAAAAATAATTAAATTAATTAAAAGTGGAGAATGTGTGTATTTGCCACATGCTTTCCTGTAGCTCAAATAGTAGAGCATGGCGCTAGCAACGCCAAGATCATGGGTTCGATTCCCAGGGAAAGCAAGAGCTGATAAAATGTAAACACTGTAACTTGAATGCAATGTAAGTCGCTTTGGATAAAAGCGTCTGCTAAATGCATAAATGTAAATCAATCATACATTTTTAACTTACTGACAAAAATTGATGCTCCATCTGACAGAAATCTTGAATAAATCGTTATAATCAAAATCTGATTTCATCCATCTCTCAGTTTTGCTGTGCAGTGTGCTTTAATTGTAAGTGCCAGAAACGGGGGATTGATTGTGTCAGAGATGTCACTGTTTGTTTGGGGTTATTTTTACATGAGAAAATAGCAACGTAAACAACAATAGAGCATATGGATTTGCACATCATCACCTGCAGCGCTGCTGTGAATGGAGAAATACAGACAGAATAAAAATAGGCCTACACAAAATACATTTCACTTAATTAACTGTTTGTGAAAATGAAAACACACATTTAATCCTTTAAAACCAGCATAATAGCCTAGTCTGTGTGGGAGACCTACCCCAGCCCTCTGCCTGTCTATTGGTTTCTGTTAAAAAAAACAAAAACAAATGGTAATCAAAATGCCAAAAAATCATTCCCAGTACTGTGAAATTGTTTCATTTAGCTCACTTGCAATACTACAACTACTGCTACTACTACTAATGATACAGGACATGTATTTGTGTATTCACATTGTATTCAATGTGTATTCAAATACAGGAATACACACAGAACTCTATATGCAAGCCTGCGATAATTAAGATGTAAAACTGTCCCCAGATTTAAAGTAGACCTTGAAATATTAATAGAGTAATTTATAGAGACTCACATGATATGTGGAAAAAAAGATAACTTACAAACATGGGTAAAACTTTATAATAACTGCACGCTATGAATCATTAGGTAAGCATTAGTAAATAGTCAGTTCGTCCTTTATAAAGCATTGTCCCAACATTAATAGTCATTAGTAAGCAGTTTATAAATACAGCTATAAATACCTTGTTCTTGATTTATAAGCATATCTATTACAAAGGAGATTTAAAGGCTCAGTTATCTTCCTAACAGAAAAAATAAACAAACACAACACAACACAACACAACGCAGAGGGATACAGAACTCAGAAACACAGAACATGATGACTGCGAAGTGTGTAATTATTCTGCTGTACAAACACCAGTGTGTCATTGTGAGTCAGTGTACATTTAAATCTGACTAATATTATAAGGAATTATGAGTAATGAAAACACATTTACACAGCAATAGAAGCAATAGAATAGAATGGAAGCTTGAGAGAACTACTGAAATATCTAAATAAATTAGATATAGTTGAAAAGCTTTATAAAGCTTTAAAAATTAAATCAAATGCTTAATATAATTTAATTACTATTATTTGATGCTTCCAATTGCAAGACTATGGAAGTCCGTTTCCGCCACTGAAAAAAAAAAGGTTATTGCGACTTTTTATCTCACAATTCAAGTCAAGTCACTTTTATTTATACAGTGCTTTTAACAATACATATTGTGTCAAAGCACTTAACAGTATCAAATTAGAGGATAGAGTGTCAGTTATGTATAATGATAAGATTAAACACTTTTTCAATTTTCAGTTAAAGGCATTTCATTATTGAATTCAGAGATGTCATTGTCTACTTCAGTTTAGTTTAAGTAGTATCTGTGCAATCAAATCGACGATAATCACTAGAAATTAATTAAGTGTCCCCAACTGAGCAAGCCAGAGGCGACAGCGGCAAGGACCCAAAACTCCCTCTGTGACAGAATGGAGTAAAAAACCTTGAGAGAAACCAGGCTCAGTCGGGGTGTCACGCCCCTGGACTGTTTTGTTATGGTTTTTGCTCCCCATGTGTTTTGTGACCCCATTTTTCCCCTGTCTGATTGTTAATTTTATGAATGAATGATGCATTTATATAGCGCTTTCATTGTGTATTGCTGTACACCCAAAGCGCTTTACAATCATATGGGGGGTCTCTCCTCAACCACCACCAGTGTGCAGCATCCACTTGGATGATATGATGGCAGCCACAGGACAAAGGCGCCAGTGCGCTCACCACACACCAGCTACAGGTGGAGAGGAGAGAGAGACAGAGCCAATCAAGTGGATGGGGATTATTAGGAAGCCATGATTGATAAGGGCCAGTGGAGGAAATTTGGCCAGGACACCGGGGTTACACCCCTACTCTTTACGAGAAGTGCCATGGGATTTTTAATGACCACAGAGAGTCAGGACCTTGGTTTAACGTCTCATCCGAAAGACGGTGCTTTTTGACAGTATAGTGTCCCTGTCACTATACTGGGGCATTAGGACCCACATAGACCATAGGGTGAGCACCCCCTGCTGGCCTCACTAACACCTCTTCCAACAGCAACCTAGCTTTCCCAGGAGGTCTCCTATCCAGGTACTGACCAGGCTCAACCCTGCTTAGCTTCAGTGGACAACCAGTCTTGGGCTGCAGGATGATATGGCTGTGGCAGTTATTCCAGGTGTCTCCTTAGTTCCTTGATTGTCCTGTCTTTAAAAGCCCCAGTCCTTTCAGTTAGTGTTTGTCGGTCTTTGAGTGTCTATCCTGCCTGTGATCTGTGTTCCCGTTTGAATTAAATACTCTCCTTTTGTGAATTCCTCGTCTCCTCATTCCTGGTTCCCATGCATCCCTTGAGCTGTAACAGAAAGACCGACCAAAACAGTAACCTCCGCATTTTTCCCTCCATTTTGTTTCCTTGTTTTTACCAAGTGTTTTTTCTTTCCGTTGTGCCCTATGGATCCCCTCGTCCGGCCGGAATTCCTCCTCCTCTTGCTGGAGCAGGGGAAACAATCTCTCGAGGCCCACACCAGACTGTTCCTGATGTTAGCTAATGCCACCAGCTACCCTGACGGCGGGTAGCTGGTGTCTTTCTACAACGCAAATTTGAATATGGCGTGCAGAGCGCTGTCGTCTGAGGATGGTCCTCGAGAGGATTTCACCACCTTTGTGGAGTGGACTCTGCCGAGAAACGGATCGTCATTCACCATCTCCCTTGAGGATGATCTTGCCAGATCCACTCCAGACCCAGAGCCCAGCCCACCACCTCCCAGCGGTGCGGAGCATCAGCCCGAGCCCACCGATGATGGAGAGCGATTTCCCACCGCGATCTGCAAGCCGGCGCGAAGCCAAGCGACTGAGTGAAAGATCGTCCCAGAAGCTGAGCTCAACCCGTCAGATCAGGTGCGAGAGCCAGCGACAGTGCCCACCACAAGGGAGCCAGCCGTTGACGGTGTGAGCGCGCCTTCGCCTCAGTCAAGTCAAGTCAAGTCCCCTTTATTTATATAGCGCTTTTAACAATACAGATTGTGTCAAAGCACTTAACAGTATCAAATTGGAGGATAGAGTGTCAGTAATGTATAATGATAAGATTAAACACTCAATTTTCAGTTAAAGGCATTTCATTATTGAATTCAGAGATGTCATTGTCAGTTTAGTTTAAATAGTATCTATGCAATCAAATCAGCGATAATTGCTAGAAAATTAAGTGTCCCCAACTGAGCAAGCCAGAGGCGACAGCGGCAAGGAACCAAAACTCCCTCTGAAAGAATATAGAAAAAACCTTGGGAGAAACCAGGCTCAGTCGGTGGGCCAGTTCTCCTCTGGCCAGACGAAACCCGCAGTTCAAAAGTTTATATTTCTTTTTTTTTTATTTTGTTGCAATTTCTAACAATAATATTATTATGTAGTTAGGTATTTTATTATATTTTTAGTTATTTTGTTATATTTTTAGTTTTATTGTATTTTAATCGATGTCTTCGCTGGGGATATGTCTCTGGGGCTCATCTGGGTGTCCTGGTCTCCACTGACGATCAGGGCTGTAGATATCATCTCTTGGTGCTGATCCACCATCTGATCGGATACGGACTGAGAAACAGAATAGGAAAGAAACAGACAAATATTTGGTCCAAAAGGTCACAGAATTGTGAGACATAAACTCGCAATTGCGAGTTATAAAGTCAATATTACGATTTATAAAGTCACAATTGCGAGATAAAAACTCACAATTCTGACAAAAGTAAATCCAAGATACACAGGCAGGAATCAGGAAATCGGATATAAAGAAACACGAAATGACTAGACTGAACTAGAACAAGAAACTAGGCTCCGTAAAGCAGCTATCA
Source organism: Acrossocheilus fasciatus (assembly GCA_036784905.1). Lineage (NCBI taxonomy): Eukaryota > Metazoa > Chordata > Actinopteri > Cypriniformes > Cyprinidae > Acrossocheilus > Acrossocheilus fasciatus. The sequence continues at coordinate 30,741,957 of CM071959.1, forward strand.
CTTGAGTGATATACACAGAACAATACTAGAGACTAAACAGAAACACGGAATGGCTCGGTAAGGCAGCTAACACTAGGAGAGTGCTAAATGCTAAAACAGTATTCGGGAGTTAGAACAGGGAGGGCCACGTCCATGTGTAAGTGGAGGGACAGGGAACTGAGGCAAAGCCAGCAGAGCAGTATGACAGGGTAGAAGACCTCCACGGCGGAGCAGACTGAGCAGGAGCCCACCTGGGCTGGAACAGAAGAGAACCACAACGGAACAGGAGAGCACCACGGCGGATCAGGAGAGCACCACGACGGAACAGACTGATCAGGAACCCACAGCAGAGATTGAAGCCCTAGGAAAAACTGAGACACAAAAAACAGAGAGAGCATATACGGTCTCACGGCTCGGAACACAAGGAACACAAAAAGTCCATCAATATTTTCCCTGGTAACAACTGAGCGGGCAGACAGTTCAAAATTTAACTCCTTGACTTGAACAGGACAGGCAGACAATTCTGAATCAGATTTAACTGCAGAGTTTAAAACAACAGGCAGTTCACAATTTGACGCATTGACTGACACAGAATTGGCAGACTGTTCAGTGACAATTCAGTTCAGTTTCAAAGGGAAACTGCTTGGCTGAAACTGGGTGGGCAGACTGTTCATTTTCAGTCTGATTGGTTGTGACTGTACAAACAGACTGTTCATTAGTGGCCTCTTTGACAATGACAGACAAGGCTGATAATTCAAAGACATCCTCTTCGGCTAGATCGGGACAGGACAATAATTCACAATCAGCCACCATGGCCGGTTCAGGACTGGACGAGAGTTCAGGGACAACCCTTCCAGCTGTGACAGGACAAACTGGGAGTTCATAATTGAGTACCACTGACACCTCTGGAGGTTCTGCAGCAGATGCCGCCACCTCTGGAGGTTCTACAGCAGTCTTGTAGGGTAACGGAGAGAGATCGTTGCTGGGCGCTGCCACCTCTGGATACATCACAGTGGACACCGCCAACTCAGGCAGTTCTGTGGTGGTGTACGCAGCCCAAACGCAACATAAAATGATCCCCATCAAGGGAAGCGCTTCAGACAAGGGAGTTACCGTACTGTCCCGAATATAAGACGACCCTGATTATAAGACGACCCCCCTTTTTCCAGATGTACCTTTTGGAAAAAGGCTTTTTGAAAACCAAATCTTGTTTTGTTTTTTTTTGTTTGTTTGTCTCTCTGTAAAACACATATTTTTCTTAAATTATTTTCAAATTGCATATTTTTCCTATTTTAATTTTTGTTTTGAAAGTATGGTAAATACTGGTAAAATGTACCAACAATGACATTGAAAAATATACACTTTTTGATATACCATTGAAATAACAGGTAGCCCACCTGAATTATATAACATTTAGACTATCCATCTCATAGTAGCCTACCAAAATTTTATTAGCAGTAGAAGTGAAATCTTATTGTAGTCTTCAAATCTGGGTATAGTCTTATGTTTTAAAATCACTTACAGAGGAAGTTTGGTCCCATCAGGCTAACATGACAGTCACGACTTTACAACACACATTACATTACATATTTCATGGCACACTCGTTATATGCGTTTTTGGCACCACCTAATTGTTGTGGGTGTATTACTGACATGTCAAAGTCTAGACCCTGAATATAAGACGACCGCGTTTTTTCAGATGTATTTCCAAGAAAAAAACATCGTCTTATATTCGGGACAATACGGTAGTTCAGGAACAGGTGAGTTAGAGTGAGTGGATTTGAGGATACCAGCTGTGCGTGCAGACACCAGCGGAGCATCCCTCACACTAGATACCGGACTGGGTACCGAAAGACTGACCTTGAAAATCTGGGTGCAGCAGACTGGAAGTAACCAGACTCTGGATGATCAACAGTGACAAGGCAAGACTCAGGACGGTCAACTAGGACATGACGAGACTCTGGGAGATCAGCTGAGATGTGATGAGACTCTGGGAGGTCAGCTGAGATGTGATGAGACTCTGGGAGGTCAGCTGAGATGCGACTAGACTCATGACGATCAATTGTGACTTGCCTTGACTCAGGAAGATCAACTGTGACTTGACTTGACTCACGATGATCAGCTCTGACTTGACTGGATGCACAAATATCAGTTGTGACTTGACTGTATGCACGAAGATCAGCTGTGACTTGACTGGGTGTTGTTGTGGCCGCCATTTTAGTCACGGACGTGGTGTCGCATTCTTCCTCCGCGACACCCACAGTAAACAAAGAACCAATAGTCAACAAAGCATAATCCATAAACTGAGAGAATGATGAACCCGTCTTAGCGTCTAAGCTCAGATCGTAGGGGTTGATTAATGCCATCACAGAAAAACTCTATCAACAAACAGTCCGGTAGATCAGAATAGTTTGCGATGGTTACAAATTTGCGGATATAGTTCTCCAGCGATCGCGAGCCTTGTTTAAGGGCTAACAAAATTTTTGCCATATCCATACCTGGCCAATTTTCCTCAGAAAAGCTGCTGGATCCTTGTGTGGCCGAGTATTCTGTAACAACGAGATGTGAGCCGTAGGGATTCATATGCAAAGCTTTATTCACAGACATGGTCATTAAACAGGCAGGGTCGAGCATCAGCAAACAGATATGTATGAGGCAAGACAAAGAGTATTCCTAAGGCTGGTGTAGGTCATCAATCGGTGTACAAAATCCAGAGGGCTTGACAACAGGGGTAATCCAGAATCATGAGCTATACTCCAGATGAGGTCCAGATGAGGGGGTGTTAAATAGTGGGTGTAATAGCTTTCGGTTGAGTGTGTGATTATTGACAGCTGTGTGTACTCAGTACAATGGATGAACAGGGGGATGGACGGAGGGTTTGACAGCACTACAAAATAACACTATTAATACTAACATTCTGCAAGAGAACACAAAGGTTTTGCGAGGGAATGCAAATATCTTTGTGAGAGAATTCAAAAGTTCTGAGAGCCAATGCAAAGCTTTTCAGGGGAATGCAAAAGTGTTGCGAAATAACGCAAAAGATTTGAAAAATTTTTCTCCCTACCCCGTATTTTTTCCAGCACCATGTCCCTTAGGGGCTCCGTACTGTAGTACGGGAACAGACGTGTCAACAAAAGGACAGATAACAAATATCAAAGTACTATTTGCGTGACCTAATAAAACATTACAACATTTTATTATATTATTAAATAGACATTTCAAACCACAAAATAATGTGGTCACAATATTGAAATAAAGCATCCATGTATTAGGAAAATGCACTTTAATATATTTGACTCATAACTTACTGTATTCGACGCTACTTACTGTAGCTGTCAAAAGCAGCAAATCCCTGTTGCTGAAGAAAAGTCACCGCTAACTGTAGCCAGAGTCATTGCAAAGGCCAAAGATAGAAATATAGGATTTAAAGGGGATTTTAGACAATAAAGAAAATAATAATGCATTTTGAGCTATATGCAAAATAGTTTGGGAAAGGTTGATGTAAGGTAATGTAAAAACAACAGGCCAGGCTTTTTTCAGTAGTTTAAAACTCAAAAAAGTATTTGTTGCAAAAGGCTGAACACATTTCCATGTTAAATGTAGGACTGATTCAGTTTTAGAGGTCTGTGTTTTCAAGTAGATGATTATTTGTTGGGGCACTGTCCCATCAGCCCCTGCAGCTGAGATGTGGCTGGTACAAAGCCTAATAAACTGTAATCGTGATTTGTGCAGAAAAGCTTGCATACAGTGCCGCTGCAGTCAGGAGGAGCATGTGTCCAGCTCCGACACTGAGGATGACCGCAAGGTGGGGAGACTGCTGGCAGAGTCCCGTTATGCCCATCTCACAACTAAGGTTAAGGGAGGAGATGGCACGAGGGTCTATAAACGCAACCGCATGATCGTCACCAACCCAGTGGTCTCACGTAAAGACCCAACGTTCAACACCGTCACCTATGACTGGGCCCCACCAGGCCTCACCCAGAAACTGGTAAGAGAGCTCATGCTGAATGCTGAACAAGTCATGCTGAATACCTGTGAAAACTCCAATACTGGGACAAATGTACTCTTAGTAGTTTATTATTGTAGTGTGGAGTAAAAATACACTGTAAAAAAATCAAAAGTTCAGAAAACTTAAATGTTTAAGGCAACCAGCTTCAGGAGATTTTTGAGTTTTCTCAACTTTTTGTTGTATAAACTGAAAACAACCTGAAGCTTGTTGCCTTAAACTTTTAAGCTTTCTCAACTTTTGATTTTTTAAAGTGTAGTTCAGTGCTGATGAGTCAAGAAGAGCTACTGATGTGGTTTAGTTGGAAAACATTCATGGTAGTGATTAGCTAGTGAAATTTCAGTTTTACCAGATACAAAAATTTCTACCAGCCTTTTTCCCCAGTTTGCATATATAAAATACAGAAACCCTAACCAACATGGTGAAAAAAACCCCATCACAAGGTCTACTTTAGTGTCTGAGGCCTTCCTTGGTGTCATTCTCTGTATAAACAGATAAATACATAAACATACAAATAAGGATTCTGGAGGCAACGCATGAAATTTGTTAGCATGTGGTACCGACCTTGACCACCACTAACATTAGTAAGCAAAACTGATGTTCACAAGGTATGAGGTTACTTACAAGGTTACTTTATCTGTTGATTTATAGTTGACTAATATAATCACAAGAAGGTTTTAAAAATCCTAAGACAAAATCATATATAATGGGAAATTTGTCTTGGACCCTGGAGCCCACTTACACATACACTGAACATTGCATAATAAAAATCCACATAAACAATATTCCATGCCACAATAACAACCATAACCAACAAAGGGGTTATTTATACATGTAACTCCTTGTTGGTTATTTCTAGTTGTTTGATGACCTTCAATACTGGGATTATCAGTGCTGTTATTGATTTTGAAAATATACATTTGAAATTAAACAAACATGCAACAGTCTTTTTAAGTGGACCAAAACAGGACCCAGCTGCATCCGTAGCAGGTTCTCACAGCAGAGCACCAAAATGCACTGGTTCTCACAGATGGCACCAAAACGAATATTGTGAGGTTTGGTCAAACGTCACTTAAGAGAGTTTTAGATGACTCCTTCCTCCTTTTATTCCTGGGCACCAGCCAGAATTAGTCATTTTTGATACACAAGGTGACTAATGAAAGATGTACAGTTGTTTCTCTATATTTTATTCTGAATTCAACAATAAACTGAATGATAATTTGTTATTAACGGATGTCAGCTATACAACATCTAATGCAAATTAGAAAATCATATTGACAATACACTCTAATAATGCCAAGGACCCTAGAAAATGGTTTGGTAAAGTGTTGTTTATGGTCCGCTTATTCAAGTGATGTCAAGTGATGAGTTATATTTCATTTAAACAGTCTTGAACACAAAGTACTGGAGAATGCTGAACTCCTGGAGCCCCATGAAGGCCTTAAGAGTCTGGAACATGCAGATTAATTTACCTTGGAGGTGAAGTCTCTAAAGTTGATGCAGAAGACCCTGACAAACGAAAACTTGCAGATGTGGGAGCCTTGAAGAGAAAGTTTGCTTGAACTTTCCTTTTTGCAGAGCTTTCTTGCTTTAGAGTTTCAGATTGTGGAGAGAAGATTTTTAAGAGACATCTTTGCTTCCGAAATAAAACTTTCTAGTTCTCGGCACTTTTCTGTTTCAGTGATCGCTAGCCACAGTGTGGCCCAATCTTATGTGCTTAAAGTGCACAGTTTGGACAGAGTCTTTCAGGTTTTACCTATGAATTATTGGTAACACTTTATTTTAAGGACCATTTCTCGCTAATAATTAGTTGCCTATTAGCACCCACATTACTAGTATAGGTTCTGTTTATTAGTATTATTATTATTTCCCTATTCCGGTGTTACCGAATTATTCATTTTCCAAACCACTATTTCTTACCTTGTCATGTGCACATAAAATTAGTCTTTTTTTGGATCTTTTGTTGTGGTTGACTATTAATTTTAAATAAGTGACATGAAACTGTAATGCATCTGGAACTACTTCACAGCAGTGAAGTTAAACGACAATCATCAACAAGTCTGAAAATCAGTGAACCAGTTAGAATCAAGATTTCAGCAGTATCATAGTACATATATAGTATAATTATTTCTTAGGTTTCTGGCATTTCTTGTCAAATTTCTTGTCTGCTATGTTTTAGAGGTCTTGCAGGCATTTGGCTGGTGTTTGGTGAAACACTTGCAACTCAAGTTAAAAATAGCCCTCTCTATTAGCTAAAGGTATGGAGCAGCCTTGCTTAATCGTGTTGTTGGGCACATACCTTACATTTGACTTAATGGAAAAAGCCACAAATAAATTTGTCCGACTGATCTCACATAAATTAGAGAGGATCATTGTATGGCAAGGTAGAAGAGTGGATGAAGGATGCCAGGCTAGCTTGGGGATTTGTACTGTTTATTTTGATAGCAGAATGTGCTGGCTGCTGCTACCACCACCAGAGAGTACAGCAGCTCACAGGGTCTGCTTTGTGAAACAAAGCTCTCATTTAGTCGTCTATTTTCAGCAGGGAGGGTCTGCACACATGTGCAGTAGGACAGGGCTCTGGAAACAAGCCCTATACTTTGTCCACAGTTGGCTGCCAGGAATCATGCCGCCTGTGTGCTTAAAAACCTTTCATCTTTTGTTTTTCTCTCAGGTTTCTCTGCTGTTTTACAATAAAAATCTAGCTTTTTGGAAAGCTTTTTTCTTTGTTAATTGTTGGAGGCACATTTACATTTCTGCTGTTTGACTTGAATGAGTGAAGCATTTGTGCTGTTTTTGTTGAAAATGCTGATTTTTGAAAGTGGAAACATTTTATTCTGGAAAATTTAAAGCGAGTTATTTGAAATGTGACTAATTATTGCAAGGGATTTTTTTCACAAAGCAGGGTCCCATTTAGTAAATTGAAGGCCTATCATGGCTTATTGTAGCAACACAGCTAGATACTGGCTGAAGACCCTGATCTTTTGTTAATAAGCCCTGAATGGTTTTCATAAATTTTGTGAAATAAGGCTTAATGATCATCAAAATTGACATCAATAAACTAAACTTTGTGTATCTGTTGTCGCTATTAAAGAAGATGTTGTAAATCAGAATCAGAAAGAGAGATGCTTGCGCATACAAGGAATTTGTTTTAGTGTCATAAGCTTCCAGTTTACAGAGAGAACAACGACACACAGACAATAAAAATAAGATGAGAATAAAAAATACACATATATAAATATAAATAAACCAAAAAATTGAAAAAGAAAAATAATTTGAAACATAAATGATTGTATGTACAGTTGTGCTACACACTGTAAAAAAACAAAACAAAAAAAACTTAAAATAATTACGACCCTGTCTAGGGTAAGGCCTCAACATAAACTAGAATCGACAATCAAAGATCCTTTATACATTTATTTACAGAACCACAAGTGAAAGCTCAACTTCACGGGTGAGCAAAGGCCAAAACAACAAACAAACACCAAGCTAGCTCCTAACAGAAAAATACTAAATTCCCTAACAATTAAAAAAAAAACTAAATAAAAATACAATACATTACCATAACTTCCTATCTAATGAAAAACAGGAGAAAACAATATTTACAAAAGAAAATGCCACTCACCCCCTACAACTTCCAAGTGTGGAAAAGCGTACTTACAATACTTCACAAAATATACAAAATGAAGAATGAGATTGACAACAACTTATCAACTCAAAACCAAAACTGCACACAACAAGCTGATCAACAAGGAAGCTAACAGTAACAACACACTGTAGCAAACACACAAAAGCACATGTGCAACAGAACAACAGGAAATTACAAGTTGAGCAGATCATTTTATTGTCTCTCCTTGGTCCCATTAACACCAATCAGATCTGGAGATCACTTTAGTAAGATCCAATCCTGTGAAAAAAAGGATAAAACAAAAGGAAAAAAGAGCGAGAAAAAGGACCAACAAAGCAAGATGCAATATGTCTCAAGACGTTACAGTAGACTCACAGAGACATCAAGAATCAACTTATAAACCTCAACAATGGTGACCATTAAAAAATAAATTAGTAAAAAAAAAAAATCATGCAGCAATGCATGCTGGGAGCCATGAATGAGTTTTGTTCTATGCTAGTACCCAGCATGCATTGCAGCATGAATTTATTTATTTTTTATTTTTTTAATGGTCACCATTGTTGAGGTTCATAAGCTGATTCTTGATGTCTGTTCGAGTCCACTGACAGACATAGATTGAAACTTTTTGTGGATAAACTCTTTGGAAAATCCTTTATATTAACTGACTGTCACAGCACCACTGGCTTTTAGCATCACTTTTATTGTAATCAATAACATCTTTTTAAACAGACATTAGACACAGAATGAGTCTATATTTACCTTCAAGAAAATCAGCTCACTAATAGATTATGTATTAGTGAGTTGATTGTTATGAAAAGTACATAACCAACTACTGATTATTTTCTCTGGGCTTTTGAGCTGTAACAAATATGTTTGAGAAACACACGGTTACAACAGCCAGAAAAACAACAACTAACGCAGACCTCAAGTGTCAAGAGCTCAACTAAAGCAGACACTGATCTCTAACATGGTTACTTCAATTGAAAAATAAACATCTAAACCTTATTCTCAATAAGATCTTCTGTAGATGTCTGACAGAAATAAAGTCAGTCTGGTTATTAATAAGTGGAGCTGGTGATGCTGTTTGTGGGGTTGTTTAATCAGATTTTGAGAGATTTTATGTATTTTATTTCAGTTGATTTCATCTAAGGCTGTGTCTGAAGTCAGTTGTAGTTCTTGTGTTTATCTTTTCTTCAGTGATTCTGCTTGGTAACAGCAGGTTTTCATCACTAATGCTCAATTAGCACTTAATTAATCAATTAATTACTTCACTGCAAAATTGACTGGGGAATTGGTTTACTCAAACGGTTTGAGTTACTCTTAACTTGTCGGGTTTTACAGTGTGGAATATTTTAGCTGACTAAATGAAAAAAATTAAGTCAACGGGGTAACAAATTATTTTAAGTTGATACAACTTTTTTTTTTTATACTGCAAAGATGTTTTAGCAATACTAATCTTTTTTTGACAATTCTCTTTCTTTTAGATTTGTTAATTAGTATTATTCATTAGATGAACTAAAGTTTTTAAGTTGTCGGTTGCTAGTTGAGTTAACTTAAAAAGTTGATTGCGATAGGTTGCCTTATTTTTTTGAGTTAGGTCAACTTTTTTTCTTTTTTCTTTTTTTTTTACAGTGATAGATGATAGAATGGGATAGAATAGAAGGAGATGCAGGGATGTACTAGGATGGAGGTGGTAATAAATAAATGTAAGGTTACCCAGATAGCAAAATGACATCGGATCGGAACCGCCCCGGAGGTACCACAGACTCCAGAACGGATCTGCAAAACGGGTCCGTATCGGAACAGATAAGGATTACGGATCCGGACCGGATCCGGTCCAGACCCTATCCGTATCCGTAGACTAAGAGACTAATTAAATGATGATTGTGCATTAGTGATGAACACCTGCTGTTACTGAGAATTACAGAGGATCAGATGTTGATATTTTATTGGATAAAATGATTCCACCATCATGGAGAGCAGTGCTTGCTTTAGTTGGGCTCTTGGCCCTTGACTTCCTGTGTTAGATCTCTCTCTGTAACATTGAATGTGCTGTTGTAAAGCAGACCGGTCAGTGCTGTGCTGTGCTGTGCTGTGCGCGATTTTAGTTGTTTTCATATGATGAAACAATCATCAGGTGCTGACCTGTTTACGTCCAAAATGTATATGTATAAATATATATATATATATATATGTATATATATATATATTTTTAATATATAAATAATTAATTTTGTCTAAACTACTGCTATAGTAGTTATAGTGAATGAATTTCAAGTCTATGTAATGCATGTAAATATTTAAACTCCAGTACCATTTAGACACACACTATGGAAGCATATGTGTAGCAAAATTCAATGTGCAATGTAATATGCAAAATGGCAATGCAATATTCAAAATGGCAATGTATTTCTGTATTTAAATTTACATTTTCCATTACCCCATATATGCAAAGTTTGGTGCAGAAGGAAAATGAAAATGAAATTATAGTATTTACATTTGCCATTTCCAACAGTAGTCTTAATATGTAAATTGCATACCATTTTAACGCTTTATAAGTAGCGAAATTAAAATGAAAATATATAACCCGAATTGATTTGATATGTGTAACATGTCCAAGCAGAAATGGTAGCAAAATGATCATTTAAATGTTATTTGTCCTAAATGCATTTAGACTAACAGTTAGGACACTTGCGATCGCATTTTCATCACAACTCGTGGGATATGTGTAGCAAAATTCAATGCGGCTTTGAAAATGCATTCCGAGCTAACCACGCCCACCCTCCGTCATTCATTGCGTCAAGGTGGGGATTGGCGGAAGCGTGTTACGTTTAGATCGCTCGAGACATGGCGGCTGGAGATCTGATAATGCAGTCGCAAGTGTCCTAACTGTTAGTCTAAATGCATTTAGGACAAATAACATTTAAATGATCAGTTTGCTACCATTTCTGCTTGGACATGTTACACATATCAAATCAATTCGGGTTATATATTTTCATTTTAATTTCGCTACTTATAAAGCGTTAAAATGGTATGCACTTTACATATTAAGACTACTGTTGGAAATTGCAAATGTAAATACTATAATTTCACTTTCATTTTCCTTCTGCACCAAAATTTGCACATACGGGATAATGGAAAATGTAAATTTAAATACAGAAACACATTGCTATTTTGAATATTGCATTGCCATTTTGCATATTACATTGCACATTGAATTTTGCTACACATATGCTTCCATAACACACAGACATCAAGAACCAGCATATGAATCTCAACAATGGTGACAACAAACAAAATTATTCATGCATGCTGGGTAACACCATAGTAATAACTCCCATCATGCACTGCAGTATGAATAATTATTGTCACCACTGTTGAGGATCGTATTATAAGTGTTCATGTCTAAAAGCCTGAGCAATATAGTCTTTTTTTCCAATGTTTAAGTATTGCGATGGCATTTGTTCAACAGTACATTTTTGCAGTTCTGTAATAGTTGACTATCAGTCAACAAACCAGAGAGACACCTTCATGATGGTCATTCAAGGAACACAAAAGCCAAAAGTGTAAGCTCACCTGTTTCCTCAAGCTTTTACTTCAACAATGCACAAATGTTTGCTGTGAAACAATAATGCAATTGCTTAAAAGCAATCCGCTTTCATTTATTAAAAGGGTCAAGAGCCCAACTAAAGCAAGCACTGATCTCCGTGATGGTGGCATCATTTTATCCAATAAAACATCAACATCTGATCTTCTGTAATTCTCAGTAACAGCAGGTGTTCATCACTAATGCACAATCATCATTTAATTAGACGGATACGGATAGGGTCTGGACCGGATCCGGTCCGGATCCGTAATCCTTATCTGTTCCGGATCCGCTGCGCTGTGCAAGTGGACTCCGATACGGACCCGTTTTGCGGATCCGTTCCGGAGTCTGTTGCTATCAGGGTATTGCACACTGTTATTGCATAATGGAGGGGGGGGGGGGGGGCATTTAACTGTGGATTGTTTGGGGGAAGAAACTGTTCTTGTGCCTCGCTGTCTTGGTAATTGGGGCTCTGTAGCGCCGGCCAGGTGGCAAAAGTTCAAAAAGGGGATGACTTGGATGTGAGGGATCCAGAGTGATTTTCTGAGCCCTTTTCCTCAGTCTGGATGTATACAGTTCTTGAAGGGTGGGCGGGTGGCACCGATAGTCCGTTCAGCAGTCCGAACCGTTCTCTGTAGTCTTCTGATCCCTGATTTTGTAGCTGAGCCAAACCAGACAGTTATTGAAGTGCACAGGACAGACTCAATGATGGCTGAGTAGAACTGTTTCAGCAGCTCCTGTGGCAGGTTAAACTTCCTCAGCTGGTGAAGGAAATATAACCTTCGTTGGGCTTTTTTTACAATGGAGTTGATGTGAGTGTCCCAATTCAGGTCCTGAGAGATGATGGGTCCCAGGAACTTAAATGTTTCCACTGCAGTCACAGTGTTGTCTATGATGGTGAGTGGGGGGAGTGCAGGGGGGTTTCTCCTGAAGTCCACGATCATCTCCACAGTTTTGAGCATGTTGAGCTTCAGGTTGTTTAGACTGCACCAGACAGTCTGCTCTTAAACCTCCTGTCTGTAGGCAGACTTGTCACCGTCCTGGATGAGGCCGATGAGTGTGGTGTCGTCTGCAAACTTCAGGAGCTTGACAGGCCAGGAAGCAGACAGACTGGCTAAACTGACCATCTGCTAGCCGCCTCACGTCAGAAGTCAGTTCATTCTCAGCACATAGAGACTCAATCACCTAGATATCACACTATAGAAACTGTGTTTGTTCCCCGTACTAGACTATCAATTTAATTGATGTTCAACAAATAAAAAACAGATATAATACAGATAAACACATGATAAAGCATGGATTATTGAATATTAGATCCCTTTCTACAAAAGCACTTTTTGTAAATGATATGTTCACTGACCATAAACTAGATGTGCTTTGTTTGACAGAAACCTGGCTGAAACCAGATGATTACATTACTTTAAACGAGTCTACACCCCAAGATTACTGTTACAAACATGAACCATGTCCAAAAGGTAAAGGGGGAGGTGTTGCTACAATTTATAGCAATATTTTCAGTATTTCTTAGAGGTCGGGTTTCAAGTACACTCTTAAAACAAATGTGTTAAAAACAACACAACCTGTGTTGTACTTTAACTCAGCTGTGTGTCAAGTTAAGGACAACACATTTTGTGTTAATTCAATTTTAACACAACCAGTGTGTTATTCTTTTTAACACAGGCAGTGTGTTAAAATATTTAACACACTCATGTGTCAAAAATCATAAAAAAAATCAGGTGTTGGCATTTCCCAACAGCACTGCAGTAATGACTTTATGAACTACTTGACTTCCAAGATCGATACTATCAGAGATAAAATTGTAACCATGCAGCCGTCAGCTACAGTATTGCATCAGATAGTGCACTATAGATCCCCTGAGGAACAATTTCACTCATTCTCTACTGTAGAAGAGGAAGAATTGTACAAACTTGTTAAATCATCTAACCAACAACATGTATGTTAGACCCTATTCCATCTAAACTACTAAAAGAGCTGCTTCCAGAAGTCATAGATCTTCTTTTGGCTATTATTAATTCATCATTGTCATTAGGATATGTCCCCAAAACCTTCAAATTGGCTGTTAAGCCTCTCATTAAACAACCACAACTTGACCCCAAAGATCTAGTTAATTACAGACCGATCTCAAATCTTCCTTTTCTGTCAAAGATACTAGAAAATGTCCTCACAATTATATTCCTTCTTAGAGAAAAATGGTATCTGTGAGGAATTCCAGTCAGGATTTAGACCGTATCATAGTACTGAGACTGCTCTCATTAGAGTTACAAATGACCTGCTTCTATCACCTGATCGTGGTTGTATCTCTTTATTAGTTCTACTGGATCTTGACGCTGCGTTCGACACTATCGACAACAACATTCTTTTGAATAGACTTGAAAACTTTGTTGGCATTAGTGGAAGTGCCTTAGAATGGTTCAAATCGTACTTATCTGACCGCCATCAGTTCATAGCAGTGAATGAAGAGGTATCATATCGATCACAAGTGCAGTATGGAGTACCTCAAGGCTCAGTACTGGGGCCGTTACTTTTCACGCTTTACATGTTACCCTTGGGAGATATTATCAGGAGACATGGTGTTAGCTTTCACTGTTATGCTGATGATACTCAGCTCTATATTTCTTTGCGGCCCGGTGAAACACACCAAATTGAGAAACTAACGGACTGCATTGTCGATATAAAAAACTGGATGACGAGTAATTTCTTACTGCTAAATTCTGAAAAAACAGAGGTGTTAATTATTGGACCTAAAAACCCCACATGTAATAACCTAGAACATTATCTAACACTTGATGGCTGCTCTGTCAATTCTTCTTCATCAGTTAGGAACCTAGGTGTGCTGTTCGATAGCAATCTTTCATTTGAAAGCCAAGTTTCTAGCATCTGTAAAACTGTGTTTTTCCATCTCAAAAACATATCTAAATTGCAACCTATGCTCTCAACGTCAAATGCAGAAATACTAATTCATGCGTTTATGACCTCAAGGTTAGACTATGCTTTAGTCTAATGCTTTATTGGGTGGTTGTTCTGCACGCTTGATCAACAAACTACAGTTGGTCCAAAATGCAGCATCTAGAGTCCTTACTAGAACCAGGAAATATGACCATATTAGCCCGGTTTTGTCAACACTGCACTGGCTCCCTATCAAACATCGGATAGATTTTAAAGTCTTGTTAATTACTTATAAAGCCCTGAATGGCTTAGCTCCTCAGTACTTGAGCGATCTCTTATCACATTATAGTCCTCCAAATCTGCGATAATCGCTAGAAATTAAGTGTCCCCAACTGAGCACACCAGAGGCGACAGCGGCAAAGAACCAAAACTCCCTCTGTGACAGAATGGAGAAAAAAACCTTGGGAAAACCAGGCTCAGTTGGGGGGCCAGTTCTCCTCTGACCAGACAAAACCAGCAGTTCAAAAGTTTATATTTCTATTTTAATTTTGTTGCAATTTCTAACAATAGTAGTATTATGTAGTTAGGTATTTTATTATATTTTTTATTTTATTTTATATACACAATCTTTAGTGTTAAAAACGCTATATAAATAAAGGTGACTTGACTTGACAGAGCGGTCTTTAGAGGTGCAGTCGTTGGAGTACAGGGAGAAGAGCAGTGGGGAGAGAACACATCCCTGAGGGGCACCAGTGTTGGACAAGCGGCTGTTTGACATGAATTTCCCCAGTCTCACTTATGCATGGGCCAGTATGAGATTCTGACAGTATGATAACCTTAGATCAAAATATCTCGGTTTCACGGTATCACGGTATTGCGATTACAGCTCTAAAATATGTTATTTTTAAATCTCTGGGTAAAAAAACAACAACGTTTTTTTCCACTGAACACAATATATTTTATTTTTAAGAAACATATAGAACATTTTGGAACAGTAAACATGTCAGGCCAAATAATTAAAATAAATAATTGAATTATTGTTAATCAAATTAAGTGCAGTCACTTAAATGTGCCTAAACCTGCAGCTCAACAATAATCAGAACATAAATCAATTATTTTCTGTAAAAAAAAAAAAAAAAAAAAAACTTCTAAATGAAAAAAAATGCAGTCACTTAAGTGAACCTGAACCTACTGATCAATAATCAAAAACATAAATCAAAACAATTTCTGTTAAAAAAAAAAAAATGCAGTCATTAAACCTGCAGCTCAACAAGATTTTTGGAGACATGCTCACTTTCTACACATTCATCTTTCCAAGTCCAAGTTATGAGCGGTGAGGTACAAAGATGTGTGCACATACTCTCTCGCATAGGAGAGAGCGCGAATGTCACACACACACACACACACACACACACACACACACACACACACACACACACACACACACACACACACACACACACACACACACACACACACACACACACACACACACACACACACACTGTTTCTCTCCGTATAACACTCAAACAGTGGCAAAGACACCTGAGAGTCAGCAGTTTGTTTCTTTTTTAAATGTCGAGATTTTGAACAGATGTAAACAATGGCAAGAAGCTTAAAATTATAGATGTGATACTAGCTAAATTTAATTATTGTACTATTATTGTATGCAGAAAGTAGTACTTTAGTCTGCTATTCCTTGCTCTGTGAAGTAACGTGAGGGAGGAAACTGGTTGAGGTTAGCTAGTTAATTAGCCATGTTATCTGCCTCTGTAGCACTGAACACTGAAACAAATGAAGAAATGAAGATGACACAGATAACTTACATATAGTTTATGTACGACCTGGAAGTATTTATTTACCGATTGGCGCTAAAACATCATCTGTACGGAACATCGTTGTGTACGAAACATGGTTAGTCTACGTTACCCGAAAAATTTCAACAGAGGAAAAAGTTCCAGGAATTCACCCCTTTTGGCCTTCATCCTACACATAGGAGGAGGAGGGGTCATGTGACTCGTTACGCTCTTCAATGCTCACAGCTGAATAGCCTACTGCACTTTCCATCTTTGACAACACGTAAAAAACTGCATATACCTCAGAAATGGTAATAACTGAAAATTTTTGTGGTTTTGAAACCGTGAATTTTCCAAACCGCGGTATACCTTGAAACCGGTTATCATCCCATGCCTAGTCTCACTAGCTGCTGCCTATCTGTCAGAAAGCTGGTGGTCCACTGACAGATAGAGCTAGGGACAGAGAGCTGGGTTAGTTTGGTCTGGAGAAGTGTAGGGATGATGGTGTTGAAGGTTGAACTAAAGTCCACAAACAGGATCCTCACATAAGTCCCTGATTTGTCCAGGTGTTGCAGGATGTAATGCAGTCCCATGTTGACTGCATCATCCACGGACCTGTTTGCTCTGTAGGCAAACCGAAGAGGATCCTGCAAGGGACAGAGATCTAGAAGCCAAGAATGATTAAAACAGAGTCTGGGTGTTGTTGTTCTGTGTCTGTGATCAGATCAGCCAGTTTCTGTAAAGCTGAGCTCAGGTGTGCTTGCAGAGGAATGTAAACACACACGAGGATGAACGAGCAAAACTCCCGTGGCGAGTAGAAAGGCTTACAGTTAATGAAGAGCGCTTCTAGATCTGAACAGCACGTCTTCTTTAACACTGCTATATCTGTACACCACCTTTCATTGATGTAGAAGCATGTCCTGCCACCTCGCAATCTCCCTGTTGATTCTGCGTCCGCTCTAAACAGCTGAAAGCTCGGCAGATGAAGCGCACTGTCTGGAATGTTGTCGTTCAGCCAGGTTTCTGTGAAACACAGAGCAGCAGAGTTTGAAAAATCCTTATTTGTCTGGGAGAGCAGGAGTTTGTCCGTTTTGTTGGGTAGAGAGCAGAGATTCGCCAGATGGATGCTAGGCAACGGCATTTGAAATCCGCGCTGTCTGAGCTTCACAAGCGCACCGGCTCGCTTCCCCTGTCTGCGCATCCTGAAGCGTCTGAACAGCACCTCAGCTCCGCCGACTACTATGTTCAGCAAAACATCCGAATAATCGAAAACTGGTAGGAGATTTTGTGGTGTGTTCTGCCGAATGCTCAGCAGTTCTTCTCTGGTAAAAGTGTTTTAGAAACAAAAAACAGGAAAAACTAACAAAAACACTAAAACAACTGGATAGTGAAGCACCATCTTGAGATATGAAGCCCAAAACATGTAGTTTTATTTATAAACTTTATGTAAAATAAAGGTGAGATCATGAGGATTTTGATTCATCTCAGTGACTTGATTCTTTTTAATCCATTTACCCAATTCATTCACAAATCTATTCAGTTAATTCCATTTACCAGAAAGATTTGTTCAGATTCGTTCAACTGTTTAGACCTTTTCTGCAGGGTACATTTAGGTAATGTGAAGTCAAATTTATTTTTATAAAGTGCTTTTCATGGTTCCAAAGCAGCTTTACTGTTATTTCTGTAATGCCTTATTGCTTTGCCATAGAGCAAGTTTTAGGGCTCATATAACATTGATGTTATATGATGTAGTGTTGTCTTGTCTAGCACATATATTAGCGCTCTAATGACTCCAGTGGCACATGTCTGAGTATTCAGGAGCAATTGAGAAATTTAAATATTGGTCAGTGTTTTTTTATTAAGAGATTTAAATGTTGGTTGATTTTGTTCTACACAACAATAAGTAACTAATGAAAACATAAATGTTGCAGATGAAACATCTAGAAAAAGTCTGATGTTCAGATATACAACTGAGCATTCAAATATAATTAGAGTGTTCAGATAATGGTCAAGCTTGTTCTAAATTGCTTTGAGTTAGTAAAAGGGTCAAGAGCATAACTAAAGCAAACACTGATCTCCATGATGGTGGCAACATTTTAACCAATAAAACATCAACATCTGATCCTCTGTAATTCTCAATAACAGCAGGTGTTCATCACTAATGCACAATCATTATTTAATGAGTCACTTAATTATCTCATTAACTTAAACTCTTTGAGGACTTGGGATTTGACTTGAGACTTGCTTGTGACTTGAAAGGAATGACTTTGGTGGTCAGGTCCTCTGGTGAAATCAGCTGCTGAGTTCATGGGTGTAACAAACATTTGGCAGGACTTTTACATTCTGACCACTGTAAAAAAAAACATTCTGCAATTTTTCCAAAAAAAATTTGGCAGCTGTGGTTGCCAGAATAACTTAGTAAAAAACAAAACAGAAAAACTGTAAACACATTTACAGTATAGAACTGTAATTTGCAAACAAAGAAATTTGAACGCAAACCAAAAAATTCAACAACACACACTGCTATTAAAATTTGTTTTGTACCTTAAACATACTGACAACTACCATAATAGTGCAGGCGGTAAAAGAAAAAAACACATGAAGAATCAAAACATTTCAGCACAAACAGAATTATACACTAATATACAGAGGGTGCACAGAGTCATTCATGCAAACACAAAACACCATCATGGTAACAAACATGATACTTAATCAATTAACTTTCATTAAACAACAGAAGATGTAACATAAAGCCCAAATGTACATAACTGATAGCAAAAACTATTTAAAAACATGATTATTTCAACAAAATACTTTCAAATGTGGAGTGTCATGCAGGGAATTCTGGGAATATCAGTTTACAGTTTTTGACTAAATTATACATTGATTTGTTATTTTTTTACTTCTACAAACTGTACAGTTAACAGCATTTTACTGTAAAATTACATGAACTGTCTGGTTAGATCTTTTACATTCTTTCTCTGTATATAGTACGGGAACTTACCTATTAACAGTTTACAGTTAAAATTACACTTATTTTTTTACAGCTTACCCACCTCTGATCTTTAGATATATTTAGAGATCTTCCTATCTTCTACAGCCACTATATAGAAAGAAGTAAAACTGGATTAATCATAATGGGTAGTGTACTCTCATCTCTTTTTGCATTGTGGACCAAATTTTACTTTCTTAACTTTTTCTATGCATGCAAGTCCATAAATGGCAAAACTATCAAATATAATTTGAATTTAGTTCAGTAGTAACCTGTTCTACCTCCCTATGATTACTATTCCAAGCAGCTGTAGCCCTGAGCAGCCAAAATGGTACCATAAAATTGAGAGAACTAGATTATTCTTGGTCTTTTGTTCTGCCAAATAAATATTAATTTACTAAATGCTGAGACGTTTGATCATTCGTTTTGATCGTTTCTACCCTACCAAACATAGAGAGAGTTAGTACTTCCCACCTTGCCAAGTCTGTTTTTATTTTTTCTGAGAGCCATGTATATTTGGCCAAGTACAGCCGTGATCATTTAACGGAGTAGGCCAGCTTCCTAAGATCATAAATTTTTCTGCATTTACTTTATATCGAGAAACTAAGCCACAGTCGCACATTGTCTACACTGTTTGTTAAAAAATGTTGCAATTTTCACAAACATAAATATGTTCATTTATGTTTATGTTATGTTAAAATTACGTTAAAACGTAATTTTTACTTATCCATAATCCAATTTTATTATATGGATAAGTAAATCATCTTGACATAAGATGCCTTTTAATATTCTCTGAACGGTCTTGGCACTCAAGATATCATGCATGTTTCTTTTGGTAATTCTCTCTGAAGAAAAGAATAAACAAGAATTAAACTATACGATTATTTCACTGTTTTTTTTTTACGATTATTGAAGTGTTTTTTTTTTTTTTTTCATAAAGTGTGGTTCTATTATTGTGATTGCTCTTGTCTGTCTGTCTGTCATTTATACTCTTTATACTGTGCATATTTTTAAAAAATGATTATGGTTAGGTTTAAGCTGTGGCATTAGTGGCACAAAATATATTTTAAATGCTATTAATTACTAAAATGGTAATTTTCCCGCACATTTCTGTCTATTACGTTTTATATGTTATTTTTATATTCTCTATAAAATGGGTATGTTTAGGTTTTGGGGTATAGTTTAAAGGACATAAAAATCTAATTCATTTATTGATAAAATTCATAAAATTGATAAAAACATCCTTTACAAGTATCTTTATGATTTAAAAGATTTGTACTTTTTTAGCCGTAAATATGTAACAATATTTATGTTTTATATGTCCAAATTCCATGTCCCAGCATATTTGTAAATGTTATGCACTAATGCCTATGTATGAACACTGAGACCAGGCATAATTCTGTCTGTCTGTCTGTCTGTCTGTCTGTCTGTCTGTCAGGCGATGCAGTACATGGAGCTTCTCCCCGAAGAAAGGCGACCTGTGGCTGGCACAGCAGGATCGTTATATCGCCACAAGCAACTGATAAAACAGCTTCCTTCCTACGATCACGACCCTGCATACTGCCACAGCCTGTCTGAGGTGGAGTTGAAAGCTATGGCTCAGTTTGTGAAATCCTTTAAGGAGGAATCCTTAGCAGTAGGAGAGGTTGCCCTGCCTGGAGAAAAATGTACAGCAGTGAAGAATGAAAAGGACTCCCAAGAACAGCCAGATCCTGAGACTACCACAAATGGAACAGCACAGTCTGCTCTCAGCAATAAGAGTGAATACGTGAGTTTAGTTCAGTCTTTGCAAATGGCTGAGCGTGTAAACGCAAGCTAATTCTAATGACTAACCCAACACCCTACCATTAAGGACATGCTCAAATAGAGACTTAATCTCCTCCTGAAGGTAATTTATAGCTTTAAACACAAACATACCCTGATAGCAAGAGACCACTGAATCAATGTTAAAAATTGAGTTGACAATGTTGATTGCATTGAATTAACATCATTTTTGCAACCGCAATTAATGTTGAAAAAAGTTTTAAATTTCAACAAACTACCATTATTGTGATCAGCGTTTGTTTTAGTTGGGGTCTTGACTCTTGTACATCAATGTTAGGTTTTTGTTACCTGTTTTAGTAATGTGCGAAAGATACAATTGTTGAGGCAGTGAAAACTAAGATCCACTGGGATCAGGTGATGGTGATTGTGAGATTATTTAAATAATTGCTAACAAGTGTTTTGAGTTTTTATGTGTGATGTTACAGTGCGAGATTAAAGCAGGGACACAGCTATCATACTTCTGTAAATTAACAGAAGTATGATACAGAAACTCAACAATGGTGATAATCAACAATAACATTTTATGCTGAAATGCATGCTGGGTATCAACATAGTATAAAACTCATTCATGATTCCCAGCATGCATTGCAGTTGATATGTTTATCTGATTTAGTTTGATGATTGTCACCATTGTTGAGGTTTGTATGATGAGTGTTGATGTCTAAATCTCTCTGTATGGTTTGCCACAGTATTATTGCTTATGCAAAACAGAGCATTTGCATCAGTAAGGGAAGATCAACTTCAACGCCTTTTAATGTTTTTCAACTTTGGCACAGTTTGACGTCTATTTAACTTTAAGACGTCTCATTCTTTGGTAATGCATAAGTGTTTATTTTAAAACACTGTTGTAAGCACTGAAAGAAAATTAACTTAACTCTTTCCCTGCCAGCGTTTTTTAAAAAAGTTGCCAGCCGCTACCAGCATTTTTGATGATTTTCACCTAACTTTGACGACCCCCAGAAAATTTTCTGCTATGAATATAAGAACATATTATATATCAAAATAAAGGACCAAGTCTCTGCTTTTAAACAAAAAAAACTATTTTATTCTATCTTTATGTGTTCATGTTTTATGACCATTTGAATGCAGGTGGGTACCATCAAAAATACAACATTTTGGACAAAAAACTGAGAAAAATGCATTTTTATCAAAGTAGCGCATTTTCATGCAAAATACATTCAGATGTCATATTCTTTCACCTGTAAATAATTATATGAATAATTTAAATTGCATTCAATAAACAGAACAAACAGACACACACACACACACAGGCTACATACATGCATATGCATATGCATACATATACTGTACATGCACGCACACACACACACACACACACACCCCTATTCAGATCGACGGATCGGTTACAACTACAGATGTTTCTGTGTCTGTAAATGCATCTCTCTCACTGACTACTTCGTCCCGATCAGATTCAAAATGGCCAAAGCATGATCTACATAGGCTCTATATAAGAACTACATTTTCTCTGATCCTTCCATTTATGCCGATCGTCTTCTATTCTTACCCTAAAGACCTGGAAGTCCCATAACTCATTCAGGACATGCACTAGGGCTTTCCTTACCGTAATACACATAGAACACGGATTGCTGTAAAAACTCGTCAATGGCGGGGAAGCGTTGTCTCTTAATT
Organism: Acrossocheilus fasciatus; assembly: GCA_036784905.1. Taxonomy (NCBI): domain Eukaryota; kingdom Metazoa; phylum Chordata; class Actinopteri; order Cypriniformes; family Cyprinidae; genus Acrossocheilus; species Acrossocheilus fasciatus. The sequence continues at coordinate 30,764,325 of CM071959.1, forward strand.
GACGAGATATCTCGTCAATGGCGGGGAAAGAGTTAATGAAAAGCAATTTCAACTTGTTTTCAACATGCGAGTGCAAAAGTGTTAATTCAGAAAAAGAATCAGAATGAGCTTTATTGCCAGGTATGAACAATATACAAATTGACTATTGTGTGTACAGGTAGGTATATTACAATAGACGGTTTTGTATGTACAGGTATATTATGTGCAAATTTCAAATGTAGACTAAGGATGTGTGTTAGATAAGTGTATGTGTATAAATATTTGTTCCACAAATATCGTCAAGTGTTCAAAAGATGGATTGCCTGAAGGCAGAAACTATTCCTGTGCTGGCCATTCTGGTGATCAGAGCTCTGTCGACCAGACGGCAACAGTTCAAAGAGGGAGTGTGCTGGATGTGAGGGGTCCAGAGTGATTTTGCCAGCCCTTTTGCTCACTCTGGATAGGTACAGTTCTTGGAGAGTAGGGAGGGTTGTACCAATGATTCGCTCAGCAGTCCGGACTACCCTCCGTAGTCTTCTGAGGTCAGATTTGGTAGCTGAGCTGAACCAGACAGTTATTGAAGTGCAGAGGATGGATTCAGTGACGGCAGAGTAGAACTGTTTCAGCAGATCCTGTTACAGGTTGAACTTCCTCAGCTGGCGAAGGAAGTACAACCTCTGCTGGGCCTTTTTAACAATGGACTCAATGTGATTGTCCCACTTCAGGTCCTGGGAGATAGTGGTGCCCAGGAACCTGAATGACTCCACAGTCGTTACAGTGCTGATGGTGTGTGGGGGGAGTGCAGGGGTTTTTTCCTGAAGTCCAATATCATCTCCACTGTTTTGAGCATGTTGAGCTCCAGGTTGTTAAGACTGCACCAGACAGCCAGCTGCTCAACCTCCTGTCAGTAAGCAGACTCGTCACCGTCCTGGATGAGACCGATGACTGTAGTATCATCTGCAAACTTCAGGAGCTTGACAGAGGGGTCTTTAGAGGTGCAGTCATTGGTGTAGAGGGAGAAGAGTAGTGGGGAGAGGACACAGCCCTGAGGAGCTCCAGTGCTGACCGTACGGGTGCTGGATGTGTATTTTCCCAGCCTCACTAGCTGCTGCCTGTCTGTCAAGAAGCTATAGATCCACTGACAGACAGAGTTAGTTTGGGTAGGAGGAGGTTTGGGCTGATAGTGTTAAAAGCTGAGCTTTTTTTAAGTCCACAAACAGGATCCTCACATAAGTCTCTGGTCTGTCTAGATGTTGCAGAACATAATGCAGTCCCATATTGACTGCATCATCCACAGACCTGTTTGCGAATTTCAGACAGACTGGTGTAACACAATCTGGGCCTGGTGCTTTTTTCCTTTTCTGCTTCTGGAAAGCTGATGTAAAGGCATGGGTCCTACTTCTTGCCTTATCGTAACACCGTGTCTACATCGGATGCGAGCGGCACGCCACGACAAAATACTATAGAACTCATAATCAGTGATGCAGTCTACACTGGATGCGGCGCCGCAACACGATAATCCCCAACAGTAAACTGCTGCCGCGTTCTATTTATGACATATTGACACAAATTTCAAATGATGGTTGCTTTGTCACGTCCAGTGTAGACAGACCGCAACAGGACAACTAGACACGGTGTAAGCCTTCTTTTGTTCTGCAGACTTTTCCTCTTTTGTATTTTATCTGCCATCTCCATCTTTCTGTCATCGCTAGGCTCGGTTAATGTCCGTCATGTGCACTGATGAGCTTGTTGAAATTAAAGGTACATCCTTCTGAGACCAATGTTTACAGAGATCTGATTATCTGAATATAAGTTTATTAGGAAAAAGAACAGCTGAACATCAGTTCTTTAATAAAATATATAATTGGTTATATAATTATTTTGCTTAAATTGTTACTGCCTTGAGTTATTATTTTGGAATAAATGTAAAATGCTTAAAAACACTAAACTGGTGAGATTATACTTGGTTTCAATAAATAGAATAGCCTATTAATTACTTTTTTAATGTAAAAGTACAAAATAGATTTTTACTCGAATAATCTATGTAATGTTTAACATACAATTAAAAAAATAAAATAAATGCGAGGACTTTGCCTTTGCATTTTGGTTGTTTATGGCTTGTTTCTGAGGTGTTTTGTATAAGAAATTATGATCCGCACTCACAAGCACAATCTTCTTTTTCCTTTATATTTAACAATCATTACCATTGTTTCTGAGGTGATCATCATTGTGAAGATATGATGGCATAACTGCAAACAAAGAGACAGCAGGCCAGCAGTGTTCTATCAAACTTCTGGTGATTTTATAGAGTTTTTGTTGACCTAGACTTAAGTAATTTGACACCTATTGACACCCTTAATTGTCTGTACATACTACTAGTCTGTCCTACTACTAGGTAAATAAAATTGGTAAAAATAAAGGTACTTCAAAAGGTTCTTCAAGCGATGCCATAGAAGAACCATTTTTGGTTCCACAAAGAACCATCTCTTCCTTAGCTTTTTATAATCTGAAGAAACTTCTTTCACCACAAAGAACCTTTTGTGAATCAGATGTTAAAGGTTCTTTATGGAACCATTTAGACAAAAAGGTTCTTCTATGGAATTGTGAAGCAACTTTATTTTTAAGTGCATACCAGTATACCAGGGGCAGACAGACCATATAAGCCGTGGATAGATAGATTTATCAGCTTTACATGGATAAACAAAAAAAAATAGTGATTCAATGAGACAACAGAGATCAATTTAGCAAAAAATAAATAAATAAATAAAATAAAACATTAGTGTCATTGTTCAGATCAGTATTGATATTGATATCAGTATCAATTATGAAAGCAGTTATGTTCAGCTGTGTAGAAAAATGTGAAGTCATCATCCATCTCAGTTCAGTTCTCATCAAATAATGTCAGTACAGTCAGTTCAGTAATATTGCTGAATATTAAGTGTCCCCAACTAAGCAAGCCAGAGGTGATCAGTGCTAGAAATGGAGAACGAAAAACCTTGGAAGAAACCTGGCTCAGTCAGGGGACAAGTTCTTCTCTGGTCAAATGAGCAAACATGGTGTAGTTTAATTCCAGGCTAAAAGATTGTAGATTGGTATCGTTCATAATATTTATCTAGTTCCTACTACTTGAAGATTAGGGTACATCACAGTTGACCTAATTAATGCAGGCTAACAATCCTATAACAGATTTGAATAATAGAAATGTGATAGTGTGCTATGTGTAAGCCAGGTTAAAGAGATGGATTTTAATCTAGATTTAAACTGACAAAGTGTGTCTGTCTCCCGAACACTGTTAAGTAGATTGTTCCAGAGTTTGGGAGCTAAATAGGAAAAGGATCTGCCACCTGCAGTTGATTTTGATATTATAGGTATTGTCAATTGGCTAGAATTTTGAGATCGCAATATACAGGAGGAACTGCAATAAGAGCTCACTCAAGTACTGAGAAACCATTTACAGCTTTGTAAGTAATCAGCAGTTTTTAAAAATGTATGCAATGTTCAATAGAGAGCCAGTGCAGTGTTGACAGAAGCAGCTAATATGATTCCTGGTTCTAGAAAAACTCGATCTGCTGCAGTTTGAACCAGCTGGAGTTTGTTTATTAAGGATGCAGGCCAACCACCCAATACAGCTATACAATAATTTCGAATAATCTGCCTTGACATCATGAACACATGGATGAACTTGTCTGCATGTGTCATTTGTGAGCATATGTGTCAAGTTAGAGATATTTTTAAGATGTGGTTTTACAAATGCTAGAGATGTGGCTTTTGAATGAAAGATTGCTATAAAATAGCACATCCAGACTGCTAACTGTTGATGAAGACTTGATAAAGCAGCCATCGAGTGTTAAAGAGTATTCTAGGTTACTGATTGCAGAGGCATTTGGTCCAGTTTATTTTAAAGTTTATTTATTTATGTATTTTTATGATTTAGTAATAGGAAATTACTAGTAAAGAATTGTTCCTCAGGGGGACTGAACTTGTTGAAGCTGTATTTTTCATTAATTTAGCCACTGTATCAAATAAATACCAAGGGTTATGTTTGTTCATCTAACAGTGTCAAGAAGAAGATCTAGCTGGTTTTCTGCCTTTCTATAGGCAGAAACACTGTCCTTCCATGCAGTTCGAAATACCTCTAGTTTTGTTTTCTTCCAGCTGCGCTCCATTTTCCGGACTGCTCTTTTAAGGCTGTATATCATTTAAGCACTTTTGTAGAAAGGGATCTAATATTCATCAAGCAAAGCTTTATCATTTGTTTGTCTTTATTATATCTGTTTTTTTTACTTATCAGTGTATCAATTAAATTGATAACCTTAAATGAGTTAGCATGTTTTTTATTGTATTTGCTAGTTCAGGGAACAGACACAGACTCTATAGTATGATATCTAGATAAAAGAGGCTGTAATGTGAGGAGGCTAGCAGCTGGTTGGTAGCAGACAGTCTGTCTGCTTCCTGACCTTTCTGACCTCTCGATTACCGAAAATATTGACTTACTCAACTAAATCATATGAAAAAAAATTGTAACTGTATATTTTCATGTTTTCTCAAGCAGAGCAAGTACAGAATGTGCACTGAAAATGTAATTTTTTGGCATGGGAATGTATGTTAACGATATTTGGCAACACACTTGAGCAAACTAATCAAAGTATAGCACATTGCACTCAGCAAACCTAGACTCTTTCTAAAGCATGCATACACAAGTAAAGTCAAAGCGGAGTTTGAAGAGTACATTTTTAATTAACAAAAGTTAATTGCTGTCGAATTTTGATGTTAAATATTTAGTCCATATTGATAATACGTTTAGTCCTTAAAATATTATTCGGTTTCACTTTATTTTGATGGTCCCTTTAACACATTCTATTGACTATAAGTAATGTTGCACCTACATTTATACTAACTCTCATTAGAGTGTTAGTGTATTAGTTGACTGGTAGGGTTAGGGTTAGATTAAGTTGACACATTCTTGCAAAGTTACTTATAGTCAGTAGAATATCGGTTGGGAGACAAACACAATGAGAAGTTAGCAGATATGAAGCAAACAGTCTACTAATACTCTTATGAGAGTTTGTTGACATGTATTTTCAACATTACTTGGTGTCAACAGACCATCAAAATAAAGTGTTACCTATTCTATGTTAAATATAAATATAATGCGAGAGATCATGTGACCCTTCGACAACAGTGCGCGCACAGTCCTTTGCTCTGCTCACTCTTTCAAATATTCTACAATCCTGATAGTAAATTTCAAACCACTCTCTATCATCATGAGTACTTCAACGGTCAAGGACAATCGGAAAAGAGTGATTGAGCAATCGCCAATAAAGAAAAAATTAAAAGATTACACTATCACCAAAGAGGATCTTGATGGTGCCATTGCTAATCATCAAGCTAGCGCTTAAAGAGCAGTAAAGTACTTTGGATTCGGTTGTGGCCTCGACAGTAAGAGATGCGATAGACTCTGTACTGATCCTGGCATTGCGTGATCTACATATGGACAAAGACCAACAATTCTATAAAAGAGCTAAATTCATATCACTGTGAAGCAGATACGTGACCGGGTCGATTCCATTCAAGCAGCTGCACGTGAGGATAGGAGGACAGTCACGAACCTGAGAAAGCAGCTAGAACAACTTACCGATAAAGTAGCTAGAACAACTTACCGATAAAGTGACGAACATGGAAGATAGGAGCAGGAGAAATAACGTATGACTGGTGGGGTTGCCGGAGGGGGCGGAAGGCTCTGATGCAGCCGGCTTCCTCAGAGCTAATCTTTCCAAAACTGCAAACTTGTCTAGTGACTGGTAAGCCTTGAAATCTCTTCTTGGAGCTAATGGAGAGAAGGTTTGATTACCAGTTCTTGACATTGTGGGCTTTTTGGGGACATGTTTTGCATTGGAGTGGATCAGTCACATGTCCAAAGATTTCTCTGTTTTTTTTTTTAGGCAGACCTATATTCTTGGTAACGTGCAGTTTGTTTTGGTTCTTGTTCAGAGTTGTTTGTCGTTCCTTTTTTTACTTTTATTTTATACAACAGACATTAATATCTTTATTTATTTCATTTGATTTTTAAAAGGATTGCGCACTCGGGTGGTTTGGCATATAGAGTTACTTTAAGGAGATGTCTTCCTTTGTGGGATTGGATTGCACCATCTTCTGGTTGACCATCTGTTTCCTTGGTGTGTGGTGGAATTGTTGATCGCATTACAATGTCTTTTTCTGTCAAATCTGTTTGGAATCGGGAATTATCTGACCTTAATTTATCTGTAAACTTGGGAGAAAGTGTGGTCTAACCTCTAAAAACTTGGCTCATCGTCTTATACATTTCAAAGTTATTCATAGAGCATGTAAGAGAGCACTCTTTGCAAAAGATTCTAAACGAAACTACAACCAAATTACAAGTGCCATTTCTGTAATACTACGTTAGCAGGTACTTTTCTTCATATGTTTGGGGAGTGTCCGCAGTGACTGTAATAATCTATGGACACATGTAAACTTTGTTTTATCCTCGTTATTACAAATTGATTATATGGTTAAGCCAAGTTTATGTCTCATTTTATGTACAGCGGCACGAATTGATGGCGCTGTTGATGTTTGGCAGTGTTCTTTTTCTGAAGTACTGGTAGAGGATATCTGTTGTTGTTGTTTTTGTTTTTTTGTCATGAATGGATGATGTATTAATTATGTCTTCTTTTTTTCTTGTTGTTTTGAATGGATGTTGTGATGTTGTGTGTAAAAAACAATAAAAAGTTGATAACAAAAAATATAAATATAATGCTTTAAATATATTAAATATAAATATATTAATATTAAATATAAATATAATGCTTTAATCAACACTTTTCACAATAAGTTAATCTTGATAGCTGTAATAATAAAAACATAGTAAAAGTTTTCCACATGTAATACTATAGCAATGGGCTTTAATTTCACCATTTTGACATTTTGTTGTTGATCCAACTTTGCTATTTTCCCCTAACTCCTTCGTATCTTCTCTGTCTCTCAGCATTGCAGTGGCTGTGGACAGTTGGCAGCTATGGACAGTCCTGTGGTGTACGCCGACAGGGCCGGATACTCGAGACTGTGGCATCCAAACTGCTTTGTGTGCTGCGAGTGTGGCGAGGCTCTTGTGGACCTGATCTACTTTTGGAAGGAAGAAGCACTGCTGTGTGGACGCCATTACTGCCAGAGCATCAGACCTCGCTGCCTGGGCTGTGATGAGGTAAAATAAAATGCATTTTAAAACACATTTTTACTAAAAGGTATAAAGAAATTAACCAAACTTTTGGAAAACTTTCACAACAAGGCATAAACAAGAAATCCACATTTGGTTACATATTTATTAGCTTCAGAGAAAAACCTCCAGTGTTAAATCAACACTCCCAGTGTATATGTAATCCACACTCAGAGTGTTAAAAAAGCAGAGGTGTAAAGTCCAGGGGTCAGAAAGTAAAAGTCCTGCCATGTGTTTATTCCACCCATGAACTCAGCAGCTGATTTCGCCAGAGGAGGAACCAAGTCATTCCTTTCGTTACAAGCAAGTCTCAAGTCAAATTCCAAGTCCTTATAGAGTTAATGAGATAATTAAGTGACTGAAGAAAGCAACATCACTGAAGAAATAAGAAACACAAGAACATATGACTTGAGCCACAGTTGGATGGAATCAACTGAAAGAAAAAAACAAACAAAAAAAACAACAACACGATGCCACCATAATTGTTGTCAGTGTTTGCTTTAATTGGGCTCTTTACACTTTTAGTAACTCAAAGTAATTTGCTTCTAAGCAATTGCAATATTGTTTTACTGCAAATATTTATGTATTGCTGAATCAAACCTTGAAGTAACAGATTAACTTTTGGCTTCTGAATATGAAAACTCATTTGAATGAACATCATGAAACAGTTTCTCTTTGGTTTATTGAAAGACCTGCTGTTAACAAACTGAACCACTGAAAGACAGAGAAAGAAGAACAGAAAAAAAGAGACGAGACAAGCAGAAATACAAGAACTACAACTGACTTCAGCCACAGCCTTAGATGAAATCAACACAAGATAAAAGAAGACATTAAATCTCTTGAGATTTCAGCAGAGGATGATTAAACAACTCCACAAACAGCATCACCAGCTTCACACGTTACTAACCAGATTGACTTTAAGATGCTGATGTTTTAGTTTTGTTTGAATTACCATTATCGTGGTCAGTTTTTGTTTTAGTTGGGCTCTTGACCCTTGACTTAAAACATTACAATTACTTTGGCTGCCGAGTTCTGGCAATCAGGTGTTGATGGTTAGACTTCAATAAAGAAATCACCAGCATTTAGGGACATTCACAACTGATTTCATTCAAAGCATGGTCAGTGACTGGTTGAAATCCTTGGTCTCGTTCACATAAGCCACAATGCACAATGCTCAGTTGTAAGACTAATTTTTTAAAAGTATATTGGCACTAGAAGTTTACAACTGCATTACAGACATCAAGACTCAGCGTATGAATCTCAACAATGGTGGCAATCAACGTATTCAGACAAACAGATCATCTGTGAACATTACAAAACACGCTACTAAAAGTCACAACAAAATAGCAAAACAAATGGAAATAGTAAAACAAGCTGCATAATTTTATTCATGTCGCATTGCATGCTGGCAGCCATGGATGAGTTTTGACTGGTGCCACTATATAACAAAATTAACTAATAAACTTACTAGTGACAATACTCCAAATTACATCATTTACACTAATTACATCTTTTTTGAAACACACAATCTTACTCTCTTTTAGTTTTTTTACATTTTTTTATTAACTTATTTATTTCTTTGCCATAACTAACATGTCTAAACAAACACACAGTTATGGCGATCAAAGTAATTGCAATGTTTTAAGTCAAGGGTCAAGAGCCCAACTAAAGCAAACACTGACCTCGATAATGGTAATTCAAACAAAACTAAAACATCAACATCTAAAGCCAATCTGGTTAGTAACGTGTGAAGCTGGTGATGCTGTTTATGGAGTTGTTTAATCATCCTCTGCTGAGATCTCGAGAGACTTTATTGTGTTCTTTTATCTTGTGTTGATTTCATCGAAGGCTGTGGCTGAAGTTAGTTGTAGTTCTTGTATTTCTGATTGTCTCGTCTCTTTTTTTTCTGTTCTTCTTTTTCTTTCAATGGTTCAGTTAGTTAACAGCAGGCGTTCTTCATTAATGCTCAATCATCACTCAATTACTAAACTAATTATATCATTAACTTTAACACTGACTCAGTGTCACTTTTTTAACACTCTGAGTGTGGATTATATATACACTGGGAGCGTTGATTTAACACTGGAGGTTTTACTGTGTTGAGATGTGTATGTGAAATAAACACCAATTAATTCTCTGTGCCTCTCTCACTTTCTTTTGTAGCTGATCTTCTCAGAAATGTTCCTGCAGGAGGCCAGTGGTCATGTGTGGCATAAGGAACACTTCTGCTGCTGGCTGTGTGGGCAGAATCTCAGAGTTCAATGTGGTTGTGACAAGCGCCAATCAAAATAGTTCAGAATAGACAGAAAATACTCCACAATATGTTAAAATGCCACTATATGTGTTTTAAACACAATTTTCCACTATTTTAACTATTTTTGATTTGCATATAGAAACCCATGCAAAGCCTGACTTAGCATATCAGCATCCTCAAAAACAAAAAATATCAGTGTTTATTGATAGTCTAGGAATTATTAAAGGGGTCATGAATTGAGAAATCAAATTTTACCTAATTTTTTGACACATAAGACGTCATTGTACTAAAATGTATAAAAACAGACTGTACTTTGCAGAACTCAAAACTTCCTTGTTAGTCCAAAAACAACTTTTCTTGAAACAAAGCTGCCAAAACTAGTTTCCACTTCTGAGTTTTAATAGAGTCAGCAACAAGACTGCCTGCACAGACACAGATCAGTGTCTGATTCCGCTAATGCATTATATGAACATGTTTACATTGTAGACACGTGTCTTTAATCAGTGGTCAAATTAGAGGTTTTCTCAGGTCCCAATATCTGTACCTGATCCAGTTCAACCCGAGACACTTCTCACCCAACATGCATAAAATATTTTTTAGAAAAAGAAAAACCCAACCTGAGACAGACCCAATAAATACAGCTTCGGTCTGTTTTTGTTTCAAACCCAACTGGACCCAAATGCACGTCAGTAACAAATGATGGCTTTTTCATCTGGGTATGGCACAAACCAAAATCACAACAAAAAGAAACACTACAGCAGATGTAGATTTTTCTTACCTTATTTGTAGAAAATATGTCCTCTGATCCTTTTTTGTAACAAAAAAACAGCTGTTTTTAAACCCATGTTGCCATAAACCAAAATTATGTAGCCTATACTTATCTGAAGGAATAGATAAACTTAGCATAAGCTGTATGTTGTACCTCAAAAAAGGAAATTTAGGTTAATACTGATAAGAAAATCCCCACATTCATTTGCTTAAATACCCAGTGGCTTGGGTATTGCAGAGCGCCATTTATACAGAGTTTGGTAATTTTACAATAAAGAACAGATGGACAGAAAACATTTACATGTATTCATTTAGCAGATGCTTTTATCCAAAGCAACTTACAATTTGGGGAATACAGAGAAAACAGAGAAAAAAGAAGCATAATAGCATTTGTTTTAAAAAATAAAACATTGTTAGATGCCTGAAATGAAACATTGGCATATTTTAAAAGAATTTGGGTCCCACTTTGACCACTTTTAACTTCATCAAAAAATAAGTACAATTTACTTCTTGTGTTCATATTGTATTACAAAAGACTTCTGCTGCTATTGAGGGGGATACGGGTAAGGTTAGGGACAGGTTTGGTGGTCTGGGTAGGTTTAAGGGTGGGTTAAGCTGTAAGGGATGGGTCACCAGTGTAATTATAAATGTGATTACAGAAATTAATTACAGATGTAATTACATGCAGGTATTTTTGAAAATATAAGTACATTGTAAAAACATCAATGTACTGTACACAATAAGTGCATTGTACTAAATGAGTCATTTAAATGTAAGTACATTACATTTATTTAAAAAAACTCAAGAATCAAGGCTAACTAATGTCAGTTCTGACCCATGTCTGAGGCACCTGTCAAACTTTTGAACCCAAAACTGCTTGGGTTTTGGATCTAAGACAACCTCTAGTTCAAATCAGAAGGCCAAACAAAGTCCCTTTCAAGGAAAGACACTCAACGTCATGTGCTAGTTTCAGTTATCAGTTCATGACCCTTTTAAGAGTACTAAAAGAGTTTCTATTGATACATTAACTGATGGAGATACATTATCTGACCATTTGAATACTTTTATCTCAATCAGTCGTCACTCATTTTTACTTGATTATTTGGAGAAAGTGGTCCACAAACAACAGTGATTTAAGTCTGCTTACAGCAAAACTATTCATGATGTCAGCCTGCACTCAGGAGTTTGTCCAATCAAATGCTCAAGAAGGTTTTTTGTTTTCAGTCCTACGGCATCCAATACTGCCACATTGCAAGAACTCGGCTCATCACTACACAGATGAACGAGCTTGAATTCAATGCTTTCAATGGGAAACCTTTATGGTCATAAGGTAATCCAAGGTAATATAAAATGGCACAACTATGAGTGTGATACGAACAACAGTGGAGTGTTATAAAAAACTAAAAATCCCAACCCTCAGAATGTTGAAAATGTCACTTTATAACTACTAACGAATAAATGCTGAGTTGCTTCATTAAAGTTAAAAGCTTATTGAATTATATACAGTAGAGTATTATGAGACAGAGTGAGTGATTACCTGCATCTGAACTGAAACAGCATTCATTCTTCAGCTCAGTCTCATATAGTTAAAAAGTTTGTTTTAATGTCCACTGAGAAAAGCGTCAAAATCTCCATTACTAACACACAGCCTGTTTCTCAATATCTAATACTACCATTAAATGCTACTATTATTTATATAAAATATTATTTATTGAACAATAATAGCCATTATAAAGGTATAAGAAGTTTGTACAGCAGGAAATAAACGCAAGTAAACAGTCTTGCAACAGTAATTCAGTCAAAAAGACAAGGCATGGCTCTAATAAATAAATTAACCATGAAACATATTACTTATTACTACTTTAATGTGGCACTAAAACACTTTCACAACACTCACCCAATGTGATATCAGTCCACAGGGTTTGGTCCAGTTAGTGATTCTCAATTCCCATCCTGGGGACTGCACATTTTGTTTTTTCTCCCTTATCTGTTTCAGTTTGTGAATAAGAGAGACATCCAAAATGTGCAGTGCTGTGGGTCCCCAGGACAGGAATTGAGATCCACTGGATTTAATTGACATTCATGGTGATGCAGTTGTTGAATTGTTTAAAAAAGGCAGAGGTTTTAATGTTGAACTGTCATTCTGCACACACTTTGTTTCAAGGGCATACATAAATATTGCCAGTAGCTGCCAGATACAAAAGCCAGAGCCTGTCAAGCTTAAGTACGTAGGTGAGAGTTCATGAAGTGAGTTCCTACAAATAGTTCCTTGCACTGAGGAAATAATTGTAAGAGCTTTTTATTGCAAATGTTTTTGTAAATATTAAATTACTGAAAGGAATTTGCTTTGGATTGAATCCATAGGTGAGTGTGCATGAGTGTTTGAAGTTTAATTTAATGTAAGGTTTTCAAACAAAAGTAATTGTGAGTTAAAATGATCATCGATCATCGCCGTTATGAAATGTGTCCTGTCGTATTGAGAACTGCATTTATTAACCAATTAGTTAAATTTCTGGAAGCAATTGTATTCTTGTTGTTTTTGACAAAAGTATATGTTTTTCATGAGAAAATATGCCTTTATGGTAGCTATTGTTTATTTGTATTTAGTCAATGACTCATTAAAATTAGACTGAAGGTCAGTGACTAAACTGGAAGAGAGGAAAGATTTGGATAACCTATTTTCAGCTAGTTGATTTGGAAATTGCCATACAAACTGGAATGTCAACCTTTTGTATCTCAGTTTAACAAATAGATTTTTAAAAGGGTTCACATTGCTCAATGTATTTTAAAAAGTTACTCACAGCTTTTAATCTCTCTTGTCTAAACGCTTAATCAGTAATTGCTACTTTTGTGTAGGTATTCAGTCGGTTTGCTTATTTAGTCCATGGAGAATAAAGACTGCCTTAAAATGATTGTGTTTGTTCTCATTTTATTGGAATGTGGGGTGAAACATCTCGAGCAGTGGTCTAATTAGGATTGACTCTGACAGCAGCGGAGGAGATGAAGAGAGGAGAGCTGCTGATACTTTTGCAAAACACAGAATTATCTTTTCACTGTGAGAAATTGTCCCGTTAAATAACAGTGATGTACTGACAGCAGAGTTGCCAGTAATGTACTGTTAATTTACAGCCCTCTACCGTTAATTTGCAGCTTTTCATTTTTACAGCATGTTACTGTTATACTAATGGAAATTAAATCTGCTCTAACTGGTTCAAACAGTTCGAGTTTAAAATATTAGTATTCATATGGCATTAGTAAGGTGAACTTACATCATTTGAATCCACTGAGAAAATATATTTCTTAGTATAAAACTGCAAACACTTTAAATAACTAAAAGCATGTCTTTAACTCAAATTGTTTCAGTTCATCATCAGCTGTAACATACGTTCATGTGCATGTGCATGTACAGAAGGTCTTAACAAAAAGATCATTGCTGCTTAAGCAACAACATAGTTACTTTGAATAAAATAGCAGCATTCGTGTCTCATCATTGACTGAAGCACAGGCTCTACTCTCCAGCACAATGGTGACCCACAAAACTACATTAAACTAACAGATCTCTCGGTAACACTTTATTTTGATGGTCCCTTTTGAACATTCTGTTGACACTAAGTAATGTTGCAACTACATGTCAACAAACTCTCATTAGAATACTCTCATTAGTAGACTGTCTTCTTCATATCTGCTAACTCTTTATTGTGATGGCCTCCCAATAGACACTCTACTGACTATAAGTAACTTTGCAAGTACATGTCAACTTATTCTAACCCTAACGCTACCAGTCAACTAATACACTACTAACACTCTAATGAGAGTTAGTAGAAATGTAGGTGCAATGTTACTTACAGTCAACAGAATGTGTTAAAGGGACCATCAAAATAAAGTGAAACCGATCTCTCTAGTGCAAAAACACATTAATACAGTTCAGATTAATATTTACTCTCCTTATCAGTGCATGACTTTGGTGACCCACAAAACTACATTAAACTAACAGATCTCTCTTGTGCAAAAACACATTAATACAGTTCAGATTAACATTTACTTTCCTTATCAGTTCATGACTTTGCATAACTGTTTTCTGTGGACCTTCACTAATATTTCAGTAAAAATAACTTTTTTAGTTCGGTTATTCTGACTGTTACGTTTTATAGTAAATTGCTGTTTTTCCTTGAGTTAACGGTAATCTACTGGCAGCATGGTTGCCGGTAAGTTACTTTTTTCTACAGTTTGTTGCCATAAATTAATTACAGTTTATTGCGGTTAAATTACATTTCATGCTGTTTTTTTCTCTTCTTACATCTTTAACCCTTTAAACCCCACAACAAAATCCTCAGTTTTAAATTAACACTTGTAATGTGTGCACATTACAGAGATAATTCTGTGATTAATTAAGTGATGATTAATGATGAACAGCTGCTGTTAATAAGCAGAATCACTGAAGAATGAGAAACACATCTACAACTGGCTTCAGCCACAGCTTAGATAAACTCCTAAAACAGCATTACTTCACACATTACTAAACAGACTGAAGCTATTTCTGTCAGAAGTTCACAGAAATGCAAGTTGTTTTTTTAACTACCATGATGGAGATCAGTGTTAGCTTTAGTTGGGCTCTTGAACCTTGAGTTTTTAACATTAACTTTTCTCTGGTTATCGTACACGTGTTTTAAAACACATTTGTTATGGCAAAAGGAACCAAAACAAAATCTGTAATGTTCTTATGTTTTGCAAATGACGTAACCATCATTAGACATTATGTTCACCGATTCTTTTTTTCTCCAGTGTCTCTTCTGTTACCAAAGTGATGTAATAACAGTTTGCTCATTATTTTGCTCTAGTTTATGTAAGATTGTTAAAAACATTACTGACAATTTAAAAAAAAAAGAAGCTCTAAAGCGCTATGAAACATACGCCTTAAGAATCAGCATATGAATCTCAACAAGGTGACAATCAACCAAAATAAATAAATAAATCAACTCTGAACATCACAAAACATGCTACTAAAAAACACAAAAACAAAAGCAATTATAAAATCAAACAGAAAGAATTAGAGAAAATAAGTGGACAATTCAGTGGCATAAATTATTCATGTCGCAATGCATGCTGGGAGTGATGAGTGAGTTTTGTGCTGTACTTTGCAGCATGAAGCTTTTGACTCACCATTGTTGAGATTCATATGCTGATTCTTGATGTCTGTTTGTGTCTTAATTATGTCGTAGTATTGAATGTTTTGTTCATAAGATATTCTTCATAATAAATTGCTTTGCAGTATCTTAGCACACATCAGAATGTGAAACTGATAAAAAAGAAAGTCACATCACTTCATTAAAATTTGAGATCAGAGATGCAGACTGTTTCATGATGATTATAAACCGAAAACGTTTGTGTTTGTGCAGTTGTTTAATCTGCTGTTTTATTTCAGTGGATTTCATCTAAGGCTGTGTCTGAAGTCAGTTGTAGTTTCATTTTTCTCTATTTTCCAGTGATTCTGCTTGTTCACAGCAGCTGTTCATCATTGGCTGAATTCACTCATTAGTGTTCATTCTCTCTGTCAGGTGGGCTATATTAAACTCATGTAGGGAATAGTGAATGAGGGTGTAGGGTGTGATTTGAAACACAGCCTCTGAGTGTTGAATCTGAGCGCTGTTACTTCACAGGACTGCAGAAGGCTACTTTCTCGAAAACAACAAATATTACCCAGAATTCATTGGGTTTTTTTAATGGGATTTTACTGTTGTAATGAAAAAACAGCATGTTACTGTCAGAATATGGCCTTTTTTTACAGCAATTTTTTACAGTGATACATTATATGGTTCTAACATTCAAATAAATCAAAGTTCATCCACATTTAGCATTAATACATGATAATAAATTAGTATTATTATATTGAAAGCAATTCATAATAAACAATATAACAATTGAGAAAATGATTGGTAACACTTTATTTTAAGGTTTCCTTGTTACATGTTACATGTACTTACATAATACAATAATAACAATTAATTATGCATGCAAAACTAAGCCAAACTATAACCGTTGCCCAACAAATGTAGCTAATTAATATTACTCAGTACTTAAATAATTACATTGTAACAAGAACACCTTAAAATAAAGTGTAACTAAAATAACTGTGGTGACTGCTGTAGTTATACTCTTGACCCTAAAAAATTATTTGCTTTTAAGCGGCTATAACACTGTTGAAATAGAAGCTTGATATAGCAGATTACACTTTCTGCTTATAAAATGCATAACTAACCAATGCAAAGTGGTTTATCTCTTCAACACTTCAAAAAAACAAGAGGTGCAGGTCAAGCTTTTGGAAATGAACACTTACCATATGATCCTCAACAGTGGTGACAATAATTATTCATACTGCAGAGCATGATGGGAGTTTTTACTAAGGTTTTTACCAGCATGCATTGCAGTGTGAAGGGTTTTGTTGATTGTCACCATTATTGAGATTCATATGTTTATTTTTGATGTCTGTGTGTGTCTATGTATATACAGTAGTTCAAAACATAATTTTGCACATTGATTTAAAGTAATTACAATAACTACTGGCTCCAATGTTTTGTTCTCATACTGTACTATTAGAGGGTTAGTTGTGCAAACAATAAATATATAAGTGGTAGAACAAAAAAAGAAAAATAGCTGGCTTGCTTACAAAGATTATTTCATCACATATAATTATCTACTATGATTGAAGTGAAGCACTGACCTTTCTGCTTTACAACAACATATGTGTTGCTGCAAACTAAAATCTAAAATCTAAATCTAGAGCCCAACTAAAGTAAATACTGATCTCCATGATGGTGGCATTGTTTATAACCAATAAAACATCAACATTTAAACCTCTGATAATTCTCAATAAGAGCTTCAGTAGTCATCTGACAGAAATAAAGTCAGTCTGGTTAGTAATGAGTGAAACTGATGATGTTGTTTGTGGAGTTGTTTAATCCTCCTCTGTTGAGATCTTCAGAGATTTAATGTCTTCTTTTATTTCAGTTGGTTTTATCGAAGGCTGTGGCTGAAGTCAGTTGTACTTTTCTTTTCTTCAGTGATTTTGCTTGTTAACAGCAGCTGTTCATTACTAATGCTCAATCAGCACTTAATCGATCACACAATTATCTCATTAACTTTAACTCTGCTTCAGTGTTACTTTAACACTTTATTTGGAGTGGGACCAAATACACTGAAGCAGTGTTGATTTAACACTGGGGATTTTACTGTTTAGGACAACTGACAGAACCTTCAATAAGAGCACTACGAGCCCAGGAAGGAAAGAACCACTTTCACATGTGGTTTCTGCCCTTCATCTTTCTCAAAACTTATTCCTAAGGTTTAGCCTGGGACCACCATAAAATTCCTCAGGCTCCAGATGCAGCAGCAATGGCTGAAACAAAGAGAGGTCACAAGGAAAACATGGATGATGTTCAGTCTTCTTCAGAAAATTGCCAGAGTGGTGGCAGTGGTTTGGGGAGTGAATAATGTATTGGTAGCATTTTAAAGATAATGTTGTAACTGTGTGTTTTGGACAGTTCAAGTGAGTTCCACGGTGTAAACAAGCCTCTGATTCCTCAGGAATGGAGAAGCTCCAAACTGCAATCGTCATTGGAAAGGAATAAAGGAATAAACAGACACTCCATGATCGGCATTTACAACTTAACAGAAATATAGATATTTATTGACAGGCCGAACTCTGTGGTTGGAGACAATTGCAGATACAATACATTCTTGACAGAGAAGGAAACATTAACAGATGATAAGACTGAATAAAAGTGGACTCGGGAAGTTTCACAGAAACAGACCACCAAACAATAAAACTATGAAATAAAATAAAATAAATAAAATTTACAAACCCGGGGTCTCATTTTTAAAATGTTCCATAGAAACCTTCATACATTTGAGGTAAGCTATTTCTCAAATGTGCAATTCAGAAAAGCGAGCATACACACAAAAAATGTCTTTACACTTACACTTCCAGATGTGAAATCCATTAATTACACTGAAAAAAATTAGTTGGTTCAACTTAGAAATTGTCAACTGGTAACATCTACAATAACTGGTTTTGTTTAAATGAAATAAATGATTTAACCCCTTAACTGTCACTCACAGTTTTGAACATAGACATTATAGTGCACTATCCAAACTTAATTTTTATAATTCATGAATGAAAACATTTTCCAACGTGATTTTGATGTACCATTTCCATGGTAATGCAATGTCTGATTTTAAAATGGGTTTCAAAGGATGAATTTTCAGATTTTAAGTTTTCAACTGATATATAATTTCTTATGATTTCTAAAGCGTGATAGAGAAAAAGGCAAAAAAGAAGACTTTCTGTGACAAAGGTCAGAACTCCTGTTATGATGTAGATTTTTCAGGTGCACTCTTGTCATAAACAGAGTTGTAAAGTCCAGGGGTCAGAAAGTAAAAGTCCTGCCATATGTTTGTTCCACCCATGACCTCAGCAGCTGATTTCACCAGAGGAGGAACCAAGTCATTCCTTTCAAGTCACAAGCAAGTCTCAAGTCAAATCCCAAGTCCTCAAAGAGTTAAAGTTAATGAGATAATTAAGTGACTAATTAAATGATGATTGTGCATTAGTGATGAACACCTGCTGTTATTGAGAATTACAGAGGATCAGATGTTGATGTTTTATTGGTTAAAATGACGCCACCATCACAGAGATCAATGCGTGCTTTAGTTGGGCTTCTGACCCTTGACTTTCAATAATCAACCCTGTGAAACTACAGCATGCGATGAAAGTGTTGCTCTAATAGTTATATCGAATAAATTTTATTTATACACACAGAGACATCAAGAGCCAGCATATGAATCTCAACAATGGTGACAATCAGCAAAATGCTTCATGCTGCAATGCATACTGGGTAACACCATAGTAAAAACTCCCATCATGCACTGCAGCATGAATAATTATTGTCACCATTGTTGAGGATCCTATGATAAGTGTTCACGTCTAGAAGCCTGAGTGACACAGTTTTTCTTTTTTCCAATATTTAAGCATTAAGGTACAATTTGTTTATAAACAAAAATACAATTTGTTTATAAACAGCTGGATATTATCAAAGAGAGATATCTCTGTGATGAATGAGGCACTTATGCAGCGCTTTACTATGTATTAAACACACCAAAAGCGCTTTACAATCACGTGGGGGGCTCTCCTCAACCACACATCAGCTACAGATGGAGTGATGTTCATTCAAGTGAATGAAAGCAGAAAGTGTAAACGCATCTGCTTCAAGCTTTTAATTCAGCAATGTACAAATATTTGTTGTGAAACAACATTGCAATTGCTTAAAAGCAAACCACTTTCAGTTATTAAAATGGTCAAGAGCCCAACTAAAGCAAGCACTTATCTCCATGATGGTGGCATCATTTTAACCAATAAAACATCAACATCTGATCCTCTGTAATTCTCAATAACAGCAGGTGTTCATCACTAATGCACAATCATCATTTAATTAGTCACTTAATTATCTCATTAACTTTAACTCTTTCAGGACTTGGGATTTGACTTGAGACTTGCTTGTGACTTGAAAGGAATGTCTTGGTTCCTCCTCTGGTGAAATCAGCTGCTGAGTTCATGGGTGGAACAAAAATATGGCAGGACTTTTACTTTCTGACCCCTGGACTTTACAACTCTGGTCATAAATTAATCTATTACTTTTCCTACATAATTTTTTTTACAAAAAAAGTGGCAAAATACCTATTTAGGAGTCTTAGACCTTTCCAACAATATACAGTTTGTCATGATTAGATTAGGATTTAATTGTAAAATAGTGATGTAAACGTAGGCGTCCCACAGGGTGGACGGTGACAGTTAAGAGGTTAAGGTTACTGATTATAACTGAATTCAACTTACCTGAAAAAAAAAAAAGTTTTACTGAAGCATAACTGTAACTGGATTTCACCAGTTAGGTAAAATTACTTAATAAATGAAGATGTTGATGTTTTATTGACAATTATAAAGTTTGAAGTTACCGTTGTGGAGATAAGCGTTTGCTTCAGTTGGGCTTTTGATCTTTGACTTTTTAGTACTGGTTTTCCTCTGGTTGCTGTAAATGTGTGTTTATAAAGTACATTTGATGCAGTTGAATGTGCTCAAGAAGACTTAATACATAGAGACCAAAGATCACTTCTGGAGTGTGTTGTTTAGGTTTAATTTCTGCTGTTGCTATGTGCTTTAGAATCACACAATTGCAGTAGTCAGATACAAACTAATTTTAAATATTTAAGGATCAAGAACACAGCAAATGCTAATCTCCACAACGGTAACTTCTTGGTTATTTTCAATAAAACATCAACATCTAAACCTCAGTTCATTCTCAATAAGGAGTTTTTTTTTTTTTTACAGTCTTAAAAATTGTGCAGGAGAGTAGTGTTGTCAATTGTAATTTTGACTTTTCTGCAACTTAAAATATATTATAACTTCAAATCATAATTTCTCATTGAACCAAAATTCACTAATCAGCAAGGAGTATACTCAAAAAAATTATTCGGTCTCAATGTAGTTCAATTGCATAACAATTTTCCATCCATTTAGATTACATAGTTTTAACATAAACAAATTAACAAACTTAATGTGATTCATATGCATCAGTGATATGTGAATGAAACAGGTAAGATTTACGTAATAATTCACTGTTCAGTGTGCAAGTGTTTCCACACTAGGTGTGCGTGTTTTGAAGGTGTTTTTCAGAGTTTTATTGGAAGTTGGAAGTTGGGTCAATGCAATGGATTTAAGTTGAAATAACATTATCTTGTTTTGTGTTACATAATCTTGATTGAACTAGGTTGCAACAACAAGAATATATGTAAGGAATACCTCCTTAAAGCAACAACTGCACAGGTTCACTTTTTACAGTGTGCAAAACATCTTGAAATTGTATGCATCGGAATAGTTTCAGATTGTTAGCCTTGTAAACGCCCCGTAACACAAACTAGCTATCGCTGGGAAGAAGGTTAGCAGCAAATGTGGGCTTTCTTTCTCTTTATTTGCTTAGTTGCACTAAACACAGCATTAGTGTTCTTAGAAGCTCTAAACTAGTGATTCTGAGCACTGAAGCTCTAACATAACTTTCTCTGAAAAAAATTTCTAACCCATGAAAATCTGTCTTCGGCATTGCAAAAAACATTTAATTTCATCAGAAAGAAACATCTTTCATGTACTTGAGCTTAACTCTTAAAATTGCATTGAGCAACTTTCTCTCACTGAGAAAGAAGCTTTTCAGCATCTGTGGCCTTGGATTCTCTTCATTTGCTTAGTTGCACTAACACAGCTTTTAGTGCTCTCAGAAGCTCAAAAACAGTGTTTCTGAGCATTGAAGCTCTAACCTAACTTTCTCTGCAAAAAAGCTCTAACTGATGAAAATCAGCTTTTAGTGCTCTCAGAAGCTCAAAAACAGTGTTTCTGAGCATTGAAGCTCTAACCTAACTTTCTCTGCAAAAAAGCTCTAACTGATGAAAATCTGTCTTCTGCTTTGCAAATTACATGAGAATTCATGAGAAAGAAGCAAATTTCTTGTACTTGAGTTTTTCTCTTAAAATTGCATTGAGCACCTTTCTCTCACTGAGAAAGAAGCTTTTCAGCATCTGTGGCCTTGGATTCTTTTCATTTGCTTAGTTGCACTAACACAGCTTTTAGTGCTCTCAGAAGCTCCAAAACAGTGATTCTGAGCATTGAAGCTCTAACCTAACTTTCTCGGCAAAAAAGCTCTAACTCATTGTGGAGTAACTGGCAGTAGAAGAGACAAGTGACAAACTTCAGGATGACTACTAGAGGGCAGGGAGGTCCTCAAAGGAATACCAGAGCTCACCCAGTCCTGTTTTCTGAAGGGGAGGAAGATACCGTCGAAGCTCAAGCGGGTGAATCGGAGTTGGTTGCTGCTGAGGAGGCTATGACAGACTTGTTTCAGGTGGTGAGTTTGCAGGAACCTGAGACTGAAGCTGTGGTGAGACCAAAGACCAGTAAAGTTAGTACCCCTCGAGAGGGTGCAGAGAGTGTTCCGGTGGATCAAGATTTCCTTTTGGAAATGAGACAGTTCATGAGGCAACAACAAAGGAATGAAAAGATATTATTTGATGAACTGAAGGGGTTAAAGGCTACTATCTTCCAGAAACCCCAGACTGAGTGGGGATCCGTGGAACAGATCAGTCAACATACTCACCACCATCCCTTACCAACACCTAGAATAGTTCCGCACTCAGTAGGGGGAGGAACATTGCTTCCAGAGATTCCTCAGGCTCAATCTCAAGATCCATTGATGTCCCCACCGCCTGTAGCATCATTCAGACGCTATCATGAACCTCGAATTCCTGACTTTGTGGAAGGCGAGGATGTGGAGAGTTTCTTCGTGTGGTTCGAACGCATTGCTAGAACGTGGGGCTGGCAAAACGACGAATGGGCTGCCCGAGTGGTAACTTTGTTGACAGGCAAAGCTTTGGAGGCCTATGCGAGCATGGACGAACAACGCTCTGGTTCCTATGATGATATCAAGGCGGCCGTGTTGGCCAAATACAACGTGACTGAGGAGACATATCGTCTGCGTTTCAGAAGTCTGACGGTACCAACTGGAGAGAGTGTAAGAGAAACCTACAATCGCATCAAAGGGTTGTATAAGAGGTGGATGCGACCGGAAGTAAGGAGTAAGCAACAGCTTGGGGAAACCATCATATTGGAACAGTATTTGCGAGTGTTGCGTCCCGATGTGAGAGTCTGGGTTAAAGAAAATCAACCACAGACTGGGGAAGAAGCTGCAAGGTTGGCTGAGAGATATATGGCGGCACATCGAGATCCACCACGAGTAAACAGAGGAGCTGTGGGCAAGGGTAAAGTTGAGGAACCTATTGATAAGACTGTAATTGCATCTAGTAAATATTCTAATGCTACTATGATCTGTTTTTATTGCCAACAACCTGGACATAAGGCCTCCCATTGTCCTTTAAGAAAACCTAAAGTGACTAACTCCTCCCCTTCAATAAGTCTGTAGAGAAAACATTGGGTTCCAAGTCATGGACGTGGTCACCAAGCTCTGCAACGGAGTGTTGGCCAGGGAAGCTTGCACTATTTTGCTCACAAGCAGAGTCGTTTGGCGCGGCTCTGGATGATTGACACGCTGATCTCGATTCAGTCTCTCTGGGGGTATAGCTCAGTGGTAGAGCATTTGAGGTGCATTGTGTCAGAGGTCAATGTGGCACTTCTTCTGCGATAGAGGGGATTGGAGAAGTTGGTGTCCAGCACCAGGAGGTGTCACCCCCTGTGTTCTCAACAGACCTTACCAGTGAGACCGAATCGAGATCAGCGTGTCAATCATCCAGAGCCGCGCCAAACGACTCTGCTTGTGAGCAAAATAGTGCAAGCTTCCCTTCTGGCCAACACTCCGTTGCAGAGCTTGGTGACCACGTCCATGACTTGGAACCCAATGTTTTCTCTACAGACTTATTCAGAGACACAGAACTGAGAGCAGAGTGTCAGTCATCCAGTCCCACACCAGACAGCGCTGAGCATGAGGAACATTGCTTCCAGAGATTCCTCAGGCCCTGGTTGATACAGGTAGTACTCAAACCTTGGTGAAATCTGACTTGTTAAATTGTGAAATGCTGAACTATGGTGACACTGTATGTTTAGGATGTGTACATGGGGATGAACAAATCTATCCAACAGCTGATGTCTCTATGGTGATTGATGCACAGGCATACCTGTTAAGGGTGGGTGTAGTTGATAAATTAGCATATGATGTGGTGCTCGGGGAAGATTTTCCTTGTCTAGCTGATTTGGTGGGTTTAGCATCCAAATTATGTTCTGTAGTGACACGTTCTCAGACTAAAGGGTTACAACCTCTTCCAAATGCTGATGCTGATTTGTTTGGTACAGTGGGGAAAGATAAAAAATGTAAAAGACAGCGACGTCAAGAAAAGCATAGGGGGAAAGATAAGGCACGAGACAATTTACCCCAAATCCCTGACCCTGAGTTGGAGCTAATTAACTCCTGTTGGCAGGTTCCTGATAATTTTAGGGAGTTGCAAAAAGCCGATGTCACTTTACAGCCCCTGTTCCAGAAGCTGTGTGAGGTAGATGGCAAGCCTGTGGGTGTACCAAAATTTGGGGGGGATCGGTACATTTTAAAGGGCAATCTTTTGTACCTTGCTGATACAGAGAGTCCTAGACTGGTGGTACCTAAAGCACTGCATCAGATGATTTTACATCTGGGTCACACCATCCCTTGGTCAGGACATTTAGGTCAACGGAAAACATATGAACGAATCAGTCAAAGGTTTTATTGGCCAAAAATGTATCAAGATGTGCAAGAATACTGTAAAACTTGTTCTGAATGTCAAATGGTAGCACCCGTTCGTAAATCAGATCGAAGTTACCTACGACCATTGCCTATAATTGGAACTCCATTTGATCGGATAGGGATGGATATAATAGGACCTTTGGTAAAGAGTAGTTCGGGGCACCAATTTGCACTGGTAATCTGTGACTATGCTACTAGATATCCAGAGGTGTACCCTTTGCGTTCAATCCAAGTTAAACACATTGTGAGATGTTTGATTGATTTAATATCTAGGGTTGGTGTTCCCTCTGAAATTATTACCGATCAGGGAACAAATTTCATGGCTAAACTGATGAAATTATTGTACAGGCAACTAGGCATTAAGGGAATTAGAACTACGCCATTTCACCCTCAAACTGATGGTCTTGTAGAACGCTTTAATGGTACATTAAAAAACATGCTTAAGAAGTTTGTTGACGAGTCTGGGAGGGATTGGGACAAATGGCTTCCTTTTCTTCTCTTTGCATATAGAGAGGTCCCTCAATGCTCAACAGGTTTCTCTCCTTTCGAGCTTATGTTTGGCAGGCAAGTTCGTGGCCCCTTGGATGTGCTCAAAGAGGGATGGACAGCAGAGAAACCAGCCCAGTGCAGTATCGCCTCTTATATCTTACAGATGAGGGACAAGTTGGAGAACTTTAGGACTCTGGCCAAAGAAAATCTTCTGGCTGCTCAACAAAGACAAAAAGTATGGTATGATACACATGCCCGGGAACGGGATTTGAAGCCTGGACAGAAAGTTCTGGTACTGCTACCGTCAGGTACAAGTAAATTGTTGGCCAAGTGGCAGGGTCCGTATGTTGTCACCCGAAAACTGGGCTCAGTAACCTATGAAATTTTGTGTCCTGAAAGAAAGCAGTCTAAACAGGTCCTACATGTGAATCTCTTGAGGGAATTCAAGGAGAGGGTGTCTGATCTCGAGGACCCTCAAGATCTCAAAGACCAAGTAATGATGGTGAGAGCAGTAGTGGAGGAAGAGGATGAAACTGATATGGAGCCGGTTCGATCACCTCAGGAGGTTCCAGGAGGCCTATCACATTTGGAAAACCACCAACACAAACAATTAATCGAGGTTGTTCAATGTTTTCCCTCTCTTTTCCAGGAAAGACCTGGCCGTACAGAGATACTTACACATAACATCATCTTGAAAGACAACATTCCTGTTCGGCAGAAACCTTATCGAGTTCCAGAGAAGATGGTAGAGCAGCTAAGGACTGAGATTGAGACCATGCTGGAAATGGGGATTATAGAACCGTCCAATAGTGAGTGGTCAAGTCCCATACTATTGGTCCCTAAAAAGGATGGAGGAGTTAGGTTTTGCACTGATTTTAGAAAGTTAAACAGTGTATCGAGTTTTGATTCCTATCCAATGCCTCGTATTGACGAGCTGATTGAGAGATTGGGTAAAGCATCCTATATGACTACCTTAGACTTATGTAAAGGATATTGGCAAGTGCCACTTGATCCCTCTTGCAAGCCCTATACTGCATTTCGATCTCCCACTGGGTTATATCAATATACAGTTATGCCCTTTGGTTTACATGGAGCACCGGCCACGTTCCAAAGGTTAATGGATCGTGTATTGGCAGGATGTGAGAAATATGCAGCTGCCTACCTTGACGACGTGGTGATATACAGTGGATCTTGGCAGGAACATCTGCAGAACCTTGCTGACATTCTGAAGAGGCTTCAGGAAGCTGGACTCACAATTAACACCACTAAATGTTCATGGGCTCAGACGGAGGTGAGGTACTTGGGGTACTTGCTAGGACATGGACAGATCAGACCACAAGTGGAAAAGCTCAAGGCTATTCAAAACATTACTCGCCCTCAAACTAAAAAGCAGGTGAGGTCTTTTCTTGGTCTAATTGGCTGGTATCGACGATTTATTCCTCATTTCGCATCACTGGCTACTCCACTGACTAATTTGACCAAGAAGAGTCCTGCTAAATTCTGTTGGACCAATGAGTGTGAGGAAGCCTTTAATTCTCTTAAAGACTTATTATGCCATGAACCAGTGTTGCAGAGTCCCGATTTCTCTAAGAGATTTATTGTACAGGTGGACGCATCTGATGTTGGGCTGGGCGCAGTACTAATCCAGGGAGAGGCGAATGATGAAAGACCAGTGCTGTTTTTGAGTAGGAAACTCTTTGAAAGAGAGCGGCGATACTCAACAATTGAGAAGGAAGGTCTCGCCATTAAGTGGGCGGTGGACTCCCTGCGATACTACCTGAATTCACGTTACGAACTGATCATCGGGCATTGAAATGGATGCAAACAATGCAGAACAGTAATTCAAGGATACTGCGCTGGTGTCTGACTCTGCAGCCATATGCGTTTGCAATTGAGCACTGTCCAGGTAAAAAGAATTTTATTGCTGATTATTTATCCCGTTGGCCTAATTCAGACCATCCAGAGGGGGTGAAAGGGAGAAAATGTGATGTAGCACTTATGTTACATCTTAAAGAAAAACTCAGACCAAACTGCTTTAGATGATCTTTATTTTGTTAGTTTACTCCAGTGGCAGTCACATGAAAGGTGCACATTCCATGATGACTGTTATGAGTGAAATATTCAGGGTGAAGTTGGACAATCAATGTTTGTATGTTAATGTTCATGTCTCTTTGTCTTACCGGTTCCTGGATCTGCCTAGTAGGAGGGGCCCGCAAACAGGAAGCTGACTTGAAGTTAACTTGAAGGGGAGGAGTTAGTCTATTAAGAATGTTTAGGCTTAAATTACATGAATGGTAATATGTTTGTTTTTCAAGTTAATTATATAACTTGTTAGATGTGATTGATTTATTGAGTTGCTGTTTGTAATTTTATAAATCTTCTGTAACTTGGATAATGTGCAGTTATTAACTGATGAGGGGTTATGATTGGTCAGTTCGAAAATAAAGGAGGAGATTAAACCTATAAAAGAAGAGAGTAATGTTTGGAAGAGAGGGAGGTGTTTGTTGGACTAGTAGTCAACTGTGTATCCTATTTTTTGTTATGAATTGAGTTGTATTTTGAATTGTTTATTTTTGTTAGTTTCTTTTCTTTTATCTTTGTTTTTTTTCTTGAGTAATTTTTTTTATTTACAATGTACTCTTTGCTATGGCCTTTGTTACACCTTTTTGGAGTTTGTGGCACTTGGAATTAAAACCAATTTCTCCATGGACATCTCTGGAGGGTTTTTTTTTGCTGTCTGTTTAGCCACTGCATCGACTATCCTACCACACTCATGAAAATCTGTCTTCTGCATTGCAAATTTCTTGTACTTGAGTTTTTCTCTTAAAATTGCATTGAGCACCTTTCTCTCACTGAGAAAGAAGCTTTTCAGCATCTGTGGCCTTGGATTCTTTTCATTTGCTTAGTTGCACTAACACAGCTTTTAGTGCTCTCAGAAGCTCAAAAACAGTGTTTCTGAGCATTGAAGCTCTAACCTAACTTTCTCTGCAAAAAAGCTCTAACTGATGAAAATCAGCTTTTAGTGCTCTCAGAAGCTCAAAAACAGTGTTTCTGAGCATTGAAGCTCTAACCTAACTTTCTCTGCAAAAAAGCTCTAACTCATGAAAATCTGCCTTCTGCATTGCAAATTACATGTAATTTCATCACAAAGAAACATCTTTCTTGTACTTGAGTTTTGCTCTTAAAACTGCATTGAGCAAATTTCTCTCACTGAGAAAGAAGCTTTTCAGCATCTGTGGCCTTGGATTCTCTTCATTTGCTAAGTTGCTCTAACACAGGTTTTAGTGCTCTCAGACAGCTTTTAGTGCTCTCAGAAGCTCCAAAACAGTAATTCTGAGCATTGAAGGTCTAAAATAACTTTCTCTGCAAAAAAGCTCTAACTCATGAAAATCTGCCTTCTGCATTGCAAACTACATGTAATTTCATCAGAAAGAAAGATCTTTCTTGTACTTGAGTTTTGCTCTTAAAACTGCATTGAGCAACTTTCTCTCACTGAGAAAGAAGCTTTTCAGCATCTATGGCCTTGGATTCTCTTCATTTGCTTAGTTGCACTAACGCAGCTTTTAGTGCTCTCAGAAGCTCCAAAACAGTGATTCTGAGCATTGAAGGTCTAAAATAACTTTCTCTGCAAAAAAGCTCTAACTCATGAAAATCTGCCTTCTGCATTGCAAATTACATGTAATTTCATCAGAAAGAAACATCTTTCTTGTACTTGAGTTTTGCTCTTAAAACTGCATTGAGCAACTTTCTCTCACTGACAAAGAAGCTTTTCAGCATCTGTGGCCTTGGATTCTTTTCATTTGCTTAGTTGCACTAACACAGCTTTTAGTGCTCTCAGAAGCTCAAAAACAGTGTTTCTGAGCATTGAAGCTCTAACCTAACTTTCTCTGCAAAAAAGCTCTAACTGATGAAAATCAGCTTTTAGTGCTCTCAGAAGCTCAAAAACAGTGTTTCTGAGCATTGAAGCTCTAACCTAACTTTCTCTGCAAAAAAGCTCTAACTGATGAAAATCAGCTTTTAGTGCTCTCAGAAGCTCCAAAACAGTGATTCTGAGCATTGAAGCTCTAACCTAACTTTCTCGGCAAAAAAGCTCTAACTCATGAAAATCTGTCTTCTGCATTGCAAATTTCTTGTACTTGAGTTTTTCTCTTAAAATTGCATTGAGCAACTTTCTCTCACTGAGAAAGAAGCTTTTCAGCATCTGTGGCCTTGGATTCTTTTCATTTGCTTAGTTGCACTAACACAGCTTTTAGTGCTCTCAGAAGCTCAAAAACACTGTTTCTGAGCATTGAAGCTCTAACCTAACTTTCTCTGCAAAAAATCTCTAACTGATGAAAATCAGCTTTTAGTGCTCTCTGAAGCTCAAAAACAGTGTTTCTGAGCATTGAAGCTCTAACCTAACTTTCTCTGCAAAAAAGCTCTAACTGATGAAAATCTGTCTTCTGCTTTGCAAATTACATGAGAATACATGAGAAAGAAGCTTTTCAGCATCTATGGCCTTGGATTCTCTTTATTTGCTAAGTTGCTCTAACACAGCTTTTAGTGCTCTCAGACAGCTTTTAGTGCTCTCAGAAGCTCCAAAACAGTGATTCTGAGCATTGAAGGTCTAAAATAACTTTCTCTGCAAAAAAGCTCTAACTCATGAAATTCTGCCTTCTGCATTGCAAATTACATGTAATTTCATCAGAAAGAAACATCTTTCTTGTACTTGAGTTTTGCTCTTAAAATTGCATTCAGCAACTTTCTCTCACTGAGAAAGAAGCTTTTCAGCATCTGTGGCCTTGGATTCTCTTCATTTGCTTAGTTGCACTAACGCAGCTTATAGTGCACTCAGAAGCTCCAAAACAGTGATTCTGAGCATTGAAGGTCTAAAATAACTTTCTCTGCAAAAAAGCTCTAACTCATGAAAATCTGCCTTCTGCATTGCAAATTACATGTAATTTCATCAAAAAGAAACATCTTTCTTGTACTTGAGTTTTGTTCTTAAAACTGCATTGAGCAAATTTCTCTCACTGAGAAAGAAGCTTTTCAGCATCTGTGGCCTTGGATTCTCTTCATTTGCTAAGTTGCTCTAACACAGGTTTTAGTGCTCTCATAAGCTCCAAAACAGTGATTCTGAGCATTGAAGGTCTAAAATAACTTTCTCTGCAAAAAAGCTCTAACTCATGAAAATCTGCCTTCTGCATTGCAAACTACATGTAATTTCATCAAAAAGAAACATCTTTCTTGTACTTGAGTTTTGCTCTTAAAACTGCATTGGGCAACTTTCTCTCACTGAGAAAGAAGCTTTTCAGCATCTATGGCCTTGGATTCTCTTCATTTTCTAAGTTGCTCTAACACAGCTTTTAGTCCTCTCAGACAGCTTTTAGTGCTCTCAGAAGCTCCAAAACAGTGATTCTGAGCAATGAAGGTCTAAAATAACTTTCTCTGCAAAAAAGCTCTAACTCATTAAATTCTTCCTTCTGCATTGCAAATTACGTGTAATTTCATCAGAAAGAAACATCTTTCTTATACTTGAGTTTTACTCTTAAAATTGCATTCAGCAGCTTTCGCTCACTGAGAAAGAAGCTTTTCAGCATCTGTGGCCTTGGATTCTCTTCATTTGCTTAGTTGCTCTAACACAGCTTTTAGTGCTCTCAGACATCTTTTAGTGCTCTCAGAAGCTCCAAAACAGTGATTCTGAGCATTGAAGGTCTAAAATAACTTTCTCTGCAAAAAAGCTCTAACTCATGAAAATCTGCCTTCTGCATTGCAAATTACATGTAATTTCATCAGAAAGAAACATATTTCTTGTACTTGAGTTTTGCTCTTAAAACTGCATTGAGCAACTTTCTCTCACTGACAAAGAAGCTTTTCAGCATCTGTGGCCTTGGATTCTTTTCATTTGCTTAGTTGCACTAACACAGCTTTTAGTGCTCTCAGAAGCTCAAAAACAGTGTTTCTGAGCATTGAAGCTCTAACCTAACTTTCTCTGCAAAAAAGCTCTAACTGATGAAAATCAGCTTTTAGTGCTCTCAGAAGCTCAAAAACAGTGTTTCTGAGCATTGAAGCTCTAACCTAACTTTCTCTGCAAAAAAGCTCTAACTGATGAAAATCTGTCTTCTGCTTTGCAAATTACATGAGAATTCATGAGAAAGAAGCAAATTTCTTGTACTTGAGTTTTTCTCTTAAAATTGCATTGAGCAACTTTCTCTCACTGAGAAAGAAGCTTTTCAGCATCTGTGGCCTTGGATTCTTTTCATTTGCTTAGTTGCACTAACACAGCTTTTAGTGCTCTCAGAAGCTCAAAAACAGTGTTTCTGAGCATTGAAGCTCTAACCTAACTTTCTCTGCAAAAAATCTCTAACTGATGAAAATCAGCTTTTAGTGCTCTCTGAAGCTCAAAAACAGTGTTTCTGAGCATTGAAGCTCTAACCTAACTTTCTCTGCAAAAAAGCTCTAACTGATGAAAATCTGTCTTCTGCTTTGCAAATTACATGAGAATACATGAGAAAGAAGCTTTTCAGCATCTATGGCCTTGGATTCTCTTTATTTGCTAAGTTGCTCTAACACAGCTTTTAGTGCTCTCAGACAGCTTATAGTGCACTCAGAAGCTCCAAAACAGTGATTCTGAGCATTGAAGGTCTAAAATAACTTTCTCTGCAAAAAAGCTCTAACTCATGAAAATCTGCCTTCTGCATTGCAAATTACATGTAATTTCATCACAAAGAAACATCTTTCTTGTACTTGAGTTTTGTTCTTAAAACTGCATTGAGCAAATTTCTCTCACTGAGAAACAAGCTTTTCAGCATCTGTGGCCTTGGATTCTCTTCATTTGCTAAGTTGCTCTAACACAGGTTTTAGTGCTCTCATAAGCTCCAAAACAGTGATTCTGAGCATTGAAGGTCTAAAATAACTTTCTCTGCAAAAAAGCTCTAACTCATTAAATTCATCCTTCTGCATTGCAAATTACGTGTAATTTCATCAGAAAGAAACATCTTTCTTATACTTGAGTTTTACTCTTAAAATTGCATTCAGCAGCTTTCGCTCACTGAGAAAGAAGCTTTTCAGCATCTATGGCCTTGGATTCTCTTCATTTGCTAAGTTGCTCTAACACAGCTTTTAGTCCTCTCAGACAGCTTTTAGTGCTCTCAGAAGCTCCAAAACAGTGATTCTGAGCAATGAAGGTCTAAAATAACTTTCTCTGCAAAAAAGCTCTAACTCATTAAATTCTTCCTTCTGCATTGCAAATTACGTGTAATTTCATCAGAAAGAAACATCTTTCTTAGACTTGAGTTTTACTCTTAAAATTGCATTCAGCAGCTTTCGCTCACTGAGAAAGAAGCTTTTCAGCATCTGTGGCCTTGGATTCTCTTCATTTGCTTAGTTGCTCTAACACAGCTTTTAGTGCTCTCAGACATCTTTTAGTGCTCTCAGAA
Source organism: Acrossocheilus fasciatus (assembly GCA_036784905.1). Taxonomy (NCBI): domain Eukaryota; kingdom Metazoa; phylum Chordata; class Actinopteri; order Cypriniformes; family Cyprinidae; genus Acrossocheilus; species Acrossocheilus fasciatus. The sequence goes on from CM071959.1 coordinate 30,796,785, forward strand.
GCTCCAAAACAGTGATTCTGAGCATTGAAGGTCTAAAATAACTTTCTCTGCAAAAAAGCTCTAACTCATGAAAATCTGCCTTCTGCATTGCAAATTACATGTAATTTCATCAGAAAGAAACATCTTTCTTGTACTTGAGTTTTGCTCTTAAAACTGCATTGAGCAACTTTCTCTCACTGACAAAGAAGCTTTTCAGCATCTGTGGCCTTGGATTCTTTTCATTTGCTTAGTTGCACTAACACAGCTTTTAGTGCTCTCAGAAGCTCAAAAACAGTGTTTCTGAGCATTGAAGCTCTAACCTAACTTTCTCTGCAAAAAAGCTCTAACTGATGAAAATCAGCTTTTAGTGCTCTCAGAAGCTCAAAAACAGTGTTTCTGAGCATTGAAGCTCTAACCTAACTTTCTCTGCAAAAAAGCTCTAACTGATGAAAATCTGTCTTCTGCTTTGCAAATTACATGAGAATTCATGAGAAAGAAGCAAATTTCTTGTACTTGAGTTTTTCTCTTAAAATTGCATTGAGCACCTTTCTCTCACTGAGAAAGAAGCTTTTCAGCATCTGTGGCCTTGGATTCTTTTCATTTGCTTAGTTGCACTAACACAGCTTTTAGTGCTCTCAGAAGCTCCAAAACAGTGATTCTGAGCATTGAAGCTCTAACCTAACTTTCTCGGCAAAAAAGCTCTAACTCATGAAAATCTGTCTTCTGCATTGCAAATTTCTTGTACTTGAGTTTTTCTCTTAAAATTGCATTGAGCAACTTTCTCTCACTGAGAAAGAAGCTTTTCAGCATCTGTGGCCTTGGATTCTTTTCATTTGCTTAGTTGCACTAACACAGCTTTTAGTGCTCTCAGAAGCTCAAAAACAGTGTTTCTGAGCATTGAAGCTCTAACCTAACTTTCTCTGCAAAAAATCTCTAACTGATGAAAATCAGCTTTTAGTGCTCTCTGAAGCTCAAAAACAGTGTTTCTGAGCATTGAAGCTCTAACCTAACTTTCTCTGCAAAAAAGCTCTAACTGATGAAAATCTGTCTTCTGCTTTGCAAATTACATGAGAATACATGAGAAAGAAGCTTTTCAGCATCTATGGCCTTGGATTCTCTTTATTTGCTAAGTTGCTCTAACACAGCTTTTAGTGCTCTCAGACAGCTTTTAGTGCTCTCAGAAGCTCCAAAACAGTGATTCTGAGCATTGAAGGTCTAAAATAACTTTCTCTGCAAAAAAGCTCTAACTCATGAAATTCTGCCTTCTGCATTGCAAATTACATGTAATTTCATCAGAAAGAAACATCTTTCTTGTACTTGAGTTTTGCTCTTAAAATTGCATTCAGCAACTTTCTCTCACTGAGAAAGAAGCTTTTCAGCATCTGTGGCCTTGGATTCTCTTCATTTGCTTAGTTGCACTAACGCAGCTTATAGTGCACTCAGAAGCTCCAAAACAGTGATTCTGAGCATTGAAGGTCTAAAATAACTTTCTCTGCAAAAAAGCTCTAACTCATGAAAATCTGCCTTCTGCATTGCAAATTACATGTAATTTCATCACAAAGAAACATCTTTCTTGTACTTGAGTTTTGTTCTTAAAACTGCATTGAGCAAATTTCTCTCACTGAGAAAGAAGCTTTTCAGCATCTGTGGCCTTGGATTCTCTTCATTTGCTAAGTTGCTCTAACACAGGTTTTAGTGCTCTCATAAGCTCCAAAACAGTGATTCTGAGCATTGAAGGTCTAAAATAACTTTCTCTGCAAAAAAGCTCTAACTCATGAAAATCTGCCTTCTGCATTGCAAACTACATGTAATTTCATCAAAAAGAAACATCTTTCTTGTACTTGAGTTTTGCTCTTAAAACTGCATTGGGCAACTTTCTCTCACTGAGAAAGAAGCTTTTCAGCATCTATGGCCTTGGATTCTCTTCATTTGCTAAGTTGCTCTAACACAGCTTTTAGTCCTCTCAGACAGCTTTTAGTGCTCTCAGAAGCTCCAAAACAGTGATTCTGAGCAATGAAGGTCTAAAATAACTTTCTCTGCAAAAAAGCTCTAACTCATTAAATTCTTCCTTCTGCATTGCAAATTACGTGTAATTTCATCAGAAAGAAACATCTTTCTTATACTTGAGTTTTACTCTTAAAATTGCATTCAGCAGCTTTCGCTCACTGAGAAAGAAGCTTTTCAGCATCTGTGGCCTTGGATTCTCTTCATTTGCTTAGTTGCTCTAACACAGCTTTTAGTGCTCTCAGACATCTTTTAGTGCTCTCAGAAGCTCCAAAACAGTGATTCTGAGCATTGAAGGTCTAAAATAACTTTCTCTGCAAAAAAGCTCTAACTCATGAAATTCTGCCTTCTGCATTGCAAATTACATGTAATTTCATCAGAAAGAAACATCTTTCTTGTACTTGAGTTTTGCTCTTAAAACTGCATTGAGCAACTTTCTCTCACTGAGAAAGAAGCTTTTCAGCATATGTGGCCTTGGATTCTCTTCATTTGCTAAGTTGCTCTAACACAGGTTTTAGTGCTCTCAGAAGCTCCAAAACAGTGATTCTGAGCATTGAAGCTCTAACCTAACTTTCTCGGCAATAAAGCTCTAACTCATGAAAATCTGTCTTCTGCATTGCAAATTTCTTGTACTTGAGTTTTGCTCTTAAAACTGCATTGAGCAAATTTCTCTCACTGAGAAAGAAGCTTTTCAGCATCTGTGGCCTTGGATTCTCTTCATTTGCTAAGTTGCTCTAACACAGGTTTTAGTGCTCTCAGACAGCTTTTGTTGCTCAGAAGCTCCAAAACAGTGGAAGCTCCAAAACAGCTCCAAAACAGTGATTCTGAGCATTGAAGGTCTAAAATAACTTTCTCTGCAAAAAAGCTCTAACTCATGAAAATCTGCCTTCTGCATTGCAAACTACATGTAATTTCATCAGTAAGAGAGAGATCTTTCTTGTACTTGAGTTTTGCTCTTAAAACTGCATTGAGCAACTTTCTCTCACTGAGAAAGAAGCTTTTCAGCATCTATGGCCTTGGATTCTCTTCATTTGCTAAGTTGCTCTAACACAGCTTTTAGTGCTCTCAGACAGCTTTTAGTGCTCTCAGAAGCTCCAAAACAGTGATTCTGAGCAATGAAGGTCTAAAATAACTTTCTCTGCAAAAAAGCTCTAACTCATTAAATTCTGCCTTCTGCATTGCAAATTACATGTAATTTCATCAAATATGAAACATCTTTCTTGTACTTGACTTTTGCTCTTAAAATTGCATTGAGCAACTTTCTCTCACTGAGAAAGAAGCTTTTCAGCATCTGTGGCCTTGGATTCTCTTCATTTGCTTAGTTGCACTAACGCAGCTTTTAGTGCTCTCAGAAGCTCCAAAGCAGTGATTCTGAGCATTGAAGGTCTAAAATAACTTTCTCTGCAAAAAAGCTCTAACTCATGAAAATCTGCCTTCTGCATTGCAAATTACATGTAATTTCATCAGAAAGAAACATCTTTCTTGTACTTGAGTTTTGCTCTTAAAACTGCATTGAGCAACTTTCTCTCACTGACAAAGAAGCTTTTCAGCATCTGTGGCCTTGGATTCTTTTCATTTGCTTAGTTGCACTAACACAGCTTTTAGTGCTCTCAGAAGCTCAAAAACAGTGTTTCTGAGCATTGAAGCTCTAACCTAACTTTCTCTGCAAAAAAGCTCTAACTGATGAAAATCAGCTTTTAGTGCTCTCAGAAGCTCCAAAACAGTGATTCTGAGCATTGAAGCTCTAACCTAACTTTCTCTGCAAAAAAGCTCTAACTCATGAAAATCTGCCTTCTGCATTGCAAACTACATGTAATTTCATCAGAAAGAAAGATCTTTCTTGTACTTGAGTTTTGCTCTTAAAACTGCATTGAGCAACTTTCTCTCACTGAGAAAGAAGCTTTTCAGCATCTATGGCCTTGGATTCTCTTCATTTGCTAAGTTGCTCTAACACAGCTTTTAGTGCTCTCAGACAGCTTTTAGTGCTCTCAGAAGCTCCAAAACAGTGATTCTGAGCAATTAAGGTCTAAAATAACTTTCTCTGCAAAAAAGCTCTAACTCATTAAATTCTGCCTTCTGCATTGCAAATTACATGTAATTTCATCAAATAAGAAACATCTTTCTTGTACTTGACTTTTGCTCTTAAAATTGCATTGAGCAACTTTCTCTCACTGAGAAAGAAGCTTTTCAGCATCTGTGGCCTTGGATTCTTTTCATTTGCTTAGTTGCACTAACGCAGCTTTTAGTGCTCTCAAAAGCTCAAAAACAGTGTTTCTGAGCATTGAAGCTCTAACCTAACTTTCTCTGCAAAAAAGCTCTAACTGATGAAAATCAGCTTTTAGTGCTCTCAGAAGCTCAAAAACAGTGTTTCTGAGCATTGAACCTCTAACCTAACTTTCTCTGCAAAAAAGCTCTAACTGATGAAAATCTGTCTTCTGCTTTGCAAATTACATGAGAATTCATGAGAAAGAAGCAAATTTCTTGTACTTGAGTTTTTCTCTGAAAATTGCATTGAGCACATTTCTCTCACTGAGAAAGAAGCTTTTCAGCATCTGTGGCCTTGGATTCTTTTCATTTGCTTAGTTGCACTAACACAGCTTTTAGTGCTCTCAGAAGCTCCAAAACAGTGATTCTGAGCATTGAAGCTCTAACCTAACTTTCTCGGCAAAAAAGCTCTAACTCATGAAAATCTGTCTTCTGCATTGCAAATTTCTTGTACTTGAGTTTTTCTCTTAAAATTGCATTGAGCAACTTTCTCTCACTGAGAAAGAAGCTTTTCAGCATCTGTGGCCTTGGATTCTCTTCATTTGCTAAGTTGCTCTAACACAGGTTTTAGTGCTCTCAGACAGCTTTCAGTGCTCTCAGAAGCTCCAAAACAGTGATTCTGAGCATTGAAGGTGTAAAATAACTTTCTCTGCAAAAAAGCTCTAACTCATGAAAATCTGCCTTCTGCATTGCAAATTACATGTAATTTCATCAGAAAGAAACATCTTTCTTATACTTGAGTTTTACTCTTAAAATTGCATTCAGCAGCTTTCTCTCACTGAAAAAGAAGCTTTTCAGCATCTGTGGCCTTGGATTCTCTTCATTTGCTTAGTTGCTCTAACACAGCTTTTAGTGCTCTCAGACAGCTTTTAGTGCTCTCAGAAGCTCCAAAACAGTGATTCTGAGCATTGAAGGTGTAAAATAACTTTCTCTGCAAAAAAACTCTAACTCATGAAAATCTGCCTTCTGCATTGCAAATTAGATGCCATTTTATCAGAAAGAAACATCTTTCTTGTACTTGACTTTTGCTCTTAAAATTGCATTGAGCAACTTTCTCTCACTGAGCTTTTCAGCATCTGTGGCCTTGGATTCTCTTCATTTGCTTAGTTGCTCTAACACAGCTTTTAGTGCTCTCAGAAGCTCCAAAACAGTGTTTCTGAGCATTGAAGGTCTAAAATAACTTTCTCTGCAAAAAAGCTCTAACTCATGAAAATCTGCCTTCTGCATTGCAAATTACATGTAATTTCATCAGAAAGAAACATCTTTCTTATACTTGAGTTTTGCTCTTAAAACTGCATTGAGCAACTTTCTTTCACTGAGAAAGAAGCTTTTCAGCATCTGTGGCCTTGGATTCTTTTCATTTGCTTAGTTGCACTAACACAGCTTATAGTGCTCTCAGAAGCTCAAAAACAGCGTTTCTGAGCATTGAAGCTCTAACCTAACTTTCTCTGAAAAAAAGGTCTAACTGCAGAAAATCAGCTTTTAGTGCTCTCAGAAGCTCAAAAACAGTGATTCTGAGCATTGAAGCTCTAACCTAACTTTCTCTGCAAAAAAGCTCTAACTGATGAAAATCTGTCTTCTGCTTTCCAAATTACATGAGAATTCATGAGAAAGAAGCAAATTTCTTGTACTTGAGTTTTTCTCTTAAAATTGTATTAAGCAGCTTTCGCTCACTGAGAAAGACGCTTTTCAGCATCTGTGGCCTTGGATTCTCTTAATTTGCTTAGTTGCACTAACACAGCTTTTAGTGCTCACAGAAGCTCAAAAACAGTGTTTCTGAGCATTGAAGCTCTAACCTAACTTTCTCTGCGAAAAAGCTCTAACTGATGAAAATCTGTCTTCTGCTTTGCAAATTACATGAGAATTCATGAGAAAGAAGCAAATTTCTTGTACTTGAGTTTTGCTCTTAAAACTGCATTGAGCAACTTTCTCTCACTGAGAAAGAAGCTTTTCAGCATCTGTGGCCTTGGATTCTTTTCATTTGCTTAGTTGCACTAACACAGCTTTTAGTGCTCTCAGAAGCTCCAAAACAGTCATTCTGAGCATTGAAGCTCTAACCTAACTTTCTCTGCAAAAAAGCTCTAACTGATGAAAATCAGCTTTTAGTGCTCTCAGAAGCTCAAAAACAGTGTTTCTGAGCATTGAAGCTCTAACCTGACTTTCTCTGCAAAAAAGCTCTAACTGATGAAAATCTCTCTTCTGCTTTGAGAACATGAGAATTCATGAGAAATTGCATTGAGCACCTTTCTCTCACTGAGAAAGAAGCTTTTTCAGCATCTGTGGCCTTGGATTCTTTTCATTTGCTTAGTTGCACTAACACAGCTTTTAGTGCTCTCAGAAACTCAAAAACAGTGTTTCTGAGCATTGAAGCTCTAACCTAACTTTCTCTGCAAAAAAGCTCTAACTGATGAAAATCAGCTTTTAGTGCTCTCAGAAGCTCAAAAACAGTGTTTCTGAGCATTGAAGCTCTAACCTAACTTTCTCAGCAAAAAAGCTCTAACTGATGAAAATAAGCTTTTAGTGCTCTCAGAAGCTCAAAAACAGTGTTTCTGAGCATTGAAGCTCTAACCTAACTTTCTCTGCAAAAAAGCTCTAACTGATGAAAATCTGTCTTCTGCTTTGCAAATTACATGAGAATTCATGAGAAAGAAGCATATTTCTTGTACTTGAGTTTTTCTCTTAAAATTGCATTGAGCACCTTTCTCTCACTGACAAAGAAGCTTTTCAGCATCTGTGGTCTTGGATTCTTTTCATTTGCTTAGTTGCACTAACACAGCTTTTAGTGCTCTCAGAAGCTCAAAAACAGTGTTTCTGAGCATTGAAGCTCTAACCTAACTTTCTCTGCAAAAAAGCTCTAACTGATGAAAATCAGCTTTTAGTGCTCTCAGACATCTTTTAGTGCTCTCAGAAGCTCCAAAACAGTGATTCTGAGCATTGAAGGTGTAAAATAACTTTCTCTGCAAAAAAGCTCTAACTCATGAAAATCTGCCTTCTGCATTGCAAATTACATGTAATTTCATCAGAAAGAAACATCTTTCTTATACTTGAGTTTTACTCTTAAAATTGCATTCAGCAGCTTTCTCTCACTGAGAAAGAAGCTTTTCAGCATCTGTGGCCTTGGATTCTCTTCATTTGCTTAGTTGCTCTAACACAGCTTTTAGTGCTCTCAGACAGCTTTTAGTGCTCTCAGAAGCTCCAAAACAGTGATTCTGATAATTGAAGGTGTAAAATAACTTTCTCTGCAAAAAAACTCTAACTCATGAAAATCTGCCTTCTGCATTGCAAATTAGATGTCATTTTATCAGAAAGAAACATCTTTCTTGTACTTGACTTTTGCTCTTAAAATTGCATTGAGCAACTTTCTCTCACTGAGAAAGAAGCTTTTCAGCATCTGTGGCCTTGGATTCTCTTCATTTGCTTAGTTGCTCTAACACAGCTTTTAGTGCTCTCAGACAGCTTTTAGTGCTCTCAGAAGCTCCAAAACAGTGTTTCTGAGCATTGAAGGTCTAAAATAACTTTCTCTGCAAAAAAGCTCTAACTCATGAAAATCTGCCTTCTGCATTGCAAATTACATGTAATTTCATCAGAAAGAAACATCTTTCTTGTACTTGAGATTTGCTCTTAAAACTGCATTGAGCAACTTTCTTTCACTGAGAAAGAAGCTTTTCAGCATCTGTGGCCTTGGATTCTTTTCATTTGCTTAGTTGCACTAACACAGCTTTTAGTGCTCTCAGAAGCTCAAAAACAGCGTTTCTGAGCATTGAAGCTCTAACCTAACTTTCTCTGCAAAAAAGCTCTAACTGATGAAAATCAGCTTTTAGTGCTCTCAGAAGCTCAAAAACAGTGTTTCTGAGCACTGAAGCTCTAACCTAACTTTCTCTGCAAAAAAGTTCTAACTGATGAAAATCTGTCTTCTGCTTTGCAAATTACATGAGAATTCATGAGAAAGAAGCAAATTTCTTGTACTTGAGTTTTTCTCTTAAAATTGCATTGAGCACCTTTCTCTCACTGAGAAAGAAGCTTTTCAGCATCTGTGGCCTTGGATTCTTTTCATTTGCTTAGTTGCACTAACACAGCTTTTAGTGCTCTCAGAAGCTCCAAAACAGTGGTTCTGAGCATTGAAGCTCTAACCTAACTTTCTCTGCAATAAAGCTCTAACTCATGAAAATCTGTCTTCTGCATTGCAAATTACATGAGAATACATGAGAAAGAAACAAATTTCTTGTACTTGAGTTTTTCTCTTAAAATTACATTTAGCAACTTTCTCTCACTGAGAAAGAAGCTTTTCAGCATCTGTAGCCTTGGATTCTTTTCATTTGCTTAGTTGCACTAACACAGCTTTTAGTGCTCTCAGAAGCTCAAAAACAGTGTTTCTGAGCATTGAAGCTCTAACCTAACTTTCTCTGCAAAAAAGCTCTAACTGATGAAAATCTGTCTTCTGCTTTGCAAATTACATGAGAATTCATGAGAAAGAAGCAAATTTCTTGTACTTGAGTTTTGCTCTTAAAACTGCATTGAGCAACTTTCTCTCACTGAGAAAGAGGCTTTTCAGCATCTATGGCCTTGGATTCTCTTCATTTGCTAAGTTGCTCTAACACAGGTTTTAGTGCTCTCAGACAGCTTTTAGTGCTCTCAGAAGCTCAAAAACAGTGTTTCTAACTTAAACTCTAACCTAACTTTCTCTGCAAAAAAGCTCTAACTGATGAAAATAAGCTTTTAGTGCTCTCAGAAGCTCAAAAACAGTGTTTCTGAGCATTGAAGCTCTAACCTAACTTTCTCTGCAAAAAAGCTCTAACTGATGAAAATCTGTCTTCTGCATTGCAAATTACATGAGAATTCATGAGAAAGAAGCAAATTTCTTGTACTTGAGTTTTTCTCTTAAAACTGCATTAAGCACATTTCTCTCACTGAGAAAGAAGCTTTTCAGCATCTATGGCCTTGGATTCTTTTCATTTGCTTAGTTGCACTAACACAGCTTTTAGTGCTCTCAGAAGCTCAAAAACAGTGTTTCTGAGCATTGAAGCTCTAACCTAACTTTCTCTGCAAAAAAGCTCTAACTGCAGAAAATCAGCTTTTAGTGCTCTCAGAAGCTCAAAAACAGTGTTTCTGAGCATTGAAGCTCTAACCTAACTTTCTCTGCAAAAAAGCTCTAACTGATGAAAATCTGTCTTCTGCTTTCCAAATTACATGAGAATTCATGAGAAAGAAGCAAATTTCTTGTACTTGAGTTTTTCTCTTAAAATTGTATTAAGCAGCTTTCGCTCACTGAGAAAGACGCTTTTCAGCATCTGTGGCCTTGGATTCTCTTAATTTGCTTAGTTGCACTAACACAGCTTTTAGTGCTCACAGAATCTCAAAAACAGTGTTTCTGAGCATTGAAGCTCTAACCTAACTTTCTCTGCGAAAAAGCTCTAACTGATGAAAATCTGTCTTCTGCTTTGCAAATTACATGAGAATTCATGAGAAAGAAGCAAATTTCTTGTACTTGAGTTTTGCTCTTAAAACTGCATTGAGCAACTTTCTCTCACTGAGAAAGAAGCTTTTCAGCATCTGTGGCCTTGGATTCTTTTCATTTGCTTAGTTGCACTAACACAGCTTTTAGTGCTCTCAGAAGCTCCAAAACAGTCATTCTGAGCATTGAAGCTCTAACCTGACTTTCTCTGCAAAAAAACCCTAACTGATGAAAATCTCTCTTCTGCTTTGAGAACATGAGAATTCATGAGAAATTGCATTGAGCACCTTTCTCTCACTGAGAAAGAAGCTTTTTCAGCATCTGTGGCCTTGGATTCTTTTCATTTGCTTAGTTGCACTAACACAGCTTTTAGTGCTCTCAGAAACTCAAAAACAGTGTTTCTGAGCATTGAAGCTCTAACCTAACTTTCTCTGCAAAAAAGCTCTAACTGATGAAAATCAGCTTTTAGTGCTCTCAGAAGCTCAAAAACAGTGTTTCTGAGCATTGAAGCTCTAACCTAACTTTCTCTGCAAAAAAGCTCTAACTGATGAAAATAAGCTTTTAGTGCTCTCAGAAGCTCAAAAACAGTGTTTCTGAGCATTGAAGCTCTAACCTAACTTTCTCTGCAAAAAAGCTCTAACTGATGAAAATCTGTCTTCCGCTTTGCAAATTACATGAGAATTCATGGGAAAGAAACAAATTTCATGTACTTGAGTTTTTCTCTTAAAATTGCATTAAGCAGCTTTCTCTCACTGAGAAAGAAGCTTTTAAGCATCTGTGGCCTTGGATTCTTTTCATTTGCTTAGTTGCACTAACACAGCTTTTAATGCTCTCAGAAGCTCAAAAACAGTGTTTCTGAGCATTGAAGCTCTAACCTAACTTTCTCTGCAAAAAAGTTCTAACTGATGAAAATATGTCTTCTGCTTTGCAAATTACATGAGAATTCATGATAAAGAAGCAAATTTCTTGTACTTGAGTTTTTCTCTTAATATTGCATTGAGCACCTTTCTCTCACTGACAAAGAAGCTTTTAAGCATCTGTGGCCTTGGATTCTTTTCATTTGCTTAGTTGCACTAACACAGCTTTTAGTGCTCTCAGAAGCTCAAAAACAGTGTTTCTGAGCATTGAAGCTCTAACCTAACTTTCTCTGCAAAAAAGCTCTAACTGATGAAAATCAGCTTTTAGTGCTCTCAGAAGCTCAAAAACAGTGTTTCTGAGCACTGAAGCTCTAACCTAACTTTCTCTGCAAAAAAGTTCTAACTGATGAAAATCTGTCTTCTGCTTTGCAAATTACATGAGAATTCATGAGAAAGAAGCAAATTTCTTGTACTTGAGTTTTTCTCTTAAAATTGCATTGAGCACCTTTCTCTCACTGAGAAAGAAGCTTTTCAGCATCTGTGGCCTTGGATTCTTTTCATTTGCTTAGTTGCACTAACACAGCTTTTAGTGCTCTCAGAAGCTCCAAAACAGTGGTTCTGAGCATTGAAGCTCTAACCTAACTTTCTCTGCAATAAAGCTCTAACTCATGAAAATCTGTCTTCTGCATTGCAAATTACATGAGAATACATGAGAAAGAAACAAATTTCTTGTACTTGAGTTTTTCTCTTAAAATTACATTTAGCAACTTTCTCTCACTGAGAAAGAAGCTTTTCAGCATCTGTAGCCTTGGATTCTTTTCATTTGCTTAGTTGCACTAACACAGCTTTTAGTGCTCTCAGAAGCTCAAAAACAGTGTTTCTGAGCATTGAAGCTCTAACCTAACTTTCTCTGCAAAAAAGCTCTAACTGATGAAAATCTGTCTTCTGCTTTGCAAATTACATGAGAATTCATGAGAAAGAAGCAAATTTCTTGTACTTGAGTTTTGCTCTTAAAACTGCATTGAGCAACTTTCTCTCACTGAGAAAGAGGCTTTTCAGCATCTATGGCCTTGGATTCTCTTCATTTGCTAAGTTGCTCTAACACAGGTTTTAGTGCTCTCAGACAGCTTTTAGTGCTCTCAGAAGCTCAAAAACAGTGTTTCTAACTTAAACTCTAACCTAACTTTCTCTGCAAAAAAGCTCTAACTGATGAAAATAAGCTTTTAGTGCTCTCAGAAGCTCAAAAACAGTGTTTCTGAGCATTGAAGCTCTAACCTAACTTTCTCTGCAAAAAAGCTCTAACTGATGAAAATCTGTCTTCTGCATTGCAAATTACATGAGAATTCATGAGAAAGAAGCAAATTTCTTGTACTTGAGTTTTTCTCTTAAAACTGCATTAAGCACATTTCTCTCACTGAGAAAGAAGCTTTTCAGCATCTATGGCCTTGGATTCTTTTCATTTGCTTAGTTGCACTAACACAGCTTTTAGTGCTCTCAGAAGCTCAAAAACAGTGTTTCTGAGCATTGAAGCTCTAACCTAACTTTCTCTGCAAAAAAGCTCTAACTGCAGAAAATCAGCTTTTAGTGCTCTCAGAAGCTCAAAAACAGTGTTTCTGAGCATTGAAGCTCTAACCTAACTTTCTCTGCAAAAAAGCTCTAACTGATGAAAATCTGTCTTCTGCTTTCCAAATTACATGAGAATTCATGAGAAAGAAGCAAATTTCTTGTACTTGAGTTTTTCTCTTAAAATTGTATTAAGCAGCTTTCGCTCACTGAGAAAGACGCTTTTCAGCATCTGTGGCCTTGGATTCTCTTAATTTGCTTAGTTGCACTAACACAGCTTTTAGTGCTCACAGAATCTCAAAAACAGTGTTTCTGAGCATTGAAGCTCTAACCTAACTTTCTCTGCGAAAAAGCTCTAACTGATGAAAATCTGTCTTCTGCTTTGCAAATTACATGAGAATTCATGAGAAAGAAGCAAATTTCTTGTACTTGAGTTTTGCTCTTAAAACTGCATTGAGCAACTTTCTCTCACTGAGAAAGAAGCTTTTCAGCATCTGTGGCCTTGGATTCTTTTCATTTGCTTAGTTGCACTAACACAGCTTTTAGTGCTCTCAGAAGCTCCAAAACAGTCATTCTGAGCATTGAAGCTCTAACCTGACTTTCTCTGCAAAAAAACCCTAACTGATGAAAATCTCTCTTCTGCTTTGAGAACATGAGAATTCATGAGAAATTGCATTGAGCACCTTTCTCTCACTGAGAAAGAAGCTTTTTCAGCATCTGTGGCCTTGGATTCTTTTCATTTGCTTAGTTGCACTAACACAGCTTTTAGTGCTCTCAGAAACTCAAAAACAGTGTTTCTGAGCATTGAAGCTCTAACCTAACTTTCTCTGCAAAAAAGCTCTAACTGATGAAAATCAGCTTTTAGTGCTCTCAGAAGCTCAAAAACAGTGTTTCTGAGCATTGAAGCTCTAACCTAACTTTCTCTGCAAAAAAGCTCTAACTGATGAAAATAAGCTTTTAGTGCTCTCAGAAGCTCAAAAACAGTGTTTCTGAGCATTGAAGCTCTAACCTAACTTTCTCTGCAAAAAAGCTCTAACTGATGAAAATCTGTCTTCCGCTTTGCAAATTACATGAGAATTCATGGGAAAGAAACAAATTTCATGTACTTGAGTTTTTCTCTTAAAATTGCATTAAGCAGCTTTCTCTCACTGAGAAAGAAGCTTTTAAGCATCTGTGGCCTTGGATTCTTTTCATTTGCTTAGTTGCACTAACACAGCTTTTAATGCTCTCAGAAGCTCAAAAACAGTGTTTCTGAGCATTGAAGCTCTAACCTAACTTTCTCTGCAAAAAAGTTCTAACTGATGAAAATATGTCTTCTGCTTTGCAAATTACATGAGAATTCATGATAAAGAAGCAAATTTCTTGTACTTGAGTTTTTCTCTTAATATTGCATTGAGCACCTTTCTCTCACTGACAAAGAAGCTTTTAAGCATCTGTGGCCTTGGATTCTTTTCATTTGCTTAGTTGCACTAACACAGCTTTTAGTGCTCTCAGAAGCTCAAAAACAGTGTTTCTGAGCATTGAAGCTCTAACCTAACTTTCTCTGCAAAAAAGCTCTAACTGCTGAAAATCAGCTTTTAGTGCTCTCAGAAGCTCAAAAACAGTGTTTCTGAGCATTGAAGCTCTAACCTAACTTTCTCTGCAAAAAAGCTCTAACTGATGAAAATCAGCTTTTAGTGCTCTCAGAAGCTCAAAAACAGTGTTTCTGAGCATTGAAGCTCTAACCTAACTTTCTCTGCAAAAAAGCTCTAACTGATGAAAATATGTCTTCTGCTTTGCAAATTACATGAGAATTCATGAGAAAGAAGCAAATTTCTTGTACTTGAGTTTTTCTCTTAATATTGCATTGAGCACCTTTCTCTCACTGACAAAGAAGCTTTTAAGCATCTGTGGCCTTGGATTCTTTTCATTTGCTTAGTTGCACTAACACAGCTTTTAGTGCTCTCAGAAGCTCAAAAACAGTGTTTCTGAGCATTGAAGCTCTAACCTAACTTTCTCTGCAAACAACCTCTAACTGATGAAAATCATTTTTTATTTCTCTCAGAAGCTCAAAAACAGTGTTTCTGAGCATTGAAGCTCTAACCTAACTTTCTCTGCAAAAAAGCTCTAACTGATGAAAATCTGTCTTCTGCTTTGCAAATTACATGAGAATTCATGAGAAAGAAACAAATTTCATGTACTTGAGTTTTTCTCTTAAAATTGCATTAAGCAGCTTTCTCTCACTGAGAAAGAAGCTTTTCAGCATCTGTGGCCTTGGATTCTTTTCATTTGCTTAGTTGCACTAACACAGCTTTTAATGCTCTCAGAAGCTCAAAAACAGTGTTTCTGAGCATTGAAGCTCTAACCTAACTTTCTCTGCAAAAAAGCTCTAACTGATGAAAATATGTCTTCTGCTTTGCAAATTACATGAGAATTCATGAGAAAGAAGCAAATTTCTTGTACTTGAGTTTTTCTCTTAATATTGCATTGAGCACCTTTCTCTCACTGACAAAGAAGCTTTTAAGCATCTGTGGCCTTGGATTCTTTTCATTTGCTTAGTTGCACTAACACAGCTTTTAGTGCTCTCAGAAGCTCAAAAACAGTGTTTCTGAGCATTGAAGCTTTAATCTAACTTTCTCTGCAAAAAAGCTCTAACTGATGAAAATCAGCTTTTAGTGCTCTCAGAAGCTCAAAAACAGTGTTTCTGAGCATTGAAGGTCTAACCTAACTTTCTCTGCAAAAAAGCTCTAACTGATGAAAATCTGTCTTCTGCTTTGCAAATTACATGAGAATTCATGAGAAAGAAGCAAATTTCTTGTACTTGAGTTTTTCTCTTAAAATTGCATTAAGCAGCTTTCTCTCACTAAGAAAGAACCTTTTCAGCATCTGTGGCCTTGGATTCTTTTCATTTGCTTAGTTGCACTAACACAGCTTTTAGTGCTCTCAGAAGCTCAAAAACAGTGTTTCTGAGCATTGAAGCTCTAACCTAACCTTCTCTGCAAAAAAGGTCTAACTGATGAAAATCTGTCTTCTGCTTTGCAAATTACATGAGAATTCATGAGAATGAAGCAAATTTCTTGTACTTGAGTTTTTCTCTTAAAATTACATTGAGCACCTTTCTCTCACTGAGAAAGAGGCTTTTCAGCATCTGTGGCCTTGGATTCTTTTTATTTGCTTAGTTGCACTAACACAGCTTTTAGTGCTCTCAGAAGCTCAAAAACAGTGTTTCTGAGCATTGAAGCTCTAACCTAACTTTCTCTGCAAAAAAGCTCTAACTGATGAAAATCTGTCTTCTGCATTGCAAATTACATGAGAATTCATGAGAAAGAAGCAAATTTCTTGTACTTGAGTTTTTCTCTTAAAACTGCATTAAGCACATTTCTCTCACTGAGAAAGAAGCTTTTCAGCATCTATGGCCTTGGATTCTTTTCATTTGCTTAGTTGCACTAACACAGCTTTTAGTGCTCTCAGAAGCTCAAAAACAGTGTTTCTGAGCATTGAAGCTCTAACCTAACTTTCCCTGCAAAAAAGCTCTAACTGCAGAAAATCAGCTTTTAGTGCTCTCTGAAGCTCAAAAACAGTGTTTCTGAGCATTGAAGCTCTAACCTAACTTTCTCTGCAAAAAAGCTCTAACTGATGAAAATCTGTCTTCTGCTTTCCAAATTACATGAGAATTCATGAGAAAGAAGCAAATTTCTTGTACTTGAGTTTTTCTCTTAAAATTGTATTAAGCAGCTTTCGCTCACTGAGAAAGACGCTTTTCAGCATCTGTGGCCTTGGATTCTCTTAATTTGCTTAGTTGCACTAACACAGCTTTTAGTGCTCACAGAAGCTCAAAAACAGTGTTTCTGAGCATTGAAGCTCTAACCTAACTTTCTCTGCGAAAAAGCTCTAACTGATGAAAATCTGTCTTCTGCTTTGCAAATTACATGAGAATTCATGAGAAAGAAGCAAATTTCTTGTACTTGAGTTTTGCTCTTAAAACTGCATTGAGCAACTTTCTCTCACTGAGAAAGAAGCTTTTCAGCATCTGTGGCCTTGGATTCTTTTCATTTGCTTAGTTGCACTAACACAGCTTTTAGTGCTCTCAGAAGCTCCAAAACAGTCATTCTGAGCATTGAAGCTCTAACCTAACTTTCTCTGCAAAAAAGCTCTAACTGATGAAAATCAGCTTTTAGTGCTCTCAGAAGCTCAAAAACAGTGTTTCTGAGCATTGAAGCTCTAACCTGACTTTCTCTGCAAAAAAACCCTAACTGATGAAAATCTCTCTTCTGCTTTGAGAACATGAGAATTCATGAGAAATTGCATTGAGCACCTTTCTCTCACTGAGAAAGAAGCTTTTTCAGCATCTGTGGCCTTGGATTCTTTTCATTTGCTTAGTTGCACTAACACAGCTTTTAGTGCTCTCAGAAACTCAAAAACAGTGTTTCTGAGCATTGAAGCTCTAACCTAACTTTCTCTGCAAAAAAGCTCTAACTGATGAAAATCAGCTTTTAGTGCTCTCAGAAGCTCAAAAACAGTGTTTCTGAGCATTGAAGCTCTAACCTAACTTTCTCTGCAAAAAAGCTCTAACTGATGAAAATCAGCTTTTAGTGCTCTCAGAAGCTCAAAAACAGTGTTTCTGAGCATTGAAGCTCTAACCTAACTTTCTCTGCAAAAAAGCTCTAACTGCTGAAAATCAGCTTTTAGTGCTCTCAGAAGCTCAAAAACAGTGTTTCTGAGCATTGAAGCTCTAACCTAACTTTCTCTGCAAAAAAGCTCTAACTGATGAAAATCAGCTTTTAGTGCTCTCAGAAGCTCAAAAACAGTGTTTCTGAGCATTGAAGCTCTAACCTAACTTTCTCTGCAAAAAAGCTCTAACTGATGAAAATATGTCTTCTGCTTTGCAAATTACATGAGAATTCATGAGAAAGAAGCAAATTTCTTGTACTTGAGTTTTTCTCTTAATATTGCATTGAGCACCTTTCTCTCACTGACAAAGAAGCTTTTAAGCATCTGTGGCCTTGGATTCTTTTCATTTGCTTAGTTGCACTAACACAGCTTTTAGTGCTCTCAGAAGCTCAAAAACAGTGTTTCTGAGCATTGAAGCTCTAACCTAACTTTCTCTGCAAACAACCTCTAACTGATGAAAATCAGCTTTTAGTTCTCTCAGAAGCTCAAAAACAGTGTTTCTGAGCATTGAAGCTCTAACCTAACTTTCTCTGCAAAAAAGCTCTAACTGATGAAAATCTGTCTTCTGCTTTGCAAATTACATGAGAATTCATGAGAAAGAAACAAATTTCATGTACTTGAGTTTTTCTCTTAAAATTGCATTAAGCAGCTTTCTCTCACTGAGAAAGAAGCTTTTCAGCATCTGTGGCCTTGGATTCTTTTCATTTGCTTAGTTGCACTAACACAGCTTTTAATGCTCTCAGAAGCTCAAAAACAGTGTTTCTGAGCATTGAAGCTCTAACCTAACTTTCTCTGCAAAAAAGCTCTAACTGATGAAAATATGTCTTCTGCTTTGCAAATTACATGAGAATTCATGAGAAAGAAGCAAATTTCTTGTACTTGAGTTTTTCTCTTAATATTGCATTGAGCACCTTTCTCTCACTGACAAAGAAGCTTTTAAGCATCTGTGGCCTTGGATTCTTTTCATTTGCTTAGTTGCACTAACACAGCTTTTAGTGCTCTCAGAAGCTCAAAAACAGTGTTTCTGAGCATTGAAGCTTTAATCTAACTTTCTCTGCAAAAAAGCTCTAACTGATGAAAATCAGCTTTTAGTGCTCTCAGAAGCTCAAAAACAGTGTTTCTGAGCATTGAAGGTCTAACCTAACTTTCTCTGCAAAAAAGCTCTAACTGATGAAAATCTGTCTTCTGCTTTGCAAATTACATGAGAATTCATGAGAAAGAAGCAAATTTCTTGTACTTGAGTTTTTCTCTTAAAATTGCATTAAGCAGCTTTCTCTCACTAAGAAAGAACCTTTTCAGCATCTGTGGCCTTGGATTCTTTTCATTTGCTTAGTTGCACTAACACAGCTTTTAGTGCTCTCAGAAGCTCAAAAACAGTGTTTCTGAGCATTGAAGCTCTAACCTGACCTTCTCTGCAAAAAAGGTCTAACTGATGAAAATCTGTCTTCTGCTTTGCAAATTACATGAGAATTCATGAGAAAGAAGCAAATTTCTTGTACTTGAGTTTTTCTCTTAAAATTACATTGAGCACCTTTCTCTCACTGAGAAAGAGGCTTTTCAGCATCTGTGGCCTTGGATTCTTTTCATTTGCTTAGTTGCACTAACACAGCTTTTAGTGCTCTCAGAAGCTCAAAAACAGTGTTTCTGAGCATTGAAGCTCTAACCTAACTTTCTCTGCAAAAAAGCTCTAACTGATGAAAATCAGCTTTTAGTGCTCTCAGAAACTCCAAAACAGTGATTCTGAGCATTGAAGCTCTAACCTAACTTTCTCGGCAAAAAAGCTCTAACTCATGAAAATCTGTCTTCTGCATTGCAAATTTCTTGTACTTGAGTTTTTCTCTTAAAATTGCATTGAGCAACTTTCTCTCACTGAGAAAGAAGCTTTTCAGCATCTGTGGCCTTGGATTCTTTTCATTTGCTTAGTTGCACTAACACAGCTTTTAGTGCTCTCAGAAGCTCAAAAACAGTGTTTCTGAGCATTGAAGCTCTAACCTAACTTTCTCTGCAAAAAATCTCTAACTGATGAAAATCAGCTTTTAGTGCTCTCTGAAGCTCAAAAACAGTGTTTCTGAGCATTGAAGCTCTAACCTAACTTTCTCTGCAAAAAAGCTCTAACTGATGAAAATCTGTCTTCTGCTTTGCAAATTACATGAGAATACATGAGAAAGAAGCTTTTCAGCATCTGTGGCCTTGGATTCTCTTCATTTGCTTAGTTGCTCTAACACAGCTTTTAGTGCTCTCAGACATCTTTTAGTGCTCTCAGAAGCTCCAAAACAGTGATTCTGAGCATTGAAGGTCTAAAATAACTTTCTCTGCAAAAAAGCTCTAACTCATGAAATTCTGCCTTCTGCATTGCAAATTACATGTAATTTCATCAGAAAGAAACATCTTTCTTGTACTTGAGTTTTGCTCTTAAAACTGCATTGAGCAACTTTCTCTCACTGAGAAAGAAGCTTTTCAGCATCTGTGGCCTTGGATTCTCTTCATTTGCTAAGTTGCTCTAACACAGGTTTTAGTGCTCTCAGACAGCTTTTAGTGCTCTCAGAAGCTCCAAAACAGTGATTCTGAGCATTGAAGGTGTAAAATAACTTTCTCTGCAAAAAAACTCTAACTCATGAAAATCTGCCTTCTGCATTGCAAATTAGATGTCATTTTATCAGAAAGAAACATCTTTCTTGTACTTGACTTTTGCTCTTAAAATTGCATTGAGCAACTTTCTCTCACTGAGAAAGAAGCTTTTCAGCATCTGTGGCCTTGGATTCTCTTCATTTGCTTAGTTGCTCTAACACAGCTTTTAGTGCTCTCAGACAGCTTTTAGTGCTCTCAGAAGCTCCAAAACAGTGTTTCTGAGCATTGAAGGTCTAAAATAACTTTCTCTGCAAAAAAGCTCTAACTCATGAAAATCTGCCTTCTGCATTGCAAATTACATGTAATTTCATCAGAAAGAAACATCTTTCTTGTACTTGAGATTTGCTCTTAAAACTGCATTGAGCAACTTTCTTTCACTGAGAAAGAAGCTTTTCAGCATCTGTGGCCTTGGATTCTTTTCATTTGCTTAGTTGCACTAACACAGCTTTTAGTGCTCTCAGAAGCTCAAAAACAGCGTTTCTGAGCATTGAAGCTCTAACCTAACTTTCTCTGCAAAAAAGCTCTAACTGATGAAAATCAGCTTTTAGTGCTCTCAGAAGCTCAAAAACAGTGTTTCTGAGCACTGAAGCTCTAACCTAACTTTCTCTGCAAAAAAGTTCTAACTGATGAAAATCTGTCTTCTGCTTTGCAAATTACATGAGTATTCATGAGAAAGAAGCAAATTTCTTGTACTTGAGTTTTTCTCTTAAAATTGCATTGAGCACCTTTCTCTCACTGAGAAAGAAGCTTTTCAGCATCTGTGGCCTTGGATTCTTTTCATTTGCTTAGTTGCACTACCACAGCTTTTAGTGCTCTCAGAAGCTCCAAAACAGTGATTCTGAGCATTGAAGCTCTAACCTAACTTTCTCGGCAATAAAGCTCTAACTCATGAAAATCTGTCTTCTGCATTGCAAATTACATGAGAATACATGAGAAAGAAACAAATTTCTTGTACTTGAGTTTTTCTCTTAAAATTACATTTAGCAACTTTCTCTCACTGAGAAAGAAGCTTTTCAGCATCTGTAGCCTTGGATTCTTTTCATTTGCTTAGTTGCACTAACACAGCTTTTAGTGCTCTCAGAAGCTCAAAAACAGTGTTTCTGAGCATTGAAGCTCTAACCTAACTTTCTCTGCAAAAAAGCTCTAACTGATGAAAATCTGTCTTCTGCTTTGCAAATTACATGAGAATTCATGAGAAAGAAGCAAATTTCTTGTACTTGAGTTTTGCTCTTAAAACTGCATTGAGCAACTTTCTCTCACTGAGAAAGAGGCTTTTCAGCATCTATGGCCTTGGATTCTCTTCATTTGCTAAGTTGCTCTAACACAGGTTTTAGTGCTCTCAGACAGCTTTTAGTGCTCTCAGAAGCTCAAAAACAGTGTTTCTGAGCATTGAAGCTCTAACCTAACTTTCTCTGCAAAAAAGCTCTAACTGATGAAAATCAGCTTTTAGTGCTCTCAGAAGCTCAAAAACAGTGTTTCTGAGCATTGAAGCTCTAACCTGACTTTCTCTGCAAAAAAGCTCTAACTGATGAAAATCTCTCTTCTGCTTTGAGAACATGAGAATTCATGAGAAATTGCATTGAGCACCTTTCTCTCACTGAGAAAGAAGCTTTTTCAGCATCTGTGGCCTTGGATTCTTTTCATTTGCTTAGTTGCACTAACACAGCTTTTAGTGCTCTCAGAAACTCAAAAACAGTGTTTCTGAGCATTGAAGCTCTAACCTAACTTTCTCTGCAAAAAAGCTCTAACTGATGAAAATCAGCTTTTAGTGCTCTCAGAAGCTCAAAAACAGTGTTTCTGAGCATTGAAGCTCTAACCTAACTTTCTCTGCAAAAAAGCTCTAACTGATGAAAATAAGCTTTTAGTGCTCTCAGAAGCTCAAAAACAGTGTTTCTGAGCATTGAAGCTCTAACCTAACTTTCTCTAAAAAAAAGCTCTAACTGATGAAAATCTGTCTTCTGCTTTGCAAATTACATGAGAATTCATGAGAAAGAAGCAAATTTCTTGTACTTGAGTTTTTCTCTTAAAACTGCATTAAGCACATTTCTCTCACTGAGAAAGAAGCTTTTCAGCATCTATGGCCTTGGATTCTTTTCATTTGCTTAGTTGCACTAACACAGCTTTTAGTGCTCTCAGAAGCTCAAAAACAGTGTTTCTGAGCATTGAAGCTCTAACCTAACTTTCTCTGCAAAAAAGCTCTAACTGATGAAAATCTGTCTTCTGCTTTGCAAATTACATGAGAATTCATGAGAAAGAAGCATATTTCTTGTACTTGAGTTTTTCTCTTAAAATTGCATTGAGCACCTTTCTCTCACTGACAAAGAAGCTTTTCAGCATCTGTGGTCTTGGATTCTTTTCATTTGCTTAGTTGCACTAACACAGCTTTTAGTGCTCTCAGAAGCTCAAAAACAGTGTTTCTGAGCATTGAAGCTCTAACCTAACTTTCTCTGCAAAAAAGCTCTAACTGATGAAAATCAGCTTTTAGTGCTCTCAGAAGCTCAAAAACAGTGTTTCTGAGCATTGAAGCTCTAACCTAACTTTCTCTGCAAAAAAGCTGTAACTGATGAAAATCTGTCTTCTGCTTTGCAAATTACATGAGAATTCATGAGAAAGAAGCAAATTTCTTGTACTTGAGTTTTTCTCTTAAAATTGCATTGAGCACCTTTCTCTCACTGAGAAAGAAGCTTTTCAGCATCTGTGGCCTTG
This sequence comes from Acrossocheilus fasciatus, assembly GCA_036784905.1. Classification (NCBI taxonomy): domain Eukaryota; kingdom Metazoa; phylum Chordata; class Actinopteri; order Cypriniformes; family Cyprinidae; genus Acrossocheilus; species Acrossocheilus fasciatus. The sequence continues at coordinate 30,818,889 of CM071959.1, forward strand.
GATTCTTTTCATTTGCTTAGTTGCACTAACACAGCTTTTAGTGCTCTCAGAAGCTCCAAAACAGTGATTCTGAGCATTGAAGCTCTAACCTAACTTTCTCGGCAAAAAAGCTCTAACTCATGAAAATCTGTCTTCTGCATTGCAAATTTCTTGTACTTGAGTTTTTCTCTTAAAATTGCATTGAGCAACTTTCTCTCACTGAGAAAGAAGCTTTTCAGCATCTGTGGCCTTGGATTCTTTTCATTTGCTTAGTTGCACTAACACAGCTTTTAGTGCTCTCAGAAGCTCAAAAACAGTGTTTCTGAGCATTGAAGCTCTAACCTAACTTTCTCTGCAAAAAATCTCTAACTGATGAAAATCAGCTTTTAGTGCTCTCTGAAGCTCAAAAACAGTGTTTCTGAGCATTGAAGCTCTAACCTAACTTTCTCTGCAAAAAAGCTCTAACTGATGAAAATCTGTCTTCTGCTTTGCAAATTACATGAGAATACATGAGAAAGAAGCTTTTCAGCATCTATGGCCTTGGATTCTCTTTATTTGCTAAGTTGCTCTAACACAGCTTTTAGTGCTCTCAGACAGCTTTTAGTGCTCTCAGACAGCTTTTAGTGCTCTCATAAGCTCCAAAACAGTGATTCTGAGCATTGAAGGTCTAAAATAACTTTCTCTGCAAAAAAGCTCTAACTCATGAAAATCTGCCTGCTGCATTGCAAACTACATGTAATTTCATCAAAAAGAAACATCTTTCTTGTACTTGAGTTTTGCTCTTAAAACTGCATTGGGCAACTTTCTCTCACTGAGAAAGAAGCTTTTCAGCATCTATGGCCTTGGATTCTCTTCATTTGCTAAGTTGCTCTAACACAGCTTTTAGTCCTCTCAGACAGCTTTTAGTGCTCTCAGAAGCTCCAAAACAGTGATTCTGAGCAATGAAGGTCTAAAATAACTTTCTCTGCAAAAAAGCTCTAACTCATTAAATTCTTACTTCTGCATTGCAAATTACGTGTAATTTCATCAGAAAGAAACATCTTTCTTATACTTGAGTTTTACTCTTAAAATTGCATTCAGCAGCTTTCGCTCACTGAGAAAGAAGCTTTTCAGCATCTGTGGCCTTGGATTCTCTTCATTTGCTTAGTTGCTCTAACACAGCTTTTAGTGCTCTCAGACAGCTTTTAGTGCTCTCAGAAGCTCCAAAACAGTGATTCTGAGCATTGAAGGTGTAAAATAACTTTCTCTGCAAAAAAACTCTAACTCATGAAAATCTGCCTTCTGCATTGCAAATTAGATGTCATTTTATCAGAAAGAAACATATTTCTTGTACTTGACTTTTGCTCTTAAAATTGCATTGAGCAACTTTCTCTCACTGAGAAAGAAGCTTTTCAGCATCTGTGGCCTTGGATTCTCTTCATTTGCTTAGTTGCTCTAACACAGCTTTTAGTGCTCTCAGACAGCTTTTAGTGCTCTCAGAAGCTCCAAAACAGTGTTTCTGAGCATTGAAGCTCTAACCTTACTTTCTCTGCAAAAAAGCTCTAACTGATGAAAATCAGCTTTTAGTGCTCTCAGAAGCTCAAAAACAGTGTTTCTGAGCACTGAAGCTCTAACCTAACTTTCTCTGCAAAAAAGTTCTAACTGATGAAAATCTGTCTTCTGCTTTGCAAATTACATGAGAATTCATGAGAAAGAAGCAAATTTCTTGTACTTGAGTTTTTCTCTTAAAATTGCATTAAGCAGCTTTCTCTCACTAAGAAAGAACCTTTTCAGCATCTGTGGCCTTGGATTCTTTTCATTTGCTTAGTTGCACTAACACAGCTTTTAGTGCTCTCAGAAGCTCAAAAACAGTGTTTCTGAGCATTGAAGCTCTAACCTAACCTTCTCTGCAAAAAAGGTCTAACTGATGAAAATCTGTCTTCTGCTTTGCAAATTACATGAGAATTCATGAGAAAGAAGCAAATTTCTTATACTTGAGTTTTTCTCTTAAAATTACATTGAGCACCTTTCTCTCACTGAGAAAGAGGCTTTTCAGCATCTGTGGCCTTGGATTCTTTTTATTTGCTTAGTTGCACTAACACAGCTTTTAGTGCTCTCAGAAGCTCAAAAACAGTGTTTCTGAGCATTGAAGCTCTAACCTAACTTTCTCTGCAAAAAAGCTCTAACTGATGAAAATCAGCTTTTAGTGCTCTCAGAAACTCCAAAACAGTGATTCTGAGCATTGAAGCTCTAACCTAACTTTCTCGGCAAAAAAGCTCTAACTCATGAAAATCTGTCTTCTGCATTGCAAATTTCTTGTACTTGAGTTTTTCTCTTAAAATTGCATTGAGCAACTTTCTCTCACTGAGAAAGAAGCTTTTCAGCATCTGTGGCCTTGGATTCTTTTCATTTGCTTAGTTGCACTAACACAGCTTTTAGTGCTCTCAGAAGCTCAAAAACAGTGTTTCTGAGCATTGAAGCTCTAACCTAACTTTCTCTGCAAAAAATCTCTAACTGATGAAAATCAGCTTTTAGTGCTCTCTGAAGCTCAAAAACAGTGTTTCTGAGCATTGAAGCTCTAACCTAACTTTCTCTGCAAAAAAGCTCTAACTGATGAAAATCTGTCTTCTGCTTTGCAAATTACATGAGAATACATGAGAAAGAAGCTTTTCAGCATCTGTGGCCTTGGATTCTCTTCATTTGCTTAGTTGCTCTAACACAGCTTTTAGTGCTCTCAGACATCTTTTAGTGCTCTCAGAAGCTCCAAAACAGTGATTCTGAGCATTGAAGGTCTAAAATAACTTTCTCTGCAAAAAAGCTCTAACTCATGAAATTCTGCCTTCTGCATTGCAAATTACATGTAATTTCATCAGAAAGAAACATCTTTCTTGTACTTGAGTTTTGCTCTTAAAACTGCATTGAGCAACTTTCTCTCACTGAGAAAGAAGCTTTTCAGCATCTGTGGCCTTGGATTCTCTTCATTTGCTAAGTTGCTCTAACACAGGTTTTAGTGCTCTCAGACAGCTTTTAGTGCTCTCAGAAGCTCCAAAACAGTGATTCTGAGCATTGAAGGTGTAAAATAACTTTCTCTGCAAAAAAGCTCTAACTCATGAAAATCTGCCTTCTGCATTGCAAATTACATGTAATTTCATCAGAAAGAAACATCTTTCTTCTACTTGAGTTTTACTCTTAAAATTGCATTCAGCAGCTTTCTCTCACTGAGAAAGAAGCTTTTCAGCATCTGTGGCCTTGGATTCTCTTCATTTGCTTAGTTGCTCTAACACAGCTTTTAGTGCTCTCAGACAGCTTTTAGTGCTCTCAGAAGCTCCAAAACAGTGATTCTGAGCATTGAAGGTGTAAAATAACTTTCTCTGCAAAAAAACTCTAACTCATGAAAATCTGCCTTCTGCATTGCAAATTAGATGTCATTTTATCAGAAAGAAACATCTTTCTTGTACTTGACTTTTGCTCTTAAAATTGCATTGAGCAACTTTCTCTCACTGAGAAAGAAGCTTTTTCAGCATCTGTGGCCTTGGATTCTCTTCATTTGCTTAGTTGCTCTAACACAGCTTTTAGTGCTCTCAGACAGCTTTTAGTGCTCTCAGAAGCTCCAAAACAGTGTTTCTGAGCATTGAAGGTCTAAAATAACTTTCTCTGCAAAAAAGCTCTAACTCATGAAAATCTGCCTTCTGCATTGCAAATTACATGTAATTTCATCAGAAAGAAACATCTTTCTTGTACTTGAGATTTGCTCTTAAAACTGCATTGAGCAACTTTCTTTCACTGAGAAAGAAGCTTTTCAGCATCTGTGGCCTTGGATTCTTTTCATTTGCTTAGTTGCACTAACACAGCTTTTAGTGCTCTCAGAAGCTCAAAAACAGCGTTTCTGAGCATTGAAGCTCTAACCTAACTTTCTCTGCAAAAAAGCTCTAACTGATGAAAATCAGCTTTTAGTGCTCTCAGAAGCTCAAAAACAGTGTTTCTGAGCACTGAAGCTCTAACCTAACTTTCTCTGCAAAAAAGTTCTAACTGATGAAAATCTGTCTTCTGCTTTGCAAATTACATGAGTATTCATGAGAAAGAAGCAAATTTCTTGTACTTGAGTTTTTCTCTTAAAATTGCATTGAGCACCTTTCTCTCACTGAGAAAGAAGCTTTTCAGCATCTGTGGCCTTGGATTCTTTTCATTTGCTTAGTTGCACTAACACAGCTTTTAGTGCTCTCAGAAGCTCCAAAAAGGTGATTCTGAGCATTGAAGCTCTAACCTAACTTTCTCGGCAATAAAGCTCTAACTCATGAAAATCTGTCTTCTGCATTGCAAATTACATGAGAATACATGAGAAAGAAACAAATTTCTTGTACTTGAGTTTTTCTCTTAAAATTACATTTAGCAACTTTCTCTCACTGAGAAAGAAGCTTTTCAGCATCTGTAGCCTTGGATTCTTTTCATTTGCTTAGTTGCACTAACACAGCTTTTAGTGCTCTCAGAAGCTCAAAAACAGTGTTTCTGAGCATTGAAGCTCTAACCTAACTTTCTCTGCAAAAAAGCTCTAACTGATGAAAATCTGTCTTCTGCTTTGCAAATTACATGAGAATTCATGAGAAAGAAGCAAATTTCTTGTACTTGAGTTTTGCTCTTAAAACTGCATTGAGCAACTTTCTCTCACTGAGAAAGAGGCTTTTCAGCATCTATGGCCTTGGATTCTCTTCATTTGCTAAGTTGCTCTAACACAGGTTTTAGTGCTCTCAGACAGCTTTTAGTGCTCTCAGAAGCTCAAAAACAGTGTTTCTGAGCATTGAAGCTCTAACCTAACTTTCTCTGCAAAAAAGCTCTAACTGATGAAAATAAGCTTTTAGTGCTCTCAGAAGCTCAAAAACAGTGTTTCTGAGCATTGAAGCTCTAACCTAACTTTCTCTGCAAAAAAGCTCTAACTGATGAAAATCTGTCTTCTGCATTGCAAATTACATGAGAATTCATGAGAAAGAAGCAAATTTCTTGTACTTGAGTTTTTCTCTTAAAACTGCATTAAGCACATTTCTCTCACTGAGAAAGAAGCTTTTCAGCATCTATGGCCTTGGATTCTTTTCATTTGCTTAGTTGCACTAACACAGCTTTTAGTGCTCTCAGAAGCTCCAAAACAGTGATTCTGAGCATTGAAGGTGTAAAATAACTTTCTCTGCAAAAAAACTCTAACTCATGAAAATCTGCCTTCTGCATTGCAAATTAGATGTCATTTTATCAGAAAGAAACATATTTCTTGTACTTGACTTTTGCTCTTAAAATTGCATTGAGCAACTTTCTCTCACTGAGAAAGAAGCTTTTCAGCATCTGTGGCCTTGGATTCTCTTCATTTGCTTAGTTGCTCTAACACAGCTTTTAGTGCTCTCAGACAGCTTTTAGTGCTCTCAGAAGCTCCAAAACAGTGTTTCTGAGCATTGAAGCTCTAACCTTACTTTCTCTGCAAAAAAGCTCTAACTGATGAAAATCAGCTTTTAGTGCTCTCAGAAGCTCAAAAACAGTGTTTCTGAGCACTGAAGCTCTAACCTAACTTTCTCTGCAAAAAAGTTCTAACTGATGAAAATCTGTCTTCTGCTTTGCAAATTACATGAGAATTCATGAGAAAGAAGCAAATTTCTTGTACTTGAGTTTTTCTCTTAAAATTGCATTAAGCAGCTTTCTCTCACTAAGAAAGAACCTTTTCAGCATCTGTGGCCTTGGATTCTTTTCATTTGCTTAGTTGCACTAACACAGCTTTTAGTGCTCTCAGAAGCTCAAAAACAGTGTTTCTGAGCATTGAAGCTCTAACCTAACCTTCTCTGCAAAAAAGGTCTAACTGATGAAAATCTGTCTTCTGCTTTGCAAATTACATGAGAATTCATGAGAAAGAAGCAAATTTCTTATACTTGAGTTTTTCTCTTAAAATTACATTGAGCACCTTTCTCTCACTGAGAAAGAGGCTTTTCAGCATCTGTGGCCTTGGATTCTTTTTATTTGCTTAGTTGCACTAACACAGCTTTTAGTGCTCTCAGAAGCTCAAAAACAGTGTTTCTGAGCATTGAAGCTCTAACCTAACTTTCTCTGCAAAAAAGCTCTAACTGATGAAAATCAGCTTTTAGTGCTCTCAGAAACTCCAAAACAGTGATTCTGAGCATTGAAGCTCTAACCTAACTTTCTCGGCAAAAAAGCTCTAACTCATGAAAATCTGTCTTCTGCATTGCAAATTTCTTGTACTTGAGTTTTTCTCTTAAAATTGCATTGAGCAACTTTCTCTCACTGAGAAAGAAGCTTTTCAGCATCTGTGGCCTTGGATTCTTTTCATTTGCTTAGTTGCACTAACACAGCTTTTAGTGCTCTCAGAAGCTCAAAAACAGTGTTTCTGAGCATTGAAGCTCTAACCTAACTTTCTCTGCAAAAAATCTCTAACTGATGAAAATCAGCTTTTAGTGCTCTCTGAAGCTCAAAAACAGTGTTTCTGAGCATTGAAGCTCTAACCTAACTTTCTCTGCAAAAAAGCTCTAACTGATGAAAATCTGTCTTCTGCTTTGCAAATTACATGAGAATACATGAGAAAGAAGCTTTTCAGCATCTGTGGCCTTGGATTCTCTTCATTTGCTTAGTTGCTCTAACACAGCTTTTAGTGCTCTCAGACATCTTTTAGTGCTCTCAGAAGCTCCAAAACAGTGATTCTGAGCATTGAAGGTCTAAAATAACTTTCTCTGCAAAAAAGCTCTAACTCATGAAATTCTGCCTTCTGCATTGCAAATTACATGTAATTTCATCAGAAAGAAACATCTTTCTTGTACTTGAGTTTTGCTCTTAAAACTGCATTGAGCAACTTTCTCTCACTGAGAAAGAAGCTTTTCAGCATCTGTGGCCTTGGATTCTCTTCATTTGCTAAGTTGCTCTAACACAGGTTTTAGTGCTCTCAGACAGCTTTTAGTGCTCTCAGAAGCTCCAAAACAGTGATTCTGAGCATTGAAGGTGTAAAATAACTTTCTCTGCAAAAAAGCTCTAACTCATGAAAATCTGCCTTCTGCATTGCAAATTACATGTAATTTCATCAGAAAGAAACATCTTTCTTCTACTTGAGTTTTACTCTTAAAATTGCATTCAGCAGCTTTCTCTCACTGAGAAAGAAGCTTTTCAGCATCTGTGGCCTTGGATTCTCTTCATTTGCTTAGTTGCTCTAACACAGCTTTTAGTGCTCTCAGACAGCTTTTAGTGCTCTCAGAAGCTCCAAAACAGTGATTCTGAGCATTGAAGGTGTAAAATAACTTTCTCTGCAAAAAAACTCTAACTCATGAAAATCTGCCTTCTGCATTGCAAATTAGATGTCATTTTATCAGAAAGAAACATCTTTCTTGTACTTGACTTTTGCTCTTAAAATTGCATTGAGCAACTTTCTCTCACTGAGAAAGAAGCTTTTTCAGCATCTGTGGCCTTGGATTCTCTTCATTTGCTTAGTTGCTCTAACACAGCTTTTAGTGCTCTCAGACAGCTTTTAGTGCTCTCAGAAGCTCCAAAACAGTGTTTCTGAGCATTGAAGGTCTAAAATAACTTTCTCTGCAAAAAAGCTCTAACTCATGAAAATCTGCCTTCTGCATTGCAAATTACATGTAATTTCATCAGAAAGAAACATCTTTCTTGTACTTGAGATTTGCTCTTAAAACTGCATTGAGCAACTTTCTTTCACTGAGAAAGAAGCTTTTCAGCATCTGTGGCCTTGGATTCTTTTCATTTGCTTAGTTGCACTAACACAGCTTTTAGTGCTCTCAGAAGCTCAAAAACAGCGTTTCTGAGCATTGAAGCTCTAACCTAACTTTCTCTGCAAAAAAGCTCTAACTGATGAAAATCAGCTTTTAGTGCTCTCAGAAGCTCAAAAACAGTGTTTCTGAGCACTGAAGCTCTAACCTAACTTTCTCTGCAAAAAAGTTCTAACTGATGAAAATCTGTCTTCTGCTTTGCAAATTACATGAGTATTCATGAGAAAGAAGCAAATTTCTTGTACTTGAGTTTTTCTCTTAAAATTGCATTGAGCACCTTTCTCTCACTGAGAAAGAAGCTTTTCAGCATCTGTGGCCTTGGATTCTTTTCATTTGCTTAGTTGCACTAACACAGCTTTTATTGCTCTCAGAAGCTCCAAAAAGGTGATTCTGAGCATTGAAGCTCTAACCTAACTTTCTCGGCAAAAAAGCTCTAACTGATGAAAATCAGCTTTTAGTGCTCTCAGAAACTCCAAAACAGTGATTCTGAGCATTGAAGCTCTAACCTAACTTTCTCGGCAAAAAAGCTCTAACTCATGAAAATCTGTCTTCTGCATTGCAAATTTCTTGTACTTGAGTTTTTCTCTTAAAATTGCATTGAGCAACTTTCTCTCACTGAGAAAGAAGCTTTTCAGCATCTGTGGCCTTGGATTCTTTTCATTTGCTTAGTTGCACTAACACAGCTTTTAGTGCTCTCAGAAGCTCAAAAACAGTGTTTCTGAGCATTGAAGCTCTAACCTAACTTTCTCTGCAAAAAATCTCTAACTGATGAAAATAAGCTTTTAGTGCTCTCTGAAGCTCAAAAACAGTGTTTCTGAGCATTGAAGCTCTAACCTAACTTTCTCTGCAAAAAAGCTCTAACTGATGAAAATCTGTCTTCTGCTTTGCAAATTACATGAGAATACATGAGAAAGAAGCTTTTCAGCATCTGTGGCCTTGGATTCTCTTCATTTGCTTAGTTGCTCTAACACAGCTTTTAGTGCTCTCAGACATCTTTTAGTGCTCTCAGAAGCTCCAAAACAGTGATTCTGAGCATTGAAGGTCTAAAATAACTTTCTCTGCAAAAAAGCTCTAACTCATGAAATTCTGCCTTCTGCATTGCAAATTACATGTAATTTCATCAGAAAGAAACATCTTTCTTGTACTTGAGTTTTGCTCTTAAAACTGCATTGAGCAACTTTCTCTCACTGAGAAAGAAGCTTTTCAGCATCTGTGGCCTTGGATTCTCTTCATTTGCTAAGTTGCTCTAACACAGGTTTTAGTGCTCTCAGACAGCTTTTAGTGCTCTCAGAAGCTCCAAAACAGTGATTCTGAGCATTGAAGGTGTAAAATAACTTTCTCTGCAAAAAAGCTCTAACTCATGAAAATCTGCCTTCTGCATTGCAAATTACATGTAATTTCATCAGAAAGAAACATCTTTCTTATACTTGAGTTTTACTCTTAAAATTGCATTCAGCAGCTTTCTCTCACTGAGAAAGAAGCTTTTCAGCATCTGTGGCCTTGGATTCTCTTCATTTGCTTAGTTGCTCTAACACAGCTTTTAGTGCTCTCAGACAGCTTTTAGTGCTCTCAGAAGCTCCAAAACAGTGATTCTGAGCATTGAAGGTGTAAAATAACTTTCTCTGCAAAAAAACTCTAACTCATGAAAATCTGCCTTCTGCATTGCAAATTAGATGTCATTTTATCAGAAAGAAACATCTTTCTTGTACTTGACTTTTGCTCTTAAAATTGCATTGAGCAACTTTCTCTCACTGAGAAAGAAGCTTTTCAGCATCTGTGGCCTTGGATTCTCTTCATTTGCTTAGTTGCTCTAACACAGCTTTTAGTGCTCTCAGACAGCTTTTAGTGCTCTCAGAAGCTCCAAAACAGTGTTTCTGAGCATTGAAGGTCTAAAATAACTTTCTCTGCAAAAAAGCTCTAACTCATGAAAATCTGCCTTCTGCATTGCAAATTACATGTAATTTCATCAGAAAGAAACATCTTTCTTGTACTTGAGATTTGCTCTTAAAACTGCATTGAGCAACTTTCTTTCACTGAGAAAGAAGCTTTTCAGCATCTGTGGCCTTGGATTCTTTTCATTTGCTTAGTTGCACTAACACAGCTTTTAGTGCTCTCAGAAGCTCAAAAACAGCGTTTCTGAGCATTGAAGCTCTAACCTAACTTTCTCTGCAAAAAAGCTCTAACTGATGAAAATCAGCTTTTAGTGCTCTCAGAAGCTCAAAAACAGTGTTTCTGAGCACTGAAGCTCTAACCTAACTTTCTCTGCAAAAAAGTTCTAACTGATGAAAATCTGTCTTCTGCTTTGCAAATTACATGAGAATTCATGAGAAAGAAGCAAATTTCTTGTACTTGAGTTTTTCTCTTAAAATTGCATTGAGCACCTTTCTCTCACTGAGAAAGAAGCTTTTCAGCATCTGTGGCCTTGGATTCTTTTCATTTGCTTAGTTGCTCTAACACAGCTTTTAGTGCTCTCAGACAGCTTTTAGTGCTCTCAGAAGCTCCAAAACAGTGTTTCTGAGCATTGAAGGTCTAAAATAACTTTCTCTGCAAAAAAGCTCTAACTCATGAAAATCTGCCTTCTGCATTGCAAATTACATGTAATTTCATCAGAAAGAAACATCTTTCTTGTACTTGAGATTTGCTCTTAAAACTGCATTGAGCAACTTTCTTTCACTGAGAAAGAAGCTTTTCAGCATCTGTGGCCTTGGATTCTTTTCATTTGCTTAGTTGCACTAACACAGCTTTTAGTGCTCTCAGAAGCTCAAAAACAGCGTTTCTGAGCATTGAAGCTCTAACCTAACTTTCTCTGCAAAAAAGCTCTAACTGATGAAAATCAGCTTTTAGTGCTCTCAGAAGCTCAAAAACAGTGTTTCTGAGCACTGAAGCTCTAACCTAACTTTCTCTGCAAAAAAGTTCTAACTGATGAAAATCTGTCTTCTGCTTTGCAAATTACATGAGAATTCATGAGAAAGAAGCAAATTTCTTGTACTTGAGTTTTTCTCTTAAAATTGCATTGAGCACCTTTCTCTCACTGAGAAAGAAGCTTTTCAGCATCTGTGGCCTTGGATTCTTTTCATTTGCTTAGTTGCACTAACACAGCTTTTAGTGCTCTCAGAAGCTCCAAAACAGTGATTCTGAGCATTGAAGCTCTAACCTAACTTTCTCGGCAATAAAGCTCTAACTCATGAAAATCTGTCTTCTGCATTGCAAATTACATGAGAATACATGAGAAAGAAACAAATTTCTTGTACTTGAGTTTTTCTCTTAAAATTACATTTAGCAACTTTCTCTCACTGAGAAAGAAGCTTTTCAGCATCTGTAGCCTTGGATTCTTTTCATTTGCTTAGTTGCACTAACACAGCTTTTAGTGCTCTCAGAAGCTCAAAAACAGTGTTTCTGAGCATTGAAGCTCTAACCTAACTTTCTCTGCAAAAAAGCTCTAACTGATGAAAATCTGTCTTCTGCTTTGCAAATTACATGAGAATTCATGAGAAAGAAGCAAATTTCTTGTACTTGAGTTTTGCTCTTAAAACTGCATTGAGCAACTTTCTCTCACTGAGAAAGAGGCTTTTCAGCATCTATGGCCTTGGATTCTCTTCATTTGCTAAGTTGCTCTAACACAGGTTTTAGTGCTCTCAGACAGCTTTTAGTGCTCTCAGATGCTCAAAAACAGTGTTTCTGAGCATTGAAGCTCTAACCTAACTTTCTCTGCAAAAAAGCTCTAACTGATGAAAATCAGCTTTTAGTGCTCTCAGAAGCTCAAAAACAGTGTTTCTGAGCATTGAAGCTCTAACCTGACTTTCTCTGCAAAAAAAGCTCTAACTGATGAAAATCTCTCTTCTGCTTTGAGAACATGAGAATTCATGAGAAATTGCATTGAGCACCTTTCCCTCACTGAGAAAGAAGCTTTTTCAGCATCTGTGGCCTTGGATTCTTTTCATTTGCTTAGTTGCACTAACACAGCTTTTAGTGCTCTCAGAAACTCAAAAACAGTGTTTCTGAGCATTGAAGCTCTAACCTAACTTTCTCTGCAAAAAAGCTCTAACTGATGAAAATCAGCTTTTAGTGCTCTCAGAAGCTCAAAAACAGTGTTTCTGAGCATTGAAGCTCTAACCTAACTTTCTCTGCAAAAAAGCTCTAACTGATGAAAATAAGCTTTTAGTGCTCTCAGAAGCTCAAAAACAGTGTTTCTGAGCATTGAAGCTCTAACCTAACTTTCTCTATAAAAAAGCTCTAACTGATGAAAATCTGTCTTCTGCTTTGCAAATTACATGAGAATTCATGAGAAAGAAGCAAATTTCTTGTACTTGAGTTTTTCTCTTAAAACTGCATTAAGCACATTTCTCTCACTGAGAAAGAAGCTTTTCAGCACCTATGGCCTTGGATTCTTTTCATTTGCTTAGTTGCACTAACACAGCTTTTAGTGCTCTCAGAAGCTCAAAAACAGTGTTTCTGAGCATTGAAGCTCTAACCTAACTTTCTCTGCAAAAAAGCTCTAACTGATGAAAATCTGTCTTCTGCTTTGCAAATTACATGAGAATTCATGAGAAAGAAACAAATTTCTTGTACTTGAGTTTTTCTCTTAAAATTACATTTAGCAACTTTCTCTCACTGAGAAAGAAGCTTTTCAGCATCTGTAGCCTTGGATTCTTTTCATTTGCTTAGTTGCACTAACACAGCTTTTAGTGCTCTCAGAAGCTCAAAAACAGTGTTTCTGAGCATTGAAGCTCTAACCTAACTTTCTCTGCAAAAAAGCTCTAACTGATGAAAATCTGTCTTCTGCTTTGCAAATTACATGAGAATTCATGAGAAAGAAGCAAATTTCTTGTACTTGAGTTTTGCTCTTAAAACTGCATTGAGCAACTTTCTCTCACTGAGAAAGAGGCTTTTCAGCATCTATGGCCTTGGATTCTCTTCATTTGCTAAGTTGCTCTAACACAGGTTTTAGTGCTCTCAGACAGCTTTTAGTGCTCTCAGAAGCTCAAAAACAGTGTTTCTGAGCATTGAAGCTCTAACCTAACTTTCTCTGCAAAAAAGCTCTAACTGATGAAAATCAGCTTTTAGTGCTCTCAGAAGCTCAAAAACAGTGTTTCTGAGCATTGAAGCTCTAACCTGACTTTCTCTGCAAAAAAGCTCTAACTGATGAAAATCTCTCTTCTGCTTTGAGAACATGAGAATTCATGAGAAATTGCATTGAGCACCTTTCTCTCACTGAGAAAGAAGCTTTTTCAGCATCTGTGGCCTTGGATTCTTTTCATTTGCTTAGTTGCACTAACACAGCTTTTAGTGCTCTCAGAAACTCAAAAACAGTGTTTCTGAATATTGAAGCTCTAACCTAACTTTCTCTGCAAAAAAGCTCTAACTGATGAAAATCAGCTTTTAGTGCTCTCAGAAGCTCAAAAACAGTGTTTCTGAGCATTGAAGCTCTAACCTAACTTTCTCTGCAAAAAAGCTCTAACTGATGAAAATAAGCTTTTAGTGCTCTCAGAAGCTCAAAAACAGTGTTTCTGAGCATTGAAGCTCTAACCTAACTTTCTCTAAAAAAAAGCTCTAACTGATGAAAATCTGTCTTCTGCTTTGCAAATTACATGAGAATTCATGAGAAAGAAGCAAATTTCTTGTACTTGAGTTTTTCTCTTAAAACTGCATTAAGCACATTTCTCTCACTGAGAAAGAAGCTTTTCAGCATCTATGGCCTTGGATTCTTTTCATTTGCTTAGTTGCACTAACACAGCTTTTAGTGCTCTCAGAAGCTCAAAAACAGCGTTTCTGAGCATTGAAGCTCTAACCTAACTTTCTCTGCAAAAAAGCTCTAACTGATGAAAATCAGCTTTTAGTGCTCTCAGAAGCTCAAAAACAGTGTTTCTGAGCACTGAAGCTCTAACCTAACTTTCTCTGCAAAAAAGTTCTAACTGATGAAAATCTGTCTTCTGCTTTGCAAATTACATGAGAATTCATGAGAAAGAAGCAAATTTCTTGTACTTGAGTTTTTCTCTTAAAATTGCATTGAGCACCTTTCTCTCACTGAGAAAGAAGCTTTTCAGCATCTGTGGCCTTGGATTCTTTTCATTTGCTTAGTTGCTCTAACACAGCTTTTAGTGCTCTCAGACAGCTTTTAGTGCTCTCAGAAGCTCCAAAACAGTGTTTCTGAGCATTGAAGGTCTAAAATAACTTTCTCTGCAAAAAAGCTCTAACTCATGAAAATCTGCCTTCTGCATTGCAAATTACATGTAATTTCATCAGAAAGAAACATCTTTCTTGTACTTGAGATTTGCTCTTAAAACTGCATTGAGCAACTTTCTTTCACTGAGAAAGAAGCTTTTCAGCATCTGTGGCCTTGGATTCTTTTCATTTGCTTAGTTGCACTAACACAGCTTTTAGTGCTCTCAGAAGCTCAAAAACAGCGTTTCTGAGCATTGAAGCTCTAACCTAACTTTCTCTGCAAAAAAGCTCTAACTGATGAAAATCAGCTTTTAGTGCTCTCAGAAGCTCAAAAACAGTGTTTCTGAGCACTGAAGCTCTAACCTAACTTTCTCTGCAAAAAAGTTCTAACTGATGAAAATCTGTCTTCTGCTTTGCAAATTACATGAGAATTCATGAGAAAGAAGCAAATTTCTTGTACTTGAGTTTTTCTCTTAAAATTGCATTGAGCACCTTTCTCTCACTGAGAAAGAAGCTTTTCAGCATCTGTGGCCTTGGATTCTTTTCATTTGCTTAGTTGCACTAACACAGCTTTTAGTGCTCTCAGAAGCTCCAAAACAGTGATTCTGAGCATTGAAGCTCTAACCTAACTTTCTCGGCAATAAAGCTCTAACTCATGAAAATCTGTCTTCTGCATTGCAAATTACATGAGAATACATGAGAAAGAAACAAATTTCTTGTACTTGAGTTTTTCTCTTAAAATTACATTTAGCAACTTTCTCTCACTGAGAAAGAAGCTTTTCAGCATCTGTAGCCTTGGATTCTTTTCATTTGCTTAGTTGCACTAACACAGCTTTTAGTGCTCTCAGAAGCTCAAAAACAGTGTTTCTGAGCATTGAAGCTCTAACCTAACTTTCTCTGCAAAAAAGCTCTAACTGATGAAAATCTGTCTTCTGCTTTGCAAATTACATGAGAATTCATGAGAAAGAAGCAAATTTCTTGTACTTGAGTTTTGCTCTTAAAACTGCATTGAGCAACTTTCTCTCACTGAGAAAGAGGCTTTTCAGCATCTATGGCCTTGGATTCTCTTCATTTGCTAAGTTGCTCTAACACAGGTTTTAGTGCTCTCAGACAGCTTTTAGTGCTCTCAGATGCTCAAAAACAGTGTTTCTGAGCATTGAAGCTCTAACCTAACTTTCTCTGCAAAAAAGCTCTAACTGATGAAAATCAGCTTTTAGTGCTCTCAGAAGCTCAAAAACAGTGTTTCTGAGCATTGAAGCTCTAACCTGACTTTCTCTGCAAAAAAAGCTCTAACTGATGAAAATCTCTCTTCTGCTTTGAGAACATGAGAATTCATGAGAAATTGCATTGAGCACCTTTCCCTCACTGAGAAAGAAGCTTTTTCAGCATCTGTGGCCTTGGATTCTTTTCATTTGCTTAGTTGCACTAACACAGCTTTTAGTGCTCTCAGAAACTCAAAAACAGTGTTTCTGAGCATTGAAGCTCTAACCTAACTTTCTCTGCAAAAAAGCTCTAACTGATGAAAATCAGCTTTTAGTGCTCTCAGAAGCTCAAAAACAGTGTTTCTGAGCATTGAAGCTCTAACCTAACTTTCTCTGCAAAAAAGCTCTAACTGATGAAAATAAGCTTTTAGTGCTCTCAGAAGCTCAAAAACAGTGTTTCTGAGCATTGAAGCTCTAACCTAACTTTCTCTATAAAAAAGCTCTAACTGATGAAAATCTGTCTTCTGCTTTGCAAATTACATGAGAATTCATGAGAAAGAAGCAAATTTCTTGTACTTGAGTTTTTCTCTTAAAACTGCATTAAGCACATTTCTCTCACTGAGAAAGAAGCTTTTCAGCACCTATGGCCTTGGATTCTTTTCATTTGCTTAGTTGCACTAACACAGCTTTTAGTGCTCTCAGAAGCTCAAAAACAGTGTTTCTGAGCATTGAAGCTCTAACCTAACTTTCTCTGCAAAAAAGCTCTAACTGATGAAAATCTGTCTTCTGCTTTGCAAATTACAAGAGAATTCATGAGAAAGAAACAAATTTCTTGTACTTGAGTTTTTCTCTTAAAATTACATTTAGCAACTTTCTCTCACTGAGAAAGAAGCTTTTCAGCATCTGTAGCCTTGGATTCTTTTCATTTGCTTAGTTGCACTAACACAGCTTTTAGTGCTCTCAGAAGCTCAAAAACAGTGTTTCTGAGCATTGAAGCTCTAACCTAACTTTCTCTGCAAAAAAGCTCTAACTGATGAAAATCTGTCTTCTGCTTTGCAAATTACATGAGAATTCATGAGAAAGAAGCAAATTTCTTGTACTTGAGTTTTGCTCTTAAAACTGCATTGAGCAACTTTCTCTCACTGAGAAAGAGGCTTTTCAGCATCTATGGCCTTGGATTCTCTTCATTTGCTAAGTTGCTCTAACACAGGTTTTAGTGCTCTCAGACAGCTTTTAGTGCTCTCAGAAGCTCAAAAACAGTGTTTCTGAGCATTGAAGCTCTAACCTAACTTTCTCTGCAAAAAAGCTCTAACTGATGAAAATCAGCTTTTAGTGCTCTCAGAAGCTCAAAAACAGTGTTTCTGAGCATTGAAGCTCTAACCTGACTTTCTCTGCAAAAAAGCTCTAACTGATGAAAATCTCTCTTCTGCTTTGAGAACATGAGAATTCATGAGAAATTGCATTGAGCACCTTTCTCTCACTGAGAAAGAAGCTTTTTCAGCATCTGTGGCCTTGGATTCTTTTCATTTGCTTAGTTGCACTAACACAGCTTTTAGTGCTCTCAGAAACTCAAAAACAGTGTTTCTGAATATTGAAGCTCTAACCTAACTTTCTCTGCAAAAAAGCTCTAACTGATGAAAATCAGCTTTTAGTGCTCTCAGAAGCTCAAAAACAGTGTTTCTGAGCATTGAAGCTCTAACCTAACTTTCTCTGCAAAAAAGCTCTAACTGATGAAAATAAGCTTTTAGTGCTCTCAGAAGCTCAAAAACAGTGTTTCTGAGCATTGAAGCTCTAACCTAACTTTCTCTAAAAAAAAGCTCTAACTGATGAAAATCTGTCTTCTGCTTTGCAAATTACATGAGAATTCATGAGAAAGAAGCAAATTTCTTGTACTTGAGTTTTTCTCTTAAAACTGCATTAAGCACATTTCTCTCACTGAGAAAGAAGCTTTTCAGCATCTATGGCCTTGGATTCTTTTCATTTGCTTAGTTGCACTAACACAGCTTTTAGTGCTCTCAGAAGCTCAAAAACAGTGTTTCTGAGCATTGAAGCTCTAACCTAACTTTCTCTGCAAAAAAGCTCTAACTGATGAAAATCTGTCTTCTGCTTTGCAAATTACATGAGAATTCATGAGAAAGAAGCATATTTCTTGTACTTGAGTTTTTCTCTTAAAATTGCATTGAGCACCTTTCTCTCACTGACAAAGAAGCTTTTCAGCATCTGTGGTCTTGGATTCTTTTCATTTGCTTAGTTGCACTAACACAGCTTTTAGTGCTCTCAGAAGCTCAAAAACAGTGTTTCTGAGCATTGAAGCTCTAACCTAACTTTCTCTGCAAAAAAGCTCTAACTGATGAAAATCAGCTTTTAGTGCTCTCAGAAGCTCAAAAACAGTGTTTCTGAGCATTGAAGCTCTAACCTAACTTTCTCTGCAAAAAAGCTGTAACTGATGAAAATCTGTCTTCTGCTTTGCAAATTACATGAGAATTCATGAGAAAGAAGCAAATTTCTTGTACTTGAGTTTTTCTCTTAAAATTGCATTGAGCACCTTTCTCTCACTGAGAAAGAAGCTTTTCAGCATCTGTGGCCTTGGATTCTTTTCATTTGCTTAGTTGCACTAACACAGCTTTTAGTGCTCTCAGAAGCTCCAAAACAGTGATTCTGAGCATTGAAGCTCTAACCTAACTTTCTCGGCAAAAAAGCTCTAACTGATGAAAATCAGCTTTTAGTGCTCTCTGAAGCTCAAAAACAGTGTTTCTGAGCATTGAAGCTCTAACCTAACTTTCTCTGCAAAAAAGCTCTAACTGATGAAAATCTGTCTTCTGCTTTGCAAATTACATGAGAATACATGAGAAAGAAGCTTTTCAGCATCTATGGCCTTGGATTCTCTTTATTTGCTAAGTTGCTCTAACACAGCTTTTGGTGTTCTCAGACAGCTTTTAGTGCTCTCAGACAGCTTTTAGTGCTCTCATAAGCTCCAAAACAGTGATTCTGAGCATTGAAGGTCTAAAATAACTTTCTCTGCAAAAAAGCTCTAACTCATGAAAATCTGCCTGCTGCATTGCAAACTACATGTAATTTCATCAAAAAGAAACATCTTTCTTGTACTTGAGTTTTGCTCTTAAAACTGCATTGGGCAACTTTCTCTCACTGAGAAAGAAGCTTTTCAGCATCTATGGCCTTGGATTCTCTTCATTTGCTAAGTTGCTCTAACACAGCTTTTAGTCCTCTCAGACAGCTTTTAGTGCTCTCAGAAGCTCCAAAACAGTGATTCTGAGCAATGAAGGTCTAAAATAACTTTCTCTGCAAAAAAGCTCTAACTCATTAAATTCTTCCTTCTGCATTGCAAATTACGTGTAATTTCATCAGAAAGAAACATCTTTCTTATACTTGAGTTTTACTCTTAAAATTGCATTCAGCAGCTTTCGCTCACTGAGAAAGAAGCTTTTCAGCATCTGTGGCCTTGGATTCTCTTCATTTGCTTAGTTGCTCTAACACAGCTTTTAGTGCTCTCAGACATCTTTTAGTGCTCTCAGAAGCTCCAAAACAGTGATTCTGAGCATTGAAGGTCTAAAGTAACTTTATCTGCAAAAAAGCTCTAACTCATGAAATTCTGCCTTCTGCATTGCAAATTACATGTAATTTCATCAGAAAGAAACATCTTTCTTGTACTTGAGTTTTGCTCTTAAAACTGCATTGAGCAACTTTCTCTCACTGAGAAAGAAGCTTTTCAGCATCTGTGGCCTTGGATTCTCTTCATTTGCTAAGTTGCTCTAACACAGGTTTTAGTGCTCTCAGACAGCTTTCAGTGCTCTCAGAAGCTCCAAAACAGTGATTCTGAGCATTGAAGGTGTAAAATAACTTTCTCTGCAAAAAAGCTCTAACTCATGAAAATCTGCCTTCTGCATTGCAAATTACATGTAATTTCATCAGAAAGAAACATCTTTCTTATACTTGAGTTTTACTCTTAAAATTGCATTCAGCAGCTTTCTCTCACTGAGAAAGAAGCTTTTCAGCATCTGTGGCCTTGGATTCTCTTCATTTGCTTAGTTGCTCTAACACAGCTTTTAGTGCTCTCAGACAGCTTTTAGTGCTCTCAGAAGCTCCAAAACAGTGATTCTGAGCATTGAAGGTGTAAAATAACTTTCTCTGCAAAAAAACTCTAACTCATGAAAATCTGCCTTCTGCATTGCAAATTAGATGTCATTTTATCAGAAAGAAACATCTTTCTTGTACTTGACTTTTGCTCTTAAAATTGCATTGAGCAACTTTCTCTCACTGAGAAAGAAGCTTTTCAGCATCTGTGGCCTTGGATTCTCTTCATTTGCTTAGTTGCTCTAACACAGCTTTTAGTGCTCTCAGACAGCTTTTAGTGCTCTCAGAAGCTCCAAAACAGTGTTTCTGAGCATTGAAGCTCTAACCTTACTTTCTCTGCAAAAAAGCTCTAACTGATGAAAATCAGCTTTTAGTGCTCTCAGAAGCTCAAAAACAGTGTTTCTGAGCACTGAAGCTCTAACCTAACTTTCTCTGCAAAAAAGTTCTAACTGATGAAAATCTGTCTTCTGCTTTGCAAATTACATGAGAATTCATGAGAAAGAAGCAAATTTCTTGTACTTGAGTTTTTCTCTTAAAATTGCATTAAGCAGCTTTCTCTCACTAAGAAAGAACCTTTTCAGCATCTGTGGCCTTGGATTCTTTTCATTTGCTTAGTTGCACTAACACAGCTTTTAGTGCTCTCAGAAGCTCAAAAACAGTGTTTCTGAGCATTGAAGCTCTAACCTAACCTTCTCTGCAAAAAAGGTCTAACTGATGAAAATCTGTCTTCTGCTTTGCAAATTACATGAGAATACATGAGAAAGAAGCTTTTCAGCATCTATGGCCTTGGATTCTCTTTATTTGCTAAGTTGCTCTAACACAGCTTTTAGTGCTCTCAGACAGCTTTTAGTGCTCTCAGAAGCTCCAAAACAGTGATTCTGAGCATTGAAGGTCTAAAATAACTTTCTCTGCAAAAAAGCTCTAACTCATGAAATTCTGCCTTCTGCATTGCAAATTACATGTAATTTCATCAGAAAGAAACATCTTTCTTGTACTTGAGTTTTGCTCTTAAAATTGCATTCAGCAACTTTCTCTCACTGAGAAAGAAGCTTTTCAGCATCTGTGGCCTTGGATTCTCTTCATTTGCTTAGTTGCACTAACGCAGCTTATAGTGCACTCAGAAGCTCCAAAACAGTGATTCTGAGCATTGAAGGTCTAAAATAACTTTCTCTGCAAAAAAGCTCTAACTCATGAAAATCTGCCTTCTGCATTGCAAATTACATGTAATTTCATCACAAAGAAACATCTTTCTTGTACTTGAGTTTTGTTCTTAAAACTGCATTGAGCAAATTTCTCTCACTGAGAAAGAAGCTTTTCAGCATCTGTGGCCTTGGATTCTCTTCATTTGCTAAGTTGCTCTAACACAGGTTTTAGTGCTCTCATAAGCTCCAAAACAGTGATTCTGAGCATTGAAGGTCTAAAATAACTTTCTCTGCAAAAAAGCTCTAACTCATGAAAATCTGCCTTCTGCATTGCAAACTACATGTAATTTCATCAAAAAGAAACATCTTTCTTGTACTTGAGTTTTGCTCTTAAAACTGCATTGGGCAACTTTCTCTCACTGAGAAAGAAGCTTTTCAGCATCTATGGCCTTGGATTCTCTTCATTTGCTAAGTTGCTCTAACACAGCTTTTAGTGCTCTCAGACAGCTTTTAGTGCTCTCAGAAGCTCCAAAACAGTGATTCTGAGCAATGAAGGTCTAAAATAACTTTCTCTGCAAAAAAGCTCTAACTCATTAAATTCTTCCTTCTGCATTGCAAATTACGTGTAATTTCATCAGAAAGAAACATCTTTCTTATACTTGAGTTTTACTCTTAAAATTGCATTCAGCAGCTTTCGCTCACTGAGAAAGAAGCTTTTCAGCATCTGTGGCCTTGGATTCTCTTCATTTGCTTAGTTGCTCTAACACAGCTTTTAGTGCTCTCAGACAGCTTTCAGTGCTCTCAGAAGCTCCAAAACAGTGATTCTGAGCATTGAAGGTGTAAAATAACTTTCTCTGCAAAAAAGCTCTAACTCATGAAAATCTGCCTTCTGCATTGCAAATTACATGTAATTTCATCAGAAAGAAACATCTTTCTTATACTTGAGTTTTACTCTTAAAATTGCATTCAGCAGCTTTCTCTCACTGAGAAAGAAGCTTTTCAGCATCTGTGGCCTTGGATTCTCTTCATTTGCTTAGTTGCTCTAACACAGCTTTTAGTGCTCTCAGACAGCTTTTAGTGCTCTCAGAAGCTCCAAAACAGTGATTCTGAGCATTGAAGGTGTAAAATAACTTTCTCTGCAAAAAAACTCTAACTCATGAAAATCTGCCTTCTGCATTGCAAATTAGATGTCATTTTATCAGAAAGAAACATCTTTCTTGTACTTGACTTTTGCTCTTAAAATTGCATTGAGCAACTTTCTCTCACTGAGAAAGAAGCTTTTCAGCATCTGTGGCCTTGGATTCTCTTCATTTGCTTAGTTGCTCTAACACAGCTTTTAGTGCTCTCAGACAGCTTTTAGTGCTCTCAGAAGCTCCAAAACAGTGTTTCTGAGCATTGAAGGTCTAAAATAACTTTCTCTGCAAAAAAGCTCTAACTCATGAAAATCTGCCTTCTGCATTGCAAATTACATGTAATTTCATCAGAAAGAAACATCTTTCTTGTACTTGAGATTTGCTCTTAAAACTGCATTGAGCAACTTTCTTTCACTGAGAAAGAAGCTTTTCAGCATCTGTGGCCTTGGATTCTTTTCATTTGCTTAGTTGCACTAACACAGCTTTTAGTGCTCTCAGAAGCTCAAAAACAGCGTTTCTGAGCATTGAAGCTCTAACCTAACTTTCTCTGCAAAAAAGCTCTAACTGATGAAAATCAGCTTTTAGTGCTCTCAGAAGCTCAAAAACAGTGTTTCTGAGCACTGAAGCTCTAACCTAACTTTCTCTGCAAAAAAGTTCTAACTGATGAAAATCTGTCTTCTGCTTTGCAAATTACATGAGAATTCATGAGAAAGAAGCAAATTTCTTGTACTTGAGTTTTTCTCTTAAAATTGCATTGAGCACCTTTCTCTCACTGAGAAAGAAGGTTTCCAGCATCTGTGGCCTTGGATTCTTTTCATTTGCTTAGTTGCACTAACACAGCTTTTAGTGCTCTCAGAAGCTCCAAAACAGTGATTCTGAGCATTGAAGCTCTAACCTAACTTTCTCGGCAATAAAGCTCTAACTCATGAAAATCTGTCTTCTGCATTGCAAATTACATGAGAATACATGAGAAAGAAACAAATTTCTTGTACTTGAGTTTTTCTCTTAAAATTACATTTAGCAACTTTCTCTCACTGAGAAAGAAGCTTTTCAGCATCTGTAGCCTTGGATTCTTTTCATTTGCTTAGTTGCACTAACACAGCTTTTAGTGCTCTCAGAAGCTCAAAAACAGTGTTTCTGAGCATTGAAGCTCTAACCTAACTTTCTCTGCAAAAAAGCTCTAACTGATGAAAATCTGTCTTCTGCTTTGCAAATTACATGAGAATTCATGAGAAAGAAGCAAATTTCTTGTACTTGAGTTTTGCTCTTAAAACTGCATTGAGCAACTTTCTCTCACTGAGAAAGAGGCTTTTCAGCATCTATGGCCTTGGATTCTCTTCATTTGCTAAGTTGCTCTAACACAGGTTTTAGTGCTCTCAGACAGCTTTTAGTGCTCTCAGAAGCTCAAAAACAGTGTTTCTGAGCATTGAAGCTCTAACCTAACTTTCTCTGCAAAAAAGCTCTAACTGATGAAAATAAGCTTTTAGTGCTCTCAGAAGCTCAAAAACAGTGTTTCTGAGCATTGAAGCTCTAACCTAACTTTCTCTGCAAAAAAGCTCTAACTGATGAAAATCTGTCTTCTGCATTGCAAATTACATGAGAATTCATGAGAAAGAAGCAAATTTCTTGTACTTGAGTTTTTCTCTTAAAACTGCATTAAGCACATTTCTCTCACTGAGAAAGAAGCTTTTCAGCATCTATGGCCTTGGATTCTTTTCATTTGCTTAGTTGCACTAACACAGCTTTTAGTGCTCTCAGAAGCTCAAAAACAGTGTTTCTGAGCATTGAAGCTCTAACCTAACTTTCTCTGCAAAAAAGCTCTAACTGCAGAAAATCAGCTTTTAGTGCTCTCAGAAGCTCAAAAACAGTGTTTCTGAGCATTGAAGCTCTAACCTAACTTTCTCTGCAAAAAAGCTCTAACTGATGAAAATCTGTCTTCTGCTTTCCAAATTACATGAGAATTCATGAGAAAGAAGCAAATTTCTTGTACTTGAGTTTTTCTCTTAAAATTGTATTAAGCAGCTTTCGCTCACTGAGAAAGACGCTTTTCAGCATCTGTGGCCTTGGATTCTCTTAATTTGCTTAGTTGCACTAACACAGCTTTTAGTGCTCACAGAAGCTCAAAAACAGTGTTTCTGAGCATTGAAGCTCTAACCTAACTTTCTCTGCGAAAAAGCTCTAACTGATGAAAATCTGTCTTCTGCTTTGCAAATTACATGAGAATTCATGAGAAAGAAGCAAATTTCTTGTACTTGAGTTTTGCTCTTAAAACTGCATTGAGCAACTTTCTCTCACTGAGAAAGAAGCTTTTCAGCATCTGTGGCCTTGGATTCTTTTCATTTGCTTAGTTGCACTAACACAGCTTTTAGTGCTCTCAGAAGCTCAAAAACAGTGTTTCTGAGCATTGAAGCTTTAATCTAACTTTCTCTGCAAAAAAGCTCTAACTGATGAAAATCAGCTTTTAGTGCTCTCAGAAGCTCAAAAACAGTGTTTCTGAGCATTGAAGCTCTAACCTGACTTTCTCTGCAAAAAAGCTCTAACTGATGAAAATCTCTCTTCTGCTTTGAGAACATGAGAATTCATGAGAAATTGCATTGAGCACCTTTCTCTCACTGAGAAAGAAGCTTTTTCAGCATCTGTGGCCTTGGATTCTTTTCATTTGCTTAGTTGCACTAACACAGCTTTTAGTGCTCTCAGAAACTCAAAAACAGTGTTTCTGAGCATTGAAGCTCTAACCTAACTTTCTCTGCAAAAAAGCTCTAACTGATGAAAATCAGCTTTTAGTGCTCTCAGAAGCTCAAAAACAGTGTTTCTGAGCATTGAAGCTCTAACCTAACTTTCTCTGCAAAAAAGCTCTAACTGATGAAAATAAGCTTTTAGTGCTCTCAGAAGCTCAAAAACAGTGTTTCTGAGCATTGAAGCTCTAACCTAACTTTCTCTGCAAAAAAGCTCTAACTGATGAAAATCTGTCTTCTGCTTTGCAAATTACATGAGAATTCATGAGAAAGAAGCAAATTTCTTGTACTTGAGTTTTTCTCTTAAAACTGCATTAAGCACATTTCTCTCACTGAGAAAGAAGCTTTTCAGCATCTATGGCCTTGGATTCTTTTCATTTGCTTAGTTGCACTAACACAGCTTTTAGTGCTCTCAGAAGCTCAAAAACAGTGTTTCTGAGCATTGAAGCTCTAACCTAACTTTCTCTGCAAAAAAGCTCTAACTGATGAAAATCAGCTTTTAGTGCTCTCAGAAGCTCAAAAACAGTGTTTCTGAGCATTGAAGCTCTAACCTAACTTTCTCTGCAAAAAAGCTCTAACTGATGAAAATCTGTCTTCTGCTTTGCAAATTACATGAGAATTCATGAGAAAGAAGCATATTTCTTGTACTTGAGTTTTTCTCTTAAAATTGCATTGAGCACCTTTCTCTCACTGACAAAGAAGCTTTTCAGCATCTGTGGTCTTGGATTCTTTTCATTTGCTTAGTTGCACTAACACAGCTTTTAGTGCTCTCAGAAGCTCAAAAACAGTGTTTCTGAGCATTGAAGCTCTAACCTAACTTTCTCTGCAAAAAAGCTCTAACTGATGAAAATCAGCTTTTAGTGCTCTCAGAAGCTCAAAAACAGTGTTTCTGAGCATTGAAGCTCTAACCTAACTTTCTCTGCAAAAAAGCTGTAACTGATGAAAATCTGTCTTCTGCTTTGCAAATTACATGAGAATTCATGAGAAAGAAGCAAATTTCTTGTACTTGAGTTTTTCTCTTAAAATTGCATTGAGCACCTTTCTCTCACTGAGAAAGAAGCTTTTCAGCATCTGTGGCCTTGGATTCTTTTCATTTGCTTAGTTGCACTAACACAGCTTTTAGTGCTCTCAGAAGCTCCAAAACAGTGATTCTGAGCATTGAAGCTCTAACCTAACTTTCTCGGCAAAAAAGCTCTAACTCATGAAAATCTGTCTTCTGCATTGCAAATTTCTTGTACTTGAGTTTTTCTCTTAAAATTGCATTGAGCAACTTTCTCTCACTGAGAAAGAAGCTTTTCAGCATCTGTGGCCTTGGATTCTTTTCATTTGCTTAGTTGCACTAACACAGCTTTTAGTGCTCTCAGAAGCTCAAAAACAGTGTTTCTGAGCATTGAAGCTCTAACCTAACTTTCTCTGCAAAAAATCTCTAACTGATGAAAATCAGCTTTTAGTGCTCTCTGAAGCTCAAAAACAGTGTTTCTGAGCATTGAAGCTCTAACCTAACTTTCTCTGCAAAAAAGCTCTAACTGATGAAAATCTGTCTTCTGCTTTGCAAATTACATGAGAATACATGAGAAAGAAGCTTTTCAGCATCTATGGCCTTGGATTCTCTTTATTTGCTAAGTTGCTCTAACACAGCTTTTAGTGCTCTCAGACAGCTTTTAGTGCTCTCAGAAGCTCCAAAACAGTGATTCTGAGCAATGAAGGTCTAAAATAACTTTCTCTGCAAAAAAGCTCTAACTCATGAAAATCTGCCTTCTGCATTGCAAACTACATGTAATTTCATCAAAAAGAAACATCTTTCTTGTACTTGAGTTTTGCTCTTAAAACTGCATTGGGCAACTTTCTCTCACTGAGAAAGAAGCTTTTCAGCATCTATGGCCTTGGATTCTCTTCATTTGCTAAGTTGCTCTAACACAGCTTTTAGTCCTCTCAGACAGCTTTTAGTGCTCTCAGAAGCTCCAAAACAGTGATTCTGAGCAATGAAGGTCTAAAATAACTTTCTCTGCAAAAAAGCTCTAACTCATTAAATTCTTCCTTCTGCATTGCAAATTACGTGTAATTTCATCAGAAAGAAACATCTTTCTTATACTTGAGTTTTACTCTTAAAATTGCATTCAGCAGCTTTCGCTCACTGAGAAAGAAGCTTTTCAGCATCTGTGGCCTTGGATTCTCTTCATTTGCTTAGTTGCTCTAACACAGCTTTTAGTGCTCTCAGACATCTTTTAGTGCTCTCAGAAGCTCCAAAACAGTGATTCTGAGCATTGAAGGTCTAAAATAACTTTCTCTGCAAAAAAGCTCTAACTCATGAAATTCTGCCTTCTGCATTGCAAATTACATGTAATTTCATCAGAAAGAAACATCTTTCTTGTACTTGAGTTTTGCTCTTAAAACTGCATTGAGCAACTTTCTCTCACTGAGAAAGAAGCTTTTCAGCATCTGTGGCCTTGGATTCTCTTCATTTGCTAAGTTGCTCTAACACAGGTTTTAGGGCTCTCAGACAGCTTTCAGTGCTCTCAGAAGCTCCAAAACAGTGATTCTGAGCATTGAAGGTGTAAAATAACTTTCTCTGCAAAAAAGCTCTAACTCATGAAAATCTGCCTTCTGCATTGCAAATTACATGTAATTTCATCAGAAAGAAACATCTTTCTTATACTTGAGTTTTACTCTTAAAATTGCATTCAGCAGCTTTCTCTCACTGAGAAAGAAGCTTTTCAGCATCTGTGGCCTTGGATTCTCTTCATTTGCTTAGTTGCTCTAACACAGCTTTTAGTGCTCTCAGACAGCTTTTAGTGCTCTCAGAAGCTCCAAAACAGTGATTCTGAGCATTGAAGGTGTAAAATAACTTTCTCTGCAAAAAAACTCTAACTCATGAAAATCTGCCTTCTGCATTGCAAATTAGATGTCATTTTATCAGAAAGAAACATCTTTCTTGTACTTGACTTTTGCTCTTAAAATTGCATTGAGCAACTTTCTCTCACTGAGAAAGAAGCTTTTCAGCATCTGTGGCCTTGGATTCTCTTCATTTGCTTAGTTGCTCTAACACAGCTTTTAGTGCTCTCAGACAGCTTTTAGTGCTCTCAGAAGCTCCAAAACAGTGTTTCTGAGCATTGAAGCTCTAACCTAACTTTCTCTGCAAAAAAGCTCTAACTGATGAAAATCAGCTTTTAGTGCTCTCAGAAGCTCAAAAACAGTGTTTCTGAGCACTGAAGCTCTAACCTAACTTTCTCTGCAAAAAAGTTCTAACTGATGAAAATCTGTCTTCTGCTTTGCAAATTACATGAGAATTCATGAGAAAGAAGCAAATTTCTTGTACTTGAGTTTTTCTCTTAAAATTGCATTGAGCACCTTTCTCTCACTGAGAAAGAAGCTTTTCAGCATCTGTGGTCTTGGATTCTTTTCATTTGCTTAGTTGCACTAACACTGCTTTTAGTGCTCTCAGAAGCTCCAAAACAGTGATTCTGAGCATTGAAGCTCTAACCTAACTTTCTCGGCAAAAAAGCTCTAACTCATGAAAATCTGTCTTCTGCATTGCAAATTTCTTGTACTTGAGTTTTTCTCTTAAAATTGCATTGAGCAACTTTCTCTCACTGAGAAAGAAGCTTTTCAGCATCTGTGGCCTTGGATTCTTTTCATTTGCTTAGTTGCACTAACACAGCTTTTAGTGCTCTCTGAAGCTCAAAAACAGTGTTTCTGAGCATTGAAGCTCTAACCTAACTTTCTCTGCAAAAAAGCTCTAACTGATGAAAATCTGTCTTCTGCTTTGCAAATTACATGAGAATACATGAGAAAGAAGCTTTTCAGCATCTATGGCCTTGGATTCTCTTTATTTGCTAAGTTGCTCTAACACAGCTTTTAGTGCTCTCAGACAGCTTTTAGTGCTCTCAGAAGCTCCAAAACAGTGATTCTGAGCATTGAAGGTCTAAAATAACTTTCTCTGCAAAAAAGCTCTAACTCATGAAATTCTGCCTTCTGCATTGCAAATTACATGTAATTTCATCAGAAAGAAACATCTTTCTTGTACTTGAGTTTTGCTCTTAAAATTGCATTCAGCAACTTTCTCTCACTGAGAAAGAAGCTTTTCAGCATCTGTGGCCTTGGATTCTCTTCATTTGCTTAGTTGCACTAAAGCAGCTTATAGTGCACTCAGAAGCTCCAAAACAGTGATTCTGAGCATTGAAGGTCTAAAATAACTTTCTCTGCAAAAAAGCTCTAACTCATGAAAATCTGCCTTCTGCATTGCAAACTACATGTAATTTCATCAAAAAGAAACATCTTTCTTGTACTTGAGTTTTGCTCTTAAAACTGCATTGAGCAACTTTCTTTCACTGAGAAAGAAGCTTTTCAGCATCTGTGGCCTTGGATTCTCTTCATTTGCTTAGTTGCTCTAACACAGCTTTTAGTGCTCTCAGACAGCTTTCAGTGCTCTCAGAAGCTCCAAAACAGTGATTCTGAGCATTGAAGGTGTAAAATAACTTTCTCTGCAAAAAAGCTCTAACTCATGAAAATCTGCCTTCTGCATTGCAAATTACATGTAATTTCATCAGAAAGAAACATCTTTCTTATACTTGAGTTTTACTCTTAAAATTGCATTCAGCAGCTTTCTCTCACTGAGAAAGAAGCTTTTCAGCATCTGTGGCCTTGGATTCTCTTCATTTGCTTAGTTGCTCTAACACAGCTTTTAGTGCTCTCAGACAGCTTTTAGTGCTCTCAGAAGCTCCAAAACAGTAATTCTGAGTATTGAAGGTGTAAAATAACTTTCTCTGCAAAAAAACTCTAACTCATGAAAATCTGCCTTCTGCATTGCAAATTAGATGTCATTTTATCAGAAAGAAACATCTTTCTTGTACTTGACTTTTGCTCTTAAAATTGCATTGAGCAACTTTCTCTCACTGAGAAAGAAGCTTTTCAGCATCTGTGGCCTTGGATTCTCTTCATTTGCTTAGTTGCTCTAACACAGCTTTTAGTGCTCTCAGACAGCTTTTAGTGCTCTCAGAAGCTCCAAAACAGTGTTTCTGAGCATTGAAGGTCTAAAATAACTTTCTCTGCAAAAAAGCTCTAACTCATTAAAATCTGCCTTCTGCATTGCAAATTACATGTAATTTCATCAGAAAGAAACATCTTTCTTGTACTTGAGATTTGCTCTTAAAACTGCATTGAGCAACTTTCTTTCACTGAGAAAGAAGCTTTTCAGCATCTGTGGCCTTGGATTCTTTTCATTTGCTTAGTTGCACTAACACAGCTTTTAGTGCTCTCAGAAGCTCAAAAACAGCGTTTCTGAGCATTGAAGCTCTAACCTAACTTTCTCTGCAAAAAAGCTCTAACTGATGAAAATCAGCTTTTAGTGCTCTCAGAAGCTCAAAAACAGTGTTTCTGAGCACTGAAGCTCTAACCTAACTTTCTCTGCAAAAAAGTTCTAACTGATGAAAATCTGTCTTCTGCTTTGCAAATTACATGAGAATTCATGAGAAAGAAGCAAATTTCTTGTACTTGAGTTTTTCTCTTAAAATTGCATTGAGCACCTTTCTCTCACTGAGAAAGAAGCTTTTCAGCATCTGTGGCCTTGGATTCTTTTCATTTGCTTAGTTGCACTAACACAGCTTTTAGTGCTCTCAGAAGCTCCAAAACAGTGATTCTGAGCATTGAAGCTCTAACCTAACTTTCTCTGCAAAAAAGCTCTAACTGATGAAAATCTGTCTTCTGCTTTGCAAATTACATGAGAATTCATGAGAAAGAAGCAAATTTCTTGTACTTGAGTTTTGCTCTTAAAACTGCATTGAGCAACTTTCTCTCACTGAGAAAGAGGCTTTTCAGCATCTATGGCCTTGGATTCTCTTCATTTGCTAAGTTGCTCTAACACAGGTTTTAGTGCTCTCAGACAGCTTTTAGTGCTCTCAGAAGCTCAAAAACAGTGTTTCTGAGCATTGAAGCTCTAACCTAACTTTCTCTGCAAAAAAGCTCTAACTGATGAAAATAAGCTTTTAGTGCTCTCAGAAGCTCAAAAACAGTGTTTCTGAGTATTGAAGCTCTAACCTAACTTTCTCTGCAAAAAAGCTCTAACTGATGAAAATCTGTCTTCTGCATTGCAAATTACATGAGAATTCATGAGAAAGAAGCAAATTTCTTGTACTTGAGTTTTTCTCTTAAAACTGCATTAAGCACATTTCTCTCACTGAGAAAGAAGCTTTTCAGCATCTATGGCCTTGGATTCTTTTCATTTGCTTAGTTGCACTAACACAGCTTTTAGTGCTCTCAGAAGCTCAAAAACAGTGTTTCTGAGCATTGAAGCTCTAACCTAACTTTCTCTGCAAAAAAGCTCTAACTGATGAAAATCAGCTTTTAGTGCTCTCAGAAGCTCAAAAACAGTGTTTCTGAGCATTGAAGCTCTAACCTATCTTTCTCTGCAAAAAAGCTCTAACTGATGAAAATCTGTCTTCTGCTTTCCAAATTACATGAGAATTCATGAGAAAGAAGCAAATTTCTTGTACTTGAGTTTTTCTCTTAAAATTGTATTAAGCAGCTTTCGCTCACTGAGAAAGAAGCTTTTCAGCATCTGTGGCCTTGGATTCTTTTCATTTGCTTAGTTGCACTAACACTGCTTTTAGTGCTCTCAGAAGCTCCAAAACAGTGATTCTGAGCATTGAAGCTCTAACCTAACTTTCTCGGCAAAAAAGCTCTAACTCATGAAAATCTGTCTTCTGCATTGCAAATTTCTTGTACTTGAGTTTTTCTCTTAAAATTGCATTGAGCAACTTTCTCTCACTGAGAAAGAAGCTTTTCAGCATCTGTGGCCTTGGATTCTCTTCATTTGCTAAGTTGCTCTAACACAGGTTTTAGTGCTCTCAGACAGCTTTCAGTGCTCTCAGAAGCTCCAAAACAGTGATTCTGAGCATTGAAGGTGTAAAATAACTTTCTCTGCAAAAAAGCTCTAACTCATGAAAATCTGCCTTCTGCATTGCAAATTACATGTAATTTCATCAGAAAGAAACATCTTTCTTATACTTGAGTTTTACTCTTAAAATTGCATTCAGCAGCTTTCTCTCACTGAGAAAGAAGCTTTTCAGCATCTGTGGCCTTGGATTCTCTTCATTTGCTTAGTTGCTCTAACACAGCTTTTAGTGCTCTCAGACAGCTTTTAGTGCTCTCAGAAGCTCCAAAACAGTAATTCTGAGCATTGAAGGTGTAAAATAACTTTCTCTGCAAAAAAACTCTAACTCATGAAAATCTGCCTTCTGCATTGCAAATTACATGTAATTTCATCAGAAAGAAACATCTTTCTTATACTTGAGTTTTACTCTTAAAATTGCATTGAGCACCTTTCTCTCACTGAGAAAGAAGCTTTTCAGCATCTGTGGCCTTGGATTCTTTTCATTTGCTTAGTTGCACTAACACAGCTTTTAGTGCTCTCAGAAGCTCCAAAACAGTGATTCTGAGCATTGAAGCTCTAACCTAACTTTCTCGGCAAAAAAGCTCTAACTCATGAAAATCTGTCTTCTGCATTGCAAATTTCTTGTACTTGAGTTTTTCTCTTAAAATTGCATTGAGCAACTTTCTCTCACTGAGAAAGAAGCTTTTCAGCATCTGTGGCCTTGGATTCTTTTCATTTGCTTAGTTGCACTAACACAGCTTTTAGTGCTCTCAGAAACTCAAAAACAGTGTTTCTGAGCATTGAAGCTCTAACCTAACTTTCTCTGCAAAAAATCTCTAACTGATGAAAATCAGCTTTTAGTGCTCTCTGAAGCTCAAAAACAGTGTTTCTGAGCATTGAAGCTCTAACCTAACTTACTCTGCAAAAAAGCTCTAACTGATGAAAATCTGTCTTCTGCTTTGCAAATTACATGAGAATACATGAGAAAGAAGCTTTTCAGCATCTATGGCCTTGGATTCTCTTTATTTGCTAAGTTGCTCTAACACAGCTTTTAGTGCTCTCAGACAGCTTTTAGTGCTCTCAGACAGCTTTTAGTGCTCTCATAAGCTCCAAAACAGTGATTCTGAGCATTGAAGGTCTAAAATAACTTTCTCTGCAAAAAAGCTCTAACTCATGAAAATCTGCCTTCTGCATTGCAAACTACATGTAATTTCATCAAAAAGAAACATCTTTCTTGTACTTGAGTTTTGCTCTTAAAACTGCATTGGGCAACTTTCTCTCACTGAGAAAGAAGCTTTTCAGCATCTATGGCCTTGGATTCTCTTCATTTGCTAAGTTGCTCTAACACAGCTTTTAGTCCTCTCAGACAGCTTTTAGTGCTCTCAGAAGCTCCAAAACAGTGATTCTGAGCAATGAAGGTCTAAAATAACTTTCTCTGCAAAAAAGCTCTAACTCATTAAATTCTTCCTTCTGCATTGCAAATTACGTGTAATTTCATCAGAAAGAAACATCTTTCTTATACTTGAGTTTTACTCTTAAAATTGCATTCAGCAGCTTTCGCTCACTGAGAAAGAAGCTTTTCAGCATCTGTGGCCTTGGATTCTCTTCATTTGCTTAGTTGCTCTAACACAGCTTTTAGTGCTCTCAGACATCTTTTAGTGCTCTCAGAAGCTCCAAAACAGTGATTCTGAGCATTGAAGGTCTAAAATAACTTTCTCTGCAAAAAAGCTCTAACTCATGAAATTCTGCCTTCTGCATTGCAAATTACATGTAATTTCATCAGAAAGAAACATCTTTCTTGTACTTGAGTTTTGCTCTTAAAACTGCATTGAGCAACTTTCTCTCACTGAGAAAGAAGCTTTTCAGCATCTGTGGCCTTGGATTCTCTTCATTTGCTAAGTTGCTCTAACACAGGTTTTAGGGCTCTCAGACAGCTTTCAGTGCTCTCAGAAGCTCCAAAACAGTGATTCTGAGCATTGAAGGTGTAAAATAACTTTCTCTGCAAAAAAGCTCTAACTCATGAAAATCTGCCTTCTGCATTGCAAATTACATGTAATTTCATCAGAAAGAAACATCTTTCTTATACTTGAGTTTTACTCTTAAAATTGCATTCAGCAGCTTTCTCTCACTGAGAAAGAAGCTTTTCAGCATCTGTGGCCTTGGATTCTCTTCATTTGCTTAGTTGCTCTAACACAGCTTTTAGTGCTCTCAGACAGCTTTTAGTGCTCTCAGAAGCTCCAAAACAGTGATTCTGAGCATTGAAGGTGTAAAATAACTTTCTCTGCAAAAAAACTCTAACTCATGAAAATCTGCCTTCTGCATTGCAAATTAGATGTCATTTTATCAGAAAGAAACATCTTTCTTGTACTTGACTTTTGCTCTTAAAATTGCATTGAGCAACTTTCTCTCACTGAGAAAGAAGCTTTTCAGCATCTGTGGCCTTGGATTCTCTTCATTTGCTTAGTTGCTCTAACACAGCTTTTAGTGCTCTCAGACAGCTTTTAGTGCTCTCAGAAGCTCCAAAACAGTGTTTCTGAGCATTGAAGCTCTAACCTAACTTTCTCTGCAAAAAAGCTCTAACTGATGAAAATCAGCTTTTAGTGCTCTCAGAAGCTCAAAAACAGTGTTTCTGAGCACTGAAGCTCTAACCTAACTTTCTCTGCAAAAAAGTTCTAACTGATGAAAATCTGTCTTCTGCTTTGCAAATTACATGAGAATTCATGAGAAAGAAGCAAATTTCTTGTACTTGAGTTTTTCTCTTAAAATTGCATTGAGCACCTTTCTCTCACTGAGAAAGAAGCTTTTCAGCATCTGTGGCCTTGGATTCTTTTCATTTGCTTAGTTGCACTAACACAGCTTTTAGTGCTCTCAGAAGCTCCAAAACAGTGATTCTGAGCATTGAAGCTCTAACCTAACTTTCTCGGCAATAAAGCTCTAACTCATGAAAATCTGTCTTCTGCATTGCAAATTACATGAGAATACATGAGAAAGAAGCAAATTTCTTGTACTTGAGTTTTTCTCTTAAAATTGCATTGAGCACCTTTCTCTCACTGAGAAAGAAGCTTTTCAGCATCTGTGGCCTTGGATTCTTTTCATTTGCTTAGTTGCACTAACACTGCTTTTAGTGCTCTCAGAAGCTCCAAAACAGTGATTCTGAGCATTGAAGCTCTAACCTAACTTTCTCGGCAAAAAAGCTCTAACTCATGAAAATCTGTCTTCTGCATTGCAAATTTCTTGTACTTGAGTTTTTCTCTTAAAATTGCATTGAGCAACTTTCTCTCACTGAGAAAGAAGCTTTTCAGCATCTGTGGCCTTGGATTCTTTTCATTTGCTTAGTTGCACTAACACAGCTTTTAGTGCTCTCAGAAGCTCAAAAACAGTGTTTCTGAGCATTGAAGCTCTAACCTAACTTTCTCTGCAAAAAATCTCTAACTGATGAAAATCAGCTTTTAGTGCTCTCTGAAGCTCAAAAACAGTGTTTCTGAGCATTGAAGCTCTAACCTAACTTTCTCTGCAAAAAAGCTCTAACTGATGAAAATCTGTCTTCTGCTTTGCAAATTACATGAGAATACATGAGAAAGAAGCTTTTCAGCATCTATGGCCTTGGATTCTCTTTATTTGCTAAGTTGCTCTAACACAGCTTTTAGTGCTCTCAGACAGCTTTTAGTGCTCTCAGAAGCTCCAAAACAGTGATTCTGAGCATTGAAGGTCTAAAATAACTTTCTCTGCAAAAAAGCTCTAACTCATGAAATTCTGCCTTCTGCATTGCAAATTACATGTAATTTCATCAGAAAGAAACATCTTTCTTATACTTGAGTTTTACTCTTAAAATTGCATTCAGCAGCTTTCTCTCACTGAGAAAGAAGCTTTTCAGCATCTGTGGCCTTGGATTCTCTTCATTTGCTTAGTTGCTCTAACACAGCTTTTAGTGCTCTCAGACAGCTTTTAGTGCTCTCAGAAGCTCCAAAACAGTGATTCTGAGCATTGAAGGTGTAAAATAACTTTCTCTGCAAAAAAACTCTAACTCATGAAAATCTGCCTTCTGCATTGCAAATTAGATGTCATTTTATCAGAAAGAAACATCTTTCTTGTACTTGACTTTTGCTCTTAAAATTGCATTGAGCAACTTTCTCTCACTGAGAAAGAAGCTTTTCAGCATCTGTGGCCTTGGATTCTCTTCATTTGCTTAGTTGCTCTAACACAGCTTTTAGTGCTCTCAGACAGCTTTTAGTGCTCTCAGAAGCTCCAAAACAGTGTTTCTGAGCATTGAAGCTCTAACCTAACTTTCTCTGCAAAAAAGCTCTAACTGATGAAAATCAGCTTTTAGTGCTCTCAGAAGCTCAAAAACAGTGTTTCTGAGCACTGAAGCTCTAACCTAACTTTCTCTGCAAAAAAGTTCTAACTGATGAAAATCTGTCTTCTGCTTTGCAAATTACATGAGAATTCATGAGAAAGAAGCAAATTTCTTGTACTTAAGTTTTTCTCTTAAAATTGCATTGAGCACCTTTCTCTCACTGAGAAAGAAGCTTTTCAGCATCTGTGGCCTTGGATTCTTTTCATTTGCTTAGTTGCACTAACACAGCTTTTAGTGCTCTCAGAAGCTCCAAAACAGTGATTCTGAGCATTGAAGCTCTAACCTAACTTTCTCGGCAATAAAGCTCTAACTCATGAAAATCTGTCTTCTGCATTGCAAATTACATGAGAATACATGAGAAAGAAGCAAATTTCTTGTACTTGAGTTTTTCTCTTAAAATTGCATTGAGCACCTTTCTCTCACTGAGAAAGAAGCTTTTCAGCATCTGTGGCCTTGGATTCTTTTCATTTGCTTAGTTGCACTAACACTGCTTTTAGTGCTCTCAGAAGCTCCAAAACAGT
Organism: Acrossocheilus fasciatus; assembly: GCA_036784905.1. Lineage (NCBI taxonomy): Eukaryota > Metazoa > Chordata > Actinopteri > Cypriniformes > Cyprinidae > Acrossocheilus > Acrossocheilus fasciatus. Next base: position 30,854,819 of record CM071959.1, read on the forward strand.
GATTCTGAGCATTGAAGCTCTAACCTAACTTTCTCGGCAAAAAAGCTCTAACTCATGAAAATCTGTCTTCTGCATTGCAAATTTCTTGTACTTGAGTTTTTCTCTTAAAATTGCATTGAGCAACTTTCTCTCACTGAGAAAGAAGCTTTTCAGCATCTGTGGCCTTGGATTCTTTTCATTTGCTTAGTTGCACTAACACAGCTTTTAGTGCTCTCAGAAGCTCAAAAACAGTGTTTCTGAGCATTGAAGCTCTAACCTAACTTTCTCTGCAAAAAATCTCTAACTGATGAAAATCAGCTTTTAGTGCTCTCTGAAGCTCAAAAACAGTGTTTCTGAGCATTGAAGCTCTAACCTAACTTTCTCTGCAAAAAAGCTCTAACTGATGAAAATCTGTCTTCTGCTTTGCAAATTACATGAGAATACATGAGAAAGAAGCTTTTCAGCATCTATGGCCTTGGATTCTCTTTATTTGCTAAGTTGCTCTAACACAGCTTTTAGTGCTCTCAGACAGCTTTTAGTGCTCTCAGAAGCTCCAAAACAGTGATTCTGAGCATTGAAGGTCTAAAATAACTTTCTCTGCAAAAAAGCTCTAATTCATGAAATTCTGCCTTCTGCATTGCAAATTACATGTAATTTCATCAGAAAGAAACATCTTTCTTGTACTTGAGTTTTGCTCTTAAAATTGCATTCAGCAACTTTCTCTCACTGAGAAAGAAGCTTTTCAGCATCTGTGGCCTTGGATTCTCTTCATTTGCTTAGTTGCACTAACGCAGCTTATAGTGCACTCAGAAGCTCCAAAACAGTGATTCTGAGCATTGAAGGTCTAAAATAACTTTCTCTGCAAAAAAGCTCTAACTCATGAAAATCTGTCTTCTGCATTGCAAATTACATGTAATTTCATCACAAAGAAACATCTTTCTTGTACTTGAGTTTTGTTCTTAAAACTGCATTGAGCAAATTTCTCTCACTGAGAAAGAAGCTTTTCAGCATCTGTGGCCTTGGATTCTCTTCATTTGCTAAGTTGCTCTAACACAGGTTTTAGTGCTCTCATAAGCTCCAAAACAGTGATTCTGAGCATTGAAGGTCTAAAATAACTTTCTCTGCAAAAAAGCTCTAACTCATGAAAATCTGCCTTCTGCATTGCAAACTACATGTAATTTCATCAAAAAGAAACATCTTTCTTGTACTTGAGTTTTGTTCTTAAAATTGCATTCAGCAGCTTTCGCTCACTGAGAAAGAAGCTTTTCAGCATCTGTGGCCTTGGATTCTCTTCATTTGCTTAGTTGCTCTAACACAGCTTTTAGTGCTCTCAGACATCTTTTAGTGCTCTCAGAAGCTCCAAAACAGTGATTCTGAGCATTGAAGGTCTAAAATAACTTTCTCTGCAAAAAAGTTCTAACTCATGAAATTCTGCCTTCTGCATTGCAAATTACATGTAATTTCATCAGAAAGAAACATCTTTCTTGTACTTGAGTTTTGCTCTTAAATCTGCATTGAGCAACTTTCTTTCACTGAGAAAGAAGCTTTTCAGCATCTGTGGCCTTGGATTCTCTTCATTTGCTAAGTTGCTCTAACACAGGTTTTAGTGCTCTCAGACAGCTTTCAGTGCTCTCAGAAGCTCCAAAACAGTGATTCTGAGCATTGAAGGTGTAAAATAACTTTCTCTGCAAAAAAGCTCTAACTCATGAAAATCTGCCTTCTGCATTGCATATTACATGTAATTTCATCAGAAAGAAACATCTTTCTTATACTTGAGTTTTACTCTTAAAATTGCATTCAGCAGCTTTCTCTCACTGAGAAAGAAGCTTTTCAGCATCTGTGGCCTTGGATTCTCTTCATTTGCTTAGTTGCTCTAACACAGCTTTTAGTGCTCTCAGACAGCTTTTAGTGCTCTCAGAAGCTCCAAAACAGTAATTCTGAGTATTGAAGGTGTAAAATAACTTTCTCTGCAAAAAAACTCTAACTCATGAAAATCTGCCTTCTGCATTGCAAATTAGATGTCATTTTATCAGAAAGAAACATCTTTCTTGTACTTGACTTTTGCTCTTAAAATTGCATTGAGCAACTTTCTCTCACTGAGAAAGAAGCTTTTCAGCATCTGTGGCCTTGGATTCTCTTCATTTGCTTAGTTGCTCTAACACAGCTTTTAGTGCTCTCAGACAGCTTTTAGTGCTCTCAGAAGCTCCAAAACAGTGTTTCTGAGCATTGAAGGTCTAAAATAACTTTCTCTGCAAAAAAGCTCTAACTCATGAAAATCTGCCTTCTGCATTGCAAATTACATGTAATTTCATCAGAAAGAAACATCTTTCTTGTACTTGAGATTTGCTCTTAAAACTGCATTGAGCAACTTTCTTTCACTGAGAAAGAAGCTTTTCAGCATCTGTGGCCTTGGATTCTTTTCATTTGCTTAGTTGCACTAACACAGCTTTTAGTGCTCTCAGAAGCTCAAAAACAGCGTTTCTGAGCATTGAAGCTCTAACCTAACTTTCTCTGCAAAAAAGCTCTAACTGATGAAAATCAGCTTTTAGTGCTCTCAGAAGCTCAAAAACAGTGTTTCTGAGCACTGAAGCTCTAACCTAACTTTCTCTGCAAAAAAGTTCTAACTGATGAAAATCTGTCTTCTGCTTTGCAAATTACATGAGAATTCATGAGAAAGAAGCAAATTTCTTGTACTTGAGTTTTTCTCTTAAAATTGCATTGAGCACCTTTCTCTCACTGAGAAAGAAGCTTTTCAGCATCTGTGGCCTTGGATTCTTTTCATTTGCTTAGTTGCACTAACACAGCTTTTAGTGCTCTCAGAAGCTCCAAAACAGTGATTCTAAGCATTGAAGCTCTAACCTAACTTTCTCGGCAATAAAGCTCTAACTCATGAAAATCTGTCTTCTGCATTGCAAATTACATGAGAATACATGAGAAAGAAGCAAATTTCTTGTACTTGAGTTTTTCTCTTAAAATTGCATTGAGCACCTTTCTCTCACTGAGAAAGAAGCTTTTCAGCATCTGTGGCCTTGGATTCTTTTCATTTGCTTAGTTGCACTAACACTGCTTTTAGTGCTCTCAGAAGCTCCAAAACAGTGATTCTGAGCATTGAAGCTCTAACCTAACTTTCTCGGCAAAAAAGCTCTAACTCATGAAAATCTGTCTTCTGCATTGCAAATTTCTTGTACTTGAGTTTTTCTCTTAAAATTGCATTGAGCAACTTTCTCTCACTGAGAAAGAAGCTTTTCAGCATCTGTGGCCTTGGATTCTTTTCATTTGCTTAGTTGCACTAACACAGCTTTTAGTGCTCTCAGAAGCTCAAAAACAGTGTTTCTGAGCATTGAAGCTCTAACCTAACTTTCTCTGCAAAAAATCTCTAACTGATGAAAATCAGCTTTTAGTGCTCTCTGAAGCTCAAAAACAGTGTTTCTGAGCATTGAAGCTCTAACCTAACTTTCTCTGCAAAAAAGCTCTAACTGATGAAAATCTGTCTTCTGCTTTGCAAATTACATGAGAATACATGAGAAAGAAGCTTTTCAGCATCTATGGCCTTGGATTCTCTTTATTTGCTAAGTTGCTCTAACACAGCTTTTAGTGCTCTCAGACAGCTTTTAGTGCTCTCAGAAGCTCCAAAACAGTGATTCTGAGCATTGAAGGTCTAAAATAACTTTCTCTGCAAAAAAGCTCTAACTCATGAAATTCTGCCTTCTGCATTGCAAATTACATGTAATTTCATCAGAAAGAAACATCTTTCTTGTACTTGAGTTTTGCTCTTAAAATTGCATTCAGCAACTTTCTCTCACTGAGAAAGAAGCTTTTCAGCATCTGTGGCCTTGGATTCTCTTCATTTGCTTAGTTGCACTAACGCAGCTTATAGTGCACTCAGAAGCTCCAAAACAGTGATTCTGAGCATTGAAGGTGTAAAATAACTTTCTCTGCAAAAAAGCTCTAACTCATGAAAATCTGCCTTCTGCATTGCAAATTACATGTAATTTCATCAGAAAGAAACATCTTTCTTATACTTGAGTTTTACTCTTAAAATTGCATTCAGCAGCTTTCTCTCACTGAGAAAGAAGCTTTTCAGCATCTGTGGCCTTGGATTCTCTTCATTTGCTTAGTTGCTCTAACACAGCTTTTAGTGCTCTCAGACAGCTTTTAGTGCTCTCAGAAGCTCCAAAACAGTGATTCTGAGCATTGAAGGTGTAAAATAACTTTCTCTGCAAAAAAACTCTAACTCATGAAAATCTGCCTTCTGCATTGCAAATTAGATGTCATTTTATCAGAAAGAAACATCTTTCTTGTACTTGACTTTTGCTCTTAAAATTGCATTGAGCAACTTTCTCTCACTGAGAAAGAAGCTTTTCAGCATCTGTGGCCTTGGATTCTCTTCATTTGCTTAGTTGCTCTAACACAGCTTTTAGTGCTCTCAGACAGCTTTTAGTGCTCTCAGAAGCTCCAAAACAGTGTTTCTGAGCATTGAAGCTCTAACCTAACTTTCTCTGCAAAAAAGCTCTAACTGATGAAAATCAGCTTTTAGTGCTCTCAGAAGCTCAAAAACAGTGTTTCTGAGCACTGAAGCTCTAACCTAACTTTCTCTGCAAAAAAGTTCTAACTGATGAAAATCTGTCTTCTGCTTTGCAAATTACATGAGAATTCATGAGAAAGAAGCAAATTTCTTGTACTTGAGTTTTTCTCTTAAAATTGCATTGAGCACCTTTCTCTCACTGAGAAAGAAGCTTTTCAGCATCTGTGGCCTTGGATTCTTTTCATTTGCTTAGTTGCACTAACACAGCTTTTAGTGCTCTCAGAAGCTCCAAAACAGTGATTCTGAGCATTGAAGCTCTAACCTAACTTTCTCGGCAATAAAGCTCTAACTCATGAAAATCTGTCTTCTGCATTGCAAATTACATGAGAATACATGAGAAAGAAGCAAATTTCTTGTACTTGAGTTTTTCTCTTAAAATTGCATTGAGCACCTTTCTCTCACTGAGAAAGAAGCTTTTCAGCATCTGTGGCCTTGGATTCTTTTCATTTGCTTAGTTGCACTAACACTGCTTTTAGTGCTCTCAGAAGCTCCAAAACAGTGATTCTGAGCATTGAAGCTCTAACCTAACTTTCTCGGCAAAAAAGCTCTAACTCATGAAAATCTGTCTTCTGCATTGCAAATTTCTTGTACTTGAGTTTTTCTCTTAAAATTGCATTGAGCAACTTTCTCTCACTGAGAAAGAAGCTTTTCAGCATCTGTGGCCTTGGATTCTTTTCATTTGCTTAGTTGCACTAACACAGCTTTTAGTGCTCTCAGAAGCTCAAAAACAGTGTTTCTGAGCATTGAAGCTCTAACCTAACTTTCTCTGCAAAAAATCTCTAACTGATGAAAATCAGCTTTTAGTGCTCTCTGAAGCTCAAAAACAGTGTTTCTGAGCATTGAAGCTCTAACCTAACTTTCTCTGCAAAAAAGCTCTAACTGATGAAAATCTGTCTTCTGCTTTGCAAATTACATGAGAATACATGAGAAAGAAGCTTTTCAGCATCTATGGCCTTGGATTCTCTTTATTTGCTAAGTTGCTCTAACACAGCTTTTAGTGCTCTCAGACAGCTTTTAGTGCTCTCAGAAGCTCCAAAACAGTGATTCTGAGCATTGAAGGTCTAAAATAACTTTCTCTGCAAAAAAGCTCTAATTCATGAAATTCTGCCTTCTGCATTGCAAATTACATGTAATTTCATCAGAAAGAAACATCTTTCTTGTACTTGAGTTTTGCTCTTAAAATTGCATTCAGCAACTTTCTCTCACTGAGAAAGAAGCTTTTCACCATCTGTGGCCTTGGATTCTCTTCATTTGCTTAGTTGCACTAACGCAGCTTATAGTGCACTCAGAAGCTCCAAAACAGTGATTCTGAGCATTGAAGGTCTAAAATAACTTTCTCTGCAAAAAAGCTCTAACTCATGAAAATCTGTCTTCTGCATTGCAAATTACATGTAATTTCATCACAAAGAAACATCTTTCTTGTACTTGAGTTTTGTTCTTAAAACTGCATTGAGCAAATTTCTCTCACTGAGAAAGAAGCTTTTCAGCATCTGTGGCCTTGGATTCTCTTCATTTGCTAAGTTGCTCTAACACAGGTTTTAGTGCTCTCATAAGCTCCAAAACAGTGATTCTGAGCATTGAAGGTCTAAAATAACTTTCTCTGCAAAAAAGCTCTAACTCATGAAAATCTGCCTTCTGCATTGCAAACTACATGTAATTTCATCAAAAAGAAACATCTTTCTTGTACTTGAGTTTTGTTCTTAAAATTGCATTCAGCAGCTTTCGCTCACTGAGAAAGAAGCTTTTCAGCATCTGTGGCCTTGGATTCTCTTCATTTGCTTAGTTGCTCTAACACAGCTTTTAGTGCTCTCAGACATCTTTTAGTGCTCTCAGAAGCTCCAAAACAGTGATTCTGAGCATTGAAGGTCTAAAATAACTTTCTCTGCAAAAAAGTTCTAACTCATGAAATTCTGCCTTCTGCATTGCAAATTACATGTAATTTCATCAGAAAGAAACATCTTTCTTGTACTTGAGTTTTGCTCTTAAATCTGCATTGAGCAACTTTCTTTCACTGAGAAAGAAGCTTTTCAGCATCTGTGGCCTTGGATTCTCTTCATTTGCTAAGTTGCTCTAACACAGGTTTTAGTGCTCTCAGACAGCTTTCAGTGCTCTCAGAAGCTCCAAAACAGTGATTCTGAGCATTGAAGGTGTAAAATAACTTTCTCTGCAAAAAAGCTCTAACTCATGAAAATCTGCCTTCTGCATTGCATATTACATGTAATTTCATCAGAAAGAAACATCTTTCTTATACTTGAGTTTTACTCTTAAAATTGCATTCAGCAGCTTTCTCTCACTGAGAAAGAAGCTTTTCAGCATCTGTGGCCTTGGATTCTCTTCATTTGCTTAGTTGCTCTAACACAGCTTTTAGTGCTCTCAGACAGCTTTTAGTGCTCTCAGAAGCTCCAAAACAGTAATTCTGAGTATTGAAGGTGTAAAATAACTTTCTCTGCAAAAAAACTCTAACTCATGAAAATCTGCCTTCTGCATTGCAAATTAGATGTCATTTTATCAGAAAGAAACATCTTTCTTGTACTTGACTTTTGCTCTTAAAATTGAATTGAGCAACTTTCTCTCACTGAGAAAGAAGCTTTTCAGCATCTGTGGCCTTGGATTCTCTTCATTTGCTTAGTTGCTCTAACACAGCTTTTAGTGCTCTCAGACAGCTTTTAGTGCTCTCAGAAGCTCCAAAACAGTGTTTCTGAGCATTGAAGGTCTAAAATAACTTTCTCTGCAAAAAAGCTCTAACTCATGAAAATCTGCCTTCTGCATTGCAAATTACATGTAATTTCATCAGAAAGAAACATCTTTCTTGTACTTGAGATTTGCTCTTAAAACTGCATTGAGCAACTTTCTTTCACTGAGAAAGAAGCTTTTCAGCATCTGTGGCCTTGGATTCTTTTCATTTGCTTAGTTGCACTAACACAGCTTTTAGTGCTCTCAGAAGCTCAAAAACAGCGTTTCTGAGCATTGAAGCTCTAACCTAACTTTCTCTGCAAAAAAGCTCTAACTGATGAAAATCAGCTTTTAGTGCTCTCAGAAGCTCAAAAACAGTGTTTCTGAGCACTGAAGCTCTAACCTAACTTTCTCTGCAAAAAAGTTCTAACTGATGAAAATCTGTCTTCTGCTTTGCAAATTACATGAGAATTCATGAGAAAGAAGCAAATTTCTTGTACTTGAGTTTTTCTCTTAAAATTGCATTGAGCACCTTTCTCTCACTGAGAAAGAAGCTTTTCAGCATCTGTGGCCTTGGATTCTTTTCATTTGCTTAGTTGCACTAACACAGCTTTTAGTGCTCTCAGAAGCTCCAAAACAGTGATTCTAAGCATTGAAGCTCTAACCTAACTTTCTCGGCAATAAAGCTCTAACTCATGAAAATCTGTCTTCTGCATTGCAAATTACATGAGAATACATGAGAAAGAAGCAAATTTCTTGTACTTGAGTTTTTCTCTTAAAATTGCATTGAGCACCTTTCTCTCACTGAGAAAGAAGCTTTTCAGCATCTGTGGCCTTGGATTCTTTTCATTTGCTTAGTTGCACTAACACTGCTTTTAGTGCTCTCAGAAGCTCCAAAACAGTGATTCTGAGCATTGAAGCTCTAACCTAACTTTCTCGGCAAAAAAGCTCTAACTCATGAAAATCTGTCTTCTGCATTGCAAATTTCTTGTACTTGAGTTTTTCTCTTAAAATTGCATTGAGCAACTTTCTCTCACTGAGAAAGAAGCTTTTCAGCATCTGTGGCCTTGGATTCTTTTCATTTGCTTAGTTGCACTAACACAGCTTTTAGTGCTCTCAGAAGCTCAAAAACAGTGTTTCTGAGCATTGAAGCTCTAACCTAACTTTCTCTGCAAAAAATCTCTAACTGATGAAAATCAGCTTTTAGTGCTCTCTGAAGCTCAAAAACAGTGTTTCTGAGCATTGAAGCTCTAACCTAACTTTCTCTGCAAAAAAGCTCTAACTGATGAAAATCTGTCTTCTGCTTTGCAAATTACATGAGAATACATGAGAAAGAAGCTTTTCAGCATCTATGGCCTTGGATTCTCTTTATTTGCTAAGTTGCTCTAACACAGCTTTTAGTGCTCTCAGACAGCTTTTAGTGCTCTCAGAAGCTCCAAAACAGTGATTCTGAGCATTGAAGGTCTAAAATAACTTTCTCTGCAAAAAAGCTCTAACTCATGAAATTCTGCCTTCTGCATTGCAAATTACATGTAATTTCATCAGAAAGAAACATCTTTCTTGTACTTGAGTTTTGCTCTTAAAATTGCATTCAGCAACTTTCTCTCACTGAGAAAGAAGCTTTTCAGCATCTGTGGCCTTGGATTCTCTTCATTTGCTTAGTTGCACTAACGCAGCTTATAGTGCACTCAGAAGCTCCAAAACAGTGATTCTGAGCATTGAAGGTCTAAAATAACTTTCTCTGCAAAAAAGCTCTAACTCATGAAAATCTGTCTTCTGCATTGCAAATTACATGTAATTTCATCACAAAGAAACATCTTTCTTGTACTTGAGTTTTGTTCTTAAAACTGCATTGAGCAAATTTCTCTCACTGAGAAAGAAGCTTTTCAGCATCTGTGGCCTTGGATTCTCTTCATTTGCTAAGTTGCTCTAACACAGGTTTTAGTGCTCTCATAAGCTCCAAAACAGTGATTCTGAGCATTGAAGGTCTAAAATAACTTTCTCTGCAAAAAAGCTCTAACTCATGAAAATCTGCCTTCTGCATTGCAAACTACATGTAATTTCATCAAAAAGAAACATCTTTCTTGTACTTGAGTTTTGTTCTTAAAATTGCATTCAGCAACTTTCTTTCACTGAGAAAGAAGCTTTTCAGCATCTGTGGCCTTGGATTCTCTTCATTTGCTAAGTTGCTCTAACACAGGTTTTAGTGCTCTCAGACAGCTTTCAGTGCTCTCAGAAGCTCCAAAACAGTGATTCTGAGCATTGAAGGTGTAAAATAACTTTCTCTGCAAAAAAGCTCTAACTCATGAAAATCTGCCTTCTGCATTGCAAATTACATGTAATTTCATCAGAAAGAAACATCTTTCTTATACTTGAGTTTTACTCTTAAAATTGCATTCAGCAGCTTTCTCTCACTGAGAAAGAAGCTTTTCAGCATCTGTGGCCTTGGATTCTCTTCATTTGCTTAGTTGCTCTAACACAGCTTTTAGTGCTCTCAGACAGCTTTTAGTGCTCTCAGAAGCTCCAAAACAGTAATTCTGAGTATTGAAGGTGTAAAATAACTTTCTCTGCAAAAAAACTCTAACTCATGAAAATCTGCCTTCTGCATTGCAAATTAGATGTCATTTTATCAGAAAGAAACATCTTTCTTGTACTTGACTTTTGCTCTTAAAATTGCATTGAGCAACTTTCTCTCACTGAGAAAGAAGCTTTTCAGCATCTGTGGCCTTGGATTCTCTTCATTTGCTTAGTTGCTCTAACACAGCTTTTAGTGCTCTCAGACAGCTTTTAGTGCTCTCAGAAGCTCCAAAACAGTGTTTCTGAGCATTGAAGGTCTAAAATAACTTTCTCTGCAAAAAAGCTCTAACTCATGAAAATCTGCCTTCTGCATTGCAAATTACATGTAATTTCATCAGAAAGAAACATCTTTCTTGTACTTGAGATTTGCTCTTAAAACTGCATTGAGCAACTTTCTTTCACTGAGAAAGAAGCTTTTCAGCATCTGTGGCCTTGGATTCTTTTCATTTGCTTAGTTGCACTAACACAGCTTTTAGTGCTCTCAGAAGCTCAAAAACAGCGTTTCTGAGCATTGAAGCTCTAACCTAACTTTCTCTGCAAAAAAGCTCTAACTGATGAAAATCAGCTTTTAGTGCTCTCAGAAGCTCAAAAACAGTGTTTCTGAGCACTGAAGCTCTAACCTAACTTTCTCTGCAAAAAAGTTCTAACTGATGAAAATCTGTCTTCTGCTTTGCAAATTACATGAGAATTCATGAGAAAGAAGCAAATTTCTTGTACTTGAGTTTTTCTCTTAAAATTGCATTGAGCACCTTTCTCTCACTGAGAAAGAAGCTTTTCAGCATCTGTAGCCTTGGATTCTTTTCATTTGCTTAGTTGCACTAACACAGCTTTTAGTGCTCTCAGAAGCTCAAAAACAGTGTTTCTGAGCATTGAAGCTCTAACCTAACTTTCTCTGCAAAAAAGCTCTAACTGATGAAAATCTGTCTTCTGCTTTGCAAATTACATGAGAATTCATGAGAAAGAAGCAAATTTCTTGTACTTGAGTTTTGCTCTTAAAACTGCATTGAGCAACTTTCTCTCACTGAGAAAGAGGCTTTTCAGCATCTATGGCCTTGGATTCTCTTCATTTGCTAAGTTGCTCTAACACAGGTTTTAGTGCTCTCAGACAGCTTTTAGTGCTCTCAGAAGCTCAAAAACAGTGTTTCTGAGCATTGAAGCTCTAACCTAATTTTCTCTGCAAAAAAGCTCTAACTGATGAAAATAAGCTTTTAGTGCTCTCAGAAGCTCAAAAACAGTGTTTCTGAGCATTGAAGCTCTAACCTAACTTTCTCTGCAAAAAAGCTCTAACTGATGAAAATCTGTCTTCTGCATTGCAAATTACATGAGAATTCATGAGAAAGAAGCAAATTTCTTGTACTTGAGTTTTTCTCTTAAAACTGCATTAAGCGCATTTCTCTCACTGAGAAAGAAGCTTTTCAGCATCTATGGCCTTGGATTCTTTTCATTTGCTTAGTTGCACTAACACAGCTTTTAGTGCTCTCAGAAGCTCAAAAACAGTGTTTCTGAGCATTGAAGCTCTAACCTAACTTTCTCTGCAAAAAAGCTCTAACTGATGAAAATCAGCTTTTAGTGCTCTCAGAAGCTCAAAAACAGTGTTTCTGAGCATTGAAGCTCTAACCTATCTTTCTCTGCAAAAAAGCTCTAACTGATGAAAATCTGTCTTCTGCTTTCCAAATTACATGAGAATTCATGAGAAAGAAGCAAATTTCTTGTACTTGAGTTTTTCTCTTAAAATTGTATTAAGCAGCTTTCGCTCACTGAGAAAGAAGCTTTTCAGCATCTGTGGCCTTGGATTCTTTTCATTTGCTTAGTTGCACTAACACTGCTTTTAGTGCTCTCAGAAGCTCCAAAACAGTGATTCTGAGCATTGAAGCTCTAACCTAACTTTCTCGGCAAAAAAGCTCTAACTCATGAAAATCTGTCTTCTGCATTGCAAATTTCTTGTACTTGAGTTTTACTCTTAAAATTGCATTCAGCAGCTTTCTCTCACTGAGAAAGAAGCTTTTCAGCATCTGTGGCCTTGGATTCTCTTCATTTGCTTAGTTGCTCTAACACAGCTTTTAGTGCTCTCAGACAGCTTTTAGTGCTCTCAGAAGCTCCAAAACAGTAATTCTGAGCATTGAAGGTGTAAAATAACTTTCTCTGCAAAAAAACTCTAACTCATGAAAATCTGCCTTCTGCATTGCAAATTAGATGTCATTTTATCAGAAAGAAACATCTTTCTTGTACTTGACTTTTGCTCTTAAAATTGCATTGAGCAACTTTCTCTCACTGAGAAAGAAGCTTTTCAGCATCTGTGGCCTTGGATTCTCTTCATTTGCTTAGTTGCTCTAACACAGCTTTTAGTGCTCTCAGACAGCTTTTAGTGCTCTCAGAAGCTCCAAAACAGTGTTTCTGAGCATTGAAGGTCTAAAATAACTTTCTCTGCAAAAAAGCTCTAACTCATGAAAATCTGCCTTCTGCATTGCAAATTACATGTAATTTCATCAGAAAGAAACATCTTTCTTGTACTTGAGATTTGCTCTTAAAACTGCATTGAGCAACTTTCTTTCACTGAGAAAGAAGCTTTTCAGCATCTGTGGCCTTGGATTCTTTTCATTTGCTTAGTTGCACTAACACAGCTTTTAGTGCTCTCAGAAGCTCAAAAACAGCGTTTCTGAGCATTGAAGCTCTAACCTAACTTTCTCTGCAAAAAAGCTCTAACTGATGAAAATCAGCTTTTAGTGCTCTCAGAAGCTCAAAAACAGTGTTTCTGAGCACTGAAGCTCTAACCTAACTTTCTCTGCAAAAAAGTTCTAACTGATGAAAATCTGTCTTCTGCTTTGCAAATTACATGAGAATTCATGAGAAAGAAGCAAATTTCTTGTACTTGAGTTTTTCTCTTAAAATTGCATTGAGCACCTTTCTCTCACTGAGAAAGAAGCTTTTCAGCATCTGTGGCCTTGGATTCTTTTCATTTGCTTAGTTGCACTAACACAGCTTTTAGTGCTCTCAGAAGCTCCAAAACAGTGATTCTGAGCATTGAAGCTCTAACCTAACTTTCTCGGCAATAAAGCTCTAACTCATGAAAATCTGTCTTCTGCATTGCAAATTACATGAGAATACATGAGAAAGAAACAAATTTCTTGTACTTGAGTTTTTCTCTTAAAATTACATTTAGAAACTTTCTCTCACTGAGAAAGAAGCTTTTCAGCATCTGTAGCCTTGGATTCTTTTCATTTGCTTAGTTGCACTAACACAGCTTTTAGTGCTCTCAGAAGCTCAAAAACAGTGTTTCTGAGCATTGAAGCTCTAACCTAACTTTCTCTGCAAAAAAGCTCTAACTGATGAAAATCTGTCTTCTGCTTTGCAAATTACATGAGAATTCATGAGAAAGAAGCAAATTTCTTGTACTTGAGTTTTGCTCTTAAAACTGCATTGAGCAACTTTCTCTCACTGAGAAAGAGGCTTTTCAGCATCTATGGCCTTGGATTCTCTTCATTTGCTAAGTTGCTCTAACACAGGTTTTAGTGCTCTCAGACAGCTTTTAGTGCTCTCAGAAGCTCAAAAACAGTGTTTCTGAGCATTGAAGCTCTAACCTAACTTTCTCTGCAAAAAAGCTCTAACTGATGAAAATAAGCTTTTAGTGCTCTCAGAAGCTCAAAAACAGTGTTTCTGAGCATTGAAGCTCTAACCTAACTTTCTCTGCAAAAAAGCTCTAACTGATGAAAATCTGTCTTCTGCATTGCAAATTACATGAGAATTCATGAGAAAGAAGCAAATTTCTTGTACTTGAGTTTTTCTCTTAAAACTGCATTAAGCACATTTCTCTCACTGAGAAAGAAGCTTTTCAGCATCTATGGCCTTGGATTCTTTTCATTTGCTTAGTTGCACTAACACAGCTTTTAGTGCTCTCAGAAGCTCAAAAACAGTGTTTCTGAGCATTGAAGCTCTAACCTAACTTTCTCTGCAAAAAAGCTCTAACTGATGAAAATCAGCTTTTAGTGCTCTCAGAAGCTCAAAAACAGTGTTTCTGAGCATTGAAGCTCTAACCTAACTTTCTCTGCAAAAAAGCTCTAACTGATGAAAATCTGTCTTCTGCTTTCCAAATTACATGAGAATTCATGAGAAAGAAGCAAATTTCTTGTACTTGAGTTTTTCTCTTAAAATTGTATTAAGCAGCTTTCGCTCACTGAGAAAGAAGCTTTTCAGCATCTGTGGCCTTGGATTCTTTTCATTTGCTTAGTTGCACTAACACTGCTTTTAGTGCTCTCAGAAGCTCCAAAACAGTGATTCTGAGCATTGAAGCTCTAACCTAACTTTCTCGGCAAAAAAGCTCTAACTCATGAAAATCTGTCTTCTGCATTGCAAATTTCTTGTACTTGAGTTTTTCTCTTAAAATTGCATTGAGCAACTTTCTCTCACTGAGAAAGAAGCTTTTCAGCATCTGTGGCCTTGGATTCTTTTCATTTGCTTAGTTGCACTAACACAGCTTTTAGTGCTCTCAGAAGCTCAAAAACAGTGTTTCTGAGCATTGAAGCTCTAACCTAACTTTCTCTGCAAAAAATCTCTAACTGATGAAAATCAGCTTTTAGTGCTCTCTGAAGCTCAAAAACAGTGTTTCTGAGCATTGAAGCTCTAACCTAACTTTCTCTGCAAAAAAGCTCTAACTGATGAAAATCTGTCTTCTGCTTTGCAAATTACATGAGAATACATGAGAAAGAAGCTTTTCAGCATCTATGGCCTTGGATTCTCTTTATTTGCTAAGTTGCTCTAACACAGCTTTTAGTGCTCTCAGACAGCTTTTAGTGCTCTCAGAAGCTCCAAAACAGTGATTCTGAGCATTGAAGGTCTAAAATAACTTTCTCTGCAAAAAAGCTCTAACTCATGAAATTCTGCCTTCTGCATTGCAAATTACATGTAATTTCATCAGAAAGAAACATCTTTCTTGTACTTGAGTTTTGCTCTTAAAATTGCATTCAGCAACTTTCTCTCACTGAGAAAGAAGCTTTTCAGCATCTGTGGCCTTGGATTCTCTTCATTTGCTTAGTTGCACTAACGCAGCTTATAGTGCACTCAGAAGCTCCAAAACAGTGATTCTGAGCATTGAAGGTCTAAAATAACTTTCTCTGCAAAAAAGCTCTAACTCATGAAAATCTGCCTTCTGCATTGCAAATTACATGTAATTTCATCACAAAGAAACATCTTTCTTGTACTTGAGTTTTGTTCTTAAAACTGCATTGAGCAAATTTCTCTCACTGAGAAAGAAGCTTTTCAGCATCTGTGGCCTTGGATTCTCTTCATTTGCTAAGTTGCTCTAACACAGGTTTTAGTGCTCTCATAAGCTCCAAAACAGTGATTCTGAGCATTGAAGGTCTAAAATAACTTTCTCTGCAAAAAAGCTCTAACTCATGAAAATCTGCCTTCTGCATTGCAAACTACATGTAATTTCATCAAAAAGAAACATCTTTCTTGTACTTGAGTTTTGCTCTTAAAACTGCATTGGGCAACTTTCTCTCACTGAGAAAGAAGCTTTTCAGCATCTATGGCCTTGGATTCTCTTCATTTGCTAAGTTGCTCTAACACAGCTTTTAGTGCTCTCAGACAGCTTTTAGTGCTCTCAGAAGCTCCAAAACAGTGATTCTGAGCAATGAAGGTCTAAAATAACTTTCTCTGCAAAAAAGCTCTAACTCATTAAATTCTTCCTTCTGCATTGCAAATTACGTGTAATTTCATCAGAAAGAAACATCTTTCTTATACTTGAGTTTTACTCTTAAAATTGCATTCAGCAGCTTTCGCTCACTGAGAAAGAAGCTTTTCAAAATCTGTGGCCTTGGATTCTCTTCATTTGCTTAGTTGCTCTAACACAGCTTTTAGTGCTCTCAGACATCTTTTAGTGCTCTCAGAAGCTCCAAAACAGTGATTCTGAGCATTGAAGGTCTAAAATAACTTTCTCTGCAAAAAAGTTCTAACTCATGAAATTCTGCCTTCTGCATTGCAAATTACATGTAATTTCATCAGAAAGAAACATCTTTCTTGTACTTGAGTTTTGCTCTTAAAACTGCATTGAGCAACTTTCTTTCACTGAGAAAGAAGCTTTTCAGCATCTGTGGCCTTGGATTCTCTTCATTTGCTAAGTTGCTCTAACACAGGTTTTAGTGCTCTCAGACAGCTTTCAGTGCTCTCAGAAGCTCCAAAACAGTGATTCTGAGCATTGAAGGTGTAAAATAACTTTCTCTGCAAAAAAACTCTAACTCATGAAAATCTGCCTTCTGCATTGCAAATTAGATGTCATTTTATCAGAAAGAAACATCTTTCTTGTACTTGACTTTTGCTCTTAAAATTGCATTGAGCAACTTTCTCTCACTGAGAAAGAAGCTTTTCAGCATCTGTGGCCTTGGATTCTCTTCATTTGCTTAGTTGCTCTAACACAGCTTTTAGTGCTCTCAGAAGCTCCAAAACAGTGTTTCTGAGCATTGAAGGTCTAAAATAACTTTCTCTGCAAAAAAGCTCTAACTCATGAAAATCTGCCTTCTGCATTGCAAATTACATGTAATTTCATCAGAAAGAAACATCTTTCTTGTACTTGAGATTTGCTCTTAAAACTGCATTGAGCAACTTTCTTTCACTGAGAAAGAAGCTTTTCAGCATCTGTGGCCTTGGATTCTTTTCATTTGCTTAGTTGCACTAACACAGCTTTTAGTGCTCTCAGAAGCTCAAAAACAGCGTTTCTGAGCATTGAAGCTCTAACCTAACTTTCTCTGCAAAAAAGCTCTAACTGATGAAAATCAGCTTTTAGTGCTCTCAGAAGCTCAAAAACAGTGTTTCTGAGCACTGAAGCTCTAACCTAACTTTCTCTGCAAAAAAGTTCTAACTGATGAAAATCTGTCTTCTGCTTTGCAAATTACATGAGAATTCATGAGAAAGAAGCAAATTTCTTGTACTTGAGTTTTTCTCTTAAAATTGCATTGAGCACCTTTCTCTCACTGAGAAAGAAGCTTTTCAGCATCTGTGGCCTTGGATTCTTTTCATTTGCTTAGTTGCACTAACACAGCTTTTAGTGCTCTCAGAAGCTCCAAAACAGTGATTCTAAGCATTGAAGCTCTAACCTAACTTTCTCGGCAATAAAGCTCTAACTCATGAAAATCTGTCTTCTGCATTGCAAATTACATGAGAATACATGAGAAAGAAGCAAATTTCTTGTACTTGAGTTTTTCTCTTAAAATTGCATTGAGCACCTTTCTCTCACTGAGAAAGAAGCTTTTCAGCATCTGTGGCCTTGGATTCTTTTCATTTGCTTAGTTGCACTAACACTGCTTTTAGTGCTCTCAGAAGCTCCAAAACAGTGATTCTGAGCATTGAAGCTCTAACCTAACTTTCTCGGCAAAAAAGCTCTAACTCATGAAAATCTGTCTTCTGCATTGCAAATTTCTTGTACTTGAGTTTTTCTCTTAAAATTGCATTGAGCAACTTTCTCTCACTGAGAAAGAAGCTTTTCAGCATCTGTGGCCTTGGATTCTTTTCATTTGCTTAGTTGCACTAACACAGCTTTTAGTGCTCTCAGAAGCTCAAAAACAGTGTTTCTGAGCATTGAAGCTCTAACCTAACTTTCTCTGCAAAAAATCTCTAACTGATGAAAATCAGCTTTTAGTGCTCTCTGAAGCTCAAAAACAGTGTTTCTGAGCATTGAAGCTCTAACCTAACTTTCTCTGCAAAAAAGCTCTAACTGATGAAAATCTGTCTTCTGCTTTGCAAATTACATGAGAATACATGAGAAAGAAGCTTTTCAGCATCTATGGCCTTGGATTCTCTTTATTTGCTAAGTTGCTCTAACACAGCTTTTAGTGCTCTCAGACAGCTTTTAGTGCTCTCAGAAGCTCCAAAACAGTGATTCTGAGCATTGAAGGTCTAAAATAACTTTCTCTGCAAAAAAGCTCTAACTCATGAAATTCTGCCTTCTGCATTGCAAATTACATGTAATTTCATCAGAAAGAAACATCTTTCTTGTACTTGAGTTTTGCTCTTAAAATTGCATTCAGCAACTTTCTCTCACTGAGAAAGAAGCTTTTCAGCATCTGTGGCCTTGGATTCTCTTCATTTGCTTAGTTGCACTAACGCAGCTTATAGTGCACTCAGAAGCTCCAAAACAGTGATTCTGAGCATTGAAGGTCTAAAATAACTTTCTCTGCAAAAAAGCTCTAACTCATGAAAATCTGTCTTCTGCATTGCAAATTACATGTAATTTCATCACAAAGAAACATCTTTCTTGTACTTGAGTTTTGTTCTTAAAACTGCATTGAGCAAATTTCTCTCACTGAGAAAGAAGCTTTTCAGCATCTGTGGCCTTGGATTCTCTTCATTTGCTAAGTTGCTCTAACACAGGTTTTAGTGCTCTCATAAGCTCCAAAACAGTGATTCTGAGCATTGAAGGTCTAAAATAACTTTCTCTGCAAAAAAGCTCTAACTCATGAAAATCTGCCTTCTGCATTGCAAACTACATGTAATTTCATCAAAAAGAAACATCTTTCTTGTACTTGAGTTTTGTTCTTAAAATTGCATTCAGCAACTTTCTTTCACTGAGAAAGAAGCTTTTCAGCATCTGTGGCCTTGGATTCTCTTCATTTGCTAAGTTGCTCTAACACAGGTTTTAGTGCTCTCAGACAGCTTTCAGTGCTCTCAGAAGCTCCAAAACAGTGATTCTGAGCATTGAAGGTGTAAAATAACTTTCTCTGCAAAAAAGCTCTAACTCATGAAAATCTGCCTTCTACATTGCAAATTACATGTAATTTCATCAGAAAGAAACATCTTTCTTATACTTGAGTTTTACTCTTAAAATTGCATTCAGCAGCTTTCTCTCACTGAGAAAGAAGCTTTTCAGCATCTGTGGCCTTGGATTCTCTTCATTTGCTTAGTTGCTCTAACACAGCTTTTAGTGCTCTCAGACAGCTTTTAGTGCTCTCAGAAGCTCCAAAACAGTAATTCTGAGTATTGAAGGTGTAAAATAACTTTCTCTGCAAAAAAACTCTAACTCATGAAAATCTGCCTTCTGCATTGCAAATTAGATGTCATTTTATCAGAAAGAAACATCTTTCTTGTACTTGACTTTTGCTCTTAAAATTGCATTGAGCAACTTTCTCTCACTGAGAAAGAAGCTTTTCAGCATCTGTGGCCTTGGATTCTCTTCATTTGCTTAGTTGCTCTAACACAGCTTTTAGTGCTCTCAGACAGCTTTTAGTGCTCTCAGAAGCTCCAAAACAGTGTTTCTGAGCATTGAAGGTCTAAAATAACTTTCTCTGCAAAAAAGCTCTAACTCATGAAAATCTGCCTTCTGCATTGCAAATTACATGTAATTTCATCAGAAAGAAACATCTTTCTTGTACTTGAGATTTGCTCTTAAAACTGCATTGAGCAACTTTCTTTCACTGAGAAAGAAGCTTTTCAGCATCTGTGGCCTTGGATTCTTTTCATTTGCTTAGTTGCACTAACACAGCTTTTAGTGCTCTCAGAAGCTCAAAAACAGCGTTTCTGAGCATTGAAGCTCTAACCTAACTTTCTCTGCAAAAAAGCTCTAACTGATGAAAATCAGCTTTTAGTGCTCTCAGAAGCTCAAAAACAGTGTTTCTGAGCACTGAAGCTCTAACCTAACTTTCTCTGCAAAAAAGTTCTAACTGATGAAAATCTGTCTTCTGCTTTGCAAATTACATGAGAATTCATGAGAAAGAAGCAAATTTCTTGTACTTGAGTTTTTCTCTTAAAATTGCATTGAGCACCTTTCTCTCACTGAGAAAGAAGCTTTTCAGCATCTGTAGCCTTGGATTCTTTTCATTTGCTTAGTTGCACTAACACAGCTTTTAGTGCTCTCAGAAGCTCAAAAACAGTGTTTCTGAGCATTGAAGCTCTAACCTAACTTTCTCTGCAAAAAAGCTCTAACTGATGAAAATCTGTCTTCTGCTTTGCAAATTACATGAGAATTCATGAGAAAGAAGCAAATTTCTTGTACTTGAGTTTTGCTCTTAAAACTGCATTGAGCAACTTTCTCTCACTGAGAAAGAGGCTTTTCAGCATCTATGGCCTTGGATTCTCTTCATTTGCTAAGTTGCTCTAACACAGGTTTTAGTGCTCTCAGACAGCTTTTAGTGCTCTCAGAAGCTCAAAAACAGTGTTTCTGAGCATTGAAGCTCTAACCTAATTTTCTCTGCAAAAAAGCTCTAACTGATGAAAATAAGCTTTTAGTGCTCTCAGAAGCTCAAAAACAGTGTTTCTGAGCATTGAAGCTCTAACCTAACTTTCTCTGCAAAAAAGCTCTAACTGATGAAAATCTGTCTTCTGCATTGCAAATTACATGAGAATTCATGAGAAAGAAGCAAATTTCTTGTACTTGAGTTTTTCTCTTAAAACTGCATTAAGCACATTTCTCTCACTGAGAAAGAAGCTTTTCAGCATCTATGGCCTTGGATTCTTTTCATTTGCTTAGTTGCACTAACACAGCTTTTAGTGCTCTCAGAAGCTCAAAAACAGTGTTTCTGAGCATTGAAGCTCTAACCTATCTTTCTCTGCAAAAAAGCTCTAACTGATGAAAATCTGTCTTCTGCTTTCCAAATTACATGAGAATTCATGAGAAAGAAGCAAATTTCTTGTACTTGAGTTTTTCTCTTAAAATTGTATTAAGCAGCTTTCGCTCACTGAGAAAGAAGCTTTTCAGCATCTGTGGCCTTGGATTCTTTTCATTTGCTTAGTTGCACTAACACTGCTTTTAGTGCTCTCAGAAGCTCCAAAACAGTGATTCTGAGCATTGAAGCTCTAACCTAACTTTCTCGGCAAAAAAGCTCTAACTCATGAAAATCTGTCTTCTGCATTGCAAATTTCTTGTACTTGAGTTTTTCTCTTAAAATTGCATTGAGCAACTTTCTCTCACTGAGAAAGAAGCTTTTCAGCATCTGTGGCCTTGGATTCTCTTCATTTGCTAAGTTGCTCTAACACAGGTTTTAGTGCTCTCAGACAGCTTTCAGTGCTCTCAGAAGCTCCAAAACAGTGATTCTGAGCATTGAAGGTGTAAAATAACTTTCTCTGCAAAAAAGCTCTAACTGATGAAAATAAGCTTTTAGTGCTCTCAGAAGCTCAAAAACAGTGTTTTTGAGCGTTGAAGCTCTAACCTAACTTTCTCTGCAAAAAAGCTCTAACTGATGAAAATCTGTCTTCTGCATTGCAAATTACATGAGAATTCATGAGAAAGAAGCAAATTTCTTGTACTTGAGTTTTTCTCTTAAAATTGCATTGAGCAACTTTCTCTCACTGAGAAAGAAGCTTTTCAGCATCTGTGGCCTTGGATTCTTTTCATTTGCTTAGTTGCACTAACACAGCTTTTAGTGCTCTCAGAAGCTCAAAAACAGTGTTTCTGAGCATTGAAGCTCTAACCTAACTTTCTCTGCAAAAAATCTCTAACTGATGAAAATCAGCTTTTAGTGCTCTCTGAAGCTCAAAAACAGTGTTTCTGAGCATTGAAGCTCTAACCTAACTTTCTCTGCAAAAAAGCTCTAACTGATGAAAATCTGTCTTCTGCTTTGCAAATTACATGAGAATACATGAGAAAGAAGCTTTTCAGCATCTATGGCCTTGGATTCTCTTTATTTGCTAAGTTGCTCTAACACAGCTTTTAGTGCTCTCAGACAGCTTTTAGTGCTCTCAGAAGCTCCAAAACAGTGATTCTGAGCATTGAAGGTCTAAAATAACTTTCTCTGCAAAAAAGCTCTAACTCATGAAATTCTGCCTTCTGCATTGCAAATTACATGTAATTTCATCAGAAAGAAACATCTTTCTTGTACTTGAGTTTTGCTCTTAAAATTGCATTCAGCAACTTTCTCTCACTGAGAAAGAAGCTTTTCAGCATCTGTGGCCTTGGATTCTCTTCATTTGCTTAGTTGCACTAACGCAGCTTATAGTGCACTCAGAAGCTCCAAAACAGTGATTCTGAGCATTGAAGGTCTAAAATAACTTTCTCTGCAAAAAAGCTCTAACTCATGAAAATCTGCCTTCTGCATTGCAAATTACATGTAATTTCATCACAAAGAAACATCTTTCTTGTACTTGAGTTTTGTTCTTAAAACTGCATTGAGCAAATTTCTCTCACTGAGAAAGAAGCTTTTCAGCATCTGTGGCCTTGGATTCTCTTCATTTGCTAATTTGCTCTAACACAGGTTTTAGTGCTCTCATAAGCTCCAAAACAGTGATTCTGAGCATTGAAGGTCTAAAATAACTTTCTCTGCAAAAAAGCTCTAACTCATGAAAATCTGCCTTCTGCATTGCAAACTACATGTAATTTCATCAAAAAGAAACATCTTTCTTGTACTTGAGTTTTGCTCTTAAAACTGCATTGGGCAACTTTCTCTCACTGAGAAAGAAGCTTTTCAGCATCTATGGCCTTGGATTCTCTTCATTTGCTAAGTTGCTCTAACACAGCTTTTAGTGCTCTCAGACAGCTTTTAGTGCTCTCAGAAGCTCCAAAACAGTGATTCTGAGCAACGAAGGTCTAAAATAACTTTCTCTGCAAAAAAGCTCTAACTCATTAAATTCTTCCTTCTGCATTGCAAATTACGTGTAATTTCATCAGAAAGAAACATCTTTCTTATACTTGAGTTTTACTCTTAAAATTGCATTCAGCAGCTTTCGCTCACTGAGAAAGAAGCTTTTCAAAATCTGTGGCCTTGGATTCTCTTCATTTGCTTAGTTGCTCTAACACAGCTTTTAGTGCTCTCAGACATCTTTTAGTGCTCTCAGAAGCTCCAAAACAGTGATTCTGAGCATTGAAGGTCTAAAATAACTTTCTCTGCAAAAAAGTTCTAACTCATGAAATTCTGCCTTCTGCATTGCAAATTACATGTAATTTCATCAGAAAGAAACATCTTTCTTGTACTTGAGTTTTGCTCTTAAAACTGCATTGAGCAACTTTCTTTCACTGAGAAAGAAGCTTTTCAGCATCTGTGGCCTTGGATTCTCTTCATTTGCTAAGTTGCTCTAACACAGGTTTTAGTGCTCTCAGACAGCTTTCAGTGCTCTCAGAAGCTCCAAAACAGTGATTCTGAGCATTGAAGGTGTAAAATAACTTTCTCTGCAAAAAAGCTCTAACTCATGAAAATCTGCCTTCTGCATTGCAAATTACATGTAATTTCATCAGAAAGAAACATCTTTCTTATACTTGAGTTTTACTCTTAAAATTGCATTCAGCAGCTTTCTCTCACTGAGAAAGAAGCTTTTCAGCATCTGTGGCCTTGGATTCTCTTCATTTGCTTAGTTGCTCTAACACAGCTTTTAGTGCTCTCAGACAGCTTTTAGTGCTCTCAGAAGCTCCAAAACAGTGATTCTGAGCATTGAAGGTGTAAAATAACTTTCTCTGCAAAAAAACTCTAACTCATGAAAATCTGCCTTCTGCATTGCAAATTAGATGTCATTTTATCAGAAAGAAACATCTTTCTTGTACTTGACTTTTGCTCTTAAAATTGCATTGAGCAACTTTCTCTCACTGAGAAAGAAGCTTTTCAGCATCTGTGGCCTTGGATTCTCTTCATTTGCTTAGTTGCTCTAACACAGCTTTTAGTGCTCTCAGACAGCTTTTAGTGCTCTCAGAAGCTCCAAAACAGTGTTTCTGAGCATTGAAGGTCTAAAATAACTTTCTCTGCAAAAAAGCTCTAACTCATGAAAATCTGCCTTCTGCATTGCAAATTACATGTAATTTCATCAGAAAGAAACATCTTTCTTGTACTTGAGATTTGCTCTTAAAACTGCATTGAGCAACTTTCTTTCACTGAGAAAGAAGCTTTTCAGCATCTGTGGCCTTGGATTCTTTTCATTTGCTTAGTTGCACTAACACAGCTTTTAGTGCTCTCAGAAGCTCAAAAACAGCGTTTCTGAGCATTGAAGCTCTAACCTAACTTTCTCTGCAAAAAAGCTCTAACTGATGAAAATCAGCTTTTAGTGCTCTCAGAAGCTCAAAAACAGTGTTTCTGAGCACTGAAGCTCTAACCTAACTTTCTCTGCAAAAAAGTTCTAACTGATGAAAATCTGTCTTCTGCTTTGCAAATTACATCAGAATTCATGAGAAAGAAGCAAATTTCTTGTACTTGAGTTTTTCTCTTAAAATTGCATTGAGCACCTTTCTCTCACTGAGATAGAAGCTTTTCAGCATCTGTGGCCTTGGATTCTTTTCATTTGCTTAGTTGCACTAACACAGCTTTTAGTGCTCTCAGAAGCTCCAAAACAGTGATTCTGATTATTGAAGCTCTAACCTAACTTTCTCGGCAATAAAGCTCTAACTCATGAAAATCTGTCTTCTGCATTGCAAATTACATGAGAATACATGAGAAAGAAACAAATTTCTTGTACTTGAGTTTTTCTCTTAAAATTACATTTAGAAACTTTCTCTCACTGAGAAAGAAGCTTTTCAGCATCTGTAGCCTTGGATTCTTTTCATTTGCTTAGTTGCACTAACACAGCTTTTAGTGCTCTCAGAAGCTCAAAAACAGTGTTTCTGAGCATTGAAGCTCTAACCTAACTTTCTCTGCAAAAAAGCTCTAACTGATGAAAATCTGTCTTCTGCTTTGCAAATTACATGAGAATTCATGAGAAAGAAGCAAATTTCTTGTACTTGAGTTTTGCTCTTAAAACTGCATTGAGCAACTTTCTCTCACTGAGAAAGAAGCTTTTCAGCATCTGTGGCCTTGGATTCTTTTCATTTGCTTAGTTGCACTAACACAGCTTTTAGTGCTCTCAGAAGCTCCAAAACAGTCATTCTGAGCATTGAAGCTCTAACCTAACTTTCTCTGCAAAAAAGCTCTAACTGATGAAAATCAGCTTTTAGTGCTCTCAGAAGCTCAAAAACAGTGTTTCTGAGCATTGAAGCTCTAACCTGACTTTCTCTGCAAAAAAGCTCTAACTGATGAAAATCTCTCTTCTGCTTTGAGAACATGAGAATTCATGAGAAATTGCATTGAGCACCTTTCTCTCACTGAGAAAGAAGCTTTTTCAGCATCTGTGGCCTTGGATTCTTTTCATTTGCTTAGTTGCACTAACACAGCTTTTAGTGCTCTCAGAAACTCAAAAACATTGTTTCTGAGCATTGAAGCTCTAACCTAACTTTCTCTGCAAAAAAGCTCTAACTGATGAAAATCAGCTTTTAGT
This sequence comes from Acrossocheilus fasciatus, assembly GCA_036784905.1. Classification (NCBI taxonomy): domain Eukaryota; kingdom Metazoa; phylum Chordata; class Actinopteri; order Cypriniformes; family Cyprinidae; genus Acrossocheilus; species Acrossocheilus fasciatus. Next base: position 30,879,783 of record CM071959.1, read on the forward strand.
GCTCTCAGAAGCTCAAAAACAGTGTTTCTGAGCATTGAAGCTCTAACCTAACTTTCTCTGCAAAAAACCTCTAACTGATGAAAATCAGCTTTTAGTGCTCTCAGAAGCTCAAAAACAGTGTTTCTGAGCATTGAAGCTCTAACCTAACTTTCTCTGCAAAAAAGCTCTAACTGATGAAAATCTGTCTTCTGCTTTGCAAATTACATGAGAATTCATGAGAAAGAAGCATATTTCTTGTACTTGAGTTTTTCTCTTAAAATTGCATTGAGCACCTTTCTCTCACTGAGAAAGAAGCTTTTCAGCATCTGTGGCCTTAGATTCTTTCCATTTGCTTAGTATCACAAACACAACTTTTAGTGCTCTCAGAAGCTCAAAAACAGTGTTTCTGAGCATTGAAGCTCTAATCTAACTTTCTCTGCAAAAAAGCTCTAACTGATCTGTCTTCTGCTTTGCAAATTACATGAGAATTCATGAGATAGAAACAAATTTCATGTACTTGAGTTTTTCTCTTAAAATTGCATTAAGCAGCTTTCTCTCACTGAGAAAGAAGCTTTTCAGCATCTGTGGCCTTGGATTCTTTTCATTTGCTTAGTTGCACTAACACAGCTTTTAATGCTCTGAGAAGCTCAAAAACAGTGTTTCTGAGCATTGAAGCTCTAACCTAACTTTCTCTGCAAAAAAGCTCTAACTGATGAAAATCAGCTTTAAGTGCTCTCAGAAGCTCAAAATCCGTGTTTCTGAGCATTGAAGCTCTAACCTAACTTTCTCTGCTAAAAAGCTCTAACTGATGAAAATCTGTCTTCTGCTTTGCAAATTACATGAGAATTCATGAGAAAGAAACAAATTTCATGTACTTGAGTTTTTCTCTTAAAACTGCATTAAGCACCTTTCTCTCACTGAGAAAGAAGCTTTTCAGCATCTGTGGCCTTGGATTCTTTTCATTTGCTTAGTTGCACTAACACAGCTTTTAGTGCTCTCAGAAGCTCAAAAACAGTGTTTCTGAGCATTGAAGCTCTAACCTAACTTTCTCTGCAAAAAAGCTCTAACTGATGAAAATCAGCTTTTAGTGCTCTCAGAAGCTCAAAAAGAGTGTTTCTGAGCATTGAAGCTCTAACCTAACATTTTCTGCAAAAAAGCTCTAACTGATGAAAATCAGCTTTTAGTGCTCTCAGAAGCTCAAAAACAGTGTTTCTGAGCATTGAAGCTCTAACCTAACATTTACTAGAAAAAAGCTCTAACTGATGAAATTCAGCTTTTAGTGCTCTCAGAAGCTCAAAAACAGTGTTTCTGAGCATTGAAGCTCTAACCTAACATTTACTAGAAAAAAGCTCTAACTGATGAAAATCAGCTTTTAGTGCTCTCAGAAGCTCAAAAACAGTGTTTCTGAGCATTGAAGCTCTAACCTAACTTTCTCTGCAAAAAAGCTCTAACTGATGAAAATCTGTCTTCTGCTTTGCAAATTACATGAGAATTCATGAGAAAGAAACAAATTTCATGTACTTGAGTTTTTCTCTTAAAACTGCATTAAGCACCTTTCTCTCACTGAGAAAGAAGCTTTTCAGCATCTGTGGCCTTGGATTCTTTTCATTTGCTTAGTTGCACTAACACAGCTTTTAGTGCTCTCAGAAGCTCAAAAACAGTGTTTCTGAGCATTGAATCTCTAACCTAACATTTTCTGCAAAAAAGCTCTAACTGATGAAAATCAGCTTTTAGTGCTCTCAGAAGCTCAAAAACAGTGTTTCTGAGCATTGAAGCTCTAACCTAACATTTTCTGCAAAAAAGCTCTAACTGATGAAAATCAGCTTTTAGTGCTCTCAGAAGCTCAAAAACAGTGTTTCTGAGCATTGAAGCTCTAACCTAACTTTCTCTGCAAAAAAGCTCTAACTGATGAAAATCAGCTTTAAGTGCTCTCAGAAGCTCAAAAACAGTGTTTCTGAGCATTGAAGCTCTAACCTAACATTTTCTGCAAAAAAGCTCTAACTGATGAAAATCAGCTTTTAGTGCTCTCAGAAGCTCAAAAACAGTGTTTTTGAGCATTGAAGCTCTAACCTAACTTTCTCTGCAAAAAAGCTCTAACTGCTGAAAATCAGCTTTTAGTGCTCTCAGAAGCTCAAAAACAGTGTTTCTGAGCATTGAAGCTCTAACCTAACTTTCTCTGCAAAAAAGCTCTAACTGATGAAAATCTGTCTTCTGCTTTGCAAATGACATGAGAATTCATGAGAAAGAAGCAAATTTCTTGTACTTGAGTTTTTCTCTTAAAACTGCATTAAGTACCATTCTCTCACTTAGAAAGAAGCTTTTCAGCATCTGTGGCCTTGGATTCTTTTCATTTGCTTAGTTGCACTAACACAGCTTTTAGTGCTCTCAGAAGCTCAAAAACAGTGTTTCTGAGCATTGAAGCTCTAACCTAACTTTCTCTGCAAAAAAGCTCTAACTGCTGAAAATCAGGTTTTAGTGCTCTCAGAAGCTCAAAAACAGTGTTTCTGAGCATTGAAGCTCTAACCTAACTTTCTCTGCAAAAAAGCTCTAACTGATGAAAATCTGTCTTCTGCTTTCCAAATTACATGAGAATTCATGAGAAAGAAGCAAATTTCTTGTACTTGAGTTTTTCTTTTAAAACTGCATTAAGCACCTTTCTCTCACTGAGAAAGAAGCTTTTCAGCATCTGTGTCCTTGGATTCTTTTCATTTGCTTAGTTGCACTAACACAGCTTTTAGTGCTCTCAGAAGCTCAAAAACAGTGTTTCTGAGCATTGAAGCTCTAACCTAACTTTCTCTGCAAAAAAGCTCTAACTGATGAAAATCAGCTTTTAGTGCTCTCAGAAGCTCAAAAACAGTGTTTCTGAGCATTGAATCTCTAACCTAACATTTTTCTGCAAAAAAGCTCTAACTGATGAAAATCAGCTTTTAGTGCTCTCAGAAGCTCAAAAACAGTGTTTCTGAGCATTGAAGCTCTAACCTAACTTTCTCTGCTAAAAAGCTCTAACTGATGAAAATCTGTCTTCTGCTTTGCAAATTACATGAGAATTCATGAGAAAGAAAAAAATTTCATGTACTTGAGTTTTTCTCTTAAAACTGCATTAAGCACCTTTCTCTCACTGAGAAAGAAGCTTTTCAGCATCTGTGGCCTTGGATTCTTTTCATTTGCTTAGTTGCACTAACACAGCTTTTAGTGCTCTCAGAAGCTCAAAAACAGTGTTTCTGAGCATTGAAGCTCTAACCTAACTTTCTCTGCAAAAAAGCTCTAACTGATGAAAATCAGCTTTTAGTGCTCTCAGAAGCTCAAAAACAGTGTTTCTGAGCATTGAAGCTCTAACCTAACTTTCTCTGCAAAAAAGCTCTAACTGCTGAAAATCAGCTTTTAGTGCTCTCAGAAGCTCAAAAACAGTGTTTCTGAGCATTGAAGCTCTAATCTAACTTTCTCTGCAAAAAAGCTCTAACTGATGAAAATCTGTCTTCTGCTTTGCAAATTACATGAGAATTCATGAGAAAGAAGCAAATTTCTTGTACTTGAGTTTTTCTCTTAAAACTGCATTAAGCACCTTTCTCTCACTGAGAAAGAAGCTTTTCAGCATCTGTGGCCTTGGATTCTTTTCATTTGCTTAGTTGCACTAACACAGCTTTTAGTGCTCTCAGAAGCTCAAAAACAGTGTTTCTGAGCATTGAATCTCTAACCTAACATTTTTCTGCAAAAAAGCTCTAACTGATGAAAATCAGCTTTTAGTGCTCTCAGAAGCTCAAAAACAGTGTTTCTGAGCATTGAAGCTCTAACCTAACTTTCTCTGCTAAAAAGCTCTAACTGATGAAAATCTGTCTTCTGCTTTGCAAATTACATGAGAATTCATGAGAAAGAAAAAAATTTCATGTACTTGAGTTTTTCTCTTAAAACTGCATTAAGCACTTTTCTCTCACTGAGAAAGAAGCTTTTCAGCATCTGTGGCCTTGGATTCTTTTCATTTGCTTAGTTGCACTAACACAGCTTTTAGTGCTCTCAGAAGCTCAAAAACAGTGTTTCTGAGCATTGAAGCTCTAACCTAACATTTACTAGAAAAAAGCTCTAACTGATGAAATTCAGCTTTTAGTGCTCTCAGAAGCTCAAAAACAGTGTTTCTGAGCATTGAAGCTCTAACCTAACATTTACTAGAAAAAAGCTCTAACTGATGAAAATCAGCTTTTAGTGCTCTCAGAAGCTCAAAAACAGTGTTTCTGAGCATTGAAGCTCTAACCTAACTTTCTCTGCAAAAAAGCTCTAACTGATGAAAATCTGTCTTCTGCTTTGCAAATTACATGAGAATTCATGAGAAAGAAACAAATTTCATGTACTTGAGTTTTTCTCTTAAAACTGCATTAAGCACCTTTCTCTCACTGAGAAAGAAGCTTTTCAGCATCTGTGGCCTTGGATTCTTTTCATTTCCTTAGTTGCACTAACACAGCTTTTAGTGCTCTCAGAAGCTCAAAAACAGTGTTTCTGAGCATTGAATCTCTAACCTAACATTTTCTGCAAAAAAGCTCTAACTGATGAAAATCAGCTTTTAGTGCTCTCAGAAGCTCAAAAACAGTGTTTCTGAGCATTGAAGCTCTAACCTAACATTTTCTGCAAAAAAGCTCTAACTGATGAAAATCAGCTTTTAGTGCTCTCAGAAGCTCAAAAACAGTGTTTCTGAGCATTGAAGCTCTAACCTAACTTTCTCTGCAAAAAAGCTCTAACTGATGAAAATCAGCTTTAAGTGCTCTCAGAAGCTCAAAAACAGTGTTTCTGAGCATTGAAGCTCTAACCTAACATTTTCTGCAAAAAAGCTCTAACTGATGAAAATCAGCTTTTAGTGCTCTCAGAAGCTCAAAAACAGTGTTTTTGAGCATTGAAGCTCTAACCTAACTTTCTCTGCAAAAAAGCTCTAACTGCTGAAAATCACCTTTTAGTGCTCTCAGAAGCTCAAAAACAGTGTTTCTGAGCATTGAAGCTCTAACCTAACTTTCTCTGCAAAAAAGCTCTAACTGATGAAAATCTGTCTTCTGCTTTGCAAATTACATGAGAATTCATGAGAAAGAAGCAAATTTCTTGTACTTGAGTTTTTCTCTTAAAACTGCATTAAGCACCTTTCTCTCACTGAGAAAGAAGCTTTTCAGCATCTGTGGCCTTGGATTCTTTTCATTTGCTTAGTTGCACTAACACAGCTTTTAATGCTCTGAGAAGCTCAAAAACAGTGTTTCTGAGCATTGAAGCTCTAACCTAACTTTCTCTGCAAAAAAGCTCTAACTGATGAAAATCTGTCTTCTGCATTGCAAATTACATGAGAATTCATGAGAAAGAAGCAAATTTCTTGTACTTGAGTTTTTCTCTTAAAACTGCATTAAGCACATTTCTCTCACTGAGAAAGAAGCTTTTCAGCATCTATGGCCTTGGATTCTTTTCATTTGCTTAGTTGCACTAACACAGCTTTTAGTGCTCTCAGAAGCTCAAAAACAGTGTTTCTGAGCATTGAAGCTCTAACCTAACTTTCTCTGCAAAAAAGCTCTAACTGATGAAAATCAGCTTTTAGTGCTCTCAGAAGCTCAAAAACAGTGTTTCTGAGCATTGAAGCTCTAACCTATCTTTCTCTGCAAAAAAGCTCTAACTGATGAAAATCTGTCTTCTGCTTTCCAAATTACATGAGAATTCATGAGAAAGAAGCAAATTTCTTGTACTTGAGTTTTTCTCTTAAAATTGTATTAAGCAGCTTTCGCTCACTGAGAAAGAAGCTTTTCAGCATCTGTGGCCTTGGATTCTTTTCATTTGCTTAGTTGCACTAACACTGCTTTTAGTGCTCTCAGAAGCTCCAAAACAGTGATTCTGAGCATTGAAGCTCTAACCTAACTTTCTCGGCAAAAAAGCTCTAACTCATGAAAATCTGCCTTCTGCATTGCAAATTACATGTAATTTCATCAGAAAGAAACATCTTTCTTATACTTGAGTTTTACTCTTAAAATTGCATTCAGCAGCTTTCTCTCACTGAGAAAGAAGCTTTTCAGCATCTGTGGCCTTGGATTCTCTTCATTTGCTTAGTTGCTCTAACACAGCTTTTAGTGCTCTCAGACAGCTTTTAGTGCTCTCAGAAGCTCCAAAACAGTAATTCTGAGCATTGAAGGTGTAAAATAACTTTCTCTGCAAAAAAACTCTAACTCATGAAAATCTGCCTTCTGCATTGCAAATTAGATGTCATTTTATCAGAAAGAAACATCTTTCTTGTACTTGACTTTTGCTCTTAAAATTGCATTGAGCAACTTTCTCTCACTGAGAAAGAAGCTTTTCAGCATCTGTGGCCTTGGATTCTCTTCATTTGCTTAGTTGCTCTAACACAGCTTTTAGTGCTCTCAGAAGCTCAAAAACAGCGTTTCTGAGCATTGAAGCTCTAACCTAACTTTCTCTGCAAAAAAGCTCTAACTGATGAAAATCAGCTTTTAGTGCTCTCAGAAGCTCAAAAACAGTGTTTCTGAGCACTGAAGCTCTAACCTAACTTTCTCTGCAAAAAAGTTCTAACTGATGAAAATCTGTCTTCTGCTTTGCAAATTACATGAGAATTCATGAGAAAGAAGCAAATTTCTTGTACTTGAGTTTTTCTCTTAAAATTGCATTGAGCACCTTTCTCTCACTGAGAAAGAAGCTTTTCAGCATCTGTAGCCTTGGATTCTTTTCATTTGCTTAGTTGCACTAACACAGCTTTTAGTGCTCTCAGAAGCTCAAAAACAGTGTTTCTGAGCAATGAAGCTCTAACCTAACTTTCTCTGCAAAAAAGCTCTAACTGATGAAAATCTGTCTTCTGCTTTGCAAATTACATGAGAATTCATGAGAAAGAAGCAAATTTCTTGTACTTGAGTTCTGCTCTTAAAACTGCATTGAGCAACTTTCTCTCACTGAGAAAGAGGCTTTTCAGCATCTATGGCCTTGGATTCTCTTCATTTGCTAAGTTGCTCTAACACAGGTTTTAGTGCTCTCAGACAGCTTTTAGTGCTCTCAGAAGCTCAAAAACAGTGTTTCTGAGCATTGAAGCTCTAACCTAACTTTCTCTGCAAAAAAGCTCTAACTGATGAAAATAAGCTTTTAGTGCTCTCAGAAGCTCAAAAACAGTGTTTTTGAGCCTTGAAGCTCTAACCTAACTTTCTCTGCAAAAAAGCTCTAACTGATGAAAATCTGTCTTCTGCATTGCAAATTACATGAGAATTCATGAGAAAGAAGCAAATTTCTTGTACTTGAGTTTTTCTCTTAAAATTGCATTGAGCAACTTTCTCTCACTGAGAAAGAAGCTTTTCAGCATCTGTGGCCTTGGATTCTTTTCATTTGCTTAGTTGCACTAACACAGCTTTTAGTGCTCTCAGAAGCTCAAAAACAGTGTTTCTGAGCATTGAAGCTCTAACCTAACTTTCTCTGCAAAAAATCTCTAACTGATGAAAATCAGCTTTTAGTGCTCTCTGAAGCTCAAAAACAGTGTTTCTGAGCATTGAAGCTCTAACCTAACTTTCTCTGCAAAAAAGCTCTAACTGATGAAAATCTGTCTTCTGCTTTGCAAATTACATGAGAATACATGAGAAAGAAGCTTTTCAGCATCTATGGCCTTGGATTCTCTTTATTTGCTAAGTTGCTCTAACACAGCTTTTAGTGCTCTCAGACAGCTTTTAGTGCTCTCAGAAGCTCCAAAACAGTGATTCTGAGCATTGAAGGTCTAAAATAACTTTCTCTGCAAAAAAGCTCTAACTCATGAAATTCTGCCTTCTGCATTGCAAATTACATGTAATTTCATCAGAAAGAAACATCTTTCTTGTACTTGAGTTTTGCTCTTAAAATTGCATTCAGCAACTTTCTCTCACTGAGAAAGAAGCTTTTCAGCATCTGTGGCCTTGAATTCTCTTCATTTGCTTAGTTGCACTAACGCAGCTTATAGTGCACTCAGAAGCTCCAAAACAGTGATTCTGAGCATTGAAGGTCTAAAATAACTTTCTCTGCAAAAAAGCTCTAACTCATGAAAATCTGCCTTCTGCATTGCAAATTACATGTAATTTCATCACAAAGAAACATCTTTCTTGTACTTGAGTTTTGTTCTTAAAACTGCATTGAGCAAATTTCTCTCACTGAGAAAGAAGCTTTTCAGCATCTGTGGCCTTGGATTCTCTTCATTTGCTAAGTTGCTCTAACACAGGTTTTAGTGCTCTCATAAGCTCCAAAACAGTGATTCTGAGCATTGAAGGTCTAAAATAACTTTCTCTGCAAAAAAGCTCTAACTCATGAAAATCTGCCTTCTGCATTGCAAACTACATATAATTTCATCAAAAAGAAACATCTTTCTTGTACTTGAGTTTTGCTCTTAAAACTGCATTGGGCAACTTTCTCTCACTGAGAAAGAAGCTTTTCAGCATCTATGGCCTTGGATTCTCTTCATTTGCTAAGTTGCTCTAACACAGCTTTTAGTGCTCTCAGACAGCTTTTAGTGCTCTCAGAAGCTCCAAAACAGTGATTCTGAGCAATGAAGGTCTAAAATAACTTTCTCTGCAAAAAAGCTCTAACTCATTAAATTCTTCCTTCTGCATTGCAAATTACGTGTAATTTCATCAGAAAGAAACATCTTTCTTATACTTGAGTTTTACTCTTAAAATTGCATTCAGCAGCTTTCGCTCACTGAGAAAGAAGCTTTTCAAAATCTGTGGCCTTGGATTCTCTTCATTTGCTTAGTTGCTCTAACACAGCTTTTAGTGCTCTCAGACATCTTTTAGTGCTCTCAGAAGCTCCAAAACAGTGATTCTGAGCATTGAAGGTCTAAAATAACTTTCTCTGCAAAAAAGTTCTAACTCATGAAATTCTGCCTTCTGCATTGCAAATTACATGTAATTTCATCAGAAAGAAACATCTTTCTTGTACTTGAGTTTTGCTCTTAAAACTGCATTGAGCAACTTTCTTTCACTGAGAAAGAAGCTTTTCAGCATCTGTGGCCTTGGATTCTCTTCATTTGCTAAGTTGCTCTAACACAGGTTTTAGTGCTCTCAGACAGCTTTCAGTGCTCTCAGAAGCTCCAAAACAGTGATTCTGAGCATTGAAGGTGTAAAATAACTTTCTCTGCAAAAAAGCTCTAACTCATGAAAATCTGCCTTCTGCATTGCAAATTACATGTAATTTCATCAGAAAGAAACATCTTTCTTATACTTGAGTTTTACTCTTAAAATTGCATTCAGCAGCTTTCTCTCACTGAGAAAGAAGCTTTTCAGCATCTGTGGCCTTGGATTCTCTTCATTTGCTTAGTTGCTCTAACACAGCTTTTAGTGCTCTCAGACAGCTTTTAGTGCTCTCAGAAGCTCCAAAACAGTGATTCTGAGCATTGAAGGTGTAAAATAACTTTCTCTGCAAAAAAACTCTAACTCATGAAAATCTGCCTTCTGCATTGCAAATTAGATGTCATTTTATCAGAAAGAAACATCTTTCTTGTACTTGACTTTTGCTCTTAAAATTGCATTGAGCAACTTTCTCTCACTGAGAAAGAAGCTTTTCAGCATCTGTGGCCTTGGATTCTCTTCATTTGCTTAGTTGCTCTAACACAGCTTTTAGTGCTCTCAGACAGCTTTTAGTGCTCTCAGAAGCTCCAAAACAGTGTTTCTGAGCATTGAAGGTCTAAAATAACTTTCTCTGCAAAAAAGCTCTAACTCATGAAAATCTGCCTTCTGCATTGCAAATTACATGTAATTTCATCAGAAAGAAACATCTTTCTTGTACTTGAGATTTGCTCTTAAAACTGCATTGAGCAACTTTCTTTCACTGAGAAAGAAGCTTTTCAGCATCTGTGGCCTTGGATTCTTTTCATTTGCTTAGTTGCACTAACACAGCTTTTAGTGCTCTCAGAAGCTCAAAAACAGCGTTTCTGAGCATTGAAGCTCTAACCTAACTTTCTCTGCAAAAAAGCTCTAACTGATGAAAATCAGCTTTTAGTGCTCTCAGAAGCTCAAAAACAGTGTTTCTGAGCACTGAAGCTCTAACCTAACTTTCTCTGCAAAAAAGTTCTAACTGATGAAAATCTGTCTTCTGCTTTGCAAATTACATCAGAATTCATGAGAAAGAAACAAATTTCTTGTACTTGAGTTTTTCTCTTAAAATTGCATTGAGCACCTTTCTCTCACTGAGATAGAAGCTTTTCAGCATCTGTGGCCTTGGATTCTTTTCATTTGCTTAGTTGCACTAACACAGCTTTTAGTGCTCTCAGAAGCTCCAAAACAGTGATTCTGAGCATTGAAGCTCTAACCTAACTTTCTCGGCAATAAAGCTCTAACTCATGAAAATCTGTCTTCTGCATTGCAAATTACATGAGAATACATGAGAAAGAAACAAATTTCTTGTACTTGAGTTTTTCTCTTAAAATTACATTTAGAAACTTTCTCTCACTGAGAAAGAAGCTTTTCAGCATCTGTAGCCTTGGATTCTTTTCATTTGCTTAGTTGCACTAACACAGCTTTTAGTGCTCTCAGAAGCTCAAAAACAGTGTTTCTGAGCATTGAAGCTCTAACCTAACTTTCTCTGCAAAAAAGCTCTAACTGCTGAAAATCAGCTTTTAGTGCTCTCAGAAGCTCAAAAACAGTGTTTCTGAGCATTGAAGCTCTAATCAAACTTTCTCTGCAAAAAAGCTCTAACTGATGAAAATATGTCTTCTGGTTTGCAAATTACATGAGAATTCATGAGAAAGAAGCAAATTTCTTGTACTTGAGTTTTTCTCTTAAAACTGCATTAAGCACCTTTCTCTCACTGAGAAAGAAGCTTTTCAGCATCTGTGGCCTTGGATTCTTTTCATTTGCTTAGTTGCACTAACACAGCTTTTAGTGCTCTCAGAAGCTCAAAAACAGTGTTTCTGAGCATTGAAGCTCTAACCTAACTTTCTCTGCTAAAAAGCTCTAACTGATGAAAATCTGTCTTCTGCTTTGCAAATTACATGAGAATTCATGAGAAAGAAGCAAATTTCTTGTACTTGAGTTTTTCTCTTAAAACTGCATTAAGCACCATTCTCTCACTGAGAAAGAAGCTTTTCAGCATCTGTGGCCTTGGATTCTTTTCATTTGCTTAGTTGCACTAACACAGCTTTTAGTGCTCTCAGAAGCTCAAAAACAGTGTTTCTGAGCATTGAAGCTCTAACCTAACTTTCTCTGCAAAAAAGCTCTAACTGATGAAAATCAGCTTTTAGTGCTCTCAGAAGCTCAAAAAGAGTGTTTCTGAGCATTGAAGCTCTAACCTAACATTTTCTGCAAAAAAGCTCTAACTGATGAAAATCAGCTTTTAGTGCTCTCAGAAGCTCAAAAACAGTGTTTCTGAGCATTGAAGCTCTAACCTAACTTTCTCTGCAAAAAAGCTCTAACTGATGAAAATCAGCTTTTAGTGCTCTCAGAAGCTCAAAAACAGTGTTTCTGAGCATTGAATCTCTAACCTAACATTTTTCTGCAAAAAAGCTCTAACTGATGAAAATCAGCTTTTAGTGCTCTCAGAAGCTCAAAAACAGTGTTTCTGAGCATTGAAGCTCTAACCTAACTTTCTCTGCAAAAAAGCTCTAACTGATGAAAATCTGTCTTCTGCTTTGCAAATTACATGAGAATTCATGAGAAAGAAACAAATTTCATGTACTTGAGTTTTTCTCTTAAAACTGCATTAAGCACCTTTCTTTCACTGAGAAAGAAGCTTTTCAGCATCTGTGGCCTTGGATCCTTTTCATTTGCTTAGTTGCACTAACACAGCTTTTAGTGCTCTCAGAAGCTCAAAAACAGTGTTTCTGAGCATTGAAGCTCTAACCTAACTTTCTCTGCTAAAAAGCTCTAACTGATGAAAATCTGTCTTCTGCTTTGCAAATTACATGAGAATTCATGAGAAAGAAGCAAATTTCTTGTACTTGAGTTTTTCTCTTAAAACTGCATTAAGCACCATTCTCTCACTGAGAAAGAAGCTTTTCAGCATCTGTGGCCTTGGATTCTTTTCATTTGCTTAGTTGCACTAACACAGCTTTTAGTGCTCTCAGAAGCTCAAAAACAGTGTTTCTGAGCATTGAAGCTCTAACCTAACTTTCTCTGCAAAAAAGCTCTAACTGATGAAAATCAGCTTTTAGTGCTCTCAGAAGCTCAAAAAGAGTGTTTCTGAGCATTGAAGCTCTAACCTAACATTTTCTGCAAAAAAGCTCTAACTGATGAAAATCAGCTTTTAGTGCTCTCAGAAGCTCAAAAACAGTGTTTCTGAGCATTGAAGCTCTAACCTAACTTTCTCTGCAAAAAAGCTCTAACTGATGAAAATCAGCTTTTAGTGCTCTCAGAAGCTCAAAAACAGTGTTTCTGAGCATTGAATCTCTAACCTAACATTTTTCTGCAAAAAAGCTCTAACTGATGAAAATCAGCTTTTAGTGCTCTCAGAAGCTCAAAAACAGTGTTTCTGAGCATTGAAGCTCTAACCTAACTTTCTCTGCAAAAAAGCTCTAACTGATGAAAATCTGTCTTCTGCTTTGCAAATTACATGAGAATTCATGAGAAAGAAACAAATTTCATGTACTTGAGTTTTTCTCTTAAAACTGCATTAAGCACCTTTCTTTCACTGAGAAAGAAGCTTTTCAACATCTGTGGCCTTGGATTCTTTTCATTTGCTTAGTTGCACTAACACAGCTTTTAGTGCTCTCAGAAGCTCAAAAACAGTGTTTCTGAGCATTGAAGCTCTAACCTAACTTTCTCTGCTAAAAAGCTCTAACTGATGAAAATCTGTCTTCTGCTTTGCAAATTACATGAGAATTCATGAGAAAGAAGCAAATTTCTTGTACTTGAGTTTTTCTCTTAAAACTGCATTAAGCACCATTCTCTCACTGAGAAAGAAGCTTTTCAGCATCTGTGGCCTTGGATTCTTTTCATTTGCTTAGTTGCACTAACACAGCTTTTAGTGCTCTCAGAAGCTCAAAAACAGTGTTTCTGAGCATTGAAGCTCTAACCTAACTTTCTCTGCAAAAAAGCTCTAACTGATGAAAATCAGCTTTTAGTGCTCTCAGAAGCTCAAAAAGAGTGTTTCTGAGCATTGAAGCTCTAACCTAACATTTTCTGCAAAAAAGCTCTAACTGATGAAAATCAGCTTTTAGTGCTCTCAGAAGCTCAAAAACAGTGTTTCTGAGCATTGAAGCTCTAACCTAACTTTCTCTGCAAAAAAGCTCTAACTGATGAAAATCAGCTTTTAGTGCTCTCAGAAGCTCAAAAACAGTGTTTCTGAGCATTGAATCTCTAACCTAACATTTTTCTGCAAAAAAGCTCTAACTGATGAAAATCAGCTTTTAGTGCTCTCAGAAGCTCAAAAACAGTGTTTCTGAGCATTGAAGCTCTAACCTAACTTTCTCTGCAAAAAAGCTCTAACTGATGAAAATCTGTCTTCTGCTTTGCAAATTACATGAGAATTCATGAGAAAGAAACAAATTTCATGTACTTGAGTTTTTCTCTTAAAACTGCATTAAGCACCTTTCTTTCACTGAGATAGAAGCTTTTCAGCATCTGTGGCCTTGGATTCTTTTCATTTGCTTAGTTGCACTAACACAGCTTTTAGTGCTCTCAGAAGCTCCAAAACAGTGATTCTGAGCATTGAAGCTCTAACCTAACTTTCTCGGCAATAAAGCTCTAACTCATGAAAATCTGTCTTCTGCATTGCAAATTACATGAGAATACATGAGAAAGAAACAAATTTCTTGTACTTGAGTTTTTCTCTTAAAATTACATTTAGAAACTTTCTCTCACTGAGAAAGAAGCTTTTCAGCATCTGTAGCCTTGGATTCTTTTCATTTGCTTAGTTGCACTAACACAGCTTTTAGTGCTCTCAGAAGCTCAAAAACAGTGTTTCTGAGCATTGAAGCTCTAACCTAACTTTCTCTGCAAAAAAGCTCTAACTGCTGAAAATCAGCTTTTAGTGCTCTCAGAAGCTCAAAAACAGTGTTTCTGAGCATTGAAGCTCTAATCAAACTTTCTCTGCAAAAAAGCTCTAACTGATGAAAATATGTCTTCTGGTTTGCAAATTACATGAGAATTCATGAGAAAGAAGCAAATTTCTTGTACTTGAGTTTTTCTCTTAAAACTGCATTAAGCACCTTTCTCTCACTGAGAAAGAAGCTTTTCAGCATCTGTGGCCTTGGATTCTTTTCATTTGCTTAGTTGCACTAACACAGCTTTTAGTGCTCTCAGAAGCTCAAAAACAGTGTTTCTGAGCATTGAAGCTCTAACCTAACTTTCTCTGCTAAAAAGCTCTAACTGATGAAAATCTGTCTTCTGCTTTGCAAATTACATGAGAATTCATGAGAAAGAAGCAAATTTCTTGTACTTGAGTTTTTCTCTTAAAACTGCATTAAGCACCATTCTCTCACTGAGAAAGAAGCTTTTCAGCATCTGTGGCCTTGGATTCTTTTCATTTGCTTAGTTGCACTAACACAGCTTTTAGTGCTCTCAGAAGCTCAAAAACAGTGTTTCTGAGCATTGAAGCTCTAACCTAACTTTCTCTGCAAAAAAGCTCTAACTGATGAAAATCAGCTTTTAGTGCTCTCAGAAGCTCAAAAAGAGTGTTTCTGAGCATTGAAGCTCTAACCTAACATTTTCTGCAAAAAAGCTCTAACTGATGAAAATCAGCTTTTAGTGCTCTCAGAAGCTCAAAAACAGTGTTTCTGAGCATTGAAGCTCTAACCTAACTTTCTCTGCAAAAAAGCTCTAACTGATGAAAATCAGCTTTTAGTGCTCTCAGAAGCTCAAAAACAGTGTTTCTGAGCATTGAATCTCTAACCTAACATTTTTCTGCAAAAAAGCTCTAACTGATGAAAATCAGCTTTTAGTGCTCTCAGAAGCTCAAAAACAGTGTTTCTGAGCATTGAAGCTCTAACCTAACTTTCTCTGCAAAAAAGCTCTAACTGATGAAAATCTGTCTTCTGCTTTGCAAATTACATGAGAATTCATGAGAAAGAAACAAATTTCATGTACTTGAGTTTTTCTCTTAAAACTGCATTAAGCACCTTTCTTTCACTGAGAAAGAAGCTTTTCAGCATCTGTGGCCTTGGATCCTTTTCATTTGCTTAGTTGCACTAACACAGCTTTTAGTGCTCTCAGAAGCTCAAAAACAGTGTTTCTGAGCATTGAAGCTCTAACCTAACTTTCTCTGCTAAAAAGCTCTAACTGATGAAAATCTGTCTTCTGCTTTGCAAATTACATGAGAATTCATGAGAAAGAAGCAAATTTCTTGTACTTGAGTTTTTCTCTTAAAACTGCATTAAGCACCATTCTCTCACTGAGAAAGAAGCTTTTCAGCATCTGTGGCCTTGGATTCTTTTCATTTGCTTAGTTGCACTAACACAGCTTTTAGTGCTCTCAGAAGCTCAAAAACAGTGTTTCTGAGCATTGAAGCTCTAACCTAACTTTCTCTGCAAAAAAGCTCTAACTGATGAAAATCAGCTTTTAGTGCTCTCAGAAGCTCAAAAAGAGTGTTTCTGAGCATTGAAGCTCTAACCTAACATTTTCTGCAAAAAAGCTCTAACTGATGAAAATCAGCTTTTAGTGCTCTCAGAAGCTCAAAAACAGTGTTTCTGAGCATTGAAGCTCTAACCTAACTTTCTCTGCAAAAAAGCTCTAACTGATGAAAATCAGCTTTTAGTGCTCTCAGAAGCTCAAAAACAGTGTTTCTGAGCATTGAATCTCTAACCTAACATTTTTCTGCAAAAAAGCTCTAACTGATGAAAATCAGCTTTTAGTGCTCTCAGAAGCTCAAAAACAGTGTTTCTGAGCATTGAAGCTCTAACCTAACTTTCTCTGCAAAAAAGCTCTAACTGATGAAAATCTGTCTTCTGCTTTGCAAATTACATGAGAATTCATGAGAAAGAAACAAATTTCATGTACTTGAGTTTTTCTCTTAAAACTGCATTAAGCACCTTTCTTTCACTGAGAAAGAAGCTTTTCAACATCTGTGGCCTTGGATTCTTTTCATTTGCTTAGTTGCACTAACACAGCTTTTAGTGCTCTCAGAAGCTCAAAAACAGTGTTTCTGAGCATTGAAGCTCTAACCTAACTTTCTCTGCTAAAAAGCTCTAACTGATGAAAATCTGTCTTCTGCTTTGCAAATTACATGAGAATTCATGAGAAAGAAGCAAATTTCTTGTACTTGAGTTTTTCTCTTAAAACTGCATTAAGCACCATTCTCTCACTGAGAAAGAAGCTTTTCAGCATCTGTGGCCTTGGATTCTTTTCATTTGCTTAGTTGCACTAACACAGCTTTTAGTGCTCTCAGAAGCTCAAAAACAGTGTTTCTGAGCATTGAAGCTCTAACCTAACTTTCTCTGCAAAAAAGCTCTAACTGATGAAAATCAGCTTTTAGTGCTCTCAGAAGCTCAAAAAGAGTGTTTCTGAGCATTGAAGCTCTAACCTAACATTTTCTGCAAAAAAGCTCTAACTGATGAAAATCAGCTTTTAGTGCTCTCAGAAGCTCAAAAACAGTGTTTCTGAGCATTGAAGCTCTAACCTAACTTTCTCTGCAAAAAAGCTCTAACTGATGAAAATCAGCTTTTAGTGCTCTCAGAAGCTCAAAAACAGTGTTTCTGAGCATTGAATCTCTAACCTAACATTTTTCTGCAAAAAAGCTCTAACTGATGAAAATCAGCTTTTAGTGCTCTCAGAAGCTCAAAAACAGTGTTTCTGAGCATTGAAGCTCTAACCTAACTTTCTCTGCAAAAAAGCTCTAACTGATGAAAATCTGTCTTCTGCTTTGCAAATTACATGAGAATTCATGAGAAAGAAACAAATTTCATGTACTTGAGTTTTTCTCTTAAAACTGCATTAAGCACCTTTCTTTCACTGAGAAAGAAGCTTTTCAGCATCTGTGGCCTTGGATTCTTTTCATTTGCTTAGTTGCACTAACACAGCTTTTAGTGCTCTCAGAAGCTCAAAAACAGTGTTTCTGAGCATTGAATCTCTAACCTAACATTTTCTGCAAAAAAGCTCTAACTGATGAAAATCAGCTTTTAGTGCTCTCAGAAGCTCAAAAACAGTGTTTCTGAGCATTGAAGCTCTAACCTAACATTTTCTGCAAAAAAGCTCTAACTGATGAAAATCAGCTTTTAGTGCTCTCAGAAGCTCAAAAACAGTGTTTCTGAGCATTGAAGCTCTAACCTAAGTTTCTCTGCAAAAAAGCTCTAACTGATGAAAATCAGCTTTTAGTGCTCTCAGAAGCTCAAAAACAGTGTTTCTGAGCATTGAAGCTCTAACCTAACTTTCTCTGCTAAAAAGCTCTAACTGATGAAAATCTGTCTTCTGCTTTGCAAATTACATGAGAATTCATGAGAAAGAAAAAAATTTCATGTACTTGAGTTTTTCTCTTAAAACTGCATTAAGCACCTTTCTCTCACTGAGAAAGAAGCTTTTCAGCATCTGTGGCCTTGGATTCTTTTCATTTGCTTAGTTGCACTAACACAGCTTTTAGTGCTCTCAGAAGCTCAAAAACAGTGTTTCTGAGCATTGAAGCTCTAACCTAACATTTACTAGAAAAAAGCTCTAACTGATGAAATTCAGCTTTTAGTGCTCTCAGAAGCTCAAAAACAGTGTTTCTGAGCATTGAAGCTCTAACCTAACATTTACTAGAAAAAAGCTCTAACTGATGAAAATCAGCTTTTAGTGCTCTCAGAAGCTCAAAAACAGTGTTTCTGAGCATTGAATCTCTAACCTAACATTTTTCTGCAAAAAAGCTCTAACTGATGAAAATCAGCTTTTAGTGCTCTCAGAAGCTCAAAAACAGTGTTTCTGAGCATTGAAGCTCTAACCTAACTTTCTCTGCTAAAAAGCTCTAACTGATGAAAATCTGTCTTCTGCTTTGCAAATTACATGAGAATTCATGATAAGGAAAGCAAATTTCTTGTACTTGAGTTTTTCTCTTAATATTGCATTGAGCACCTTTCTCTCACTGACAAAGAAGCTTTTAAGCATCTGTGGCCTTGGATTCTTTTCATTTGCTTAGTTGCACTAACACAGCTTTTAGTGCTCTCAGAAGCTCAAAAACAGTGTTTCTGAGCATTGAAGCTCTAACCTAACTTTCTCTGCAAAAAAGCTCTAACTGCTGAAAATCAGCTTTTAGTGCTCTCAGAAGCTCAAAAACAGTGTTTCTGAGCATTGAAGCTCTAACCTAACTTTCTCTGCAAAAAAGCTCTAACTGCTGAAAATCAGCTTTTAGTGCTCTCAGAAGCTCAAAAACAGTGTTTCTGAGCATTGAAGCTCTAATCAAACTTTCTCTGCAAAAAAGCTCTAACTGATGAAAATATGTCTTCTGCTTTGCAAATTACATGAGAATTCATGAGAAAGAAGCAAATTTCTTGTACTTGAGGTTTTCTCTTAAAACTGCATTAAGCACCTTTCTCTCACTGAGAAAGAAGCTTTTCAGCATCTGTGGCCTTGGATTCTTTTCATTTGCTTAGTTGCACTAACACAGCTTTTAGTGCTCTCAGAAGCTCAAAAACAGTGTTTCTGAGCATTGAAGCTCTAACCTAACTTTCTCTGCTAAAAAGCTCTAACTGATGAAAATCTGTCTTCTGCTTTGCAAATTACATGAGAATTCATGAGAAAGAAGCAAATTTCTTGTACTTGAGTTTTTCTCTTAAAACTGCATTAAGCACCATTCTCTCACTGAGAAAGAAGCTTTTCAGCATCTGTGGCCTTGGATTCTTTTCATTTGCTTAGTTGCACTAACACAGCTTTTAGTGCTCTCAGAAGCTCAAAAACAGTGTTTCTGAGCATTGAAGCTCTAACCTAAGTTTCTCTGCAAAAAAGCTCTAACTGATGAAAATCAGCTTTTAGTGCTCTCAGAAGCTCAAAAACAGTGTTTCTGAGCATTGAAGCTCTAACCTAAGTTTCTCTGCAAAAAAGCTCTAACTGATGAAAATCAGCTTTTAGTGCTCTCAGAAGCTCAAAAACAGTGTTTCTGAGCATTGAAGCTCTAACCTAACATTTTCTGCAAAAAAGCTCTAACTGATGAAAATCAGCTTTTAGTGCTCTCAGAAGCTCAAAAACAGTGTTTTTGAGCATTGAAGCTCTAACCTAACTTTCTCTGCAAAAAAGCTCTAACTGCTAAAAATCAGCTTTTAGTGCTCTCAGAAGCTCAAAAACAGTGTTTCTGAGCATTGAAGCTCTAACCTAACTTTCTCTGCAAAAAAGCTCTAACTGATGAAAATCTGTCTTCTGCTTTGCAAATGACATGAGAATTCATGAGAAAGAAGCAAATTTCTTGTACTTGAGTTTTTCTCTTAAAACTGCATTAAGCACCATTCTCTCACTGAGAAAGAAGCTTTTCAGCATCTGTGGCCTTGGATTCTTTTCATTTGCTTAGTTGCACTAATACAGCTTTTAGTGCTCTCAGAAGCTCAAAAACAGTGTTTCTGAGCATTGAAGCTCTAACCTAACTTTCTCTGCAAAAAAGCTCTAACTGCTGAAAATCAGGTTTTAGTGCTCTCAGAAGCTCAAAAACAGTGTTTCTGAGCATTGAAGCTCTAACCTAACTTTCTCTGCAAAAAAGCTCTAACTGATGAAAATCAGCTTTTAGTGCTCTCAGAAGCTCAAAAACAGTGTTTCTGAGCATTGAATCTCTAAGATAACATTTTTCTGCAAAAAAGCTCTAACTGATGAAAATCAGCTTTTAGTGCTCTCAGAAGCTCAAAAACAGTGTTTCTGAGCATTGAAGCTCTAACCTAACTTTCTCTGCTAAAAAGCTCTAACTGATGAAAATCTGTCTTCTGCTTTGCAAATTACATGAGAATTCATGATAAGGAAAGCAAATTTCTTGTACTTGAGTTTTTCTCTTAATATTGCATTGAGCACCTTTCTCTCACTGACAAAGAAGCTTTTAAGCATCTGTGGCCTTGGATTCTTTTCATTTGCTTAGTTGCACTAACACAGCTTTTAGTGCTCTCAGAAGCTCAAAAACAGTGTTTCTGAGCATTGAAGCTCTAACCTAAGTTTCTCTGCAAAAAAGCTCTAACTGATGAAAATCAGCTTTTAGTGCTCTCAGAAGCTCAAAAACAGTGTTTCTGAGCATTGAAGCTCTAACCTAACTTTCTCTGCAAAAAAGCTCTAACTGATGAAAATCAGCTTTTAGTGCTCTCAGAAGCTCAAAAACAGTGTTTCTGAGCATTGAAGCTCTAACCTAACTTTCTCTGCAAAAAAGCTCTAACTGCTGAAAATCAGCTTTTAGTGCTCTCAGAAGCTCAAAAACAGTGTTTCTGAGCATTGAAGCTCTAACCTAACTTTCTCTGCAAAAAAGCTCTAACTGCTGAAAATCAGCTTTTAGTACTCTCAGAAGCTCAAAAACAGTGTTTCTGAGCATTGAAGCTCTAATCAAACTTTCTCTGCAAAAAAGCTCTAACTGATGAAAATATGTCTTCTGCTTTGCAAATTACATGAGAATTCATGAGAAAGAAGCAAATTTCTTGTACTTGAGTTTTTCTCTTAAAACTGCATTAAGCACCTTTCTCTCACTGAGAAAGAAGCTTTTCAGCATCTGTGGCCTTGGATTCTTTTCATTTGCTTAGTTGCACTAACACAGCTTTAGTGCTCTCAGAAGCTCAAAAACAGTGTTTCTGAGCATTGAAGCTCTAACCTAACTTTCTCTGCTAAAAAGCTCTAACTGATGAAAATCTGTCTTCTGCTTTGCAAATTACATGAGAATTCATGAGAAAGAAGCAAATTTCTTGTACTTGAGTTTTTCTCTTAAAACTGCATTAAGCACCATTCTCTCACTGAGAAAGAAGCTTTTCAGCATCTGTGGCCTTGGATTCTTTTCATTTGCTTAGTTGCACTAACACAGCTTTTAGTGCTCTCAGAAGCTCAAAAACAGTGTTTCTGAGCATTGAAGCTCTAACCTAACTTTCTCTGCAAAAAAGCTCTAACTGATGAAAATCAGCTTTTAGTGCTCTCAGAAGCTCAAAAACAGTGTTTCTGAGCATTGAAGCTCTAACCTAACTTTCTCTGCAAAAAAGCTCTAACTGCTGAAAATCAGCTTTTAGTGCTCTCAGAAGCTCAAAAACAGTGTTTCTGAGCATTGAAGCTCTAACCTAACTTTCTCTGCAAAAAAGCTCTAACTGCTGAAAATCAGCTTTTAGTACTCTCAGAAGCTCAAAAACAGTGTTTCTGAGCATTGAAGCTCTAATCAAACTTTCTCTGCAAAAAAGCTCTAACTGATGAAAATATGTCTTCTGCTTTGCAAATTACATGAGAATTCATGAGAAAGAAGCAAATTTCTTGTACTTGAGTTTTTCTCTTAAAACTGCATTAAGCACCTTTCTCTCACTGAGAAAGAAGCTTTTCAGCATCTGTGGCCTTGGATTCTTTTCATTTGCTTAGTTGCACTAACACAGCTTTAGTGCTCTCAGAAGCTCAAAAACAGTGTTTCTGAGCATTGAAGCTCTAACCTAACTTTCTCTGCTAAAAAGCTCTAACTGATGAAAATCTGTCTTCTGCTTTGCAAATTACATGAGAATTCATGAGAAAGAAGCAAATTTCTTGTACTTGAGTTTTTCTCTTAAAACTGCATTAAGCACCATTCTCTCACTGAGAAAGAAGCTTTTCAGCATCTGTGGCCTTGGATTCTTTTCATTTGCTTAGTTGCACTAACACAGCTTTTAGTGCTCTCAGAAGCTCAAAAACAGTGTTTCTGAGCATTGAAGCTCTAACCTAACTTTCTCTGCAAAAAAGCTCTAACTGATGAAAATCAGCTTTTAGTGCTCTCAGAAGCTCAAAAAGAGTGTTTCTGAGCATTGAAGCTCTAACCTAACATTTTCTGCAAAAAAGCTCTAACTGATGAAAATCAGCTTTTAGTGCTCTCAGAAGCTCAAAAACAGTGTTTCTGAGCATTGAAGCTCTAACCTAACTTTCTCTGCAAAAAAGCTCTAACTGATGAAAATCAGCTTTTAGTGCTCTCAGAAGCTCAAAAACAGTGTTTCTGAGCATTGAATCTCTAACCTAACATTTTTCTGCAAAAAAGCTCTAACTGATGAAAATCAGCTTTTAGTGCTCTCAGAAGCTCAAAAACAGTGTTTCTGAGCATTGAAGCTCTAACCTAACTTTCTCTGCAAAAAAGCTCTAACTGATGAAAATCTGTCTTCTGCTTTGCAAATTACATGAGAATTCATAAGAAAGAAACAAATTTCATGTACTTGAGTTTTTCTCTTAAAACTGCATTAAGCACCTTTCTCTCACTGAGAAAGAAGCTTTTCAGCATCTGTGGCCTTGGATTCTTTTCATTTGCTTAGTTGCACTAACACAGCTTTTAGTGCTCTCAGAAGCTCAAAAACAGTGTTTCTGAGCATTGAAGCTCTAACCTAACATTTACTAGAAAAAAGCTCTAACTGATGAAATTCAGCTTTTAGTGCTCTCAGAAGCTCAAAAACAGTGTTTCTGAGCATTGAAGCTCTAACCTAACATTTACTAGAAAAAAGCTCTAACTGATGAAAATCAGCTTTTAGTGCTCTCAGAAGCTCAAAAACAGTGTTTCTGAGCATTGAAGCTCTAACCTAACTTTCTCTGCAAAAAAGCTCTAACTGATGAAAATCAGCTTTTAGTGCTCTCAGAAGCTCAAAAACAGTGTTTCTGAGCATTGAAGCTCTAACCTAACTTTCTCTGCTAAAAAGCTCTAACTGATGAAAATCTGTCTTCTGCTTTGCAAATTACATGAGAATTCATGAGAAAGAAAAAAATTTCATGTACTTGAGTTTTTCTCTTAAAACTGCATTAAGCACCTTTCTCTCACTGAGAAATAAGCTTTTCAGCATCTGTGGCCTTGGATTCTTTTCATTTGCTTAGTTGCACTAACACAGCTTTTAGTGCTCTCAGAAGCTCAAAACCAGTGTTTCTGAGCATTGAATCTCTAACCTAACATTTTTCTGCAAAAAAGCTCTAACTGATGAAAATCAGCTTTTAGTGCTCTCAGAAGCTCAAAAACAGTGTTTCTGAGCATTGAAGCTCTAACCTAACTTTCTCTGCTAAAAAGCTCTAACTGATGAAAATCTGTCTTCTGCTTTGCAAATTACATGAGAATTCATGATAAGGAAAGCAAATTTCTTGTACTTGAGTTTTTCTCTTAATATTGCATTGAGCACCTTTCTCTCACTGACAAAGAAGCTTTTAAGCATCTGTGGCCTTGGATTCTTTTCATTTGCTTAGTTGCACTAACACAGCTTTTAGTGCTCTCAGAAGCTCAAAAACAGTGTTTCTGAGCATTGAAGCTCTAACCTAAATTTCTCTGCAAAAAAGCTCTAACTGATGAAAATCAGCTTTTAGTGCTCTCAGAAGCTCAAAAACAGTGTTTCTGAGCATTGAAGCTCTAACCTAACTTTCTCTGCAAAAAAGCTCTAACTGCTGAAAATCAGCTTTTAGTGCTCTCAGAAGCTCAAAAACAGTGTTTCTGAGCATTGAAGCTCTAACCTAACTTTCTCTGCAAAAAAGCTCTAACTGCTGAAAATCAGCTTTTAGTGCTCTCAGAAGCTCAAAAACAGTGTTTCTGAGCATTGAAGCTCTAACCTAACTTTCTCTGCAAAAAAGCTCTAACTGCTGAAAATCAGCTTTTAGTGCTCTCAGAAGCTCAAAAACAGTGTTTCTGAGCATTGAAGCTCTAATCAAACTTTCTCTGCAAAAAAGCTCTAACTGATGAAAATATGTCTTCTGCTTTGCAAATTACATGAGAATTCATGAGAAAGAAGCAAATTTCTTGTACTTGAGTTTTTCTCTTAAAACTGCATTAAGCACCTTTCTCTCACTGAGAAAGAAGCTTTTCAGCATCTGTGGCCTTGGATTCTTTTCATTTGCTTAGTTGCACTAACACAGCTTTTAGTGCTCTCAGAAGCTCAAAAACAGTGTTTCTGAGCATTGAAGCTCTAACCTAACTTTCTCTGCTAAAAAGCTCTAACTGATGAAAATCTGTCTTCTGCTTTGCAAATTACATGAGAATTCATGAGAAAGAAGCAAATTTCTTGTACTTGAGTTTTTCTCTTAAAACTGCATTAAGCACCATTCTCTCACTGAGAAAGAAGCTTTTCAGCATCTGTGGCCTTGGATTCTTTTCATTTGCTTAGTTGCACTAACACAGCTTTTAGTGCTCTCAGAAGCTCAAAAACAGTGTTTCTGAGCATTGAAGCTCTAACCTAACATTTTCTGCAAAAAAGCTCTAACTGATGAAAATCAGCTTTTAGTGCTCTCAGAAGCTCAAAAACAGTGTTTTTGAGCATTGAAGCTCTAACCTAACTTTCTCTGCAAAAAAGCTCTAACTGCTAAAAATCAGCTTTTAGTGCTCTCAGAAGCTCAAAAACAGTGTTTCTGAGCATTGAAGCTCTAACCTAACTTTCTCTGCAAAAAAGCTCTAACTGATGAAAATCTGTCTTCTGCTTTGCAAATGACATGAGAATTCATGAGAAAGAAGCAAATTTCTTGTACTTGAGTTTTTCTCTTAATATTGCATTGAGCACCTTTCTCTCACTGACAAAGAAGCTTTTAAGCATCTGTGGCCTTGGATTCTTTTCATTTGCTTAGTTGCACTAACACAGCTTTTAGTGCTCTCAGAAGCTCAAAAACAGTGTTTCTGAGCATTGAAGCTCTAACCTAAGTTTCTCTGCAAAAAAGCTCTAACTGATGAAAATCAGCTTTTAGTGCTCTCAGAAGCTCAAAAACAGTGTTTCTGAGCATTGAAGCTCTAACCTAACTTTCTCTGCAAAAAAGCTCTAACTGATGAAAATCAGCTTTTAGTGCTCTCAGAAGCTCAAAAACAGTGTTTCTGAGCATTGAAGCTCTAACCTAACTTTCTCTGCAAAAAAGCTCTAACTGCTGAAAATCAGCTTTTAGTGCTCTCAGAAGCTCAAAAACAGTGTTTCTGAGCATTGAAGCTCTAACCTAACTTTCTCTGCAAAAAAGCTCTAACTGATGAAAATCTGTCTTCTGCTTTGCAAATTACATGAGAATTCATAAGAAAGAAACAAATTTCATGTACTTGAGTTTTTCTCTTAAAACTGCATTAAGCACCTTTCTCTCACTGAGAAAGAAGCTTTTCAGCATCTGTGGCCTTGGATTCTTTTCATTTGCTTAGTTGCACTAACACAGCTTTTAGTGCTCTCAGAAGCTCAAAAACAGTGTTTCTGAGCATTGAAGCTCTAACCTAACATTTACTAGAAAAAAGCTCTAACTGATGAAATTCAGCTTTTAGTGCTCTCAGAAGCTCAAAAACAGTGTTTCTGAGCATTGAAGCTCTAACCTAACATTTACTAGAAAAAAGCTCTAACTGATGAAAATCAGCTTTTAGTGCTCTCAGAAGCTCAAAAACAGTGTTTCTGAGCATTGAAGCTCTAACCTAACTTTCTCTGCAAAAAAGCTCTAACTGATGAAAATCAGCTTTTAGTGCTCTCAGAAGCTCAAAAACAGTGTTTCTGAGCATTGAAGCTCTAACCTAACTTTCTCTGCTAAAAAGCTCTAACTGATGAAAATCTGTCTTCTGCTTTGCAAATTACATGAGAATTCATGAGAAAGAAAAAAATTTCATGTACTTGAGTTTTTCTCTTAAAACTGCATTAAGCACCTTTCTCTCACTGAGAAATAAGCTTTTCAGCATCTGTGGCCTTGGATTCTTTTCATTTGCTTAGTTGCACTAACACAGCTTTTAGTGCTCTCAGAAGCTCAAAACCAGTGTTTCTGAGCATTGAATCTCTAACCTAACATTTTTCTGCAAAAAAGCTCTAACTGATGAAAATCAGCTTTTAGTGCTCTCAGAAGCTCAAAAACAGTGTTTCTGAGCATTGAAGCTCTAACCTAACTTTCTCTGCTAAAAAGCTCTAACTGATGAAAATCTGTCTTCTGCTTTGCAAATTACATGAGAATTCATGATAAGGAAAGCAAATTTCTTGTACTTGAGTTTTTCTCTTAATATTGCATTGAGCACCTTTCTCTCACTGACAAAGAAGCTTTTAAGCATCTGTGGCCTTGGATTCTTTTCATTTGCTTAGTTGCACTAACACAGCTTTTAGTGCTCTCAGAAGCTCAAAAACAGTGTTTCTGAGCATTGAAGCTCTAACCTAAATTTCTCTGCAAAAAAGCTCTAACTGATGAAAATCAGCTTTTAGTGCTCTCAGAAGCTCAAAAACAGTGTTTCTGAGCATTGAAGCTCTAACCTAACTTTCTCTGCAAAAAAGCTCTAACTGCTGAAAATCAGCTTTTAGTGCTCTCAGAAGCTCAAAAACAGTGTTTCTGAGCATTGAAGCTCTAACCTAACTTTCTCTGCAAAAAAGCTCTAACTGCTGAAAATCAGCTTTTAGTGCTCTCAGAAGCTCAAAAACAGTGTTTCTGAGCATTGAAGCTCTAACCTAACTTTCTCTGCAAAAAAGCTCTAACTGCTGAAAATCAGCTTTTAGTGCTCTCAGAAGCTCAAAAACAGTGTTTCTGAGCATTGAAGCTCTAATCAAACTTTCTCTGCAAAAAAGCTCTAACTGATGAAAATATGTCTTCTGCTTTGCAAATTACATGAGAATTCATGAGAAAGAAGCAAATTTCTTGTACTTGAGTTTTTCTCTTAAAACTGCATTAAGCACCTTTCTCTCACTGAGAAAGAAGCTTTTCAGCATCTGTGGCCTTGGATTCTTTTCATTTGCTTAGTTGCACTAACACAGCTTTTAGTGCTCTCAGAAGCTCAAAAACAGTGTTTCTGAGCATTGAAGCTCTAACCTAACTTTCTCTGCTAAAAAGCTCTAACTGATGAAAATCTGTCTTCTGCTTTGCAAATTACATGAGAATTCATGAGAAAGAAGCAAATTTCTTGTACTTGAGTTTTTCTCTTAAAACTGCATTAAGCACCATTCTCTCACTGAGAAAGAAGCTTTTCAGCATCTGTGGCCTTGGATTCTTTTCATTTGCTTAGTTGCACTAACACAGCTTTTAGTGCTCTCAGAAGCTCAAAAACAGTGTTTCTGAGCATTGAAGCTCTAACCTAACATTTTCTGCAAAAAAGCTCTAACTGATGAAAATCAGCTTTTAGTGCTCTCAGAAGCTCAAAAACAGTGTTTTTGAGCATTGAAGCTCTAACCTAACTTTCTCTGCAAAAAAGCTCTAACTGCTAAAAATCAGCTTTTAGTGCTCTCAGAAGCTCAAAAACAGTGTTTCTGAGCATTGAAGCTCTAACCTAACTTTCTCTGCAAAAAAGCTCTAACTGATGAAAATCTGTCTTCTGCTTTGCAAATGACATGAGAATTCATGAGAAAGAAGCAAATTTCTTGTACTTGAGTTTTTCTCTTAATATTGCATTGAGCACCTTTCTCTCACTGACAAAGAAGCTTTTAAGCATCTGTGGCCTTGGATTCTTTTCATTTGCTTAGTTGCACTAACACAGCTTTTAGTGCTCTCAGAAGCTCAAAACCAGTGTTTCTGAGCATTGAATCTCTAACCTAACATTTTTCTGCAAAAAAGCTCTAACTGATGAAAATCAGCTTTTAGTGCTCTCAGAAGCTCAAAAACAGTGTTTCTGAGCATTGAAGCTCTAACCTAACTTTCTCTGCTAAAAAGCTCTAACTGATGAAAATCTGTCTTCTGCTTTGCAAATTACATGAGAATTCATGAGAAAGAAAAAAATTTCATGTACTTGAGTTTTTCTCTTAAAACTGCATTAAGCACCTTTCTCTCACTGAGAAATAAGCTTTTCAGCATCTGTGGCCTTGGATTCTTTTCATTTGCTTAGTTGCACTAACACAGCTTTTAGTGCTCTCAGAAGCTCAAAAACAGTGTTTCTGAGCATTGAATCTCTAACCTAACATTTTCTGCAAAAAAGCTCTAACTGATGAAATTCAGCTTTTAGTGCTCTCAGAAGCTCAAAAACAGTGTTTCTGAGCATTGAAGCTCTAACCTAACTTTCTCTGCAAAAAAGCTCTAACTGATGAAAATCTGTCTTCTGCTTTCAAAATTACATGAGAATTCATGAGAAAGAAGCAAATTTCTTGTACTTGAGTTTTTCTTTTAAAACTGCATTAAGCACCTTTCTCTCACTGAGAAAGAAGCTTTTCAGCATCTGTGTCCTTGGATTCTTTTCATTTGCTTAGTTGCACTAACACAGCTTTTAGTGCTCTCAGAAGCTAAAAAACAGTGTTTCTGAGCATTGAAGCTCTAACCTAACTTTCTCTGCAAAAAAGCTCTAACTGATGAAAATCAGCTTTTAGTGCTCTCAGAAGCTCAAAAACAGTGTTTCTGAGCATTGAATCTCTAACCTAACATTTTTCTGCAAAAAAGCTCTAACTGATGAAAATCAGCTTTTAGTGCTCTCAGAAACTCAAAAACAGTGTTTCTGAGCATTGAAGCTCTAACCTAACTTTCTCTGCAAAAAAGCTCTAACTGATGAAAATCAGCTTTTAGTCCTCTCAGAAGCTCAAAAACAGTGTTTCTGAGCATTGAAGCTCTAACCTAACTTTCTCTGCAAAAAAGCTCTAACTGATGAAAATCTGTCTTCTGCTTTGCAAATTACATGAGAATTCATGAGAAAGAAAAAAATTTCATGTACTTGAGTTTTTCTCTTAAAACTGCATTAAGCACCTTTCTCTCACTGAGAAATAAGCTTTTCAGCATCTGTGGCCTTGGATTCTTTTCATTTGCTTAGTTGCACTAACACAGCTTTAGTGCTCTCAGAAGCTCAAAAACAGTGTTTCTGAGCATTGAAGCTCTAACCTAACTTTCTCTGCTAAAAAGCTCTAACTGATGAAAATCTGTCTTCTGCTTTGCAAATTACATGAGAATTCATGAGAAAGAAAAAAATTTCATGTACTTGAGTTTTTCTCTTAAAACTGCATTAAGCACCTTTCTCTCACTGAGAAATAAGCTTTTCAGCATCTGTGGCCTTGGATTCTTTTCATTTGCTTAGTTGCACTAACACAGCTTTTAGTGCTCTCAGAAGCTCAAAACCAGTGTTTCTGAGCATTGAATCTCTAACCTAACATTTTTCTGCAAAAAAGCTCTAACTGATGAAAATCAGCTTTTAGTGCTCTCAGAAGCTCAAAAACAGTGTTTCTGAGCATTGAAGCTCTAACCTAACTTTCTCTGCTAAAAAGCTCTAACTGATGAAAATCTGTCTTCTGCTTTGCAAATTACATGAGAATTCATGATAAGGAAAGCAAATTTCTTGTACTTGAGTTTTTCTCTTAATATTGCATTGAGCACCTTTCTCTCACTGACAAAGAAGCTTTTAAGCATCTGTGGCCTTGGATTCTTTTCATTTGCTTAGTTGCACTAACACAGCTTTTAGTGCTCTCAGAAGCTCAAAAACAGTGTTTCTGAGCATTGAAGCTCTAACCTAAATTTCTCTGCAAAAAAGCTCTAACTGATGAAAATCAGCTTTTAGTGCTCTCAGAAGCTCAAAAACAGTGTTTCTGAGCATTGAAGCTCTAACCTAACTTTCTCTGCAAAAAAGCTCTAACTGCTGAAAATCAGCTTTTAGTGCTCTCAGAAGCTCAAAAACAGTGTTTCTGAGCATTGAAGCTCTAACCTAACTTTCTCTGCAAAAAAGCTCTAACTGCTGAAAATCAGCTTTTAGTGCTCTCAGAAGCTCAAAAACAGTGTTTCTGAGCATTGAAGCTCTAACCTAACTTTCTCTGCAAAAAAGCTCTAACTGCTGAAAATCAGCTTTTAGTGCTCTCAGAAGCTCAAAAACAGTGTTTCTGAGCATTGAAGCTCTAATCAAACTTTCTCTGCAAAAAAGCTCTAACTGATGAAAATATGTCTTCTGCTTTGCAAATTACATGAGAATTCATGAGAAAGAAGCAAATTTCTTGTACTTGAGTTTTTCTCTTAAAACTGCATTAAGCACCTTTCTCTCACTGAGAAAGAAGCTTTTCAGCATCTGTGGCCTTGGATTCTTTTCATTTGCTTAGTTGCACTAACACAGCTTTTAGTGCTCTCAGAAGCTCAAAAACAGTGTTTCTGAGCATTGAAGCTCTAACCTAACTTTCTCTGCTAAAAAGCTCTAACTGATGAAAATCTGTCTTCTGCTTTGCAAATTACATGAGAATTCATGAGAAAGAAGCAAATTTCTTGTACTTGAGTTTTTCTCTTAAAACTGCATTAAGCACCATTCTCTCACTGAGAAAGAAGCTTTTCAGCATCTGTGGCCTTGGATTCTTTTCATTTGCTTAGTTGCACTAACACAGCTTTTAGTGCTCTCAGAAGCTCAAAAACAGTGTTTCTGAGCATTGAAGCTCTAACCTAACATTTTCTGCAAAAAAGCTCTAACTGATGAAAATCAGCTTTTAGTGCTCTCAGAAGCTCAAAAACAGTGTTTTTGAGCATTGAAGCTCTAACCTAACTTTCTCTGCAAAAAAGCTCTAACTGCTAAAAATCAGCTTTTAGTGCTCTCAGAAGCTCAAAAACAGTGTTTCTGAGCATTGAAGCTCTAACCTAACTTTCTCTGCAAAAAAGCTCTAACTGATGAAAATCTGTCTTCTGCTTTGCAAATGACATGAGAATTCATGAGAAAGAAGCAAATTTCTTGTACTTGAGTTTTTCTCTTAATATTGCATTGAGCACCTTTCTCTCACTGACAAAGAAGCTTTTAAGCATCTGTGGCCTTGGATTCTTTTCATTTGCTTAGTTGCACTAACACAGCTTTTAGTGCTCTCAGAAGCTCAAAACCAGTGTTTCTGAGCATTGAATCTCTAACCTAACATTTTTCTGCAAAAAAGCTCTAACTGATGAAAATCAGCTTTTAGTGCTCTCAGAAGCTCAAAAACAGTGTTTCTGAGCATTGAAGCTCTAACCTAACTTTCTCTGCTAAAAAGCTCTAACTGATGAAAATCTGTCTTCTGCTTTGCAAATTACATGAGAATTCATGAGAAAGAAAAAAATTTCATGTACTTGAGTTTTTCTCTTAAAACTGCATTAAGCACCTTTCTCTCACTGAGAAATAAGCTTTTCAGCATCTGTGGCCTTGGATTCTTTTCATTTGCTTAGTTGCACTAACACAGCTTTTAGTGCTCTCAGAAGCTCAAAAACAGTGTTTCTGAGCATTGAATCTCTAACCTAACATTTTCTGCAAAAAAGCTCTAACTGATGAAATTCAGCTTTTAGTGCTCTCAGAAGCTCAAAAACAGTGTTTCTGAGCATTGAAGCTCTAACCTAACTTTCTCTGCAAAAAAGCTCTAACTGATGAAAATCTGTCTTCTGCTTTCAAAATTACATGAGAATTCATGAGAAAGAAGCAAATTTCTTGTACTTGAGTTTTTCTTTTAAAACTGCATTAAGCACCTTTCTCTCACTGAGAAAGAAGCTTTTCAGCATCTGTGTCCTTGGATTCTTTTCATTTGCTTAGTTGCACTAACACAGCTTTTAGTGCTCTCAGAAGCTAAAAAACAGTGTTTCTGAGCATTGAAGCTCTAACCTAACTTTCTCTGCAAAAAAGCTCTAACTGATGAAAATCAGCTTTTAGTGCTCTCAGAAGCTCAAAAACAGTGTTTCTGAGCATTGAATCTCTAACCTAACATTTTTCTGCAAAAAAGCTCTAACTGATGAAAATCAGCTTTTAGTGCTCTCAGAAACTCAAAAACAGTGTTTCTGAGCATTGAAGCTCTAACCTAACTTTCTCTGCAAAAAAGCTCTAACTGATGAAAATCAGCTTTTAGTCCTCTCAGAAGCTCAAAAACAGTGTTTCTGAGCATTGAAGCTCTAACCTAACTTTCTCTGCAAAAAAGCTCTAACTGATGAAAATCTGTCTTCTGCTTTGCAAATTACATGAGAATTCATGAGAAAGAAAAAAATTTCATGTACTTGAGTTTTTCTCTTAAAACTGCATTAAGCACCTTTCTCTCACTGAGAAATAAGCTTTTCAGCATCTGTGGCCTTGGATTCTTTTCATTTGCTTAGTTGCACTAACACAGCTTTTAGTGCTCTCAGAAGCTCAAAAACAGTGTTTCTGAGCATTGAAGCTCTAACCTAACTTTCTCTGCAAAAAAGCTCTAACTGATGAAAATCAGCTTTTAGTGCTCTCAGAAGCTCAAAAACAGTGTTTCTGAGCATTGAATCTCTAACCTAACATTTTTCTGCAAAAAAGCTCTAATTGATGAAAATCAGCTTTTAGTGCTCTCAGAAGCTCAAAAACAGTGTTTCTGAGCATTGAAGCTCTAACCTAACTTTCTCTGCTAAAAAGCTCTAACTGATGAAAATCTGTCTTCTGCTTTGCAAATTACATGAGAATTCATGAGAAAGAAAAAAATTTCATGTACTTGAGTTTTTCTCTTAAAACTGCATTAAGCACCTTTCTCTCACTGAGAAAGAAGCTTTTCAGCATCTGTGGCCTTGGATTCTTTTCATTTGCTTAGTTGC
Organism: Acrossocheilus fasciatus; assembly: GCA_036784905.1. Classification (NCBI taxonomy): domain Eukaryota; kingdom Metazoa; phylum Chordata; class Actinopteri; order Cypriniformes; family Cyprinidae; genus Acrossocheilus; species Acrossocheilus fasciatus. The sequence continues at coordinate 30,912,116 of CM071959.1, forward strand.
ACTAACACAGCTTTTAGTGCTCTCAGAAGCTCAAAAACAGTGTTTCTGAGCATTGAATCTCTAACCTAACATTTTCTGCAAAAAAGCTCTAACTGATGAAAATCAGCTTTTAGTGCTCTCAGAAGCTCAAAAACAGTGTTTCTGAGCATTGAAGCTCTAACCTAACTTTCTCTGCAAAAAAGCTCTAACTGATGAAAATCAGCTTTTAGTGCTCTCAGAAGCTCAAAAACAGTGTTTCTGAGCATTGAAGCTCTAACCTAACTTTCTCTGCAAAAAAGCTCTAACTGATGAAAATCTGTCTTCTGCTTTCCAAATTACATGAGAATTCATGAGAAAGAAGCAAATTTCTTGTACTTGAGTTTTTCTTTTAAAACTGCATTAAGCACCTTTCTCTCACTGAGAAAGAAGCTTTTCAGCATCTGTGTCCTTGGATTCTTTTCATTTGCTTAGTTGCACTAACACAGCTTTTAGTGCTCTCAGAAGCTCAAAAACAGTGTTTCTGAGCATTGAAGCTCTAACCTAACTTTCTCTGCAAAAAAGCTCTAACTGATGAAAATCAGCTTTAGTGCTCTCAGAAGCTCAAAAACAGTGTTTCTGAGCATTGAATCTCTAAACTAACATTTTTCTGCAAAAAAGCTCTAACTGATGAAAATCAGCTTTTAGTGCTCTCAGAAGCTCAAAAACAGTGTTTCTGAGCATTGAAGCTCTAACCTAACTTTCTCTGCAAAAAAGCTCTAACTGATGAAAATCAGCTTTTAGTGCTCTCAGAAGCTCAAAAAGAGTGTTTCTGAGCATTGAAGCTCTAACCTAACATTTTCTGCAAAAAAGCTCTAACTGATGAAAATCAGCTTTTAGTGCTCTCAGAAGCTCAAAAACAGTGTTTCTGAGCATTGAAGCTCTAACCTAACTTTCTCTGCAAAAACGCTCTAACTGATGAAAATCAGCTTTTAGTGCTCTCAGAAGCTCAAAAACAGTGTTTCTGAGCATTGAATCTCTAACCTAACATTTTTCTGCAAAAAAGCTCTAACTGATGAAAATCAGCTTTTAGTGCTCTCAGAAGCTCAAAAACAGTGTTTCTGAGCATTGAAGCTCTAACCTAACTTTCTCTGCAAAAACGCTCTAACTGATGAAAATCAGCTTTTAGTGCTCTCAGAAGCTCAAATACAGTGTTTCTGAGCATTGAAGCTCTAACCTAACTTTCTCTGCTAAAAAGCTCTAACTGATGAAAATCTGTCTTCTGCTTTGCAAATTACATGAGAATTCATGAGAAAGAAAAAAATTTCATGTACTTGAGTTTTTCTCTTAAAACTGCATTAAGCACCTTTCTCTCACTGAGAAAGAAGCTTTTCAGCATCTGTGGCCTTGGATTGTTTTCATTTGCTTAGTTGCACTAACACAGCTTTTAGTGCTATCAGAAGCTCAAAAACAGTGTTTCTGAGCATTGAATCTCTAACCTAACATTTTCTGCAAAAAAGCTCTAACTGATGAAAATCAGCTTTTAGTGCTCTCAGAAGCTCAAAAACAGTGTTTCTGAGCATTGAAGCTCTAACCTAACTTTCTCTGTAAAAAAGCTCTAACTGATGAAAATCAGCTTTTAGTGCTCTCAGAAGCTCAAAAACAGTGTTTCTGAGCATTGAAGCTCTAACCTAACTTTCTCTGCAAAAAAGCTCTAACTGCTGAAAATCAGCTTTTAGTGCTCTCAGAAGCTCAAAAACAGTGTTTCTGAGCATTGAAGCTCTAACCTAACTTTCTCTGCTAAAAAGCTCTAACTGATGAAAATCTGTCTTCTGCTTTGCAAATTACATGAGAATTCATGAGAAAGAAGCAAATTTCTTGTACTTGAGTTTTTCTCTTAAAACTGCATTAAGCACCATTCTCTCACTGAGAAAGAAGCTTTTCAGCATCTGTGGCCTTGGATTCTTTTCATTTGCTTAGTTGCACTAACACAGCTTTTAGTGCTCTCAGAAGCTCAAAAACAGTGTTTCTGAGCATTGAAGCTCTAACCTATCTTTCTCTGCAAAAAAGCTCTAACTGATGAAAATCAGCTTTTAGTGCTCTCAGAAGCTCAAAAAGAGTGTTTCTGAGCATTGAAGCTCTAACCTAACATTTTCTGCAAAAAAGCTCTAACTGATGAAAATCAGCTTTTAGTGCTCTCAGAAGCTCAAAAACAGTGTTTCTGAGCATTGAAGCTCTAACCTAACTTTCTCTGCAAAAAAGCTCTAACTGATGAAAATCAGCTTTTAGTGCTCTCAGAAGCTCAAAAACAGTGTTTCTGAGCATTGAATCTCTAACCTAACATTTTTCTGCAAAAAAGCTCTAACTGATGAAAATCAGCTTTTAGTGCTCTCAGAAGCTCAAAAACAGTGTTTCTGAGCATTGAAGCTCTAACCTAACTTTCTCTGCTAAAAAGCTCTAACTGATGAAAATCTGTCTTCTGCTTTGCAAATTACATGAGAATTCATGAGAAAGAAGCAAATTTCTTGTACTTGAGTTTTTCTCTTAAAACTGCATTAAGCACCATTCTCTCACTGAGAAAGAAGCTTTTCAGCATCTGTGGCCTTGGATTCTTTTCATTTGCTTAGTTGCACTAACACAGCTTTTAGTGCTCTCAGAAGCTCAAAAACAGTGTTTCTGAGCATTGAAGCTCTAACCTAACTTTCTCTGCAAAAAAGCTCTAACTGATGAAAATCAGCTTTTAGTGCTCTCAGAAGCTCAAAAACAGTGTTTCTGAGCATTGAATCTCTAACCTAACATTTTTCTGCAAAAAAGCTCTAACTGATGAAAATCAGCTTTTAGTGCTCTCAGAAGCTCAAAAACAGTGTTTCTGAGCATTGAAGCTCTAACCTAACTTTCTCTGCAAAAAAGCTCTAACTGATGAAAATCTGTCTTCTGCTTTGCAAATTACATGAGAATTCATGAGAAAGAAACAAATTTCATGTACTTGAGTTTTTCTCTTAAAACTGCATTAAGCACCTTTCTTTCACTGAGAAAGAAGCTTTTCAGCATCTGTGGCCTTGGATTCTTTTCATTTGCTTAGTTGCACTAACACAGCTTTTAGTGCTCTCAGAAGCTCAAAAACAGTGTTTCTGAGCATTGAATCTCTAACCTAACATTTTCTGCAAAAAGCTCTAACTGATGAAAATCAGCTTTTAGTGCTCTCAGAAGCTCAAAAACAGTGTTTCTGAGCATTGAAGCTCTAACCTAACATTTTCTGCAAAAAAGCTCTAACTGATGAAAATCAGCTTTTAGTGCTCTCAGAAGCTCAAAAACAGTGTTTCTGAGCATTGAAGCTCTAACCTAAGTTTCTCTGCAAAAAAGCTCTAACTGATGAAAATCAGCTTTTAGTGCTCTCAGAAGCTCAAAAACAGTGTTTCTGAGCATTGAAGCTCTAACCTAACATTTTCTGCAAAAAAGCTCTAACTGATGAAAATCAGCTTTTAGTGCTCTCAGAAGCTCAAAAACAGTGTTTCTGAGCATTGAATCTCTAACCTAACATTTTTCTGCAAAAAAGCTCTAACTGATGAAAATCAGCTTTTAGTGCTCTCAGAAGCTCAAAAACAGTGTTTCTGAGCATTGAAGCTCTAACCTAACTTTCTCTGCTAAAAAGCTCTAACTGATGAAAATCTGTCTTCTGCTTTGCAAATTACATGAGAATTCATGATAAGGAAAGCAAATTTCTTGTACTTGAGTTTTTCTCTTAATATTGCATTGAGCACCTTTCTCTCACTGACAAAGAAGCTTTTAAGCATCTGTGGCCTTGGATTCTTTTCATTTGCTTAGTTGCACTAACACAGCTTTTAGTGCTCTCAGAAGCTCAAAAACAGTGTTTCTGAGCATTGAAGCTCTAACCTAACTTTCTCTGCTAAAAAGCTCTAACTGATGAAAATCTGTCTTCTGCTTTGCAAATTACATGAGAATTCATGAGAAAGAAGCAAATTTCTTGTACTTGAGTTTTTCTCTTAAAACTGCATTAAGCACCTTTCTCTCACTGAGAAAGAAGCTTTTCAGCATCTGTGGCCTTGGATTCTTTTCATTTGCTTAGTTGCACTAACACAGCTTTTAGTGCTCTCAGAAGCTCAAAAACAGTGTTTCTGAGCATTGAAGCTCTAACCTAACTTTCTCTGCTAAAAAGCTCTAACTGATGAAAATCTGTCTTCTGCTTTGCAAATTACATGAGAATTCATGAGAAAGAAGCAAATTTCTTGTACTTGAGTTTTTCTCTTAAAACTGCATTAAGCACCTTTCTCTCACTGAGAAAGAAGCTTTTCAGCATCTGTGGCCTTGGATTCTTTTCATTTGCTTAGTTGCACTAACACAGCTTTTAGTGCTCTCAGAAGCTCAAAAACAGTGTTTCTGAGCATTGAAGCTCTAACCTAACATTTTCTGCAAAAAAGCTCTAACTGATGAAAATCAGCTTTTAGTGCTCTCAGAAGCTCAAAAAGAGTGTTTCTGAGCATTGAAGCTCTAACCTAACATTTTCTGCAAAAAAGCTCTAACTGATGAAAATCAGCTTTTAGTGCTCTCAGAAGCTCAAAAACAGTGTTTCTGAGCATTGAAGCTCTAACCTAAGTTTCTCTGCAAAAAAGCTCTAACTGATGAAAATCAGCTTTTAGTGCTCTCAGAAGCTCAAAAACAGTGTTTCTGAGCATTGAAGCTCTAACCTAACATTTTCTGCAAAAAAGCTCTAACTGATGAAAATCAGCTTTTAGTGCTCTCAGAAGCTCAAAAACAGTGTTTTTGAGCATTGAAGCTCTAACCTAACTTTCTCTGCAAAAAAGCTCTAACTGCTGAAAATCAGCTTTTAGTGCTCTCAGAAGCTCAAAAACAGTGTTTCTGAGCATTGAAGCTCTAACCTAACTTTCTCTGCAAAAAAGCTCTAACTGATGAAAATCTGTCTTCTGCTTTGCAAATGACATGAGAATTCATGAGAAAGAAGCAAATTTCTTGTACTTGAGTTTTTCTCTTAAAACTGCATTAAGCACCATTCTCTCACTGAGAAAGAAGCTTTTCAGCATCTGTGGCCTTGGATTCTTTTCATTTGCTTAGTTGCACTAATACAGCTTTTAGTGCTCTCAGAAGCTCAAAAACAGTGTTTCTGAGCATTGAAGCTCTAACCTAACTTTCTCTGCAAAAAAGCTCTAACTGCTGAAAATCAGCTTTTAGTGCTCTCAGAAGCTCAAAAACAGTGTTTCTGAGCATTGAAGCTCTAACCTAACTTTCTCTGCAAAAAAGCTCTAACTGCTGAAAATCAGCTTTTAGTGCTCTCAGAAGCTCAAAAACAGTGTTTCTGAGCATTGAAGCTCTAACCTAACTTTCTCTGCAAAAAAGCTCTAACTGCTGAAAATCAGGTTTTAGTGCTCTCAGAAGCTCAAAAACAGTGTTTCTGAGCATTGAAGCTCTAACCTAACTTTCTCTGCTAAAAAGCTCTAACTGATGAAAATCTGTCTTCTGCTTTGCAAATTACATGAGAATTCATGAGAAAGAAAAAAATTTCATGTACTTGAGTTTTTCTCTTAAAACTGCATTAAGCACCTTTCTCTCACTGAGAAATAAGCTTTTCAGCATCTGTGGCCTTGGATTCTTTTCATTTGCTTAGTTGCACTAACACAGCTTTTAGTGCTCTCAGAAGCTCAAAAACAGTGTTTCTGAGCATTGAATCTCTAACCTAACATTTTCTGCAAAAAAGCTCTAACTGATGAAATTCAGCTTTTAGTGCTCTCAGAAGCTCAAAAACAGTGTTTCTGAGCATTGAAGCTCTAACCTAACTTTCTCTGCAAAAAAGCTCTAACTGATGAAAATCTGTCTTCTGCTTTCAAAATTACATGAGAATTCATGAGAAAGAAGCAAATTTCTTGTACTTGAGTTTTTCTTTTAAAACTGCATTAAGCACCTTTCTCTCACTGAGAAAGAAGCTTTTCAGCATCTGTGTCCTTGGATTCTTTTCATTTGCTTAGTTGCACTAACACAGCTTTTAGTGCTCTCAGAAGCTAAAAAACAGTGTTTCTGAGCATTGAAGCTCTAACCTAACTTTCTCTGCAAAAAAGCTCTAACTGATGAAAATCAGCTTTTAGTGCTCTCAGAAGCTCAAAAACAGTGTTTCTGAGCATTGAATCTCTAACCTAACATTTTTCTGCAAAAAAGCTCTAACTGATGAAAATCAGCTTTTAGTGCTCTCAGAAACTCAAAAACAGTGTTTCTGAGCATTGAAGCTCTAACCTAACTTTCTCTGCAAAAAAGCTCTAACTGATGAAAATCAGCTTTTAGTCCTCTCAGAAGCTCAAAAACAGTGTTTCTGAGCATTGAAGCTCTAACCTAACTTTCTCTGCAAAAAAGCTCTAACTGATGAAAATCTGTCTTCTGCTTTGCAAATTACATGAGAATTCATGAGAAAGAAAAAAATTTCATGTACTTGAGTTTTTCTCTTAAAACTGCATTAAGCACCTTTCTCTCACTGAGAAATAAGCTTTTCAGCATCTGTGGCCTTGGATTCTTTTCATTTGCTTAGTTGCACTAACACAGCTTTAGTGCTCTCAGAAGCTCAAAAACAGTGTTTCTGAGCATTGAAGCTCTAACCTAACTTTCTCTGCTAAAAAGCTCTAACTGATGAAAATCTGTCTTCTGCTTTGCAAATTACATGAGAATTCATGAGAAAGAAAAAAATTTCATGTACTTGAGTTTTTCTCTTAAAACTGCATTAAGCACCTTTCTCTCACTGAGAAATAAGCTTTTCAGCATCTGTGGCCTTGGATTCTTTTCATTTGCTTAGTTGCACTAACACAGCTTTTAGTGCTCTCAGAAGCTCAAAACCAGTGTTTCTGAGCATTGAATCTCTAACCTAACATTTTTCTGCAAAAAAGCTCTAACTGATGAAAATCAGCTTTTAGTGCTCTCAGAAGCTCAAAAACAGTGTTTCTGAGCATTGAAGCTCTAACCTAACTTTCTCTGCTAAAAAGCTCTAACTGATGAAAATCTGTCTTCTGCTTTGCAAATTACATGAGAATTCATGATAAGGAAAGCAAATTTCTTGTACTTGAGTTTTTCTCTTAATATTGCATTGAGCACCTTTCTCTCACTGACAAAGAAGCTTTTAAGCATCTGTGGCCTTGGATTCTTTTCATTTGCTTAGTTGCACTAACACAGCTTTTAGTGCTCTCAGAAGCTCAAAAACAGTGTTTCTGAGCATTGAAGCTCTAACCTAACTTTCTCTGCAAAAAAGCTCTAACTGCTGAAAATCAGCTTTTAGTGCTCTCAGAAGCTCAAAAACAGTGTTTCTGAGCATTGAAGCTCTAACCTAACTTTCTCTGCAAAAAAGCTCTAACTGCTGAAAATCAGCTTTTAGTGCTCTCAGAAGCTCAAAAACAGTGTTTCTGAGCATTGAAGCTCTAACCTAACTTTCTCTGCAAAAAAGCTCTAACTGCTGAAAATCAGCTTTTAGTGCTCTCAGAAGCTCAAAAACAGTGTTTCTGAGCATTGAAGCTCTAATCAAACTTTCTCTGCAAAAAAGCTCTAACTGATGAAAATATGTCTTCTGCTTTGCAAATTACATGAGAATTCATGAGAAAGAAGCAAATTTCTTGTACTTGAGTTTTTCTCTTAAAACTGCATTAAGCACCTTTCTCTCACTGAGAAAGAAGCTTTTCAGCATCTGTGGCCTTGGATTCTTTTCATTTGCTTAGTTGCACTAACACAGCTTTTAGTGCTCTCAGAAGCTCAAAAACAGTGTTTCTGAGCATTGAAGCTCTAACCTAACTTTCTCTGCAAAAAAGCTCTAACTGCTGAAAATCAGCTTTTAGTGCTCTCAGAAGCTCAAAAACAGTGTTTCTGAGCATTGAAGCTCTAACCTAACTTTCTCTGCAAAAAAGCTCTAACTGCTGAAAATCAGCTTTTAGTGCTCTCAGAAGCTCAAAAACAGTGTTTCTGAGCATTGAAGCTCTAACCTAACTTTCTCTGCAAAAAAGCTCTAACTGCTGAAAATCAGCTTTTAGTGCTCTCAGAAGCTCAAAAACAGTGTTTCTGAGCATTGAAGCTCTAATCAAACTTTCTCTGCAAAAAAGCTCTAACTGATGAAAATATGTCTTCTGCTTTGCAAATTACATGAGAATTCATGAGAAAGAAGCAAATTTCTTGTACTTGAGTTTTTCTCTTAAAACTGCATTAAGCACCTTTCTCTCACTGAGAAAGAAGCTTTTCAGCATCTGTGGCCTTGGATTCTTTTCATTTGCTTAGTTGCACTAACACAGCTTTTAGTGCTCTCAGAAGCTCAAAAACAGTGTTTCTGAGCATTGAAGCTCTAACCTAACTTTCTCTGCTAAAAAGCTCTAACTGATGAAAATCTGTCTTCTGCTTTGCAAATTACATGAGAATTCATGAGAAAGAAGCAAATTTCTTGTACTTGAGTTTTTCTCTTAAAACTGCATTAAGCACCATTCTCTCACTGAGAAAGAAGCTTTTCAGCATCTGTGGCCTTGGATTCTTTTCATTTGCTTAGTTGCACTAACACAGCTTTTAGTGCTCTCAGAAGCTCAAAAACAGTGTTTCTGAGCATTGAAGCTCTAACCTAACATTTTCTGCAAAAAAGCTCTAACTGATGAAAATCAGCTTTTAGTGCTCTCAGAAGCTCAAAAACAGTGTTTTTGAGCATTGAAGCTCTAACCTAACTTTCTCTGCAAAAAAGCTCTAACTGCTAAAAATCAGCTTTTAGTGCTCTCAGAAGCTCAAAAACAGTGTTTCTGAGCATTGAAGCTCTAACCTAACTTTCTCTGCAAAAAAGCTCTAACTGATGAAAATCTGTCTTCTGCTTTGCAAATGACATGAGAATTCATGAGAAAGAAGCAAATTTCTTGTACTTGAGTTTTTCTCTTAATATTGCATTGAGCACCTTTCTCTCACTGACAAAGAAGCTTTTAAGCATCTGTGGCCTTGGATTCTTTTCATTTGCTTAGTTGCACTAACACAGCTTTTAGTGCTCTCAGAAGCTCAAAACCAGTGTTTCTGAGCATTGAATCTCTAACCTAACATTTTTCTGCAAAAAAGCTCTAACTGATGAAAATCAGCTTTTAGTGCTCTCAGAAGCTCAAAAACAGTGTTTCTGAGCATTGAAGCTCTAACCTAACTTTCTCTGCTAAAAAGCTCTAACTGATGAAAATCTGTCTTCTGCTTTGCAAATTACATGAGAATTCATGAGAAAGAAAAAAATTTCATGTACTTGAGTTTTTCTCTTAAAACTGCATTAAGCACCTTTCTCTCACTGAGAAATAAGCTTTTCAGCATCTGTGGCCTTGGATTCTTTTCATTTGCTTAGTTGCACTAACACAGCTTTTAGTGCTCTCAGAAGCTCAAAAACAGTGTTTCTGAGCATTGAATCTCTAACCTAACATTTTCTGCAAAAAAGCTCTAACTGATGAAATTCAGCTTTTAGTGCTCTCAGAAGCTCAAAAACAGTGTTTCTGAGCATTGAAGCTCTAACCTAACTTTCTCTGCAAAAAAGCTCTAACTGATGAAAATCTGTCTTCTGCTTTCAAAATTACATGAGAATTCATGAGAAAGAAGCAAATTTCTTGTACTTGAGTTTTTCTTTTAAAACTGCATTAAGCACCTTTCTCTCACTGAGAAAGAAGCTTTTCAGCATCTGTGTCCTTGGATTCTTTTCATTTGCTTAGTTGCACTAACACAGCTTTTAGTGCTCTCAGAAGCTAAAAAACAGTGTTTCTGAGCATTGAAGCTCTAACCTAACTTTCTCTGCAAAAAAGCTCTAACTGATGAAAATCAGCTTTTAGTGCTCTCAGAAGCTCAAAAACAGTGTTTCTGAGCATTGAATCTCTAACCTAACATTTTTCTGCAAAAAAGCTCTAACTGATGAAAATCAGCTTTTAGTGCTCTCAGAAACTCAAAAACAGTGTTTCTGAGCATTGAAGCTCTAACCTAACTTTCTCTGCAAAAAAGCTCTAACTGATGAAAATCAGCTTTTAGTCCTCTCAGAAGCTCAAAAACAGTGTTTCTGAGCATTGAAGCTCTAACCTAACTTTCTCTGCAAAAAAGCTCTAACTGATGAAAATCTGTCTTCTGCTTTGCAAATTACATGAGAATTCATGAGAAAGAAAAAAATTTCATGTACTTGAGTTTTTCTCTTAAAACTGCATTAAGCACCTTTCTCTCACTGAGAAATAAGCTTTTCAGCATCTGTGGCCTTGGATTCTTTTCATTTGCTTAGTTGCACTAACACAGCTTTTAGTGCTCTCAGAAGCTCAAAAACAGTGTTTCTGAGCATTGAAGCTCTAACCTAACTTTCTCTGCAAAAAAGCTCTAACTGATGAAAATCAGCTTTTAGTGCTCTCAGAAGCTCAAAAACAGTGTTTCTGAGCATTGAATCTCTAACCTAACATTTTTCTGCAAAAAAGCTCTAATTGATGAAAATCAGCTTTTAGTGCTCTCAGAAGCTCAAAAACAGTGTTTCTGAGCATTGAAGCTCTAACCTAACTTTCTCTGCTAAAAAGCTCTAACTGATGAAAATCTGTCTTCTGCTTTGCAAATTACATGAGAATTCATGAGAAAGAAAAAAATTTCATGTACTTGAGTTTTTCTCTTAAAACTGCATTAAGCACCTTTCTCTCACTGAGAAAGAAGCTTTTCAGCATCTGTGGCCTTGGATTCTTTTCATTTGCTTAGTTGCACTAACACAGCTTTTAGTGCTCTCAGAAGCTCAAAAACAGTGTTTCTGAGCATTGAATCTCTAACCTAACATTTTCTGCAAAAAAGCTCTAACTGATGAAAATCAGCTTTTAGTGCTCTCAGAAGCTCAAAAACAGTGTTTCTGAGCATTGAAGCTCTAACCTAACTTTCTCTGCAAAAAAGCTCTAACTGATGAAAATCAGCTTTTAGTGCTCTCAGAAGCTCAAAAACAGTGTTTCTGAGCATTGAAGCTCTAACCTAACTTTCTCTGCTAAAAAGCTCTAACTGATGAAAATCTGTCTTCTGCTTTGCAAATTACATGAGAATTCATGAGAAAGAAAAAAATTTCATGTACTTGAGTTTTTCTCTTAAAACTGCATTAAGCACCTTTCTCTCACTGAGAAAGAAGCTTTTCAGCATCTGTGGCCTTGGATTGTTTTCATTTGCTTAGTTGCACTAACACAGCTTTTAGTGCTATCAGAAGCTCAAAAACAGTGTTTCTGAGCATTGAATCTCTAACCTAACATTTTCTGCAAAAAAGCTCTAACTGATGAAAATCAGCTTTTAGTGCTCTCAGAAGCTCAAAAACAGTGTTTCTGAGCATTGAAGCTCTAACCTAACTTTCTCTGTAAAAAAGCTCTAACTGATGAAAATCAGCTTTTAGTGCTCTCAGAAGCTCAAAAACAGTGTTTCTGAGCATTGAAGCTCTAACCTAACTTTCTCTGCAAAAAAGCTCTAACTGCTGAAAATCAGCTTTTAGTGCTCTCAGAAGCTCAAAAACAGTGTTTCTGAGCATTGAAGCTCTAACCTAACTTTCTCTGCTAAAAAGCTCTAACTGATGAAAATCTGTCTTCTGCTTTGCAAATTACATGAGAATTCATGAGAAAGAAGCAAATTTCTTGTACTTGAGTTTTTCTCTTAAAACTGCATTAAGCACCATTCTCTCACTGAGAAAGAAGCTTTTCAGCATCTGTGGCCTTGGATTCTTTTCATTTGCTTAGTTGCACTAACACAGCTTTTAGTGCTCTCAGAAGCTCAAAAACAGTGTTTCTGAGCATTGAAGCTCTAACCTATCTTTCTCTGCAAAAAAGCTCTAACTGATGAAAATCAGCTTTTAGTGCTCTCAGAAGCTCAAAAAGAGTGTTTCTGAGCATTGAAGCTCTAACCTAACATTTTCTGCAAAAAAGCTCTAACTGATGAAAATCAGCTTTTAGTGCTCTCAGAAGCTCAAAAACAGTGTTTCTGAGCATTGAAGCTCTAACCTAACTTTCTCTGCAAAAAAGCTCTAACTGATGAAAATCAGCTTTTAGTGCTCTCAGAAGCTCAAAAACAGTGTTTCTGAGCATTGAATCTCTAACCTAACATTTTTCTGCAAAAAAGCTCTAACTGATGAAAATCAGCTTTTAGTGCTCTCAGAAGCTCAAAAACAGTGTTTCTGAGCATTGAAGCTCTAACCTAACTTTCTCTGCTAAAAAGCTCTAACTGATGAAAATCTGTCTTCTGCTTTGCAAATTACATGAGAATTCATGAGAAAGAAGCAAATTTCTTGTACTTGAGTTTTTCTCTTAAAACTGCATTAAGCACCATTCTCTCACTGAGAAAGAAGCTTTTCAGCATCTGTGGCCTTGGATTCTTTTCATTTGCTTAGTTGCACTAACACAGCTTTTAGTGCTCTCAGAAGCTCAAAAACAGTGTTTCTGAGCATTGAAGCTCTAACCTAACTTTCTCTGCAAAAAAGCTCTAACTGATGAAAATCAGCTTTTAGTGCTCTCAGAAGCTCAAAAACAGTGTTTCTGAGCATTGAATCTCTAACCTAACATTTTTCTGCAAAAAAGCTCTAACTGATGAAAATCAGCTTTTAGTGCTCTCAGAAGCTCAAAAACAGTGTTTCTGAGCATTGAAGCTCTAACCTAACTTTCTCTGCAAAAAAGCTCTAACTGATGAAAATCTGTCTTCTGCTTTGCAAATTACATGAGAATTCATGAGAAAGAAACAAATTTCATGTACTTGAGTTTTTCTCTTAAAACTGCATTAAGCACCTTTCTTTCACTGAGAAAGAAGCTTTTCAGCATCTGTGGCCTTGGATTCTTTTCATTTGCTTAGTTGCACTAACACAGCTTTTAGTGCTCTCAGAAGCTCAAAAACAGTGTTTCTGAGCATTGAATCTCTAACCTAACATTTTCTGCAAAAAGCTCTAACTGATGAAAATCAGCTTTTAGTGCTCTCAGAAGCTCAAAAACAGTGTTTCTGAGCATTGAAGCTCTAACCTAACATTTTCTGCAAAAAAGCTCTAACTGATGAAAATCAGCTTTTAGTGCTCTCAGAAGCTCAAAAACAGTGTTTCTGAGCATTGAAGCTCTAACCTAAGTTTCTCTGCAAAAAAGCTCTAACTGATGAAAATCAGCTTTTAGTGCTCTCAGAAGCTCAAAAACAGTGTTTCTGAGCATTGAAGCTCTAACCTAACATTTTCTGCAAAAAAGCTCTAACTGATGAAAATCAGCTTTTAGTGCTCTCAGAAGCTCAAAAACAGTGTTTCTGAGCATTGAATCTCTAACCTAACATTTTTCTGCAAAAAAGCTCTAACTGATGAAAATCAGCTTTTAGTGCTCTCAGAAGCTCAAAAACAGTGTTTCTGAGCATTGAAGCTCTAACCTAACTTTCTCTGCTAAAAAGCTCTAACTGATGAAAATCTGTCTTCTGCTTTGCAAATTACATGAGAATTCATGATAAGGAAAGCAAATTTCTTGTACTTGAGTTTTTCTCTTAATATTGCATTGAGCACCTTTCTCTCACTGACAAAGAAGCTTTTAAGCATCTGTGGCCTTGGATTCTTTTCATTTGCTTAGTTGCACTAACACAGCTTTTAGTGCTCTCAGAAGCTCAAAAACAGTGTTTCTGAGCATTGAAGCTCTAACCTAACTTTCTCTGCTAAAAAGCTCTAACTGATGAAAATCTGTCTTCTGCTTTGCAAATTACATGAGAATTCATGAGAAAGAAGCAAATTTCTTGTACTTGAGTTTTTCTCTTAAAACTGCATTAAGCACCTTTCTCTCACTGAGAAAGAAGCTTTTCAGCATCTGTGGCCTTGGATTCTTTTCATTTGCTTAGTTGCACTAACACAGCTTTTAGTGCTCTCAGAAGCTCAAAAACAGTGTTTCTGAGCATTGAAGCTCTAACCTAACTTTCTCTGCTAAAAAGCTCTAACTGATGAAAATCTGTCTTCTGCTTTGCAAATTACATGAGAATTCATGAGAAAGAAGCAAATTTCTTGTACTTGAGTTTTTCTCTTAAAACTGCATTAAGCACCTTTCTCTCACTGAGAAAGAAGCTTTTCAGCATCTGTGGCCTTGGATTCTTTTCATTTGCTTAGTTGCACTAACACAGCTTTTAGTGCTCTCAGAAGCTCAAAAACAGTGTTTCTGAGCATTGAAGCTCTAACCTAACATTTTCTGCAAAAAAGCTCTAACTGATGAAAATCAGCTTTTAGTGCTCTCAGAAGCTCAAAAAGAGTGTTTCTGAGCATTGAAGCTCTAACCTAACATTTTCTGCAAAAAAGCTCTAACTGATGAAAATCAGCTTTTAGTGCTCTCAGAAGCTCAAAAACAGTGTTTCTGAGCATTGAAGCTCTAACCTAAGTTTCTCTGCAAAAAAGCTCTAACTGATGAAAATCAGCTTTTAGTGCTCTCAGAAGCTCAAAAACAGTGTTTCTGAGCATTGAAGCTCTAACCTAACATTTTCTGCAAAAAAGCTCTAACTGATGAAAATCAGCTTTTAGTGCTCTCAGAAGCTCAAAAACAGTGTTTTTGAGCATTGAAGCTCTAACCTAACTTTCTCTGCAAAAAAGCTCTAACTGCTGAAAATCAGCTTTTAGTGCTCTCAGAAGCTCAAAAACAGTGTTTCTGAGCATTGAAGCTCTAACCTAACTTTCTCTGCAAAAAAGCTCTAACTGATGAAAATCTGTCTTCTGCTTTGCAAATGACATGAGAATTCATGAGAAAGAAGCAAATTTCTTGTACTTGAGTTTTTCTCTTAAAACTGCATTAAGCACCATTCTCTCACTGAGAAAGAAGCTTTTCAGCATCTGTGGCCTTGGATTCTTTTCATTTGCTTAGTTGCACTAATACAGCTTTTAGTGCTCTCAGAAGCTCAAAAACAGTGTTTCTGAGCATTGAAGCTCTAACCTAACTTTCTCTGCAAAAAAGCTCTAACTGCTGAAAATCAGGTTTTAGTGCTCTCAGAAGCTCAAAAACAGTGTTTCTGAGCATTGAAGCTCTAACCTAACTTTCTCTGCTAAAAAGCTCTAACTGATGAAAATCTGTCTTCTGCTTTGCAAATTACATGAGAATTCATGAGAAAGAAAAAAATTTCATGTACTTGAGTTTTTCTCTTAAAACTGCATTAAGCACCTTTCTCTCACTGAGAAATAAGCTTTTCAGCATCTGTGGCCTTGGATTCTTTTCATTTGCTTAGTTGCACTAACACAGCTTTTAGTGCTCTCAGAAGCTCAAAAACAGTGTTTCTGAGCATTGAATCTCTAACCTAACATTTTCTGCAAAAAAGCTCTAACTGATGAAATTCAGCTTTTAGTGCTCTCAGAAGCTCAAAAACAGTGTTTCTGAGCATTGAAGCTCTAACCTAACTTTCTCTGCAAAAAAGCTCTAACTGATGAAAATCTGTCTTCTGCTTTCAAAATTACATGAGAATTCATGAGAAAGAAGCAAATTTCTTGTACTTGAGTTTTTCTTTTAAAACTGCATTAAGCACCTTTCTCTCACTGAGAAAGAAGCTTTTCAGCATCTGTGTCCTTGGATTCTTTTCATTTGCTTAGTTGCACTAACACAGCTTTTAGTGCTCTCAGAAGCTAAAAAACAGTGTTTCTGAGCATTGAAGCTCTAACCTAACTTTCTCTGCAAAAAAGCTCTAACTGATGAAAATCAGCTTTTAGTGCTCTCAGAAGCTCAAAAACAGTGTTTCTGAGCATTGAATCTCTAACCTAACATTTTTCTGCAAAAAAGCTCTAACTGATGAAAATCAGCTTTTAGTGCTCTCAGAAACTCAAAAACAGTGTTTCTGAGCATTGAAGCTCTAACCTAACTTTCTCTGCAAAAAAGCTCTAACTGATGAAAATCAGCTTTTAGTCCTCTCAGAAGCTCAAAAACAGTGTTTCTGAGCATTGAAGCTCTAACCTAACTTTCTCTGCAAAAAAGCTCTAACTGATGAAAATCTGTCTTCTGCTTTGCAAATTACATGAGAATTCATGAGAAAGAAAAAAATTTCATGTACTTGAGTTTTTCTCTTAAAACTGCATTAAGCACCTTTCTCTCACTGAGAAATAAGCTTTTCAGCATCTGTGGCCTTGGATTCTTTTCATTTGCTTAGTTGCACTAACACAGCTTTAGTGCTCTCAGAAGCTCAAAAACAGTGTTTCTGAGCATTGAAGCTCTAACCTAACTTTCTCTGCTAAAAAGCTCTAACTGATGAAAATCTGTCTTCTGCTTTGCAAATTACATGAGAATTCATGAGAAAGAAAAAAATTTCATGTACTTGAGTTTTTCTCTTAAAACTGCATTAAGCACCTTTCTCTCACTGAGAAATAAGCTTTTCAGCATCTGTGGCCTTGGATTCTTTTCATTTGCTTAGTTGCACTAACACAGCTTTTAGTGCTCTCAGAAGCTCAAAACCAGTGTTTCTGAGCATTGAATCTCTAACCTAACATTTTTCTGCAAAAAAGCTCTAACTGATGAAAATCAGCTTTTAGTGCTCTCAGAAGCTCAAAAACAGTGTTTCTGAGCATTGAAGCTCTAACCTAACTTTCTCTGCTAAAAAGCTCTAACTGATGAAAATCTGTCTTCTGCTTTGCAAATTACATGAGAATTCATGATAAGGAAAGCAAATTTCTTGTACTTGAGTTTTTCTCTTAATATTGCATTGAGCACCTTTCTCTCACTGACAAAGAAGCTTTTAAGCATCTGTGGCCTTGGATTCTTTTCATTTGCTTAGTTGCACTAACACAGCTTTTAGTGCTCTCAGAAGCTCAAAAACAGTGTTTCTGAGCATTGAAGCTCTAACCTAAATTTCTCTGCAAAAAAGCTCTAACTGATGAAAATCAGCTTTTAGTGCTCTCAGAAGCTCAAAAACAGTGTTTCTGAGCATTGAAGCTCTAACCTAACTTTCTCTGCAAAAAAGCTCTAACTGCTGAAAATCAGCTTTTAGTGCTCTCAGAAGCTCAAAAACAGTGTTTCTGAGCATTGAAGCTCTAACCTAACTTTCTCTGCAAAAAAGCTCTAACTGCTGAAAATCAGCTTTTAGTGCTCTCAGAAGCTCAAAAACAGTGTTTCTGAGCATTGAAGCTCTAATCAAACTTTCTCTGCAAAAAAGCTCTAACTGATGAAAATATGTCTTCTGCTTTGCAAATTACATGAGAATTCATGAGAAAGAAGCAAATTTCTTGTACTTGAGTTTTTCTCTTAAAACTGCATTAAGCACCTTTCTCTCACTGAGAAAGAAGCTTTTCAGCATCTGTGGCCTTGGATTCTTTTCATTTGCTTAGTTGCACTAACACAGCTTTTAGTGCTCTCAGAAGCTCAAAAACAGTGTTTCTGAGCATTGAAGCTCTAACCTAACTTTCTCTGCTAAAAAGCTCTAACTGATGAAAATCTGTCTTCTGCTTTGCAAATTACATGAGAATTCATGAGAAAGAAGCAAATTTCTTGTACTTGAGTTTTTCTCTTAAAACTGCATTAAGCACCATTCTCTCACTGAGAAAGAAGCTTTTCAGCATCTGTGGCCTTGGATTCTTTTCATTTGCTTAGTTGCACTAACACAGCTTTTAGTGCTCTCAGAAGCTCAAAAACAGTGTTTCTGAGCATTGAAGCTCTAACCTAACATTTTCTGCAAAAAAGCTCTAACTGATGAAAATCAGCTTTTAGTGCTCTCAGAAGCTCAAAAACAGTGTTTTTGAGCATTGAAGCTCTAACCTAACTTTCTCTGCAAAAAAGCTCTAACTGCTAAAAATCAGCTTTTAGTGCTCTCAGAAGCTCAAAAACAGTGTTTCTGAGCATTGAAGCTCTAACCTAACTTTCTCTGCAAAAAAGCTCTAACTGATGAAAATCTGTCTTCTGCTTTGCAAATGACATGAGAATTCATGAGAAAGAAGCAAATTTCTTGTACTTGAGTTTTTCTCTTAATATTGCATTGAGCACCTTTCTCTCACTGACAAAGAAGCTTTTAAGCATCTGTGGCCTTGGATTCTTTTCATTTGCTTAGTTGCACTAACACAGCTTTTAGTGCTCTCAGAAGCTCAAAACCAGTGTTTCTGAGCATTGAATCTCTAACCTAACATTTTTCTGCAAAAAAGCTCTAACTGATGAAAATCAGCTTTTAGTGCTCTCAGAAGCTCAAAAACAGTGTTTCTGAGCATTGAAGCTCTAACCTAACTTTCTCTGCTAAAAAGCTCTAACTGATGAAAATCTGTCTTCTGCTTTGCAAATTACATGAGAATTCATGAGAAAGAAAAAAATTTCATGTACTTGAGTTTTTCTCTTAAAACTGCATTAAGCACCTTTCTCTCACTGAGAAATAAGCTTTTCAGCATCTGTGGCCTTGGATTCTTTTCATTTGCTTAGTTGCACTAACACAGCTTTTAGTGCTCTCAGAAGCTCAAAAACAGTGTTTCTGAGCATTGAATCTCTAACCTAACATTTTCTGCAAAAAAGCTCTAACTGATGAAATTCAGCTTTTAGTGCTCTCAGAAGCTCAAAAACAGTGTTTCTGAGCATTGAAGCTCTAACCTAACTTTCTCTGCAAAAAAGCTCTAACTGATGAAAATCTGTCTTCTGCTTTCAAAATTACATGAGAATTCATGAGAAAGAAGCAAATTTCTTGTACTTGAGTTTTTCTTTTAAAACTGCATTAAGCACCTTTCTCTCACTGAGAAAGAAGCTTTTCAGCATCTGTGTCCTTGGATTCTTTTCATTTGCTTAGTTGCACTAACACAGCTTTTAGTGCTCTCAGAAGCTAAAAAACAGTGTTTCTGAGCATTGAAGCTCTAACCTAACTTTCTCTGCAAAAAAGCTCTAACTGATGAAAATCAGCTTTTAGTGCTCTCAGAAGCTCAAAAACAGTGTTTCTGAGCATTGAATCTCTAACCTAACATTTTTCTGCAAAAAAGCTCTAACTGATGAAAATCAGCTTTTAGTGCTCTCAGAAACTCAAAAACAGTGTTTCTGAGCATTGAAGCTCTAACCTAACTTTCTCTGCAAAAAAGCTCTAACTGATGAAAATCAGCTTTTAGTCCTCTCAGAAGCTCAAAAACAGTGTTTCTGAGCATTGAAGCTCTAACCTAACTTTCTCTGCAAAAAAGCTCTAACTGATGAAAATCTGTCTTCTGCTTTGCAAATTACATGAGAATTCATGAGAAAGAAAAAAATTTCATGTACTTGAGTTTTTCTCTTAAAACTGCATTAAGCACCTTTCTCTCACTGAGAAATAAGCTTTTCAGCATCTGTGGCCTTGGATTCTTTTCATTTGCTTAGTTGCACTAACACAGCTTTTAGTGCTCTCAGAAGCTCAAAAACAGTGTTTCTGAGCATTGAAGCTCTAACCTAACTTTCTCTGCAAAAAAGCTCTAACTGATGAAAATCAGCTTTTAGTGCTCTCAGAAGCTCAAAAACAGTGTTTCTGAGCATTGAATCTCTAACCTAACATTTTTCTGCAAAAAAGCTCTAATTGATGAAAATCAGCTTTTAGTGCTCTCAGAAGCTCAAAAACAGTGTTTCTGAGCATTGAAGCTCTAACCTAACTTTCTCTGCTAAAAAGCTCTAACTGATGAAAATCTGTCTTCTGCTTTGCAAATTACATGAGAATTCATGAGAAAGAAAAAAATTTCATGTACTTGAGTTTTTCTCTTAAAACTGCATTAAGCACCTTTCTCTCACTGAGAAAGAAGCTTTTCAGCATCTGTGGCCTTGGATTCTTTTCATTTGCTTAGTTGCACTAACACAGCTTTTAGTGCTCTCAGAAGCTCAAAAACAGTGTTTCTGAGCATTGAATCTCTAACCTAACATTTTCTGCAAAAAAGCTCTAACTGATGAAAATCAGCTTTTAGTGCTCTCAGAAGCTCAAAAACAGTGTTTCTGAGCATTGAAGCTCTAACCTAACTTTCTCTGCAAAAAAGCTCTAACTGATGAAAATCAGCTTTTAGTGCTCTCAGAAGCTCAAAAACAGTGTTTCTGAGCATTGAAGCTCTAACCTAACTTTCTCTGCTAAAAAGCTCTAACTGATGAAAATCTGTCTTCTGCTTTGCAAATTACATGAGAATTCATGAGAAAGAAAAAAATTTCATGTACTTGAGTTTTTCTCTTAAAACTGCATTAAGCACCTTTCTCTCACTGAGAAAGAAGCTTTTCAGCATCTGTGGCCTTGGATTGTTTTCATTTGCTTAGTTGCACTAACACAGCTTTTAGTGCTATCAGAAGCTCAAAAACAGTGTTTCTGAGCATTGAATCTCTAACCTAACATTTTCTGCAAAAAAGCTCTAACTGATGAAAATCAGCTTTTAGTGCTCTCAGAAGCTCAAAAACAGTGTTTCTGAGCATTGAAGCTCTAACCTAACTTTCTCTGTAAAAAAGCTCTAACTGATGAAAATCAGCTTTTAGTGCTCTCAGAAGCTCAAAAACAGTGTTTCTGAGCATTGAAGCTCTAACCTAACTTTCTCTGCAAAAAAGCTCTAACTGCTGAAAATCAGCTTTTAGTGCTCTCAGAAGCTCAAAAACAGTGTTTCTGAGCATTGAAGCTCTAACCTAACTTTCTCTGCTAAAAAGCTCTAACTGATGAAAATCTGTCTTCTGCTTTGCAAATTACATGAGAATTCATGAGAAAGAAGCAAATTTCTTGTACTTGAGTTTTTCTCTTAAAACTGCATTAAGCACCATTCTCTCACTGAGAAAGAAGCTTTTCAGCATCTGTGGCCTTGGATTCTTTTCATTTGCTTAGTTGCACTAACACAGCTTTTAGTGCTCTCAGAAGCTCAAAAACAGTGTTTCTGAGCATTGAAGCTCTAACCTATCTTTCTCTGCAAAAAAGCTCTAACTGATGAAAATCAGCTTTTAGTGCTCTCAGAAGCTCAAAAAGAGTGTTTCTGAGCATTGAAGCTCTAACCTAACATTTTCTGCAAAAAAGCTCTAACTGATGAAAATCAGCTTTTAGTGCTCTCAGAAGCTCAAAAACAGTGTTTCTGAGCATTGAAGCTCTAACCTAACTTTCTCTGCAAAAAAGCTCTAACTGATGAAAATCAGCTTTTAGTGCTCTCAGAAGCTCAAAAACAGTGTTTCTGAGCATTGAATCTCTAACCTAACATTTTTCTGCAAAAAAGCTCTAACTGATGAAAATCAGCTTTTAGTGCTCTCAGAAGCTCAAAAACAGTGTTTCTGAGCATTGAAGCTCTAACCTAACTTTCTCTGCTAAAAAGCTCTAACTGATGAAAATCTGTCTTCTGCTTTGCAAATTACATGAGAATTCATGAGAAAGAAGCAAATTTCTTGTACTTGAGTTTTTCTCTTAAAACTGCATTAAGCACCATTCTCTCACTGAGAAAGAAGCTTTTCAGCATCTGTGGCCTTGGATTCTTTTCATTTGCTTAGTTGCACTAACACAGCTTTTAGTGCTCTCAGAAGCTCAAAAACAGTGTTTCTGAGCATTGAAGCTCTAACCTAACTTTCTCTGCAAAAAAGCTCTAACTGATGAAAATCAGCTTTTAGTGCTCTCAGAAGCTCAAAAACAGTGTTTCTGAGCATTGAATCTCTAACCTAACATTTTTCTGCAAAAAAGCTCTAACTGATGAAAATCAGCTTTTAGTGCTCTCAGAAGCTCAAAAACAGTGTTTCTGAGCATTGAAGCTCTAACCTAACTTTCTCTGCAAAAAAGCTCTAACTGATGAAAATCTGTCTTCTGCTTTGCAAATTACATGAGAATTCATGAGAAAGAAACAAATTTCATGTACTTGAGTTTTTCTCTTAAAACTGCATTAAGCACCTTTCTTTCACTGAGAAAGAAGCTTTTCAGCATCTGTGGCCTTGGATTCTTTTCATTTGCTTAGTTGCACTAACACAGCTTTTAGTGCTCTCAGAAGCTCAAAAACAGTGTTTCTGAGCATTGAATCTCTAACCTAACATTTTCTGCAAAAAGCTCTAACTGATGAAAATCAGCTTTTAGTGCTCTCAGAAGCTCAAAAACAGTGTTTCTGAGCATTGAAGCTCTAACCTAACATTTTCTGCAAAAAAGCTCTAACTGATGAAAATCAGCTTTTAGTGCTCTCAGAAGCTCAAAAACAGTGTTTCTGAGCATTGAAGCTCTAACCTAAGTTTCTCTGCAAAAAAGCTCTAACTGATGAA
The DNA here is from genome assembly GCA_036784905.1 of Acrossocheilus fasciatus. Classification (NCBI taxonomy): domain Eukaryota; kingdom Metazoa; phylum Chordata; class Actinopteri; order Cypriniformes; family Cyprinidae; genus Acrossocheilus; species Acrossocheilus fasciatus. The sequence continues at coordinate 30,934,174 of CM071959.1, forward strand.
AATCAGCTTTTAGTGCTCTCAGAAGCTCAAAAACAGTGTTTCTGAGCATTGAAGCTCTAACCTAACATTTTCTGCAAAAAAGCTCTAACTGATGAAAATCAGCTTTTAGTGCTCTCAGAAGCTCAAAAACAGTGTTTCTGAGCATTGAATCTCTAACCTAACATTTTTCTGCAAAAAAGCTCTAACTGATGAAAATCAGCTTTTAGTGCTCTCAGAAGCTCAAAAACAGTGTTTCTGAGCATTGAAGCTCTAACCTAACTTTCTCTGCTAAAAAGCTCTAACTGATGAAAATCTGTCTTCTGCTTTGCAAATTACATGAGAATTCATGATAAGGAAAGCAAATTTCTTGTACTTGAGTTTTTCTCTTAATATTGCATTGAGCACCTTTCTCTCACTGACAAAGAAGCTTTTAAGCATCTGTGGCCTTGGATTCTTTTCATTTGCTTAGTTGCACTAACACAGCTTTTAGTGCTCTCAGAAGCTCAAAAACAGTGTTTCTGAGCATTGAAGCTCTAACCTAACTTTCTCTGCTAAAAAGCTCTAACTGATGAAAATCTGTCTTCTGCTTTGCAAATTACATGAGAATTCATGAGAAAGAAGCAAATTTCTTGTACTTGAGTTTTTCTCTTAAAACTGCATTAAGCACCTTTCTCTCACTGAGAAAGAAGCTTTTCAGCATCTGTGGCCTTGGATTCTTTTCATTTGCTTAGTTGCACTAACACAGCTTTTAGTGCTCTCAGAAGCTCAAAAACAGTGTTTCTGAGCATTGAAGCTCTAACCTAACTTTCTCTGCTAAAAAGCTCTAACTGATGAAAATCTGTCTTCTGCTTTGCAAATTACATGAGAATTCATGAGAAAGAAGCAAATTTCTTGTACTTGAGTTTTTCTCTTAAAACTGCATTAAGCACCTTTCTCTCACTGAGAAAGAAGCTTTTCAGCATCTGTGGCCTTGGATTCTTTTCATTTGCTTAGTTGCACTAACACAGCTTTTAGTGCTCTCAGAAGCTCAAAAACAGTGTTTCTGAGCATTGAAGCTCTAACCTAACATTTTCTGCAAAAAAGCTCTAACTGATGAAAATCAGCTTTTAGTGCTCTCAGAAGCTCAAAAAGAGTGTTTCTGAGCATTGAAGCTCTAACCTAACATTTTCTGCAAAAAAGCTCTAACTGATGAAAATCAGCTTTTAGTGCTCTCAGAAGCTCAAAAACAGTGTTTCTGAGCATTGAAGCTCTAACCTAAGTTTCTCTGCAAAAAAGCTCTAACTGATGAAAATCAGCTTTTAGTGCTCTCAGAAGCTCAAAAACAGTGTTTCTGAGCATTGAAGCTCTAACCTAACATTTTCTGCAAAAAAGCTCTAACTGATGAAAATCAGCTTTTAGTGCTCTCAGAAGCTCAAAAACAGTGTTTTTGAGCATTGAAGCTCTAACCTAACTTTCTCTGCAAAAAAGCTCTAACTGCTGAAAATCAGCTTTTAGTGCTCTCAGAAGCTCAAAAACAGTGTTTCTGAGCATTGAAGCTCTAACCTAACTTTCTCTGCAAAAAAGCTCTAACTGATGAAAATCTGTCTTCTGCTTTGCAAATGACATGAGAATTCATGAGAAAGAAGCAAATTTCTTGTACTTGAGTTTTTCTCTTAAAACTGCATTAAGCACCATTCTCTCACTGAGAAAGAAGCTTTTCAGCATCTGTGGCCTTGGATTCTTTTCATTTGCTTAGTTGCACTAATACAGCTTTTAGTGCTCTCAGAAGCTCAAAAACAGTGTTTCTGAGCATTGAAGCTCTAACCTAACTTTCTCTGCAAAAAAGCTCTAACTGCTGAAAATCAGGTTTTAGTGCTCTCAGAAGCTCAAAAACAGTGTTTCTGAGCATTGAAGCTCTAACCTAACTTTCTCTGCTAAAAAGCTCTAACTGATGAAAATCTGTCTTCTGCTTTGCAAATTACATGAGAATTCATGAGAAAGAAAAAAATTTCATGTACTTGAGTTTTTCTCTTAAAACTGCATTAAGCACCTTTCTCTCACTGAGAAATAAGCTTTTCAGCATCTGTGGCCTTGGATTCTTTTCATTTGCTTAGTTGCACTAACACAGCTTTTAGTGCTCTCAGAAGCTCAAAAACAGTGTTTCTGAGCATTGAATCTCTAACCTAACATTTTCTGCAAAAAAGCTCTAACTGATGAAATTCAGCTTTTAGTGCTCTCAGAAGCTCAAAAACAGTGTTTCTGAGCATTGAAGCTCTAACCTAACTTTCTCTGCAAAAAAGCTCTAACTGATGAAAATCTGTCTTCTGCTTTCAAAATTACATGAGAATTCATGAGAAAGAAGCAAATTTCTTGTACTTGAGTTTTTCTTTTAAAACTGCATTAAGCACCTTTCTCTCACTGAGAAAGAAGCTTTTCAGCATCTGTGTCCTTGGATTCTTTTCATTTGCTTAGTTGCACTAACACAGCTTTTAGTGCTCTCAGAAGCTCAAAAACAGTGTTTCTGAGCATTGAAGCTCTAACCTAACATTTTTCTGCAAAAAAGCTCTAACTGATGAAAATCAGCTTTTAGTGCTCTCAGAAGCTCAAAAACAGTGTTTCTGAGCATTGAAGCTCTAACCTAACATTTTTCTGCAAAAAAGCTCTAACTGATGAAAATCAGCTTTTAGTGCTCTCAGAAGCTCAAAAACAGTGTTTCTGAGCATTGAAGCTCTAACCTAACTTTCTCTGCAAAAAAGCTCTAACTGATGAAAATCAGCTTTTAGTCCTCTCAGAAGCTCAAAAACAGTGTTTCTGAGCATTGAAGCTCTAACCTAACTTTCTCTGCAAAAAAGCTCTAACTGATGAAAATCTGTCTTCTGCTTTGCAAATTACATGAGAATTCATGAGAAAGAAAAAAATTTCATGTACTTGAGTTTTTCTCTTAAAACTGCATTAAGCACCTTTCTCTCACTGAGAAATAAGCTTTTCAGCATCTGTGGCCTTGGATTCTTTTCATTTGCTTAGTTGCACTAACACAGCTTTTAGTGCTCTCAGAAGCTCAAAAACAGTGTTTCTGAGCATTGAATCTCTAACCTAACATTTTCTGCAAAAAAGCTCTAACTGATGAAAATCAGCTTTTAGTGCTCTCAGAAGCTCAAAAACAGTGTTTCTGAGCATTGAAGCTCTAACCTAACTTTCTCTGCAAAAAAGCTCTAACTGATGAAAATCTGTCTTCTGCTTTGCAAATGACATGAGAATTCATGAGAAAGAAGCAAATTTCTTGTACTTGAGTTTTTCTCTTAAAACTGCATTAAGCACCATTCTCTCACTGAGAAAGAAGCTTTTCAGCATCTGTGGCCTTGGATTCTTTTCATTTGCTTAGTTGCACTAATACAGCTTTTAGTGCTCTCAGAAGCTCAAAAACAGTGTTTCTGAGCATTGAAGCTCTAACCTAACTTTCTCTGCAAAAAAGCTCTAACTGCTGAAAATCAGGTTTTAGTGCTCTCAGAAGCTCAAAAACAGTGTTTCTGAGCATTGAAGCTCTAACCTAACTTTCTCTGCTAAAAAGCTCTAACTGATGAAAATCTGTCTTCTGCTTTGCAAATTACATGAGAATTCATGAGAAAGAAAAAAATTTCATGTACTTGAGTTTTTCTCTTAAAACTGCATTAAGCACCTTTCTCTCACTGAGAAATAAGCTTTTCAGCATCTGTGGCCTTGGATTCTTTTCATTTGCTTAGTTGCACTAACACAGCTTTTAGTGCTCTCAGAAGCTCAAAAACAGTGTTTCTGAGCATTGAATCTCTAACCTAACATTTTCTGCAAAAAAGCTCTAACTGATGAAATTCAGCTTTTAGTGCTCTCAGAAGCTCAAAAACAGTGTTTCTGAGCATTGAAGCTCTAACCTAACTTTCTCTGCAAAAAAGCTCTAACTGATGAAAATCTGTCTTCTGCTTTCAAAATTACATGAGAATTCATGAGAAAGAAGCAAATTTCTTGTACTTGAGTTTTTCTTTTAAAACTGCATTAAGCACCTTTCTCTCACTGAGAAAGAAGCTTTTCAGCATCTGTGTCCTTGGATTCTTTTCATTTGCTTAGTTGCACTAACACAGCTTTTAGTGCTCTCAGAAGCTAAAAAACAGTGTTTCTGAGCATTGAAGCTCTAACCTAACTTTCTCTGCAAAAAAGCTCTAACTGATGAAAATCAGCTTTTAGTGCTCTCAGAAGCTCAAAAACAGTGTTTCTGAGCATTGAATCTCTAACCTAACATTTTTCTGCAAAAAAGCTCTAACTGATGAAAATCAGCTTTTAGTGCTCTCAGAAACTCAAAAACAGTGTTTCTGAGCATTGAAGCTCTAACCTAACTTTCTCTGCAAAAAAGCTCTAACTGATGAAAATCAGCTTTTAGTCCTCTCAGAAGCTCAAAAACAGTGTTTCTGAGCATTGAAGCTCTAACCTAACTTTCTCTGCAAAAAAGCTCTAACTGATGAAAATCTGTCTTCTGCTTTGCAAATTACATGAGAATTCATGAGAAAGAAAAAAATTTCATGTACTTGAGTTTTTCTCTTAAAACTGCATTAAGCACCTTTCTCTCACTGAGAAATAAGCTTTTCAGCATCTGTGGCCTTGGATTCTTTTCATTTGCTTAGTTGCACTAACACAGCTTTAGTGCTCTCAGAAGCTCAAAAACAGTGTTTCTGAGCATTGAAGCTCTAACCTAACTTTCTCTGCTAAAAAGCTCTAACTGATGAAAATCTGTCTTCTGCTTTGCAAATTACATGAGAATTCATGAGAAAGAAAAAAATTTCATGTACTTGAGTTTTTCTCTTAAAACTGCATTAAGCACCTTTCTCTCACTGAGAAATAAGCTTTTCAGCATCTGTGGCCTTGGATTCTTTTCATTTGCTTAGTTGCACTAACACAGCTTTTAGTGCTCTCAGAAGCTCAAAACCAGTGTTTCTGAGCATTGAATCTCTAACCTAACATTTTTCTGCAAAAAAGCTCTAACTGATGAAAATCAGCTTTTAGTGCTCTCAGAAGCTCAAAAACAGTGTTTCTGAGCATTGAAGCTCTAACCTAACTTTCTCTGCTAAAAAGCTCTAACTGATGAAAATCTGTCTTCTGCTTTGCAAATTACATGAGAATTCATGATAAGGAAAGCAAATTTCTTGTACTTGAGTTTTTCTCTTAATATTGCATTGAGCACCTTTCTCTCACTGACAAAGAAGCTTTTAAGCATCTGTGGCCTTGGATTCTTTTCATTTGCTTAGTTGCACTAACACAGCTTTTAGTGCTCTCAGAAGCTCAAAAACAGTGTTTCTGAGCATTGAAGCTCTAACCTAAATTTCTCTGCAAAAAAGCTCTAACTGATGAAAATCAGCTTTTAGTGCTCTCAGAAGCTCAAAAACAGTGTTTCTGAGCATTGAAGCTCTAACCTAACTTTCTCTGCAAAAAAGCTCTAACTGCTGAAAATCAGCTTTTAGTGCTCTCAGAAGCTCAAAAACAGTGTTTCTGAGCATTGAAGCTCTAACCTAACTTTCTCTGCAAAAAAGCTCTAACTGCTGAAAATCAGCTTTTAGTGCTCTCAGAAGCTCAAAAACAGTGTTTCTGAGCATTGAAGCTCTAACCTAACTTTCTCTGCAAAAAAGCTCTAACTGCTGAAAATCAGCTTTTAGTGCTCTCAGAAGCTCAAAAACAGTGTTTCTGAGCATTGAAGCTCTAATCAAACTTTCTCTGCAAAAAAGCTCTAACTGATGAAAATATGTCTTCTGCTTTGCAAATTACATGAGAATTCATGAGAAAGAAGCAAATTTCTTGTACTTGAGTTTTTCTCTTAAAACTGCATTAAGCACCTTTCTCTCACTGAGAAAGAAGCTTTTCAGCATCTGTGGCCTTGGATTCTTTTCATTTGCTTAGTTGCACTAACACAGCTTTTAGTGCTCTCAGAAGCTCAAAAACAGTGTTTCTGAGCATTGAAGCTCTAACCTAACTTTCTCTGCTAAAAAGCTCTAACTGATGAAAATCTGTCTTCTGCTTTGCAAATTACATGAGAATTCATGAGAAAGAAGCAAATTTCTTGTACTTGAGTTTTTCTCTTAAAACTGCATTAAGCACCATTCTCTCACTGAGAAAGAAGCTTTTCAGCATCTGTGGCCTTGGATTCTTTTCATTTGCTTAGTTGCACTAACACAGCTTTTAGTGCTCTCAGAAGCTCAAAAACAGTGTTTCTGAGCATTGAAGCTCTAACCTAACATTTTCTGCAAAAAAGCTCTAACTGATGAAAATCAGCTTTTAGTGCTCTCAGAAGCTCAAAAACAGTGTTTTTGAGCATTGAAGCTCTAACCTAACTTTCTCTGCAAAAAAGCTCTAACTGCTAAAAATCAGCTTTTAGTGCTCTCAGAAGCTCAAAAACAGTGTTTCTGAGCATTGAAGCTCTAACCTAACTTTCTCTGCAAAAAAGCTCTAACTGATGAAAATCTGTCTTCTGCTTTGCAAATGACATGAGAATTCATGAGAAAGAAGCAAATTTCTTGTACTTGAGTTTTTCTCTTAATATTGCATTGAGCACCTTTCTCTCACTGACAAAGAAGCTTTTAAGCATCTGTGGCCTTGGATTCTTTTCATTTGCTTAGTTGCACTAACACAGCTTTTAGTGCTCTCAGAAGCTCAAAACCAGTGTTTCTGAGCATTGAATCTCTAACCTAACATTTTTCTGCAAAAAAGCTCTAACTGATGAAAATCAGCTTTTAGTGCTCTCAGAAGCTCAAAAACAGTGTTTCTGAGCATTGAAGCTCTAACCTAACTTTCTCTGCTAAAAAGCTCTAACTGATGAAAATCTGTCTTCTGCTTTGCAAATTACATGAGAATTCATGAGAAAGAAAAAAATTTCATGTACTTGAGTTTTTCTCTTAAAACTGCATTAAGCACCTTTCTCTCACTGAGAAATAAGCTTTTCAGCATCTGTGGCCTTGGATTCTTTTCATTTGCTTAGTTGCACTAACACAGCTTTTAGTGCTCTCAGAAGCTCAAAAACAGTGTTTCTGAGCATTGAATCTCTAACCTAACATTTTCTGCAAAAAAGCTCTAACTGATGAAATTCAGCTTTTAGTGCTCTCAGAAGCTCAAAAACAGTGTTTCTGAGCATTGAAGCTCTAACCTAACTTTCTCTGCAAAAAAGCTCTAACTGATGAAAATCTGTCTTCTGCTTTCAAAATTACATGAGAATTCATGAGAAAGAAGCAAATTTCTTGTACTTGAGTTTTTCTTTTAAAACTGCATTAAGCACCTTTCTCTCACTGAGAAAGAAGCTTTTCAGCATCTGTGTCCTTGGATTCTTTTCATTTGCTTAGTTGCACTAACACAGCTTTTAGTGCTCTCAGAAGCTAAAAAACAGTGTTTCTGAGCATTGAAGCTCTAACCTAACTTTCTCTGCAAAAAAGCTCTAACTGATGAAAATCAGCTTTTAGTGCTCTCAGAAGCTCAAAAACAGTGTTTCTGAGCATTGAATCTCTAACCTAACATTTTTCTGCAAAAAAGCTCTAACTGATGAAAATCAGCTTTTAGTGCTCTCAGAAACTCAAAAACAGTGTTTCTGAGCATTGAAGCTCTAACCTAACTTTCTCTGCAAAAAAGCTCTAACTGATGAAAATCAGCTTTTAGTCCTCTCAGAAGCTCAAAAACAGTGTTTCTGAGCATTGAAGCTCTAACCTAACTTTCTCTGCAAAAAAGCTCTAACTGATGAAAATCTGTCTTCTGCTTTGCAAATTACATGAGAATTCATGAGAAAGAAAAAAATTTCATGTACTTGAGTTTTTCTCTTAAAACTGCATTAAGCACCTTTCTCTCACTGAGAAATAAGCTTTTCAGCATCTGTGGCCTTGGATTCTTTTCATTTGCTTAGTTGCACTAACACAGCTTTTAGTGCTCTCAGAAGCTCAAAAACAGTGTTTCTGAGCATTGAAGCTCTAACCTAACTTTCTCTGCAAAAAAGCTCTAACTGATGAAAATCAGCTTTTAGTGCTCTCAGAAGCTCAAAAACAGTGTTTCTGAGCATTGAATCTCTAACCTAACATTTTTCTGCAAAAAAGCTCTAATTGATGAAAATCAGCTTTTAGTGCTCTCAGAAGCTCAAAAACAGTGTTTCTGAGCATTGAAGCTCTAACCTAACTTTCTCTGCTAAAAAGCTCTAACTGATGAAAATCTGTCTTCTGCTTTGCAAATTACATGAGAATTCATGAGAAAGAAAAAAATTTCATGTACTTGAGTTTTTCTCTTAAAACTGCATTAAGCACCTTTCTCTCACTGAGAAAGAAGCTTTTCAGCATCTGTGGCCTTGGATTCTTTTCATTTGCTTAGTTGCACTAACACAGCTTTTAGTGCTCTCAGAAGCTCAAAAACAGTGTTTCTGAGCATTGAATCTCTAACCTAACATTTTCTGCAAAAAAGCTCTAACTGATGAAAATCAGCTTTTAGTGCTCTCAGAAGCTCAAAAACAGTGTTTCTGAGCATTGAAGCTCTAACCTAACTTTCTCTGCAAAAAAGCTCTAACTGATGAAAATCAGCTTTTAGTGCTCTCAGAAGCTCAAAAACAGTGTTTCTGAGCATTGAAGCTCTAACCTAACTTTCTCTGCTAAAAAGCTCTAACTGATGAAAATCTGTCTTCTGCTTTGCAAATTACATGAGAATTCATGAGAAAGAAAAAAATTTCATGTACTTGAGTTTTTCTCTTAAAACTGCATTAAGCACCTTTCTCTCACTGAGAAAGAAGCTTTTCAGCATCTGTGGCCTTGGATTGTTTTCATTTGCTTAGTTGCACTAACACAGCTTTTAGTGCTATCAGAAGCTCAAAAACAGTGTTTCTGAGCATTGAATCTCTAACCTAACATTTTCTGCAAAAAAGCTCTAACTGATGAAAATCAGCTTTTAGTGCTCTCAGAAGCTCAAAAACAGTGTTTCTGAGCATTGAAGCTCTAACCTAACTTTCTCTGTAAAAAAGCTCTAACTGATGAAAATCAGCTTTTAGTGCTCTCAGAAGCTCAAAAACAGTGTTTCTGAGCATTGAAGCTCTAACCTAACTTTCTCTGCAAAAAAGCTCTAACTGCTGAAAATCAGCTTTTAGTGCTCTCAGAAGCTCAAAAACAGTGTTTCTGAGCATTGAAGCTCTAACCTAACTTTCTCTGCTAAAAAGCTCTAACTGATGAAAATCTGTCTTCTGCTTTGCAAATTACATGAGAATTCATGAGAAAGAAGCAAATTTCTTGTACTTGAGTTTTTCTCTTAAAACTGCATTAAGCACCATTCTCTCACTGAGAAAGAAGCTTTTCAGCATCTGTGGCCTTGGATTCTTTTCATTTGCTTAGTTGCACTAACACAGCTTTTAGTGCTCTCAGAAGCTCAAAAACAGTGTTTCTGAGCATTGAAGCTCTAACCTATCTTTCTCTGCAAAAAAGCTCTAACTGATGAAAATCAGCTTTTAGTGCTCTCAGAAGCTCAAAAAGAGTGTTTCTGAGCATTGAAGCTCTAACCTAACATTTTCTGCAAAAAAGCTCTAACTGATGAAAATCAGCTTTTAGTGCTCTCAGAAGCTCAAAAACAGTGTTTCTGAGCATTGAAGCTCTAACCTAACTTTCTCTGCAAAAAAGCTCTAACTGATGAAAATCAGCTTTTAGTGCTCTCAGAAGCTCAAAAACAGTGTTTCTGAGCATTGAATCTCTAACCTAACATTTTTCTGCAAAAAAGCTCTAACTGATGAAAATCAGCTTTTAGTGCTCTCAGAAGCTCAAAAACAGTGTTTCTGAGCATTGAAGCTCTAACCTAACTTTCTCTGCTAAAAAGCTCTAACTGATGAAAATCTGTCTTCTGCTTTGCAAATTACATGAGAATTCATGAGAAAGAAGCAAATTTCTTGTACTTGAGTTTTTCTCTTAAAACTGCATTAAGCACCATTCTCTCACTGAGAAAGAAGCTTTTCAGCATCTGTGGCCTTGGATTCTTTTCATTTGCTTAGTTGCACTAACACAGCTTTTAGTGCTCTCAGAAGCTCAAAAACAGTGTTTCTGAGCATTGAAGCTCTAACCTAACTTTCTCTGCAAAAAAGCTCTAACTGATGAAAATCAGCTTTTAGTGCTCTCAGAAGCTCAAAAACAGTGTTTCTGAGCATTGAATCTCTAACCTAACATTTTTCTGCAAAAAAGCTCTAACTGATGAAAATCAGCTTTTAGTGCTCTCAGAAGCTCAAAAACAGTGTTTCTGAGCATTGAAGCTCTAACCTAACTTTCTCTGCAAAAAAGCTCTAACTGATGAAAATCTGTCTTCTGCTTTGCAAATTACATGAGAATTCATGAGAAAGAAACAAATTTCATGTACTTGAGTTTTTCTCTTAAAACTGCATTAAGCACCTTTCTTTCACTGAGAAAGAAGCTTTTCAGCATCTGTGGCCTTGGATTCTTTTCATTTGCTTAGTTGCAATAACACAGCTTTTAGTGCTCTCAGAAGCTCAAAAACAGTGTTTCTGAGCATTGAATCTCTAACCTAACATTTTCTGCAAAAAGCTCTAACTGATGAAAATCAGCTTTTAGTGCTCTCAGAAGCTCAAAAACAGTGTTTCTGAGCATTGAAGCTCTAACCTAACATTTTCTGCAAAAAAGCTCTAACTGATGAAAATCAGCTTTTAGTGCTCTCAGAAGCTCAAAAACAGTGTTTCTGAGCATTGAAGCTCTAACCTAAGTTTCTCTGCAAAAAAGCTCTAACTGATGAAAATCAGCTTTTAGTGCTCTCAGAAGCTCAAAAACAGTGTTTCTGAGCATTGAATCTCTAACCTAACATTTTTCTGCAAAAAAGCTCTAACTGATGAAAATCAGCTTTTAGTGCTCTCAGAAGCTCAAAAACAGTGTTTCTGAGCATTGAAGCTCTAACCTAACTTTCTCTGCTAAAAAGCTCTAACTGATGAAAATCTGTCTTCTGCTTTGCAAATTACATGAGAATTCATGATAAGGAAAGCAAATTTCTTGTACTTGAGTTTTTCTCTTAATATTGCATTGAGCACCTTTCTCTCACTGACAAAGAAGCTTTTAAGCATCTGTGGCCTTGGATTCTTTTCATTTGCTTAGTTGCACTAACACAGCTTTTAGTGCTCTCAGAAGCTCAAAAACAGTGTTTCTGAGCATTGAAGCTCTAACCTAACTTTCTCTGCTAAAAAGCTCTAACTGATGAAAATCTGTCTTCTGCTTTGCAAATTACATGAGAATTCATGAGAAAGAAGCAAATTTCTTGTACTTGAGTTTTTCTCTTAAAACTGCATTAAGCACCTTTCTCTCACTGAGAAAGAAGCTTTTCAGCATCTGTGGCCTTGGATTCTTTTCATTTGCTTAGTTGCACTAACACAGCTTTTAGTGCTCTCAGAAGCTCAAAAACAGTGTTTCTGAGCATTGAAGCTCTAACCTAACTTTCTCTGCTAAAAAGCTCTAACTGATGAAAATCTGTCTTCTGCTTTGCAAATTACATGAGAATTCATGAGAAAGAAGCAAATTTCTTGTACTTGAGTTTTTCTCTTAAAACTGCATTAAGCACCTTTCTCTCACTGAGAAAGAAGCTTTTCAGCATCTGTGGCCTTGGATTCTTTTCATTTGCTTAGTTGCACTAACACAGCTTTTAGTGCTCTCAGAAGCTCAAAAACAGTGTTTCTGAGCATTGAAGCTCTAACCTAACATTTTCTGCAAAAAAGCTCTAACTGATGAAAATCAGCTTTTAGTGCTCTCAGAAGCTCAAAAAGAGTGTTTCTGAGCATTGAAGCTCTAACCTAACATTTTCTGCAAAAAAGCTCTAACTGATGAAAATCAGCTTTTAGTGCTCTCAGAAGCTCAAAAACAGTGTTTCTGAGCATTGAAGCTCTAACCTAAGTTTCTCTGCAAAAAAGCTCTAACTGATGAAAATCAGCTTTTAGTGCTCTCAGAAGCTCAAAAACAGTGTTTCTGAGCATTGAAGCTCTAACCTAACATTTTCTGCAAAAAAGCTCTAACTGATGAAAATCAGCTTTTAGTGCTCTCAGAAGCTCAAAAACAGTGTTTTTGAGCATTGAAGCTCTAACCTAACTTTCTCTGCAAAAAAGCTCTAACTGCTGAAAATCAGCTTTTAGTGCTCTCAGAAGCTCAAAAACAGTGTTTCTGAGCATTGAAGCTCTAACCTAACTTTCTCTGCAAAAAAGCTCTAACTGATGAAAATCTGTCTTCTGCTTTGCAAATGACATGAGAATTCATGAGAAAGAAGCAAATTTCTTGTACTTGAGTTTTTCTCTTAAAACTGCATTAAGCACCATTCTCTCACTGAGAAAGAAGCTTTTCAGCATCTGTGGCCTTGGATTCTTTTCATTTGCTTAGTTGCACTAATACAGCTTTTAGTGCTCTCAGAAGCTCAAAAACAGTGTTTCTGAGCATTGAAGCTCTAACCTAACTTTCTCTGCAAAAAAGCTCTAACTGCTGAAAATCAGGTTTTAGTGCTCTCAGAAGCTCAAAAACAGTGTTTCTGAGCATTGAAGCTCTAACCTAACTTTCTCTGCTAAAAAGCTCTAACTGATGAAAATCTGTCTTCTGCTTTGCAAATTACATGAGAATTCATGAGAAAGAAAAAAATTTCATGTACTTGAGTTTTTCTCTTAAAACTGCATTAAGCACCTTTCTCTCACTGAGAAATAAGCTTTTCAGCATCTGTGGCCTTGGATTCTTTTCATTTGCTTAGTTGCACTAACACAGCTTTTAGTGCTCTCAGAAGCTCAAAAACAGTGTTTCTGAGCATTGAATCTCTAACCTAACATTTTCTGCAAAAAAGCTCTAACTGATGAAATTCAGCTTTTAGTGCTCTCAGAAGCTCAAAAACAGTGTTTCTGAGCATTGAAGCTCTAACCTAACTTTCTCTGCAAAAAAGCTCTAACTGATGAAAATCTGTCTTCTGCTTTCAAAATTACATGAGAATTCATGAGAAAGAAGCAAATTTCTTGTACTTGAGTTTTTCTTTTAAAACTGCATTAAGCACCTTTCTCTCACTGAGAAAGAAGCTTTTCAGCATCTGTGTCCTTGGATTCTTTTCATTTGCTTAGTTGCACTAACACAGCTTTTAGTGCTCTCAGAAGCTCAAAAACAGTGTTTCTGAGCATTGAAGCTCTAACCTAACATTTTTCTGCAAAAAAGCTCTAACTGATGAAAATCAGCTTTTAGTGCTCTCAGAAGCTCAAAAACAGTGTTTCTGAGCATTGAAGCTCTAACCTAACATTTTTCTGCAAAAAAGCTCTAACTGATGAAAATCAGCTTTTAGTGCTCTCAGAAGCTCAAAAACAGTGTTTCTGAGCATTGAAGCTCTAACCTAACTTTCTCTGCAAAAAAGCTCTAACTGATGAAAATCAGCTTTTAGTCCTCTCAGAAGCTCAAAAACAGTGTTTCTGAGCATTGAAGCTCTAACCTAACTTTCTCTGCAAAAAAGCTCTAACTGATGAAAATCTGTCTTCTGCTTTGCAAATTACATGAGAATTCATGAGAAAGAAAAAAATTTCATGTACTTGAGTTTTTCTCTTAAAACTGCATTAAGCACCTTTCTCTCACTGAGAAATAAGCTTTTCAGCATCTGTGGCCTTGGATTCTTTTCATTTGCTTAGTTGCACTAACACAGCTTTTAGTGCTCTCAGAAGCTCAAAAACAGTGTTTCTGAGCATTGAATCTCTAACCTAACATTTTCTGCAAAAAAGCTCTAACTGATGAAATTCAGCTTTTAGTGCTCTCAGAAGCTCAAAAACAGTGTTTCTGAGCATTGAAGCTCTAACCTAACTTTCTCTGCAAAAAAGCTCTAACTGATGAAAATCTGTCTTCTGCTTTCAAAATTACATGAGAATTCATGAGAAAGAAGCAAATTTCTTGTACTTGAGTTTTTCTTTTAAAACTGCATTAAGCACCTTTCTCTCACTGAGAAAGAAGCTTTTCAGCATCTGTGTCCTTGGATTCTTTTCATTTGCTTAGTTGCACTAACACAGCTTTTAGTGCTCTCAGAAGCTCAAAAACAGTGTTTCTGAGCATTGAAGCTCTAACCTAACTTTCTCTGCAAAAAAGCTCTAACTGATGAAAATCAGCTTTTAGTGCTCTCAGAAGCTCAAAAACAGTGTTTCTGAGCATTGAATCTCTAACCTAACATTTTTCTGCAAAAAAGCTCTAACTGATGAAAATCAGCTGTTAGTGCTCTCAGAAGCTCAAAAACAGTGTTTCTGAGCATTGAAGCTCTAACCTAACTTTCTCTGCTAAAAATCTCTAACTGATGAAAATCTGTCTTCTGCTTTGCAAATTACATGAGAATTCATGAGAAAGAAAAAAAATTCATGTACTTGAGTTTTTCTCTTAAAACTGCATTAAGCACCTTTCTCTCACTGAGAAAGAAGCTTTTCAGCATCTGTGGCCTTGGATTCTTTTCATTTGCTTAGTTGCACTAACACAGCTTTTAGTGCTCTCAGAAGCTCAAAAACAGTGTTTCTGAGCATTGAATCTCTAACCTAACATTTTCTGCAAAAAAGCTCTAACTGATGAAAATCAGCTTTTAGTGCTCTCAGAAGCTCAAAAACAGTGTTTCTGAGCATTGAAGCTCTAACCTAACTTTCTCTGCAAAAAAGCTCTAACTGATGAAAATCAGCTTTTAGTGCTCTCAGAAGCTCAAAAACAGTGTTTCTGAGCATTGAAGCTCTAACCTAACTTTCTCTGCAAAAAAGCTCTAACTGATGAAAATCTGTCTTCTGCTTTCCAAATTACATGAGAATTCATGAGAAAGAAGCAAATTTCTTGTACTTGAGTTTTTCTTTTAAAACTGCATTAAGCACCTTTCTCTCACTGAGAAAGAAGCTTTTCAGCATCTGTGTCCTTGGATTCTTTTCATTTGCTTAGTTGCACTAACACAGCTTTTAGTGCTCTCAGAAGCTCAAAAACAGTGTTTCTGAGCATTGAAGCTCTAACCTAACTTTCTCTGCAAAAAAGCTCTAACTGATGAAAATCAGCTTTAGTGCTCTCAGAAGCTCAAAAACAGTGTTTCTGAGCATTGAATCTCTAAACTAACATTTTTCTGCAAAAAAGCTCTAACTGATGAAAATCAGCTTTTAGTGCTCTCAGAAGCTCAAAAACAGTGTTTCTGAGCATTGAAGCTCTAACCTAACTTTCTCTGCAAAAAAGCTCTAACTGATGAAAATCAGCTTTTAGTGCTCTCAGAAGCTCAAAAAGAGTGTTTCTGAGCATTGAAGCTCTAACCTAACATTTTCTGCAAAAAAGCTCTAACTGATGAAAATCAGCTTTTAGTGCTCTCAGAAGCTCAAAAACAGTGTTTCTGAGCATTGAAACTCTAACCTAACTTTCTCTGCAAAAACGCTCTAACTGATGAAAATCAGCTTTTAGTGCTCTCAGAAGCTCAAAAACAGTGTTTCTGAGCATTGAATCTCTAACCTAACATTTTTCTGCAAAAAAGCTCTAACTGATGAAAATCAGCTTTTAGTGCTCTCAGAAGCTCAAATACAGTGTTTCTGAGCATTGAAGCTCTAACCTAACTTTCTCTGCTAAAAAGCTCTAACTGATGAAAATCTGTCTTCTGCTTTGCAAATTACATGAGAATTCATGAGAAAGAAAAAAATTTCATGTACTTGAGTTTTTCTCTTAAAACTGCATTAAGCACCTTTCTCTCACTGAGAAAGAAGCTTTTCAGCATCTGTGGCCTTGGATTCTTTTCATTTGCTTAGTTGCACTAACACAGCTTTTAGTGCTATCAGAAGCTCAAAAACAGTGTTTCTGAGCATTGAATCTCTAACCTAACATTTTCTGCAAAAAAGCTCTAACTGATGAAAATCAGCTTTTAGTGCTCTCAGAAGCTCAAAAACAGTGTTTCTGAGCATTGAAGCTCTAACCTAACTTTCTCTGTAAAAAAGCTCTAACTGATGAAAATCAGCTTTTAGTGCTCTCAGAAGCTCAAAAACAGTGTTTCTGAGCATTGAAGCTCTAACCTAACTTTCTCTGCAAAAAAGCTCTAACTGCTGAAAATCAGCTTTTAGTGCTCTCAGAAGCTCAAAAACAGTGTTTCTGAGCATTGAAGCTCTAACCTAACTTTCTCTGCAAAAAAGCTCTAACTGCTGAAAATCAGCTTTTAGTCCTCTCAGAAGCTCAAAAACAGTGTTTCTGAGCATTGAAGCTCTAATCTAACTTTCTCTGCAAAAAAGCTCTAACTGATGAAAATCTGTCTTCTGCTTTGCAAATTACATGAGAATTCATGAGAAAGAAGCAAATTTCTTGTACTTGAGTTTTTCTCTTAAAACTGCATTAAGCACCTTTCTCTCACTGAGAAAGAAGCTTTTCAGCATCTGTGGCCTTGGATTCTTTTCATTTGCTTAGTTGCACTAACACAGCTTTTAGTGCTCTCAGAAGCTCAAAAACAGTGTTTCTGAGCATTGAAGCTCTAACCTAACTTTCTCTGCTAAAAAGCTCTAACTGATGAAAATCTGTCTTCTGCTTTGCAAATTACATGAGAATTCATGAGAAAGAAAAAAATTTCATGTACTTGAGTTTTTCTCTTAAAACTGCATTAAGCACCTTTCTCTCACTGAGAAAGAAGCTTTTCAGCATCTGTGGCCTTGGATTCTTTTCATTTGCTTAGTTGCACTAACACAGCTTTTAGTGCTCTCAGAAGCTCAAAAACAGTGTTTCTGAGCATTGAATCTCTAACCTAACATTTTCTGCAAAAAAGCTCTAACTGATGAAAATCAGCTTTTAGTGCTCTCAGAAGCTCAAAAACAGTGTTTCTGAGCATTGAAGCTCTAACCTAACTTTCTCTGCAAAAAAGCTCTAACTGATGAAAATCAGCTTTTAGTGCTCTCAGAAGCTCAAAAACAGTGTTTCTGAGCATTGAAGCTCTAACCTAACTTTCTCTGCAAAAAAGCTCTAACTGATGAAAATCTGTCTTCTGCTTTCCAAATTACATGAGAATTCATGAGAAAGAAGCAAATTTCTTGTACTTGAGTTTTTCTTTTAAAACTGCATTAAGCACCTTTCTCTCACTGAGAAAGAAGCTTTTCAGCATCTGTGTCCTTGGATTCTTTTCATTTGCTTAGTTGCACTAACACAGCTTTTAGTGCTCTCAGAAGCTCAAAAACAGTGTTTCTGAGCATTGAAGCTCTAACCTAACTTTCTCTGCAAAAAAGCTCTAACTGATGAAAATCAGCTTTTAGTGCTCTCAGAAGCTCAAAAAGAGTGTTTCTGAGCATTGAAGCTCTAACCTAACATTTTCTGCAAAAAAGCTCTAACTGATGAAAATCAGCTTTTAGTGCTCTCAGAAGCTCAAAAACAGTGTTTCTGAGCATTGAATCTCTAACCTAACATTTTCTGCAAAAAAGCTCTAACTGATGAAATTCAGCTTTTAGTGCTCTCAGAAGCTCAAAAACAGTGTTTCTGAGCATTGAAGCTCTAACCTAACATTTACTAGAAAAAAG
This sequence comes from Acrossocheilus fasciatus, assembly GCA_036784905.1. Classification (NCBI taxonomy): domain Eukaryota; kingdom Metazoa; phylum Chordata; class Actinopteri; order Cypriniformes; family Cyprinidae; genus Acrossocheilus; species Acrossocheilus fasciatus. The sequence continues at coordinate 30,951,620 of CM071959.1, forward strand.
CTCTAACTGATGAAAATCAGCTTTTAGTGCTCTCAGAAGCTCAAAAACAGTGTTTCTGAGCATTGAAGCTCTAACCTAACTTTCTCTGCAAAAAAGCTCTAACTGATGAAAATCTGTCTTCTGCTTTCAAAATTACATGAGAATTCATGAGAAAGAAGCAAATTTCTTGTACTTGAGTTTTTCTTTTAAAACTGCATTAAGCACCTTTCTCTCACTGAGAAAGAAGCTTTTCAGCATCTGTGTCCTTGGATTCTTTTCATTTGCTTAGTTGCACTAACACAGCTTTTAGTGCTCTCAGAAGCTCAAAAACAGTGTTTCTGAGCATTGAATCTCTAACCTAACATTTTCTGCAAAAAAGCTCTAACTGATGAAAATCAGCTTTTAGTGCTCTCAGAAGCTCAAAAACAGTGTTTCTGAGCATTGAAGCTCTAACCTAACTTTCTCTGCAAAAAAGCTCTAACTGATGAAAATCTGTCTTCTGCTTTCCAAATTACATGAGAATTCATGAGAAAGAAGCAAATTTCTTGTACTTGAGTTTTTCTTTTAAAACTGCATTAAGCACCTTTCTCTCACTGAGAAAGAAGCTTTTCAGCATCTGTGTCCTTGGATTCTTTTCATTTGCTTAGTTGCACTAACACAGCTTTTAGTGCTCTCAGAAGCTCAAAAACAGTGTTTCTGAGCATTGAAGCTCTAACCTAACTTTCTCTGCAAAAAAGCTCTAACTGATGAAAATCAGCTTTAGTGCTCTCAGAAGCTCAAAAACAGTGTTTCTGAGCATTGAATCTCTAAACTAACATTTTTCTGCAAAAAAGCTCTAACTGATGAAAATCAGCTTTTAGTGCTCTCAGAAGCTCAAAAACAGTGTTTCTGAGCATTGAAGCTCTAACCTAACTTTCTCTGCAAAAAAGCTCTAACTGATGAAAATCAGCTTTTAGTGCTCTCAGAAGCTCAAAAAGAGTGTTTCTGAGCATTGAAGCTCTAACCTAACATTTTCTGCAAAAAAGCTCTAACTGATGAAAATCAGCTTTTAGTGCTCTCAGAAGCTCAAAAACAGTGTTTCTGAGCATTGAAGCTCTAACCTAACTTTCTCTGCAAAAACGCTCTAACTGATGAAAATCAGCTTTTAGTGCTCTCAGAAGCTCAAATACAGTGTTTCTGAGCATTGAAGCTCTAACCTAACTTTCTCTGCTAAAAAGCTTTAACTGATGAAAATCTGTCTTCTGCTTTGCAAATTACATGAGAATTCATGAGAAAGAAGCAAATTTCTTGTACTTGAGTTTTTCTTTTAAAACTGCATTAAGCACCTTTCTCTCACTGAGAAAGAAGCTTTTCAGCATCTGTGTCCTTGGATTCTTTTCATTTGCTTAGTTGCACTAACACAGCTTTTAGTGCTCTCAGAAGCTCAAAAACAGTGTTTCTGAGCATTGAAGCTCTAACCTAACATTTTTCTGCAAAAAAGCTCTAACTGATGAAAATCAGCTTTTAGTGCTCTCAGAAGCTCAAAAACAGTGTTTCTGAGCATTGAAGCTCTAACCTAACATTTTTCTGCAAAAAAGCTCTAACTGATGAAAATCAGCTTTTAGTGCTCTCAGAAGCTCAAAAACAGTGTTTCTGAGCATTGAAGCTCTAACCTAACTTTCTCTGCAAAAAAGCTCTAACTGATGAAAATCAGCTTTTAGTCCTCTCAGAAGCTCAAAAACAGTGTTTCTGAGCATTGAAGCTCTAACCTAACTTTCTCTGCAAAAAAGCTCTAACTGATGAAAATCTGTCTTCTGCTTTGCAAATTACATGAGAATTCATGAGAAAGAAAAAAATTTCATGTACTTGAGTTTTTCTCTTAAAACTGCATTAAGCACCTTTCTCTCACTGAGAAATAAGCTTTTCAGCATCTGTGGCCTTGGATTCTTTTCATTTGCTTAGTTGCACTAACACAGCTTTTAGTGCTCTCAGAAGCTCAAAAACAGTGTTTCTGAGCATTGAATCTCTAACCTAACATTTTCTGCAAAAAAGCTCTAACTGATGAAATTCAGCTTTTAGTGCTCTCAGAAGCTCAAAAACAGTGTTTCTGAGCATTGAAGCTCTAACCTAACTTTCTCTGCAAAAAAGCTCTAACTGATGAAAATCTGTCTTCTGCTTTCAAAATTACATGAGAATTCATGAGAAAGAAGCAAATTTCTTGTACTTGAGTTTTTCTTTTAAAACTGCATTAAGCACCTTTCTCTCACTGAGAAAGAAGCTTTTCAGCATCTGTGTCCTTGGATTCTTTTCATTTGCTTAGTTGCACTAACACAGCTTTTAGTGCTCTCAGAAGCTCAAAAACAGTGTTTCTGAGCATTGAAGCTCTAACCTAACTTTCTCTGCAAAAAAGCTCTAACTGATGAAAATCAGCTTTTAGTGCTCTCAGAAGCTCAAAAACAGTGTTTCTGAGCATTGAATCTCTAACCTAACATTCTTCTGCAAAAAAGCTCTAACTGATGAAAATCAGCTGTTAGTGCTCTCAGAAGCTCAAAAACAGTGTTTCTGAGCATTGAAGCTCTAACCTAACTTTCTCTGCTAAAAATCTCTAACTGATGAAAATCTGTCTTCTGCTTTGCAAATTACATGAGAATTCATGAGAAAGAAAAAAAATTCATGTACTTGAGTTTTTCTCTTAAAACTGCATTAAGCACCTTTCTCTCACTGAGAAAGAAGCTTTTCAGCATCTGTGGCCTTGGATTCTTTTCATTTGCTTAGTTGCACTAACACAGCTTTTAGTGCTCTCAGAAGCTCAAAAACAGTGTTTCTGAGCATTGAATCTCTAACCTAACATTTTCTGCAAAAAAGCTCTAACTGATGAAAATCAGCTTTTAGTGCTCTCAGAAGCTCAAAAACAGTGTTTCTGAGCATTGAAGCTCTAACCTAACTTTCTCTGCAAAAAAGCTCTAACTGATGAAAATCAGCTTTTAGTGCTCTCAGAAGCTCAAAAACAGTGTTTCTGAGCATTGAAGCTCTAACCTAACTTTCTCTGCAAAAAAGCTCTAACTGATGAAAATCTGTCTTCTGCTTTCCAAATTACATGAGAATTCATGAGAAAGAAGCAAATTTCTTGTACTTGAGTTTTTCTTTTAAAACTGCATTAAGCACCTTTCTCTCACTGAGAAAGAAGCTTTTCAGCATCTGTGTCCTTGGATTCTTTTCATTTGCTTAGTTGCACTAACACAGCTTTTAGTGCTCTCAGAAGCTCAAAAACAGTGTTTCTGAGCATTGAAGCTCTAACCTAACTTTCTCTGCAAAAAAGCTCTAACTGATGAAAATCAGCTTTAGTGCTCTCAGAAGCTCAAAAACAGTGTTTCTGAGCATTGAATCTCTAAACTAACATTTTTCTGCAAAAAAGCTCTAACTGATGAAAATCAGCTTTTAGTGCTCTCAGAAGCTCAAAAACAGTGTTTCTGAGCATTGAAGCTCTAACCTAACTTTCTCTGCAAAAAAGCTCTAACTGATGAAAATCAGCTTTTAGTGCTCTCAGAAGCTCAAAAAGAGTGTTTCTGAGCATTGAAGCTCTAACCTAACATTTTCTGCAAAAAAGCTCTAACTGATGAAAATCAGCTTTTAGTGCTCTCAGAAGCTCAAAAACAGTGTTTCTGAGCATTGAAGCTCTAACCTAACTTTCTCTGCAAAAACGCTCTAACTGATGAAAATCAGCTTTTAGTGCTCTCAGAAGCTCAAAAACAGTGTTTCTGAGCATTGAAGCTCTAACCTAACTTTCTCTGCTAAAAAGCTCTAACTGATGAAAAACTGTCTTCTGCTTTGCAAATTACATGAGAATTCATGAGAAAGAAAAAAATTTCATGTACTTGAGTTTTTCTCTTAAAACTGCATTAAGCACCTTTCTCTCACTGAGAAAGAAGCTTTTCAGCATCTGTGGCCTTGGATTCTTTTCATTTGCTTAGTTGCACTAACACAGCTTTTAGTGCTATCAGAAGCTCAAAAACAGTGTTTCTGAGCATTGAATCTCTAACCTAACATTTTCTGCAAAAAAGCTCTAACTGATGAAAATCAGCTTTTAGTGCTCTCAGAAGCTCAAAAACAGTGTTTCTGAGCATTGAAGCTCTAACCTAACTTTCTCTGTAAAAAAGCTCTAACTGATGAAAATCAGCTTTTAGTGCTCTCAGAAGCTCAAAAACAGTGTTTCTGAGCATTGAAGCTCTAACCTAACTTTCTCTGCAAAAAAGCTCTAACTGCTGAAAATCAGCTTTTAGTGCTCTCAGAAGCTCAAAAACAGTGTTTCTGAGCATTGAAGCTCTAACCTAACTTTCTCTGCAAAAAAGCTCTAACTGCTGAAAATCAGCTTTTAGTCCTCTCAGAAGCTCAAAAACAGTGTTTCTGAGCATTGAAGCTCTAATCTAACTTTCTCTGCAAAAAAGCTCTAACTGATGAAAATCTGTCTTCTGCTTTGCAAATTACATGAGAATTCATGAGAAAGAAGCAAATTTCTTGTACTTGAGTTTTTCTCTTAAAACTGCATTAAGCACCTTTCTCTCACTGAGAAAGAAGCTTTTCAGCATCTGTGGCCTTGGATTCTTTTCATTTGCTTAGTTGCACTAACACAGCTTTTAGTGCTCTCAGAAGCTCAAAAACAGTGTTTCTGAGCATTGAAGCTCTAACCTAACTTTCTCTGCTAAAAAGCTCTAACTGATGAAAATCTGTCTTCTGCTTTGCAAATTACATGAGAATTCATGAGAAAGAAAAAAATTTCATGTACTTGAGTTTTTCTCTTAAAACTGCATTAAGCACCTTTCTCTCACTGAGAAAGAAGCTTTTCAGCATCTGTGGCCTTGGATTCTTTTCATTTGCTTAGTTGCACTAACACAGCTTTTAGTGCTCTCAGAAGCTCAAAAACAGTGTTTCTGAGCATTGAATCTCTAACCTAACATTTTCTGCAAAAAAGCTCTAACTGATGAAAATCAGCTTTTAGTGCTCTCAGAAGCTCAAAAACAGTGTTTCTGAGCATTGAAGCTCTAACCTAACTTTCTCTGCAAAAAAGCTCTAACTGATGAAAATCAGCTTTTAGTGCTCTCAGAAGCTCAAAAACAGTGTTTCTGAGCATTGAAGCTCTAACCTAACTTTCTCTGCAAAAAAGCTCTAACTGATGAAAATCTGTCTTCTGCTTTCCAAATTACATGAGAATTCATGAGAAAGAAGCAAATTTCTTGTACTTGAGTTTTTCTTTTAAAACTGCATTAAGCACCTTTCTCTCACTGAGAAAGAAGCTTTTCAGCATCTGTGTCCTTGGATTCTTTTCATTTGCTTAGTTGCACTAACACAGCTTTTAGTGCTCTCAGAAGCTCAAAAACAGTGTTTCTGAGCATTGAAGCTCTAACCTAACTTTCTCTGCAAAAAAGCTCTAACTGATGAAAATCAGCTTTTAGTGCTCTCAGAAGCTCAAAAAGAGTGTTTCTGAGCATTGAAGCTCTAACCTAACATTTTCTGCAAAAAAGCTCTAACTGATGAAAATCAGCTTTTAGTGCTCTCAGAAGCTCAAAAACAGTGTTTCTGAGCATTGAATCTCTAACCTAACATTTTCTGCAAAAAAGCTCTAACTGATGAAATTCAGCTTTTAGTGCTCTCAGAAGCTCAAAAACAGTGTTTCTGAGCATTGAAGCTCTAACCTAACATTTACTAGAAAAAAGCTCTAACTGATGAAAATCAGCTTTTAGTGCTCTCAGAAGCTCAAAAACAGTGTTTCTGAGCATTGAAGCTCTAACCTAACTTTCTCTGCAAAAAAGCTCTAACTGATGAAAATCTGTCTTCTGCTTTCAAAATTACATGAGAATTCATGAGAAAGAAGCAAATTTCTTGTACTTGAGTTTTTCTTTTAAAACTGCATTAAGCACCTTTCTCTCACTGAGAAAGAAGCTTTTCAGCATCTGTGTCCTTGGATTCTTTTCATTTGCTTAGTTGCACTAACACAGCTTTTAGTGCTCTCAGAAGCTCAAAAACAGTGTTTCTGAGCATTGAAGCTCTAACCTAACTTTCTCTGCAAAAAAGCTCTAACTGATGAAAATCAGCTTTTAGTGCTCTCAGAAGCTCAAAAACAGTGTTTCTGAGCATTGAATCTCTAACCTAACATTTTTCTGCAAAAAAGCTCTAATTGATGAAAATCAGCTTTTAGTGCTCTCAGAAGCTCAAAAACAGTGTTTCTGAGCATTGAAGCTCTAACCTAACTTTCTCTGCTAAAAAGCTCTAACTGATGAAAATCTGTCTTCTGCTTTGCAAATTACATGAGAATTCATGAGAAAGAAAAAAATTTCATGTACTTGAGTTTTTCTCTTAAAACTGCATTAAGCACCTTTCTCTCACTGAGAAAGAAGCTTTTCAGCATCTGTGGCCTTGGATTCTTTTCATTTGCTTAGTTGCACTAACACAGCTTTTAGTGCTCTCAGAAGCTCAAAAACAGTGTTTCTGAGCATTGAATCTCTAACCTAACATTTTCTGCAAAAAAGCTCTAACTGATGAAAATCAGCTTTTAGTGCTCTCAGAAGCTCAAAAACAGTGTTTCTGAGCATTGAAGCTCTAACCTAACTTTCTCTGCAAAAAAGCTCTAACTGATGAAAATCTGTCTTCTGCTTTCCAAATTACATGAGAATTCATGAGAAAGAAGCAAATTTCTTGTACTTGAGTTTTTCTTTTAAAACTGCATTAAGCACCTTTCTCTCACTGAGAAAGAAGCTTTTCAGCATCTGTGTCCTTGGATTCTTTTCATTTGCTTAGTTGCACTAACACAGCTTTTAGTGCTCTCAGAAGCTCAAAAACAGTGTTTCTGAGCATTGAAGCTCTAACCTAACTTTCTCTGCAAAAAAGCTCTAACTGATGAAAATCAGCTTTAGTGCTCTCAGAAGCTCAAAAACAGTGTTTCTGAGCATTGAATCTCTAAACTAACATTTTTCTGCAAAAAAGCTCTAACTGATGAAAATCAGCTTTTAGTGCTCTCAGAAGCTCAAAAACAGTGTTTCTGAGCATTGAAGCTCTAACCTAACTTTCTCTGCAAAAAAGCTCTAACTGATGAAAATCAGCTTTTAGTGCTCTCAGAAGCTCAAAAAGAGTGTTTCTGAGCATTGAAGCTCTAACCTAACATTTTCTGCAAAAAAGCTCTAACTGATGAAAATCAGCTTTTAGTGCTCTCAGAAGCTCAAAAACAGTGTTTCTGAGCATTGAAGCTCTAACCTAACTTTCTCTGCAAAAACGCTCTAACTGATGAAAATCAGCTTTTAGTGCTCTCAGAAGCTCAAATACAGTGTTTCTGAGCATTGAAGCTCTAACCTAACTTTCTCTGCTAAAAAGCTTTAACTGATGAAAATCTGTCTTCTGCTTTGCAAATTACATGAGAATTCATGAGAAAGAAAAAAATTTCATGTACTTGAGTTTTTCTCTTAAAACTGCATTAAGCACCTTTCTCTCACTGAGAAAGAAGCTTGTCAGCATCTGTGGCCTTGGATTCTTTTCATTTGCTTAGTTGCACTAACACAGCTTTTAGTGCTATCAGAAGCTCAAAAACAGTGTTTCTGAGCATTGAATCTCTAAACTAACATTTTTCTGCAAAAAAGCTCTAACTGATGAAAATCAGCTTTTAGTGCTCTCAGAAGCTCAAAAACAGTGTTTCTGAGCATTGAAGCTCTAACCTAACTTTCTCTGCAAAAAAGCTCTAACTGATGAAAATCAGCTTTTAGTGCTCTCAGAAGCTCAAAAAGAGTGTTTCTGAGCATTGAAGCTCTAACCTAACATTTTCTGCAAAAAAGCTCTAACTGATGAAAATCAGCTTTTAGTGCTCTCAGAAGCTCAAAAACAGTGTTTCTGAGCATTGAAGCTCTAACCTAACTTTCTCTGCAAAAACGCTCTAACTGATGAAAATCAGCTTTTAGTGCTCTCAGAAGCTCAAAAACAGTGTTTCTGAGCATTGAATCTCTAACCTAACATTTTTCTGCAAAAAAGCTCTAACTGATGAAAATCAGCTTTTAGTGCTCTCAGAAGCTCAAAAACAGTGTTTCTGAGCATTGAAGCTCTAACCTAACTTTCTCTGCAAAAACGCTCTAACTGATGAAAATCAGCTTTTAGTGCTCTCAGAAGCTCAAATACAGTGTTTCTGAGCATTGAAGCTCTAACCTAACTTTCTCTGCTAAAAAGCTCTAACTGATGAAAATCTGTCTTCTGCTTTGCAAATTACATGAGAATTCATGAGAAAGAAAAAAATTTCATGTACTTGAGTTTTTCTCTTAAAACTGCATTAAGCACCTTTCTCTCACTGAGAAATAAGCTTTTCAGCATCTGTGGCCTTGGATTTTTTTCATTTGCTTAGTTGCACTAACACAGCTTTTAGTGCTATCAGAAGCTCAAAAACAGTGTTTCTGAGCATTGAATCTCTAACCTAACATTTTCTGCAAAAAAGCTCTAACTGATGAAAATCAGCTTTTAGTGCTCTCAGAAGCTCAAAAAGAGTGTTTCTGAGCATTGAAGCTCTAACCTAACATTTTCTGCAAAAAAGCTCTAACTGATGAAAATCAGCTTTTAGTGCTCTCAGAAGCTCAAAAACAGTGTTTCTGAGCATTGAAGCTCTAACCTAACTTTCTCTGCAAAAAAGCTCTAACTGATGAAAATCAGCTTTTAGTGCTCTCAGAAGCTCAAAAACAGTGTTTCTGAGCATTGAATCTCTAACCTAACATTTTTCTGCAAAAAAGCTCTAACTGATGAAAATCAGCTTTTAGTGCTCTCAGAAGCTCAAAAACAGTGTTTCTGAGCATTGAAGCTCTAACCTAACTTTCTCTGCAAAAAAGCTCTGATGAAAATCTGTCTTCTGCTTTGCAAATTACATGAGAATTCATGAGAAAGAAACAAATTTCATGTACTTGAGTTTTTCTCTTAAAACTGCATTAAGCACCTTTCTTTCACTGAGAAAGAAGCTTTTCAGCATCTGTGGCCTTGGATTGTTTTCATTTGCTTAGTTGCACTAACACAGCTTTTAGTGCTCTCAGAAGCTCAAAAACAGTGTTTCTGAGCATTGAAGCTCTAACCTAACTTTCTCTGCTAAAAAGCTCTAACTGATGAAAATCTGTCTTCTGCTTTGCAAATTACATGAGAATTCATGAGAAAGAAGCAAATTTCTTGTACTTGAGTTTTTCTCTTAAAACTGCATTAAGCACCATTCTCTCACTGAGAAAGAAGCTTTTCAGCATCTGTGGCCTTGGATTCTTTTCATTTGCTTAGTTGCACTAACACAGCTTTTAGTGCTCTCAGAAGCTCAAAAACAGTGTTTCTGAGCATTGAAGCTCTAACCTAACTTTCTCTGCAAAAAAGCTCTAACTGATGAAAATCAGCTTTTAGTGCTCTCAGAAGCTCAAAAACAGTGTTTCTGAGCATTGAATCTCTAACCTAACATTTTTCTGCAAAAAAGCTCTAACTGATGAAAATCAGCTTTTAGTGCTCTCAGAAGCTCAAAAACAGTGTTTCTGAGCATTGAAGCTCTAACCTAACTTTCTCTGCAAAAAAGCTCTAACTGATGAAAATCTGTCTTCTGCTTTGCAAATTACATGAGAATTCATGAGAAAGAAACAAATTTCATGTACTTGAGTTTTTCTCTTAAAACTGCATTAAGCACCTTTCTTTCACTGAGAAAGAAGCTTTTCAGCATCTGTGGCCTTGGATTCTTTTCATTTGCTTAGTTGCACTAACACAGCTTTTAGTGCTCTCAGAAGCTCAAAAACAGTGTTTCTGAGCATTGAATCTCTAACCTAACATTTTCTGCAAAAAAGCTCTAACTGATGAAAATCAGCTTTTAGTGCTCTCAGAAGCTCAAAAACAGTGTTTCTGAGCATTGAAGCTCTAACCTAACATTTTCTGCAAAAAAGCTCTAACTGATGAAAATCAGCTTTTAGTGCTCTCAGAAGCTCAAAAACAGTGTTTCTGAGCATTGAAGCTCTAACCTAAGTTTCTCTGCAAAAAAGCTCTAACTGATGAAAATCAGCTTTTAGTGCTCTCAGAAGCTCAAAAACAGTGTTTCTGAGCATTGAAGCTCTAACCTAACTTTCTCTGCAAAAAAGCTCTAACTGATGAAAATCTGTCTTCTGCTTTGCAAATTACATGAGAATTCATGAGAAAGAAGCAAATTTCTTGTACTTGAGTTTTTCTCTTAAAACTGCATTAAGCACCATTCTCTCACTGAGAAAGAAGCTTTTCAGCATCTGTGGCCTTGGATTCTTTTCATTTGCTTAGTTGCACTAACACAGCTTTTAGTGCTCTCAGAAGCTCAAAAACAGTGTTTCTGAGCATTGAAGCTCTAACCTAACTTTCTCTGCAAAAAAGCTCTAACTGATGAAAATCAGCTTTTAGTGCTCTCAGAAGCTCAAAAACAGTGTTTCTGAGCATTGAATCTCTAACCTAACATTTTTCTGCAAAAAAGCTCTAACTGATGAAAATCAGCTTTTAGTGCTCTCAGAAGCTCAAAAACAGTGTTTCTGAGCATTGAAGCTCTAACCTAACTTTCTCTGCAAAAAAGCTCTAACTGATGAAAATCTGTCTTCTGCTTTGCAAATTACATGAGAATTCATGAGAAAGAAAAAAATTTCATGTACTTGAGTTTTTCTCTTAAAACTGCATTAAGCACCTTTCTCTCACTGAGAAAGAAGCTTTTCAGCATCTGTGGCCTTGGATTCTTTTCATTTGCTTAGTTGCACTAACACAGCTTTTAGTGCTCTCAGAAGCTCAAAAACAGTGTTTCTGAGCATTGAAGCTCTAACCTAACTTTCTCTGCTAAAAAGCTCTAACTGATGAAAATCTGTCTTCTGCTTTGCAAATTACATGAGAATTCATGAGAAAGAAAAAAATTTCATGTACTTGAGTTTTTCTCTTAAAACTGCATTAAGCACCTTTCTCTCACTGAGAAAGAAGCTTTTCAGCATCTGTGGCCTTGGATTCTTTTCATTTGCTTAGTTGCACTAACACAGCTTTTAGTGCTCTCAGAAGCTCAAAAACAGTGTTTCTGAGCATTGAATCTCTAACCTAACATTTTCTGCAAAAAAGCTCTAACTGATGAAAATCAGCTTTTAGTGCTCTCAGAAGCTCAAAAACAGTGTTTCTGAGCATTGAAGCTCTAACCTAACTTTCTCTGCAAAAAAGCTCTAACTGATGAAAATCTGTCTTCTGCTTTCAAAATTACATGAGAATTCATGAGAAAGAAGCAAATTTCTTGTACTTGAGTTTTTCTTTTAAAACTGCATTAAGCACCTTTCTCTCACTGAGAAAGAAGCTTTTCAGCATCTGTGGCCTTGGATTCTTTTCATTTGCTTAGTTGCACTAACACAGCTTTTAGTGCTCTCAGAAGCTCAAAAACAGTGTTTCTGAGCATTGAAGCTCTAACCTAACTTTCTCTGCAAAAAAGCTCTAACTGATGAAAATCAGCTTTTAGTGCTCTCAGAAGCTCAAAAACAGTGTTTCTGAGCATTGAATCTCTAACCTAACATTTTTCTGCAAAAAAGCTCTAATTGATGAAAATCAGCTTTTAGTGCTCTCAGAAGCTCAAAAACAGTGTTTCTGAGCATTGAAGCTCTAACCTAACTTTCTCTGCTAAAAAGCTCTAACTGATGAAAATCTGTCTTCTGCTTTGCAAATTACATGAGAATTCATGAGAAAGAAAAAAATTTCATGTACTTGAGTTTTTCTCTTAAAACTGCATTAAGCACCTTTCTCTCACTGAGAAAGAAGCTTTTCAGCATCTGTGGCCTTGGATTCTTTTCATTTGCTTAGTTGCACTAACACAGCTTTTAGTGCTCTCAGAAGCTCAAAAACAGTGTTTCTGAGCATTGAATCTCTAACCTAACATTTTCTGCAAAAAAGCTCTAACTGATGAAAATCAGCTTTTAGTGCTCTCAGAAGCTCAAAAACAGTGTTTCTGAGCATTGAAGCTCTAACCTAACTTTCTCTGCAAAAAAGCTCTAACTGATGAAAATCAGCTTTTAGTGCTCTCAGAAGCTCAAAAACAGTGTTTCTGAGCATTGAAGCTCTAACCTAACTTTCTCTGCAAAAAAGCTCTAACTGATGAAAATCTGTCTTCTGCTTTCCAAATTACATGAGAATTCATGAGAAAGAAGCAAATTTCTTGTACTTGAGTTTTTCTTTTAAAACTGCATTAAGCACCTTTCTCTCACTGAGAAAGAAGCTTTTCAGCATCTGTGTCCTTGGATTCTTTTCATTTGCTTAGTTGCACTAACACAGCTTTTAGTGCTCTCAGAAGCTCAAAAACAGTGTTTCTGAGCATTGAAGCTCTAACCTAACTTTCTCTGCAAAAAAGCTCTAACTGATGAAAATCAGCTTTAGTGCTCTCAGAAGCTCAAAAACAGTGTTTCTGAGCATTGAATCTCTAAACTAACATTTTTCTGCAAAAAAGCTCTAACTGATGAAAATCAGCTTTTAGTGCTCTCAGAAGCTCAAAAACAGTGTTTCTGAGCATTGAAGCTCTAACCTAACTTTCTCTGCAAAAAAGCTCTAACTGATGAAAATCAGCTTTTAGTGCTCTCAGAAGCTCAAAAAGAGTGTTTCTGAGCATTGAAGCTCTAACCTAACATTTTCTGCAAAAAAGCTCTAACTGATGAAAATCAGCTTTTAGTGCTCTCAGAAGCTCAAAAACAGTGTTTCTGAGCATTGAAGCTCTAACCTAACTTTCTCTGCAAAAACGCTCTAACTGATGAAAATCAGCTTTTAGTGCTCTCAGAAGCTCAAATACAGTGTTTCTGAGCATTGAAGCTCTAACCTAACTTTCTCTGCTAAAAAGCTTTAACTGATGAAAATCTGTCTTCTGCTTTGCAAATTACATGAGAATTCATGAGAAAGAAAAAAATTTCATGTACTTGAGTTTTTCTCTTAAAACTGCATTAAGCACCTTTCTCTCACTGAGAAAGAAGCTTGTCAGCATCTGTGGCCTTGGATTCTTTTCATTTGCTTAGTTGCACTAACACAGCTTTTAGTGCTATCAGAAGCTCAAAAACAGTGTTTCTGAGCATTGAATCTCTAAACTAACATTTTTCTGCAAAAAAGCTCTAACTGATGAAAATCAGCTTTTAGTGCTCTCAGAAGCTCAAAAACAGTGTTTCTGAGCATTGAAGCTCTAACCTAACTTTCTCTGCAAAAAAGCTCTAACTGATGAAAATCAGCTTTTAGTGCTCTCAGAAGCTCAAAAAGAGTGTTTCTGAGCATTGAAGCTCTAACCTAACATTTTCTGCAAAAAAGCTCTAACTGATGAAAATCAGCTTTTAGTGCTCTCAGAAGCTCAAAAACAGTGTTTCTGAGCATTGAAGCTCTAACCTAACTTTCTCTGCAAAAACGCTCTAACTGATGAAAATCAGCTTTTAGTGCTCTCAGAAGCTCAAAAACAGTGTTTCTGAGCATTGAATCTCTAACCTAACATTTTTCTGCAAAAAAGCTCTAACTGATGAAAATCAGCTTTTAGTGCTCTCAGAAGCTCAAAAACAGTGTTTCTGAGCATTGAAGCTCTAACCTAACTTTCTCTGCAAAAACGCTCTAACTGATGAAAATCAGCTTTTAGTGCTCTCAGAAGCTCAAATACAGTGTTTCTGAGCATTGAAGCTCTAACCTAACTTTCTCTGCTAAAAAGCTCTAACTGATGAAAATCTGTCTTCTGCTTTGCAAATTACATGAGAATTCATGAGAAAGAAAAAAATTTCATGTACTTGAGTTTTTCTCTTAAAACTGCATTAAGCACCTTTCTCTCACTGAGAAATAAGCTTTTCAGCATCTGTGGCCTTGGATTCTTTTCATTTGCTTAGTTGCACTAACACAGCTTTTAGTGCTATCAGAAGCTCAAAAACAGTGTTTCTGAGCATTGAATCTCTAACCTAACATTTTCTGCAAAAAAGCTCTAACTGATGAAAATCAGCTTTTAGTGCTCTCAGAAGCTCAAAAAGAGTGTTTCTGAGCATTGAAGCTCTAACCTAACATTTTCTGCAAAAAAGCTCTAACTGATGAAAATCAGCTTTTAGTGCTCTCAGAAGCTCAAAAACAGTGTTTCTGAGCATTGAAGCTCTAACCTAACTTTCTCTGCAAAAAAGCTCTAACTGATGAAAATCAGCTTTTAGTGCTCTCAGAAGCTCAAAAACAGTGTTTCTGAGCATTGAATCTCTAACCTAACATTTTTCTGCAAAAAAGCTCTAACTGATGAAAATCAGCTTTTAGTGCTCTCAGAAGCTCAAAAACAGTGTTTCTGAGCATTGAAGCTCTAACCTAACTTTCTCTGCAAAAAAGCTCTGATGAAAATCTGTCTTCTGCTTTGCAAATTACATGAGAATTCATGAGAAAGAAACAAATTTCATGTACTTGAGTTTTTCTCTTAAAACTGCATTAAGCACCTTTCTTTCACTGAGAAAGAAGCTTTTCAGCATCTGTGGCCTTGGATTGTTTTCATTTGCTTAGTTGCACTAACACAGCTTTTAGTGCTCTCAGAAGCTCAAAAACAGTGTTTCTGAGCATTGAAGCTCTAACCTAACTTTCTCTGCTAAAAAGCTCTAACTGATGAAAATCTGTCTTCTGCTTTGCAAATTACATGAGAATTCATGAGAAAGAAGCAAATTTCTTGTACTTGAGTTTTTCTCTTAAAACTGCATTAAGCACCATTCTCTCACTGAGAAAGAAGCTTTTCAGCATCTGTGGCCTTGGATTCTTTTCATTTGCTTAGTTGCACTAACACAGCTTTTAGTGCTCTCAGAAGCTCAAAAACAGTGTTTCTGAGCATTGAAGCTCTAACCTAACTTTCTCTGCAAAAAAGCTCTAACTGATGAAAATCAGCTTTTAGTGCTCTCAGAAGCTCAAAAACAGTGTTTCTGAGCATTGAATCTCTAACCTAACATTTTTCTGCAAAAAAGCTCTAACTGATGAAAATCAGCTTTTAGTGCTCTCAGAAGCTCAAAAACAGTGTTTCTGAGCATTGAAGCTCTAACCTAACTTTCTCTGCAAAAAAGCTCTAACTGATGAAAATCTGTCTTCTGCTTTGCAAATTACATGAGAATTCATGAGAAAGAAACAAATTTCATGTACTTGAGTTTTTCTCTTAAAACTGCATTAAGCACCTTTCTTTCACTGAGAAAGAAGCTTTTCAGCATCTGTGGCCTTGGATTCTTTTCATTTGCTTAGTTGCACTAACACAGCTTTTAGTGCTCTCAGAAGCTCAAAAACAGTGTTTCTGAGCATTGAATCTCTAACCTAACATTTTCTGCAAAAAAGCTCTAACTGATGAAAATCAGCTTTTAGTGCTCTCAGAAGCTCAAAAACAGTGTTTCTGAGCATTGAAGCTCTAACCTAACATTTTCTGCAAAAAAGCTCTAACTGATGAAAATCAGCTTTTAGTGCTCTCAGAAGCTCAAAAACAGTGTTTCTGAGCATTGAAGCTCTAACCTAAGTTTCTCTGCAAAAAAGCTCTAACTGATGAAAATCAGCTTTTAGTGCTCTCAGAAGCTCAAAAACAGTGTTTCTGAGCATTGAAGCTCTAACCTAACTTTCTCTGCAAAAAAGCTCTAACTGATGAAAATCTGTCTTCTGCTTTGCAAATTACATGAGAATTCATGAGAAAGAAGCAAATTTCTTGTACTTGAGTTTTTCTCTTAAAACTGCATTAAGCACCATTCTCTCACTGAGAAAGAAGCTTTTCAGCATCTGTGGCCTTGGATTCTTTTCATTTGCTTAGTTGCACTAACACAGCTTTTAGTGCTCTCAGAAGCTCAAAAACAGTGTTTCTGAGCATTGAAGCTCTAACCTAACTTTCTCTGCAAAAAAGCTCTAACTGATGAAAATCAGCTTTTAGTGCTCTCAGAAGCTCAAAAACAGTGTTTCTGAGCATTGAATCTCTAACCTAACATTTTTCTGCAAAAAAGCTCTAACTGATGAAAATCAGCTTTTAGTGCTCTCAGAAGCTCAAAAACAGTGTTTCTGAGCATTGAAGCTCTAACCTAACTTTCTCTGCAAAAAAGCTCTAACTGATGAAAATCTGTCTTCTGCTTTGCAAATTACATGAGAATTCATGAGAAAGAAAAAAATTTCATGTACTTGAGTTTTTCTCTTAAAACTGCATTAAGCACCTTTCTCTCACTGAGAAAGAAGCTTTTCAGCATCTGTGGCCTTGGATTCTTTTCATTTGCTTAGTTGCACTAACACAGCTTTTAGTGCTCTCAGAAGCTCAAAAACAGTGTTTCTGAGCATTGAAGCTCTAACCTAACTTTCTCTGCTAAAAAGCTCTAACTGATGAAAATCTGTCTTCTGCTTTGCAAATTACATGAGAATTCATGAGAAAGAAAAAAATTTCATGTACTTGAGTTTTTCTCTTAAAACTGCATTAAGCACCTTTCTCTCACTGAGAAAGAAGCTTTTCAGCATCTGTGGCCTTGGATTCTTTTCATTTGCTTAGTTGCACTAACACAGCTTTTAGTGCTCTCAGAAGCTCAAAAACAGTGTTTCTGAGCATTGAATCTCTAACCTAACATTTTCTGCAAAAAAGCTCTAACTGATGAAAATCAGCTTTTAGTGCTCTCAGAAGCTCAAAAACAGTGTTTCTGAGCATTGAAGCTCTAACCTAACTTTCTCTGCAAAAAAGCTCTAACTGATGAAAATCTGTCTTCTGCTTTCAAAATTACATGAGAATTCATGAGAAAGAAGCAAATTTCTTGTACTTGAGTTTTTCTTTTAAAACTGCATTAAGCACCTTTCTCTCACTGAGAAAGAAGCTTTTCAGCATCTGTGGCCTTGGATTCTTTTCATTTGCTTAGTTGCACTAACACAGCTTTTAGTGCTCTCAGAAGCTCAAAAACAGTGTTTCTGAGCATTGAAGCTCTAACCTAACTTTCTCTGCAAAAAAGCTCTAACTGATGAAAATCAGCTTTTAGTGCTCTCAGAAGCTCAAAAACAGTGTTTCTGAGCATTGAATCTCTAACCTAACATTTTTCTGCAAAAAAGCTCTAATTGATGAAAATCAGCTTTTAGTGCTCTCAGAAGCTCAAAAACAGTGTTTCTGAGCATTGAAGCTCTAACCTAACTTTCTCTGCTAAAAAGCTCTAACTGATGAAAATCTGTCTTCTGCTTTGCAAATTACATGAGAATTCATGAGAAAGAAAAAAATTTCATGTACTTGAGTTTTTCTCTTAAAACTGCATTAAGCACCTTTCTCTCACTGAGAAAGAAGCTTTTCAGCATCTGTGGCCTTGGATTCTTTTCATTTGCTTAGTTGCACTAACACAGCTTTTAGTGCTCTCAGAAGCTCAAAAACAGTGTTTCTGAGCATTGAATCTCTAACCTAACATTTTCTGCAAAAAAGCTCTAACTGATGAAAATCAGCTTTTAGTGCTCTCAGAAGCTCAAAAACAGTGTTTCTGAGCATTGAAGCTCTAACCTAACTTTCTCTGCAAAAAAGCTCTAACTGATGAAAATCAGCTTTTAGTGCTCTCAGAAGCTCAAAAACAGTGTTTCTGAGCATTGAAGCTCTAACCTAACTTTCTCTGCAAAAAAGCTCTAACTGATGAAAATCTGTCTTCTGCTTTCCAAATTACATGAGAATTCATGAGAAAGAAGCAAATTTCTTGTACTTGAGTTTTTCTTTTAAAACTGCATTAAGCACCTTTCTCTCACTGAGAAAGAAGCTTTTCAGCATCTGTGTCCTTGGATTCTTTTCATTTGCTTAGTTGCACTAACACAGCTTTTAGTGCTCTCAGAAGCTCAAAAACAGTGTTTCTGAGCATTGAAGCTCTAACCTAACTTTCTCTGCAAAAAAGCTCTAACTGATGAAAATCAGCTTTAGTGCTCTCAGAAGCTCAAAAACAGTGTTTCTGAGCATTGAATCTCTAAACTAACATTTTTCTGCAAAAAAGCTCTAACTGATGAAAATCAGCTTTTAGTGCTCTCAGAAGCTCAAAAACAGTGTTTCTGAGCATTGAAGCTCTAACCTAACTTTCTCTGCAAAAAAGCTCTAACTGATGAAAATCAGCTTTTAGTGCTCTCAGAAGCTCAAAAAGAGTGTTTCTGAGCATTGAAGCTCTAACCTAACATTTTCTGCAAAAAAGCTCTAACTGATGAAAATCAGCTTTTAGTGCT
Source organism: Acrossocheilus fasciatus (assembly GCA_036784905.1). Taxonomy (NCBI): domain Eukaryota; kingdom Metazoa; phylum Chordata; class Actinopteri; order Cypriniformes; family Cyprinidae; genus Acrossocheilus; species Acrossocheilus fasciatus. The sequence continues at coordinate 30,969,731 of CM071959.1, forward strand.
CTCAGAAGCTCAAAAACAGTGTTTCTGAGCATTGAAGCTCTAACCTAACTTTCTCTGCAAAAACGCTCTAACTGATGAAAATCAGCTTTTAGTGCTCTCAGAAGCTCAAATACAGTGTTTCTGAGCATTGAAGCTCTAACCTAACTTTCTCTGCTAAAAAGCTTTAACTGATGAAAATCTGTCTTCTGCTTTGCAAATTACATGAGAATTCATGAGAAAGAAAAAAATTTCATGTACTTGAGTTTTTCTCTTAAAACTGCATTAAGCACCTTTCTCTCACTGAGAAAGAAGCTTTTCAGCATCTGTGGCCTTTGGATTCTTTTCATTTGCTTAGTTGCACTAACACAGCTTTTAGTGCTATCAGAAGCTCAAAAACAGTGTTTCTGAGCATTGAATCTCTAAACTAACATTTTTCTGCAAAAAAGCTCTAACTGATGAAAATCAGCTTTTAGTGCTCTCAGAAGCTCAAAAACAGTGTTTCTGAGCATTGAAGCTCTAACCTAACTTTCTCTGCAAAAAAGCTCTAACTGATGAAAATCAGCTTTTAGTGCTCTCAGAAGCTCAAAAAGAGTGTTTCTGAGCATTGAAGCTCTAACCTAACATTTTCTGCAAAAAAGCTCTAACTGATGAAAATCAGCTTTTAGTGCTCTCAGAAGCTCAAAAACAGTGTTTCTGAGCATTGAAGCTCTAACCTAACTTTCTCTGCAAAAACGCTCTAACTGATGAAAATCAGCTTTTAGTGCTCTCAGAAGCTCAAAAACAGTGTTTCTGAGCATTGAATCTCTAACCTAACATTTTTCTGCAAAAAAGCTCTAACTGATGAAAATCAGCTTTTAGTGCTCTCAGAAGCTCAAAAACAGTGTTTCTGAGCATTGAAGCTCTAACCTAACTTTCTCTGCAAAAACGCTCTAACTGATGAAAATCAGCTTTTAGTGCTCTCAGAAGCTCAAATACAGTGTTTCTGAGCATTGAAGCTCTAACCTAACTTTCTCTGCTAAAAAGCTCTAACTGATGAAAATCTGTCTTCTGCTTTGCAAATTACATGAGAATTCATGAGAAAGAAAAAAATTTCATGTACTTGAGTTTTTCTCTTAAAACTGCATTAAGCACCTTTCTCTCACTGAGAAAGAAGCTTTTCAGCATCTGTGGCCTTGGATTCTTTTCATTTGCTTAGTTGCACTAACACAGCTTTTAGTGCTATCAGAAGCTCAAAAACAGTGTTTCTGAGCATTGAATCTCTAACCTAACATTTTCTGCAAAAAAGCTCTAACTGATGAAAATCAGCTTTTAGTGCTCTCAGAAGCTCAAAAAGAGTGTTTCTGAGCATTGAAGCTCTAACCTAACATTTTCTGCAAAAAAGCTCTAACTGATGAAAATCAGCTTTTAGTGCTCTCAGAAGCTCAAAAACAGTGTTTCTGAGCATTGAAGCTCTAACCTAACTTTCTCTGCAAAAAAGCTCTAACTGATGAAAATCAGCTTTTAGTGCTCTCAGAAGCTCAAAAACAGTGTTTCTGAGCATTGAATCTCTAACCTAACATTTTTCTGCAAAAAAGCTCTAACTGATGAAAATCAGCTTTTAGTGCTCTCAGAAGCTCAAAAACAGTGTTTCTGAGCATTGAAGCTCTAACCTAACTTTCTCTGCAAAAAAGCTCTAACTGATGAAAATCTGTCTTCTGCTTTGCAAATTACATGAGAATTCATGAGAAAGAAACAAATTTCATGTACTTGAGTTTTTCTCTTAAAACTGCATTAAGCACCTTTCTTTCACTGAGAAAGAAGCTTTTCAGCATCTGTGGCCTTGGATTGTTTTCATTTGCTTAGTTGCACTAACACAGCTTTTAGTGCTCTCAGAAGCTCAAAAACAGTGTTTCTGAGCATTGAAGCTCTAACCTAACTTTCTCTGCTAAAAAGCTCTAACTGATGAAAATCTGTCTTCTGCTTTGCAAATTACATGAGAATTCATGAGAAAGAAGCAAATTTCTTGTACTTGAGTTTTTCTCTTAAAACTGCATTAAGCACCATTCTCTCACTGAGAAAGAAGCTTTTCAGCATCTGTGGCCTTGGATTCTTTTCATTTGCTTAGTTGCACTAACACAGCTTTTAGTGCTCTCAGAAGCTCAAAAACAGTGTTTCTGAGCATTGAAGCTCTAACCTAACTTTCTCTGCAAAAAAGCTCTAACTGATGAAAATCAGCTTTTAGTGCTCTCAGAAGCTCAAAAACAGTGTTTCTGAGCATTGAATCTCTAACCTAACATTTTTCTGCAAAAAAGCTCTAACTGATGAAAATCTGTCTTCTGCTTTGCAAATTACATGAGAATTCATGAGAAAGAAACAAATTTCATGTACTTGAGTTTTTCTCTTAAAACTGCATTGAGCACCTTTCTCTCACTGAGAAAGAAGCTTTTCAGCATCTGTGGCCTTGGATTCTTTTCATTTGCTTAGTTGCACTAACACAGCTTTTAGTGCTCTCAGAAGCTCAAAAACAGTGTTTCTGAGCATTGAAGCTCTAACCTAACTTTCTCTGCTAAAAAGCTCTAACTGATGAAAATCTGTCTTCTGCTTTGCAAATTACATGAGAATTCATGAGAAAGAAGCAAATTTCTTGTACTTGAGTTTTTCTCTTAAAACTGCATTAAGCACCTTTCTCTCACTGAGAAAGAAGCTTTTCAGCATCTGTGGCCTTGGATTCTTTTCATTTGCTTAGTTGCACTAACACAGCTTTTAGTGCTCTCAGAAGCTCAAAAACAGTGTTTCTGAGCATTGAAGCTCTAACCTAACTTTCTCTGCTAAAAAGCTCTAACTGATGAAAATCTGTCTTCTGCTTTGCAAATTACATGAGAATTCATGAGAAAGAAAAAAATTTCATGTACTTGAGTTTTTCTCTTAAAACTGCATTAAGCACCTTTCTCTCACTGAGAAAGAAGCTTTTCAGCATCTGTGGCCTTGGATTCTTTTCATTTGCTTAGTTGCACTAACACAGCTTTTAGTGCTCTCAGAAGCTCAAAAACAGTGTTTCTGAGCATTGAATCTCTAACCTAACATTTTCTGCAAAAAAGCTCTAACTGATGAAAATCAGCTTTTAGTGCTCTCAGAAGCTCAAAAACAGTGTTTCTGAGCATTGAAGCTCTAACCTAACTTTCTCTGCAAAAAAGCTCTAACTGATGAAAATCTGTCTTCTGCTTTCAAAATTACATGAGAATTCATGAGAAAGAAGCAAATTTCTTGTACTTGAGTTTTTCTTTTAAAACTGCATTAAGCACCTTTCTCTCACTGAGAAAGAAGCTTTTCAGCATCTGTGGCCTTGGATTCTTTTCATTTGCTTAGTTGCACTAACACAGCTTTTAGTGCTCTCAGAAGCTCAAAAACAGTGTTTCTGAGCATTGAAGCTCTAACCTAACTTTCTCTGCAAAAAAGCTCTAACTGATGAAAATCAGCTTTTAGTGCTCTCAGAAGCTCAAAAACAGTGTTTCTGAGCATTGAATCTCTAACCTAACATTTTTCTGCAAAAAAGCTCTAATTGATGAAAATCAGCTTTTAGTGCTCTCAGAAGCTCAAAAACAGTGTTTCTGAGCATTGAAGCTCTAACCTAACTTTCTCTGCTAAAAAGCTCTAACTGATGAAAATCTGTCTTCTGCTTTGCAAATTACATGAGAATTCATGAGAAAGAAAAAAATTTCATGTACTTGAGTTTTTCTCTTAAAACTGCATTAAGCACCTTTCTCTCACTGAGAAAGAAGCTTTTCAGCATCTGTGGCCTTGGATTCTTTTCATTTGCTTAGTTGCACTAACACAGCTTTTAGTGCTCTCAGAAGCTCAAAAACAGTGTTTCTGAGCATTGAATCTCTAACCTAACATTTTCTGCAAAAAAGCTCTAACTGATGAAAATCAGCTTTTAGTGCTCTCAGAAGCTCAAAAACAGTGTTTCTGAGCATTGAAGCTCTAACCTAACTTTCTCTGCAAAAAAGCTCTAACTGATGAAAATCAGCTTTTAGTGCTCTCAGAAGCTCAAAAACAGTGTTTCTGAGCATTGAAGCTCTAACCTAACTTTCTCTGCAAAAAAGCTCTAACTGATGAAAATCTGTCTTCTGCTTTCCAAATTACATGAGAATTCATGAGAAAGAAGCAAATTTCTTGTACTTGAGTTTTTCTTTTAAAACTGCATTAAGCACCTTTCTCTCACTGAGAAAGAAGCTTTTCAGCATCTGTGTCCTTGGATTCTTTTCATTTGCTTAGTTGCACTAACACAGCTTTTAGTGCTCTCAGAAGCTCAAAAACAGTGTTTCTGAGCATTGAAGCTCTAACCTAACTTTCTCTGCAAAAAAGCTCTAACTGATGAAAATCAGCTTTAGTGCTCTCAGAAGCTCAAAAACAGTGTTTCTGAGCATTGAATCTCTAAACTAACATTTTTCTGCAAAAAAGCTCTAACTGATGAAAATCAGCTTTTAGTGCTCTCAGAAGCTCAAAAACAGTGTTTCTGAGCATTGAAGCTCTAACCTAACTTTCTCTGCAAAAAAGCTCTAACTGATGAAAATCAGCTTTTAGTGCTCTCAGAAGCTCAAAAAGAGTGTTTCTGAGCATTGAAGCTCTAACCTAACATTTTCTGCAAAAAAGCTCTAACTGATGAAAATCAGCTTTTAGTGCTCTCAGAAGCTCAAAAACAGTGTTTCTGAGCATTGAAGCTCTAACCTAACTTTCTCTGCAAAAACGCTCTAACTGATGAAAATCAGCTTTTAGTGCTCTCAGAAGCTCAAATACAGTGTTTCTGAGCATTGAAGCTCTAACCTAACTTTCTCTGCTAAAAAGCTTTAACTGATGAAAATCTGTCTTCTGCTTTGCAAATTACATGAGAATTCATGAGAAAGAAAAAAATTTCATGTACTTGAGTTTTTCTCTTAAAACTGCATTAAGCACCTTTCTCTCACTGAGAAAGAAGCTTTTCAGCATCTGTGGCCTTTGGATTCTTTTCATTTGCTTAGTTGCACTAACACAGCTTTTAGTGCTATCAGAAGCTCAAAAACAGTGTTTCTGAGCATTGAATCTCTAAACTAACATTTTTCTGCAAAAAAGCTCTAACTGATGAAAATCAGCTTTTAGTGCTCTCAGAAGCTCAAAAACAGTGTTTCTGAGCATTGAAGCTCTAACCTAACTTTCTCTGCAAAAAAGCTCTAACTGATGAAAATCAGCTTTTAGTGCTCTCAGAAGCTCAAAAAGAGTGTTTCTGAGCATTGAAGCTCTAACCTAACATTTTCTGCAAAAAAGCTCTAACTGATGAAAATCAGCTTTTAGTGCTCTCAGAAGCTCAAAAACAGTGTTTCTGAGCATTGAAGCTCTAACCTAACTTTCTCTGCAAAAACGCTCTAACTGATGAAAATCAGCTTTTAGTGCTCTCAGAAGCTCAAAAACAGTGTTTCTGAGCATTGAATCTCTAACCTAACATTTTTCTGCAAAAAAGCTCTAACTGATGAAAATCAGCTTTTAGTGCTCTCAGAAGCTCAAAAACAGTGTTTCTGAGCATTGAAGCTCTAACCTAACTTTCTCTGCAAAAACGCTCTAACTGATGAAAATCAGCTTTTAGTGCTCTCAGAAGCTCAAATACAGTGTTTCTGAGCATTGAAGCTCTAACCTAACTTTCTCTGCTAAAAAGCTCTAACTGATGAAAATCTGTCTTCTGCTTTGCAAATTACATGAGAATTCATGAGAAAGAAAAAAATTTCATGTACTTGAGTTTTTCTCTTAAAACTGCATTAAGCACCTTTCTCTCACTGAGAAAGAAGCTTTTCAGCATCTGTGGCCTTGGATTCTTTTCATTTGCTTAGTTGCACTAACACAGCTTTTAGTGCTATCAGAAGCTCAAAAACAGTGTTTCTGAGCATTGAATCTCTAACCTAACATTTTCTGCAAAAAAGCTCTAACTGATGAAAATCAGCTTTTAGTGCTCTCAGAAGCTCAAAAAGAGTGTTTCTGAGCATTGAAGCTCTAACCTAACATTTTCTGCAAAAAAGCTCTAACTGATGAAAATCAGCTTTTAGTGCTCTCAGAAGCTCAAAAACAGTGTTTCTGAGCATTGAAGCTCTAACCTAACTTTCTCTGCAAAAAAGCTCTAACTGATGAAAATCAGCTTTTAGTGCTCTCAGAAGCTCAAAAACAGTGTTTCTGAGCATTGAATCTCTAACCTAACATTTTTCTGCAAAAAAGCTCTAACTGATGAAAATCAGCTTTTAGTGCTCTCAGAAGCTCAAAAACAGTGTTTCTGAGCATTGAAGCTCTAACCTAACTTTCTCTGCAAAAAAGCTCTAACTGATGAAAATCTGTCTTCTGCTTTGCAAATTACATGAGAATTCATGAGAAAGAAACAAATTTCATGTACTTGAGTTTTTCTCTTAAAACTGCATTAAGCACCTTTCTTTCACTGAGAAAGAAGCTTTTCAGCATCTGTGGCCTTGGATTGTTTTCATTTGCTTAGTTGCACTAACACAGCTTTTAGTGCTCTCAGAAGCTCAAAAACAGTGTTTCTGAGCATTGAAGCTCTAACCTAACTTTCTCTGCTAAAAAGCTCTAACTGATGAAAATCTGTCTTCTGCTTTGCAAATTACATGAGAATTCATGAGAAAGAAGCAAATTTCTTGTACTTGAGTTTTTCTCTTAAAACTGCATTAAGCACCATTCTCTCACTGAGAAAGAAGCTTTTCAGCATCTGTGGCCTTGGATTCTTTTCATTTGCTTAGTTGCACTAACACAGCTTTTAGTGCTCTCAGAAGCTCAAAAACAGTGTTTCTGAGCATTGAAGCTCTAACCTAACTTTCTCTGCAAAAAAGCTCTAACTGATGAAAATCAGCTTTTAGTGCTCTCAGAAGCTCAAAAACAGTGTTTCTGAGCATTGAATCTCTAACCTAACATTTTTCTGCAAAAAAGCTCTAACTGATGAAAATCTGTCTTCTGCTTTGCAAATTACATGAGAATTCATGAGAAAGAAACAAATTTCATGTACTTGAGTTTTTCTCTTAAAACTGCATTAAGCACCTTTCTTTCACTGAGAAAGAAGCTTTTCAGCATCTGTGGCCTTGGATTGTTTTCATTTGCTTAGTTGCACTAACACAGCTTTTAGTGCTCTCAGAAGCTCAAAAACAGTGTTTCTGAGCATTGAAGCTCTAACCTAACTTTCTCTGCTAAAAAGCTCTAACTGATGAAAATCTGTCTTCTGCTTTGCAAATTACATGAGAATTCATGAGAAAGAAGCAAATTTCTTGTACTTGAGTTTTTCTCTTAAAACTGCATTAAGCACCATTCTCTCACTGAGAAAGAAGCTTTTCAGCATCTGTGGCCTTGGATTCTTTTCATTTGCTTAGTTGCACTAACACAGCTTTTAGTGCTCTCAGAAGCTCAAAAACAGTGTTTCTGAGCATTGAAGCTCTAACCTAACTTTCTCTGCAAAAAAGCTCTAACTGATGAAAATCAGCTTTTAGTGCTCTCAGAAGCTCAAAAACAGTGTTTCTGAGCATTGAATCTCTAACCTAACATTTTTCTGCAAAAAAGCTCTAACTGATGAAAATCAGCTTTTAGTGCTCTCAGAAGCTCAAAAACAGTGTTTCTGAGCATTGAAGCTCTAACCTAACTTTCTCTGCAAAAAAGCTCTAACTGATGAAAATCTGTCTTCTGCTTTGCAAATTACATGAGAATTCATGAGAAAGAAACAAATTTCATGTACTTGAGTTTTTCTCTTAAAACTGCATTAAGCACCTTTCTTTCACTGAGAAAGAAGCTTTTCAGCATCTGTGGCCTTGGATTCTTTTCATTTGCTTAGTTGCACTAACACAGCTTTTAGTGCTCTCAGAAGCTCAAAAACAGTGTTTCTGAGCATTGAATCTCTAACCTAACATTTTCTGCAAAAAAGCTCTAACTGATGAAAATCAGCTTTTAGTGCTCTCAGAAGCTCAAAAACAGTGTTTCTGAGCATTGAAGCTCTAACCTAACATTTTCTGCAAAAAAGCTCTAACTGATGAAAATCAGCTTTTAGTGCTCTCAGAAGCTCAAAAACAGTGTTTCTGAGCATTGAAGCTCTAACCTAAGTTTCTCTGCAAAAAAGCTCTAACTGATGAAAATCAGCTTTTAGTGCTCTCAGAAGCTCAAAAACAGTGTTTCTGAGCATTGAAGCTCTAACCTAACTTTCTCTGCAAAAAAGCTCTAACTGATGAAAATCTGTCTTCTGCTTTGCAAATTACATGAGAATTCATGAGAAAGAAGCAAATTTCTTGTACTTGAGTTTTTCTCTTAAAACTGCATTAAGCACCATTCTCTCACTGAGAAAGAAGCTTTTCAGCATCTGTGGCCTTGGATTCTTTTCATTTGCTTAGTTGCACTAACACAGCTTTTAGTGCTCTCAGAAGCTCAAAAACAGTGTTTCTGAGCATTGAAGCTCTAACCTAACTTTCTCTGCAAAAAAGCTCTAACTGATGAAAATCAGCTTTTAGTGCTCTCAGAAGCTCAAAAACAGTGTTTCTGAGCATTGAATCTCTAACCTAACATTTTTCTGCAAAAAAGCTCTAACTGATGAAAATCAGCTTTTAGTGCTCTCAGAAGCTCAAAAACAGTGTTTCTGAGCATTGAAGCTCTAACCTAACTTTCTCTGCAAAAAAGCTCTAACTGATGAAAATCTGTCTTCTGCTTTGCAAATTACATGAGAATTCATGAGAAAGAAAAAAATTTCATGTACTTGAGTTTTTCTCTTAAAACTGCATTAAGCACCTTTCTCTCACTGAGAAAGAAGCTTTTCAGCATCTGTGGCCTTGGATTCTTTTCATTTGCTTAGTTGCACTAACACAGCTTTTAGTGCTCTCAGAAGCTCAAAAACAGTGTTTCTGAGCATTGAAGCTCTAACCTAACTTTCTCTGCTAAAAAGCTCTAACTGATGAAAATCTGTCTTCTGCTTTGCAAATTACATGAGAATTCATGAGAAAGAAAAAAATTTCATGTACTTGAGTTTTTCTCTTAAAACTGCATTAAGCACCTTTCTCTCACTGAGAAAGAAGCTTTTCAGCATCTGTGGCCTTGGATTCTTTTCATTTGCTTAGTTGCACTAACACAGCTTTTAGTGCTCTCAGAAGCTCAAAAACAGTGTTTCTGAGCATTGAATCTCTAACCTAACATTTTCTGCAAAAAAGCTCTAACTGATGAAAATCAGCTTTTAGTGCTCTCAGAAGCTCAAAAACAGTGTTTCTGAGCATTGAAGCTCTAACCTAACTTTCTCTGCAAAAAAGCTCTAACTGATGAAAATCTGTCTTCTGCTTTCAAAATTACATGAGAATTCATGAGAAAGAAGCAAATTTCTTGTACTTGAGTTTTTCTTTTAAAACTGCATTAAGCACCTTTCTCTCACTGAGAAAGAAGCTTTTCAGCATCTGTGGCCTTGGATTCTTTTCATTTGCTTAGTTGCACTAACACAGCTTTTAGTGCTCTCAGAAGCTCAAAAACAGTGTTTCTGAGCATTGAAGCTCTAACCTAACTTTCTCTGCAAAAAAGCTCTAACTGATGAAAATCAGCTTTTAGTGCTCTCAGAAGCTCAAAAACAGTGTTTCTGAGCATTGAATCTCTAACCTAACATTTTTCTGCAAAAAAGCTCTAATTGATGAAAATCAGCTTTTAGTGCTCTCAGAAGCTCAAAAACAGTGTTTCTGAGCATTGAAGCTCTAACCTAACTTTCTCTGCTAAAAAGCTCTAACTGATGAAAATCTGTCTTCTGCTTTGCAAATTACATGAGAATTCATGAGAAAGAAAAAAATTTCATGTACTTGAGTTTTTCTCTTAAAACTGCATTAAGCACCTTTCTCTCACTGAGAAAGAAGCTTTTCAGCATCTGTGGCCTTGGATTCTTTTCATTTGCTTAGTTGCACTAACACAGCTTTTAGTGCTCTCAGAAGCTCAAAAACAGTGTTTCTGAGCATTGAATCTCTAACCTAACATTTTCTGCAAAAAAGCTCTAACTGATGAAAATCAGCTTTTAGTGCTCTCAGAAGCTCAAAAACAGTGTTTCTGAGCATTGAAGCTCTAACCTAACTTTCTCTGCAAAAAAGCTCTAACTGATGAAAATCAGCTTTTAGTGCTCTCAGAAGCTCAAAAACAGTGTTTCTGAGCATTGAAGCTCTAACCTAACTTTCTCTGCAAAAAAGCTCTAACTGATGAAAATCTGTCTTCTGCTTTCCAAATTACATGAGAATTCATGAGAAAGAAGCAAATTTCTTGTACTTGAGTTTTTCTTTTAAAACTGCATTAAGCACCTTTCTCTCACTGAGAAAGAAGCTTTTCAGCATCTGTGTCCTTGGATTCTTTTCATTTGCTTAGTTGCACTAACACAGCTTTTAGTGCTCTCAGAAGCTCAAAAACAGTGTTTCTGAGCATTGAAGCTCTAACCTAACTTTCTCTGCAAAAAAGCTCTAACTGATGAAAATCAGCTTTAGTGCTCTCAGAAGCTCAAAAACAGTGTTTCTGAGCATTGAATCTCTAAACTAACATTTTTCTGCAAAAAAGCTCTAACTGATGAAAATCAGCTTTTAGTGCTCTCAGAAGCTCAAAAACAGTGTTTCTGAGCATTGAAGCTCTAACCTAACTTTCTCTGCAAAAAAGCTCTAACTGATGAAAATCAGCTTTTAGTGCTCTCAGAAGCTCAAAAAGAGTGTTTCTGAGCATTGAAGCTCTAACCTAACATTTTCTGCAAAAAAGCTCTAACTGATGAAAATCAGCTTTTAGTGCTCTCAGAAGCTCAAAAACAGTGTTTCTGAGCATTGAAGCTCTAACCTAACTTTCTCTGCAAAAACGCTCTAACTGATGAAAATCAGCTTTTAGTGCTCTCAGAAGCTCAAATACAGTGTTTCTGAGCATTGAAGCTCTAACCTAACTTTCTCTGCTAAAAAGCTTTAACTGATGAAAATCTGTCTTCTGCTTTGCAAATTACATGAGAATTCATGAGAAAGAAAAAAATTTCATGTACTTGAGTTTTTCTCTTAAAACTGCATTAAGCACCTTTCTCTCACTGAGAAAGAAGCTTTTCAGCATCTGTGGCCTTTGGATTCTTTTCATTTGCTTAGTTGCACTAACACAGCTTTTAGTGCTATCAGAAGCTCAAAAACAGTGTTTCTGAGCATTGAATCTCTAAACTAACATTTTTCTGCAAAAAAGCTCTAACTGATGAAAATCAGCTTTTAGTGCTCTCAGAAGCTCAAAAACAGTGTTTCTGAGCATTGAAGCTCTAACCTAACTTTCTCTGCAAAAAAGCTCTAACTGATGAAAATCAGCTTTTAGTGCTCTCAGAAGCTCAAAAAGAGTGTTTCTGAGCATTGAAGCTCTAACCTAACATTTTCTGCAAAAAAGCTCTAACTGATGAAAATCAGCTTTTAGTGCTCTCAGAAGCTCAAAAACAGTGTTTCTGAGCATTGAAGCTCTAACCTAACTTTCTCTGCAAAAACGCTCTAACTGATGAAAATCAGCTTTTAGTGCTCTCAGAAGCTCAAAAACAGTGTTTCTGAGCATTGAATCTCTAACCTAACATTTTTCTGCAAAAAAGCTCTAACTGATGAAAATCAGCTTTTAGTGCTCTCAGAAGCTCAAAAACAGTGTTTCTGAGCATTGAAGCTCTAACCTAACTTTCTCTGCAAAAACGCTCTAACTGATGAAAATCAGCTTTTAGTGCTCTCAGAAGCTCAAATACAGTGTTTCTGAGCATTGAAGCTCTAACCTAACTTTCTCTGCTAAAAAGCTCTAACTGATGAAAATCTGTCTTCTGCTTTGCAAATTACATGAGAATTCATGAGAAAGAAAAAAATTTCATGTACTTGAGTTTTTCTCTTAAAACTGCATTAAGCACCTTTCTCTCACTGAGAAAGAAGCTTTTCAGCATCTGTGGCCTTGGATTCTTTTCATTTGCTTAGTTGCACTAACACAGCTTTTAGTGCTATCAGAAGCTCAAAAACAGTGTTTCTGAGCATTGAATCTCTAACCTAACATTTTCTGCAAAAAAGCTCTAACTGATGAAAATCAGCTTTTAGTGCTCTCAGAAGCTCAAAAAGAGTGTTTCTGAGCATTGAAGCTCTAACCTAACATTTTCTGCAAAAAAGCTCTAACTGATGAAAATCAGCTTTTAGTGCTCTCAGAAGCTCAAAAACAGTGTTTCTGAGCATTGAAGCTCTAACCTAACTTTCTCTGCAAAAAAGCTCTAACTGATGAAAATCAGCTTTTAGTGCTCTCAGAAGCTCAAAAACAGTGTTTCTGAGCATTGAATCTCTAACCTAACATTTTTCTGCAAAAAAGCTCTAACTGATGAAAATCAGCTTTTAGTGCTCTCAGAAGCTCAAAAACAGTGTTTCTGAGCATTGAAGCTCTAACCTAACTTTCTCTGCAAAAAAGCTCTAACTGATGAAAATCTGTCTTCTGCTTTGCAAATTACATGAGAATTCATGAGAAAGAAACAAATTTCATGTACTTGAGTTTTTCTCTTAAAACTGCATTAAGCACCTTTCTTTCACTGAGAAAGAAGCTTTTCAGCATCTGTGGCCTTGGATTGTTTTCATTTGCTTAGTTGCACTAACACAGCTTTTAGTGCTCTCAGAAGCTCAAAAACAGTGTTTCTGAGCATTGAAGCTCTAACCTAACTTTCTCTGCTAAAAAGCTCTAACTGATGAAAATCTGTCTTCTGCTTTGCAAATTACATGAGAATTCATGAGAAAGAAGCAAATTTCTTGTACTTGAGTTTTTCTCTTAAAACTGCATTAAGCACCATTCTCTCACTGAGAAAGAAGCTTTTCAGCATCTGTGGCCTTGGATTCTTTTCATTTGCTTAGTTGCACTAACACAGCTTTTAGTGCTCTCAGAAGCTCAAAAACAGTGTTTCTGAGCATTGAAGCTCTAACCTAACTTTCTCTGCAAAAAAGCTCTAACTGATGAAAATCAGCTTTTAGTGCTCTCAGAAGCTCAAAAACAGTGTTTCTGAGCATTGAATCTCTAACCTAACATTTTTCTGCAAAAAAGCTCTAACTGATGAAAATCTGTCTTCTGCTTTGCAAATTACATGAGAATTCATGAGAAAGAAACAAATTTCATGTACTTGAGTTTTTCTCTTAAAACTGCATTGAGCACCTTTCTCTCACTGAGAAAGAAGCTTTTCAGCATCTGTGGCCTTGGATTCTTTTCATTTGCTTAGTTGCACTAACACAGCTTTTAGTGCTCTCAGAAGCTCAAAAACAGTGTTTCTGAGCATTGAAGCTCTAACCTAACTTTCTCTGCTAAAAAGCTCTAACTGATGAAAATCTGTCTTCTGCTTTGCAAATTACATGAGAATTCATGAGAAAGAAGCAAATTTCTTGTACTTGAGTTTTTCTCTTAAAACTGCATTAAGCACCTTTCTCTCACTGAGAAAGAAGCTTTTCAGCATCTGTGGCCTTGGATTCTTTTCATTTGCTTAGTTGCACTAACACAGCTTTTAGTGCTCTCAGAAGCTCAAAAACAGTGTTTCTGAGCATTGAATCTCTAACCTAACATTTTCTGCAAAAAAGCTCTAACTGATGAAAATCAGCTTTTAGTGCTCTCAGAAGCTCAAAAACAGTGTTTCTGAGCATTGAAGCTCTAACCTAACTTTCTCTGCAAAAAAGCTCTAACTGATGAAAATCTGTCTTCTGCTTTCAAAATTACATGAGAATTCATGAGAAAGAAGCAAATTTCTTGTACTTGAGTTTTTCTTTTAAAACTGCATTAAGCACCTTTCTCTCACTGAGAAAGAAGCTTTTCAGCATCTGTGGCCTTGGATTCTTTTCATTTGCTTAGTTGCACTAACACAGCTTTTAGTGCTCTCAGAAGCTCAAAAACAGTGTTTCTGAGCATTGAAGCTCTAACCTAACTTTCTCTGCAAAAAAGCTCTAACTGATGAAAATCAGCTTTTAGTGCTCTCAGAAGCTCAAAAACAGTGTTTCTGAGCATTGAATCTCTAACCTAACATTTTTCTGCAAAAAAAGCTCTAATTGATGAAAATCAGCTTTTAGTGCTCTCAGAAGCTCAAAAACAGTGTTTCTGAGCATTGAAGCTCTAACCTAACTTTCTCTGCTAAAAAGCTCTAACTGATGAAAATCTGTCTTCTGCTTTGCAAATTACATGAGAATTCATGAGAAAGAAAAAAATTTCATGTACTTGAGTTTTTCTCTTAAAACTGCATTAAGCACCTTTCTCTCACTGAGAAAGAAGCTTTTCAGCATCTGTGGCCTTGGATTCTTTTCATTTGCTTAGTTGCACTAACACAGCTTTTAGTGCTCTCAGAAGCTCAAAAACAGTGTTTCTGAGCATTGAATCTCTAACCTAACATTTTCTGCAAAAAAGCTCTAACTGATGAAAATCAGCTTTTAGTGCTCTCAGAAGCTCAAAAACAGTGTTTCTGAGCATTGAAGCTCTAACCTAACTTTCTCTGCAAAAAAGCTCTAACTGATGAAAATCAGCTTTTAGTGCTCTCAGAAGCTCAAAAACAGTGTTTCTGAGCATTGAAGCTCTAACCTAACTTTCTCTGCAAAAAAGCTCTAACTGATGAAAATCTGTCTTCTGCTTTCCAAATTACATGAGAATTCATGAGAAAGAAGCAAATTTCTTGTACTTGAGTTTTTCTTTTAAAACTGCATTAAGCACCTTTCTCTCACTGAGAAAGAAGCTTTTCAGCATCTGTGTCCTTGGATTCTTTTCATTTGCTTAGTTGCACTAACACAGCTTTTAGTGCTCTCAGAAGCTCAAAAACAGTGTTTCTGAGCATTGAAGCTCTAACCTAACTTTCTCTGCAAAAAAGCTCTAACTGATGAAAATCAGCTTTAGTGCTCTCAGAAGCTCAAAAACAGTGTTTCTGAGCATTGAATCTCTAAACTAACATTTTTCTGCAAAAAAGCTCTAACTGATGAAAATCAGCTTTTAGTGCTCTCAGAAGCTCAAAAACAGTGTTTCTGAGCATTGAAGCTCTAACCTAACTTTCTCTGCAAAAAAGCTCTAACTGATGAAAATCAGCTTTTAGTGCTCTCAGAAGCTCAAAAAGAGTGTTTCTGAGCATTGAAGCTCTAACCTAACATTTTCTGCAAAAAAGCTCTAACTGATGAAAATCAGCTTTTAGTGCTCTCAGAAGCTCAAAAACAGTGTTTCTGAGCATTGAAGCTCTAACCTAACTTTCTCTGCAAAAACGCTCTAACTGATGAAAATCAGCTTTTAGTGCTCTCAGAAGCTCAAATACAGTGTTTCTGAGCATTGAAGCTCTAACCTAACTTTCTCTGCTAAAAAGCTTTAACTGATGAAAATCTGTCTTCTGCTTTGCAAATTACATGAGAATTCATGAGAAAGAAAAAAATTTCATGTACTTGAGTTTTTCTCTTAAAACTGCATTAAGCACCTTTCTCTCACTGAGAAAGAAGCTTTTCAGCATCTGTGGCCTTTGGATTCTTTTCATTTGCTTAGTTGCACTAACACAGCTTTTAGTGCTATCAGAAGCTCAAAAACAGTGTTTCTGAGCATTGAATCTCTAAACTAACATTTTTCTGCAAAAAAGCTCTAACTGATGAAAATCAGCTTTTAGTGCTCTCAGAAGCTCAAAAACAGTGTTTCTGAGCATTGAAGCTCTAACCTAACTTTCTCTGCAAAAAAGCTCTAACTGATGAAAATCAGCTTTTAGTGCTCTCAGAAGCTCAAAAAGAGTGTTTCTGAGCATTGAAGCTCTAACCTAACATTTTCTGCAAAAAAGCTCTAACTGATGAAAATCAGCTTTTAGTGCTCTCAGAAGCTCAAAAACAGTGTTTCTGAGCATTGAAGCTCTAACCTAACTTTCTCTGCAAAAACGCTCTAACTGATGAAAATCAGCTTTTAGTGCTCTCAGAAGCTCAAAAACAGTGTTTCTGAGCATTGAATCTCTAACCTAACATTTTTCTGCAAAAAAGCTCTAACTGATGAAAATCAGCTTTTAGTGCTCTCAGAAGCTCAAAAACAGTGTTTCTGAGCATTGAAGCTCTAACCTAACTTTCTCTGCAAAAACGCTCTAACTGATGAAAATCAGCTTTTAGTGCTCTCAGAAGCTCAAATACAGTGTTTCTGAGCATTGAAGCTCTAACCTAACTTTCTCTGCTAAAAAGCTCTAACTGATGAAAATCTGTCTTCTGCTTTGCAAATTACATGAGAATTCATGAGAAAGAAAAAAATTTCATGTACTTGAGTTTTTCTCTTAAAACTGCATTAAGCACCTTTCTCTCACTGAGAAAGAAGCTTTTCAGCATCTGTGGCCTTGGATTCTTTTCATTTGCTTAGTTGCACTAACACAGCTTTTAGTGCTATCAGAAGCTCAAAAACAGTGTTTCTGAGCATTGAATCTCTAACCTAACATTTTCTGCAAAAAAGCTCTAACTGATGAAAATCAGCTTTTAGTGCTCTCAGAAGCTCAAAAAGAGTGTTTCTGAGCATTGAAGCTCTAACCTAACATTTTCTGCAAAAAAGCTCTAACTGATGAAAATCAGCTTTTAGTGCTCTCAGAAGCTCAAAAACAGTGTTTCTGAGCATTGAAGCTCTAACCTAACTTTCTCTGCAAAAAAGCTCTAACTGATGAAAATCAGCTTTTAGTGCTCTCAGAAGCTCAAAAACAGTGTTTCTGAGCATTGAATCTCTAACCTAACATTTTTCTGCAAAAAAGCTCTAACTGATGAAAATCAGCTTTTAGTGCTCTCAGAAGCTCAAAAACAGTGTTTCTGAGCATTGAAGCTCTAACCTAACTTTCTCTGCAAAAAAGCTCTAACTGATGAAAATCTGTCTTCTGCTTTGCAAATTACATGAGAATTCATGAGAAAGAAACAAATTTCATGTACTTGAGTTTTTCTCTTAAAACTGCATTAAGCACCTTTCTTTCACTGAGAAAGAAGCTTTTCAGCATCTGTGGCCTTGGATTGTTTTCATTTGCTTAGTTGCACTAACACAGCTTTTAGTGCTCTCAGAAGCTCAAAAACAGTGTTTCTGAGCATTGAAGCTCTAACCTAACTTTCTCTGCTAAAAAGCTCTAACTGATGAAAATCTGTCTTCTGCTTTGCAAATTACATGAGAATTCATGAGAAAGAAGCAAATTTCTTGTACTTGAGTTTTTCTCTTAAAACTGCATTAAGCACCATTCTCTCACTGAGAAAGAAGCTTTTCAGCATCTGTGGCCTTGGATTCTTTTCATTTGCTTAGTTGCACTAACACAGCTTTTAGTGCTCTCAGAAGCTCAAAAACAGTGTTTCTGAGCATTGAAGCTCTAACCTAACTTTCTCTGCAAAAAAGCTCTAACTGATGAAAATCAGCTTTTAGTGCTCTCAGAAGCTCAAAAACAGTGTTTCTGAGCATTGAATCTCTAACCTAACATTTTTCTGCAAAAAAGCTCTAACTGATGAAAATCTGTCTTCTGCTTTGCAAATTACATGAGAATTCATGAGAAAGAAACAAATTTCATGTACTTGAGTTTTTCTCTTAAAACTGCATTGAGCACCTTTCTCTCACTGAGAAAGAAGCTTTTCAGCATCTGTGGCCTTGGATTCTTTTCATTTGCTTAGTTGCACTAACACAGCTTTTAGTGCTCTCAGAAGCTCAAAAACAGTGTTTCTGAGCATTGAAGCTCTAACCTAACTTTCTCTGCTAAAAAGCTCTAACTGATGAAAATCTGTCTTCTGCTTTGCAAATTACATGAGAATTCATGAGAAAGAAGCAAATTTCTTGTACTTGAGTTTTTCTCTTAAAACTGCATTAAGCACCTTTCTCTCACTGAGAAAGAAGCTTTTCAGCATCTGTGGCCTTGGATTCTTTTCATTTGCTTAGTTGCACTAACACAGCTTTTAGTGCTCTCAGAAGCTCAAAAACAGTGTTTCTGAGCATTGAAGCTCTAACCTAACTTTCTCTGCAAAAAAGCTCTAACTGATGAAAATCAGCTTTTAGTGCTCTCAGAAGCTCAAAAACAGTGTTTCTGAGCATTGAATCTCTAACCTAACATTTTTCTGCAAAAAAGCTCTAACTGATGAAAATCAGCTTTTAGTGCTCTCAGAAGCTCAAAAACAGTGTTTCTGAGCATTGAAGCTCTAACCTAACTTTCTCTGCAAAAAAGCTCTAACTGATGAAAATCTGTCTTCTGCTTTGCAAATTACATGAGAATTCATGAGAAAGAAACAAATTTCATGTACTTGAGTTTTTCTCTTAAAACTGCATTAAGCACCTTTCTTTCACTGAGAAAGAAGCTTTTCAGCATCTGTGGCCTTGGATTCTTTTCATTTGCTTAGTTGCACTAACACAGCTTTTAGTGCTCTCAGAAGCTCAAAAACAGTGTTTCTGAGCATTGAATCTCTAACCTAACATTTTCTGCAAAAAAGCTCTAACTGATGAAAATCAGCTTTTAGTGCTCTCAGAAGCTCAAAAACAGTGTTTCTGAGCATTGAAGCTCTAACCTAACATTTTCTGCAAAAAAGCTCTAACTGATGAAAATCAGCTTTTAGTGCTCTCAGAAGCTCAAAAACAGTGTTTCTGAGCATTGAAGCTCTAACCTAAGTTTCTCTGCAAAAAAGCTCTAACTGATGAAAATCAGCTTTTAGTGCTCTCAGAAGCTCAAAAACAGTGTTTCTGAGCATTGAAGCTCTAACCTAACTTTCTCTGCAAAAAAGCTCTAACTGATGAAAATCTGTCTTCTGCTTTGCAAATTACATGAGAATTCATGAGAAAGAAGCAAATTTCTTGTACTTGAGTTTTTCTCTTAAAACTGCATTAAGCACCATTCTCTCACTGAGAAAGAAGCTTTTCAGCATCTGTGGCCTTGGATTCTTTTCATTTGCTTAGTTGCACTAACACAGCTTTTAGTGCTCTCAGAAGCTCAAAAACAGTGTTTCTGAGCATTGAAGCTCTAACCTAACTTTCTCTGCAAAAAAGCTCTAACTGATGAAAATCAGCTTTTAGTGCTCTCAGAAGCTCAAAAACAGTGTTTCTGAGCATTGAATCTCTAACCTAACATTTTTCTGCAAAAAAGCTCTAACTGATGAAAATCAGCTTTTAGTGCTCTCAGAAGCTCAAAAACAGTGTTTCTGAGCATTGAAGCTCTAACCTAACTTTCTCTGCAAAAAAGCTCTAACTGATGAAAATCTGTCTTCTGCTTTGCAAATTACATGAGAATTCATGAGAAAGAAAAAAATTTCATGTACTTGAGTTTTTCTCTTAAAACTGCATTAAGCACCTTTCTCTCACTGAGAAAGAAGCTTTTCAGCATCTGTGGCCTTGGATTCTTTTCATTTGCTTAGTTGCACTAACACAGCTTTTAGTGCTCTCAGAAGCTCAAAAACAGTGTTTCTGAGCATTGAAGCTCTAACCTAACTTTCTCTGCTAAAAAGCTCTAACTGATGAAAATCTGTCTTCTGCTTTGCAAATTACATGAGAATTCATGAGAAAGAAAAAAATTTCATGTACTTGAGTTTTTCTCTTAAAACTGCATTAAGCACCTTTCTCTCACTGAGAAAGAAGCTTTTCAGCATCTGTGGCCTTGGATTCTTTTCATTTGCTTAGTTGCACTAACACAGCTTTTAGTGCTCTCAGAAGCTCAAAAACAGTGTTTCTGAGCATTGAATCTCTAACCTAACATTTTCTGCAAAAAAGCTCTAACTGATGAAAATCAGCTTTTAGTGCTCTCAGAAGCTCAAAAACAGTGTTTCTGAGCATTGAAGCTCTAACCTAACTTTCTCTGCAAAAAAGCTCTAACTGATGAAAATCTGTCTTCTGCTTTCAAAATTACATGAGAATTCATGAGAAAGAAGCAAATTTCTTGTACTTGAGTTTTTCTTTTAAAACTGCATTAAGCACCTTTCTCTCACTGAGAAAGAAGCTTTTCAGCATCTGTGGCCTTGGATTCTTTTCATTTGCTTAGTTGCACTAACACAGCTTTTAGTGCTCTCAGAAGCTCAAAAACAGTGTTTCTGAGCATTGAAGCTCTAACCTAACTTTCTCTGCAAAAAAGCTCTAACTGATGAAAATCAGCTTTTAGTGCTCTCAGAAGCTCAAAAACAGTGTTTCTGAGCATTGAATCTCTAACCTAACATTTTTCTGCAAAAAAGCTCTAATTGATGAAAATCAGCTTTTAGTGCTCTCAGAAGCTCAAAAACAGTGTTTCTGAGCATTGAAGCTCTAACCTAACTTTCTCTGCTAAAAAGCTCTAACTGATGAAAATCTGTCTTCTGCTTTGCAAATTACATGAGAATTCATGAGAAAGAAAAAAATTTCATGTACTTGAGTTTTTCTCTTAAAACTGCATTAAGCACCTTTCTCTCACTGAGAAAGAAGCTTTTCAGCATCTGTGGCCTTGGATTCTTTTCATTTGCTTAGTTGCACTAACACAGCTTTTAGTGCTCTCAGAAGCTCAAAAACAGTGTTTCTGAGCATTGAATCTCTAACCTAACATTTTCTGCAAAAAAGCTCTAACTGATGAAAATCAGCTTTTAGTGCTCTCAGAAGCTCAAAAACAGTGTTTCTGAGCATTGAAGCTCTAACCTAACTTTCTCTGCAAAAAAGCTCTAACTGATGAAAATCAGCTTTTAGTGCTCTCAGAAGCTCAAAAACAGTGTTTCTGAGCATTGAAGCTCTAACCTAACTTTCTCTGCAAAAAAGCTCTAACTGATGAAAATCTGTCTTCTGCTTTCCAAATTACATGAGAATTCATGAGAAAGAAGCAAATTTCTTGTACTTGAGTTTTTCTTTTAAAACTGCATTAAGCACCTTTCTCTCACTGAGAAAGAAGCTTTTCAGCATCTGTGTCCTTGGATTCTTTTCATTTGCTTAGTTGCACTAACACAGCTTTTAGTGCTCTCAGAAGCTCAAAAACAGTGTTTCTGAGCATTGAAGCTCTAACCTAACTTTCTCTGCAAAAAAGCTCTAACTGATGAAAATCAGCTTTAGTGCTCTCAGAAGCTCAAAAACAGTGTTTCTGAGCATTGAATCTCTAAACTAACATTTTTCTGCAAAAAAGCTCTAACTGATGAAAATCAGCTTTTAGTGCTCTCAGAAGCTCAAAAACAGTGTTTCTGAGCATTGAAGCTCTAACCTAACTTTCTCTGCAAAAAAGCTCTAACTGATGAAAATCAGCTTTTAGTGCTCTCAGAAGCTCAAAAAGAGTGTTTCTGAGCATTGAAGCTCTAACCTAACATTTTCTGCAAAAAAGCTCTAACTGATGAAAATCAGCTTTTAGTGCTCTCAGAAGCTCAAAAACAGTGTTTCTGAGCATTGAAGCTCTAACCTAACTTTCTCTGCAAAAACGCTCTAACTGATGAAAATCAGCTTTTAGTGCTCTCAGAAGCTCAAATACAGTGTTTCTGAGCATTGAAGCTCTAACCTAACTTTCTCTGCTAAAAAGCTTTAACTGATGAAAATCTGTCTTCTGCTTTGCAAATTACATGAGAATTCATGAGAAAGAAAAAAATTTCATGTACTTGAGTTTTTCTCTTAAAACTGCATTAAGCACCTTTCTCTCACTGAGAAAGAAGCTTTTCAGCATCTGTGGCCTTTGGATTCTTTTCATTTGCTTAGTTGCACTAACACAGCTTTTAGTGCTATCAGAAGCTCAAAAACAGTGTTTCTGAGCATTGAATCTCTAAACTAACATTTTTCTGCAAAAAAGCTCTAACTGATGAAAATCAGCTTTTAGTGCTCTCAGAAGCTCAAAAACAGTGTTTCTGAGCATTGAAGCTCTAACCTAACTTTCTCTGCAAAAAAGCTCTAACTGATGAAAATCAGCTTTTAGTGCTCTCAGAAGCTCAAAAAGAGTGTTTCTGAGCATTGAAGCTCTAACCTAACATTTTCTGCAAAAAAGCTCTAACTGATGAAAATCAGCTTTTAGTGCTCTCAGAAGCTCAAAAACAGTGTTTCTGAGCATTGAAGCTCTAACCTAACTTTCTCTGCAAAAACGCTCTAACTGATGAAAATCAGCTTTTAGTGCTCTCAGAAGCTCAAAAACAGTGTTTCTGAGCATTGAATCTCTAACCTAACATTTTTCTGCAAAAAAGCTCTAACTGATGAAAATCAGCTTTTAGTGCTCTCAGAAGCTCAAAAACAGTGTTTCTGAGCATTGAAGCTCTAACCTAACTTTCTCTGCAAAAACGCTCTAACTGATGAAAATCAGCTTTTAGTGCTCTCAGAAGCTCAAATACAGTGTTTCTGAGCATTGAAGCTCTAACCTAACTTTCTCTGCTAAAAAGCTCTAACTGATGAAAATCTGTCTTCTGCTTTGCAAATTACATGAGAATTCATGAGAAAGAAAAAAATTTCATGTACTTGAGTTTTTCTCTTAAAACTGCATTAAGCACCTTTCTCTCACTGAGAAAGAAGCTTTTCAGCATCTGTGGCCTTGGATTCTTTTCATTTGCTTAGTTGCACTAACACAGCTTTTAGTGCTATCAGAAGCTCAAAAACAGTGTTTCTGAGCATTGAATCTCTAACCTAACATTTTCTGCAAAAAAGCTCTAACTGATGAAAATCAGCTTTTAGTGCTCTCAGAAGCTCAAAAAGAGTGTTTCTGAGCATTGAAGCTCTAACCTAACATTTTCTGCAAAAAAGCTCTAACTGATGAAAATCAGCTTTTAGTGCTCTCAGAAGCTCAAAAACAGTGTTTCTGAGCATTGAAGCTCTAACCTAACTTTCTCTGCAAAAAAGCTCTAACTGATGAAAATCAGCTTTTAGTGCTCTCAGAAGCTCAAAAACAGTGTTTCTGAGCATTGAATCTCTAACCTAACATTTTTCTGCAAAAAAGCTCTAACTGATGAAAATCAGCTTTTAGTGCTCTCAGAAGCTCAAAAACAGTGTTTCTGAGCATTGAAGCTCTAACCTAACTTTCTCTGCAAAAAAGCTCTAACTGATGAAAATCTGTCTTCTGCTTTGCAAATTACATGAGAATTCATGAGAAAGAAACAAATTTCATGTACTTGAGTTTTTCTCTTAAAACTGCATTAAGCACCTTTCTTTCACTGAGAAAGAAGCTTTTCAGCATCTGTGGCCTTGGATTGTTTTCATTTGCTTAGTTGCACTAACACAGCTTTTAGTGCTCTCAGAAGCTCAAAAACAGTGTTTCTGAGCATTGAAGCTCTAACCTAACTTTCTCTGCTAAAAAGCTCTAACTGATGAAAATCTGTCTTCTGCTTTGCAAATTACATGAGAATTCATGAGAAAGAAGCAAATTTCTTGTACTTGAGTTTTTCTCTTAAAACTGCATTAAGCACCATTCTCTCACTGAGAAAGAAGCTTTTCAGCATCTGTGGCCTTGGATTCTTTTCATTTGCTTAGTTGCACTAACACAGCTTTTAGTGCTCTCAGAAGCTCAAAAACAGTGTTTCTGAGCATTGAAGCTCTAACCTAACTTTCTCTGCAAAAAAGCTCTAACTGATGAAAATCAGCTTTTAGTGCTCTCAGAAGCTCAAAAACAGTGTTTCTGAGCATTGAATCTCTAACCTAACATTTTTCTGCAAAAAAGCTCTAACTGATGAAAATCTGTCTTCTGCTTTGCAAATTACATGAGAATTCATGAGAAAGAAACAAATTTCATGTACTTGAGTTTTTCTCTTAAAACTGCATTGAGCACCTTTCTCTCACTGAGAAAGAAGCTTTTCAGCATCTGTGGCCTTGGATTCTTTTCATTTGCTTAGTTGCACTAACACAGCTTTTAGTGCTCTCAGAAGCTCAAAAACAGTGTTTCTGAGCATTGAAGCTCTAACCTAACTTTCTCTGCTAAAAAGCTCTAACTGATGAAAATCTGTCTTCTGCTTTGCAAATTACATGAGAATTCATGAGAAAGAAGCAAATTTCTTGTACTTGAGTTTTTCTCTTAAAACTGCATTAAGCACCTTTCTCTCACTGAGAAAGAAGCTTTTCAGCATCTGTGGCCTTGGATTCTTTTCATTTGCTTAGTTGCACTAACACAGCTTTTAGTGCTCTCAGAAGCTCAAAAACAGTGTTTCTGAGCATTGAATCTCTAACCTAACATTTTCTGCAAAAAAGCTCTAACTGATGAAAATCAGCTTTTAGTGCTCTCAGAAGCTCAAAAACAGTGTTTCTGAGCATTGAAGCTCTAACCTAACTTTCTCTGCAAAAAAGCTCTAACTGATGAAAATCTGTCTTCTGCTTTCAAAATTACATGAGAATTCATGAGAAAGAAGCAAATTTCTTGTACTTGAGTTTTTCTTTTAAAACTGCATTAAGCACCTTTCTCTCACTGAGAAAGAAGCTTTTCAGCATCTGTGGCCTTGGATTCTTTTCATTTGCTTAGTTGCACTAACACAGCTTTTAGTGCTCTCAGAAGCTCAAAAACAGTGTTTCTGAGCATTGAAGCTCTAACCTAACTTTCTCTGCAAAAAAGCTCTAACTGATGAAAATCAGCTTTTAGTGCTCTCAGAAGCTCAAAAACAGTGTTTCTGAGCATTGAATCTCTAACCTAACATTTTTCTGCAAAAAAAGCTCTAATTGATGAAAATCAGCTTTTAGTGCTCTCAGAAGCTCAAAAACAGTGTTTCTGAGCATTGAAGCTCTAACCTAACTTTCTCTGCTAAAAAGCTCTAACTGATGAAAATCTGTCTTCTGCTTTGCAAATTACATGAGAATTCATGAGAAAGAAAAAAATTTCATGTACTTGAGTTTTTCTCTTAAAACTGCATTAAGCACCTTTCTCTCACTGAGAAAGAAGCTTTTCAGCATCTGTGGCCTTGGATTCTTTTCATTTGCTTAGTTGCACTAACACAGCTTTTAGTGCTCTCAGAAGCTCAAAAACAGTGTTTCTGAGCATTGAATCTCTAACCTAACATTTTCTGCAAAAAAGCTCTAACTGATGAAAATCAGCTTTTAGTGCTCTCAGAAGCTCAAAAACAGTGTTTCTGAGCATTGAAGCTCTAACCTAACTTTCTCTGCAAAAAAGCTCTAACTGATGAAAATCAGCTTTTAGTGCTCTCAGAAGCTCAAAAACAGTGTTTCTGAGCATTGAAGCTCTAACCTAACTTTCTCTGCAAAAAAGCTCTAACTGATGAAAATCTGTCTTCTGCTTTCCAAATTACATGAGAATTCATGAGAAAGAAGCAAATTTCTTGTACTTGAGTTTTTCTTTTAAAACTGCATTAAGCACCTTTCTCTCACTGAGAAAGAAGCTTTTCAGCATCTGTGTCCTTGGATTCTTTTCATTTGCTTAGTTGCACTAACACAGCTTTTAGTGCTCTCAGAAGCTCAAAAACAGTGTTTCTGAGCATTGAAGCTCTAACCTAACTTTCTCTGCAAAAAAGCTCTAACTGATGAAAATCAGCTTTAGTGCTCTCAGAAGCTCAAAAACAGTGTTTCTGAGCATTGAATCTCTAAACTAACATTTTTCTGCAAAAAAGCTCTAACTGATGAAAATCAGCTTTTAGTGCTCTCAGAAGCTCAAAAACAGTGTTTCTGAGCATTGAAGCTCTAACCTAACTTTCTCTGCAAAAAAGCTCTAACTGATGAAAATCAGCTTTTAGTGCTCTCAGAAGCTCAAAAAGAGTGTTTCTGAGCATTGAAGCTCTAACCTAACATTTTCTGCAAAAAAGCTCTAACTGATGAAAATCAGCTTTTAGTGCTCTCAGAAGCTCAAAAACAGTGTTTCTGAGCATTGAAGCTCTAACCTAACTTTCTCTGCAAAAACGCTCTAACTGATGAAAATCAGCTTTTAGTGCTCTCAGAAGCTCAAATACAGTGTTTCTGAGCATTGAAGCTCTAACCTAACTTTCTCTGCTAAAAAGCTTTAACTGATGAAAATCTGTCTTCTGCTTTGCAAATTACATGAGAATTCATGAGAAAGAAAAAAATTTCATGTACTTGAGTTTTTCTCTTAAAACTGCATTAAGCACCTTTCTCTCACTGAGAAAGAAGCTTTTCAGCATCTGTGGCCTTTGGATTCTTTTCATTTGCTTAGTTGCACTAACACAGCTTTTAGTGCTATCAGAAGCTCAAAAACAGTGTTTCTGAGCATTGAATCTCTAAACTAACATTTTTCTGCAAAAAAGCTCTAACTGATGAAAATCAGCTTTTAGTGCTCTCAGAAGCTCAAAAACAGTGTTTCTGAGCATTGAAGCTCTAACCTAACTTTCTCTGCAAAAAAGCTCTAACTGATGAAAATCAGCTTTTAGTGCTCTCAGAAGCTCAAAAAGAGTGTTTCTGAGCATTGAAGCTCTAACCTAACATTTTCTGCAAAAAAGCTCTAACTGATGAAAATCAGCTTTTAGTGCTCTCAGAAGCTCAAAAACAGTGTTTCTGAGCATTGAAGCTCTAACCTAACTTTCTCTGCAAAAACGCTCTAACTGATGAAAATCAGCTTTTAGTGCTCTCAGAAGCTCAAAAACAGTGTTTCTGAGCATTGAATCTCTAACCTAACATTTTTCTGCAAAAAAGCTCTAACTGATGAAAATCAGCTTTTAGTGCTCTCAGAAGCTCAAAAACAGTGTTTCTGAGCATTGAAGCTCTAACCTAACTTTCTCTGCAAAAACGCTCTAACTGATGAAAATCAGCTTTTAGTGCTCTCAGAAGCTCAAATACAGTGTTTCTGAGCATTGAAGCTCTAACCTAACTTTCTCTGCTAAAAAGCTCTAACTGATGAAAATCTGTCTTCTGCTTTGCAAATTACATGAGAATTCATGAGAAAGAAAAAAATTTCATGTACTTGAGTTTTTCTCTTAAAACTGCATTAAGCACCTTTCTCTCACTGAGAAAGAAGCTTTTCAGCATCTGTGGCCTTGGATTCTTTTCATTTGCTTAGTTGCACTAACACAGCTTTTAGTGCTATCAGAAGCTCAAAAACAGTGTTTCTGAGCATTGAATCTCTAACCTAACATTTTCTGCAAAAAAGCTCTAACTGATGAAAATCAGCTTTTAGTGCTCTCAGAAGCTCAAAAAGAGTGTTTCTGAGCATTGAAGCTCTAACCTAACATTTTCTGCAAAAAAGCTCTAACTGATGAAAATCAGCTTTTAGTGCTCTCAGAAGCTCAAAAACAGTGTTTCTGAGCATTGAAGCTCTAACCTAACTTTCTCTGCAAAAAAGCTCTAACTGATGAAAATCAGCTTTTAGTGCTCTCAGAAGCTCAAAAACAGTGTTTCTGAGCATTGAATCTCTAACCTAACATTTTTCTGCAAAAAAGCTCTAACTGATGAAAATCAGCTTTTAGTGCTCTCAGAAGCTCAAAAACAGTGTTTCTGAGCATTGAAGCTCTAACCTAACTTTCTCTGCAAAAAAGCTCTAACTGATGAAAATCTGTCTTCTGCTTTGCAAATTACATGAGAATTCATGAGAAAGAAACAAATTTCATGTACTTGAGTTTTTCTCTTAAAACTGCATTAAGCACCTTTCTTTCACTGAGAAAGAAGCTTTTCAGCATCTGTGGCCTTGGATTGTTTTCATTTGCTTAGTTGCACTAACACAGCTTTTAGTGCTCTCAGAAGCTCAAAAACAGTGTTTCTGAGCATTGAAGCTCTAACCTAACTTTCTCTGCTAAAAAGCTCTAACTGATGAAAATCTGTCTTCTGCTTTGCAAATTACATGAGAATTCATGAGAAAGAAGCAAATTTCTTGTACTTGAGTTTTTCTCTTAAAACTGCATTAAGCACCATTCTCTCACTGAGAAAGAAGCTTTTCAGCATCTGTGGCCTTGGATTCTTTTCATTTGCTTAGTTGCACTAACACAGCTTTTAGTGCTCTCAGAAGCTCAAAAACAGTGTTTCTGAGCATTGAAGCTCTAACCTAACTTTCTCTGCAAAAAAGCTCTAACTGATGAAAATCAGCTTTTAGTGCTCTCAGAAGCTCAAAAACAGTGTTTCTGAGCATTGAATCTCTAACCTAACATTTTTCTGCAAAAAAGCTCTAACTGATGAAAATCTGTCTTCTGCTTTGCAAATTACATGAGAATTCATGAGAAAGAAACAAATTTCATGTACTTGAGTTTTTCTCTTAAAACTGCATTGAGCACCTTTCTCTCACTGAGAAAGAAGCTTTTCAGCATCTGTGGCCTTGGATTCTTTTCATTTGCTTAGTTGCACTAACACAGCTTTTAGTGCTCTCAGAAGCTCAAAAACAGTGTTTCTGAGCATTGAAGCTCTAACCTAACTTTCTCTGCTAAAAAGCTCTAACTGATGAAAATCTGTCTTCTGCTTTGCAAATTACATGAGAATTCATGAGAAAGAAGCAAATTTCTTGTACTTGAGTTTTTCTCTTAAAACTGCATTAAGCACCTTTCTCTCACTGAGAAAGAAGCTTTTCAGCATCTGTGGCCTTGGATTCTTTTCATTTGCTTAGTTGCACTAACACAGCTTTTAGTGCTCTCAGAAGCTCAAAAACAGTGTTTCTGAGCATTGAAGCTCTAACCTAACATTTTCTGCAAAAAAGCTCTAACTGATGAAAATCAGCTTTTAGTGCTCTCAGAAGCTCAAAAACAGTGTTTCTGAGCATTGAAGCTCTAACCTAACATTTTCTGCAAAAAAGCTCTAACTGATGAAAATCAGCTTTTAGTGCTCTCAGAAGCTCAAAAACAGTGTTTCTGAGCATTGAATCTCTAACCTAACATTTTTCTGCAAAAAAGCTCTAACTGATGAAAATCAGCTTTTAGTGCTCTCAGAAGCTCAAAAACAGTGTTTCTGAGCATTGAAGCTCTAACCTAACTTTCTCTGCTAAAAAGCTCTAACTGATGAAAATCTGTCTTCTGCTTTGCAAATTACATGAGAATTCATGATAAGGAAAGCAAATTTCTTGTACTTGAGTTTTTCTCTTAATATTGCATTGAGCACCTTTCTCTCACTGACAAAGAAGCTTTTAAGCATCTGTGGCCTTGGATTCTTTTCATTTGCTTAGTTGCACTAACACAGCTTTTAGTGCTCTCAGAAGCTCAAAAACAGTGTTTCTGAGCATTGAAGCTCTAACCTAACTTTCTCTGCAAAAAAGCTCTAACTGATGAAAATCAGCTTTTAGTGCTCTCAGAAGCTCAAAAACAGTGTTTCTGAGCATTGAAGCTCTAACCTAACTTTCTCTGCAAAAAAGCTCTAACTGATGAAAATCAGCTTTTAGTGCTCTCAGAAGCTCAAAAACAGTGTTTCTGAGCATTGAAGCTCTAACCTAACTTTCTCTGCAAAAAAGCTCTAACTGCTGAAAATCAGCTTTTAGTGCTCTCAGAAGCTCAAAAACAGTGTTTCTGAGCATTGAAGCTCTAACCTAACTTTCTCTGCAAAAAAGCTCTAACTGCTGAAAATCAGCTTTTAGTGCTCTCAGAAGCTCAAAAACAGTGTTTCTGAGCATTGAAGCTCTAATCAAACTTTCTCTGCAAAAAAGCTCTAACTGATGAAAATATGTCTTCTGCTTTGCAAATTACATGAGAATTCATGAGAAAGAAGCAAATTTCTTGTACTTGAGTTTTTCTCTTAAAACTGCATTAAGCACCTTTCTCTCACTGAGAAAGAAGCTTTTCAGCATCTGTGGCCTTGGATTCTTTTCATTTGCTTAGTTGCACTAACACAGCTTTTAGTGCTCTCAGAAGCTCAAAAACAGTGTTTCTGAGCATTGAAGCTCTAACCTAACTTTCTCTGCTAAAAAGCTCTAACTGATGAAAATCTGTCTTCTGCTTTGCAAATTACATGAGAATTCATGAGAAAGAAGCAAATTTCTTGTACTTGAGTTTTTCTCTTAAAACTGCATTAAGCACCTTTCTCTCACTGAGAAAGAAGCTTTTCAGCATCTGTGGCCTTGGATTCTTTTCATTTGCTTAGTTGCACTAACACAGCTTTTAGTGCTCTCAGAAGCTCAAAAACAGTGTTTCTGAGCATTGAAGCTCTAACCTAACTTTCTCTGCTAAAAAGCTCTAACTGATGAAAATCTGTCTTCTGCTTTGCAAATTACATGAGAATTCATGAGAAAGAAGCAAATTTCTTGTACTTGAGTTTTTCTCTTAAAACTGCATTAAGCACCTTTCTCTCACTGAGAAAGAAGCTTTTCAGCATCTGTGGCCTTGGATTCTTTTCATTTGCTTAGTTGCACTAACACAGCTTTTAGTGCTCTCAGAAGCTCAAAAACAGTGTTTCTGAGCATTGAAGCTCTAACCTAACATTTTCTGCAAAAAAGCTCTAACTGATGAAAATCAGCTTTTAGTGCTCTCAGAAGCTCAAAAACAGTGTTTCTGAGCATTGAAGCTCTAACCTAACATTTTCTGCAAAAAAGCTCTAACTGATGAAAATCAGCTTTTAGTGCTCTCAGAAGCTCAAAAACAGTGTTTCTGAGCATTGAATCTCTAACCTAACATTTTTCTGCAAAAAAGCTCTAACTGATGAAAATCAGCTTTTAGTGCTCTCAGAAGCTCAAAAACAGTGTTTCTGAGCATTGAAGCTCTAACCTAACTTTCTCTGCTAAAAAGCTCTAACTGATGAAAATCTGTCTTCTGCTTTGCAAATTACATGAGAATTCATGATAAGGAAAGCAAATTTCTTGTACTTGAGTTTTTCTCTTAATATTGCATTGAGCACCTTTCTCTCACTGACAAAGAAGCTTTTAAGCATCTGTGGCCTTGGATTCTTTTCATTTGCTTAGTTGCACTAACACAGCTTTTAGTGCTCTCAGAAGCTCAAAAACAGTGTTTCTGAGCATTGAAGCTCTAACCTAACTTTCTCTGCAAAAAAGCTCTAACTGATGAAAATCAGCTTTTAGTGCTCTCAGAAGCTCAAAAACAGTGTTTCTGAGCATTGAAGCTCTAACCTAACTTTCTCTGCAAAAAAGCTCTAACTGATGAAAATCAGCTTTTAGTGCTCTCAGAAGCTCAAAAACAGTGTTTCTGAGCATTGAAGCTCTAACCTAACTTTCTCTGCAAAAAAGCTCTAACTGCTGAAAATCAGCTTTTAGTGCTCTCAGAAGCTCAAAAACAGTGTTTCTGAGCATTGAAGCTCTAACCTAACTTTCTCTGCAAAAAAGCTCTAACTGCTGAAAATCAGCTTTTAGTGCTCTCAGAAGCTCAAAAACAGTGTTTCTGAGCATTGAAGCTCTAATCAAACTTTCTCTGCAAAAAAGCTCTAACTGATGAAAATATGTCTTCTGCTTTGCAAATTACATGAGAATTCATGAGAAAGAAGCAAATTTCTTGTACTTGAGTTTTTCTCTTAAAACTGCATTAAGCACCTTTCTCTCACTGAGAAAGAAGCTTTTCAGCATCTGTGGCCTTGGATTGTTTTCATTTGCTTAGTTGCACTAACACAGCTTTTAGTGCTCTCAGAAGCTCAAAAACAGTGTTTCTGAGCATTGAAGCTCTAACCTAACTTTCTCTGCTAAAAAGCTCTAACTGATGAAAATCTGTCTTCTGCTTTGCAAATTACATGAGAATTCATGAGAAAGAAGCAAATTTCTTGTACTTGAGTTTTTCTCTTAAAACTGCATTAAGCACCATTCTCTCACTGAGAAAGAAGCTTTTCAGCATCTGTGGCCTTGGATTCTTTTCATTTGCTTAGTTGCACTAACACAGCTTTTAGTGCTCTCAGAAGCTCAAAAACAGTGTTTCTGAGCATTGAAGCTCTAACCTAACTTTCTCTGCAAAAAAGCTCTAACTGATGAAAATCAGCTTTTAGTGCTCTCAGAAGCTCAAAAACAGTGTTTCTGAGCATTGAATCTCTAACCTAACATTTTTCTGCAAAAAAGCTCTAACTGATGAAAATCTGTCTTCTGCTTTGCAAATTACATGAGAATTCATGAGAAAGAAACAAATTTCATGTACTTGAGTTTTTCTCTTAAAACTGCATTGAGCACCTTTCTCTCACTGAGAAAGAAGCTTTTCAGCATCTGTGGCCTTGGATTCTTTTCATTTGCTTAGTTGCACTAACACAGCTTTTAGTGCTCTCAGAAGCTCAAAAACAGTGTTTCTGAGCATTGAAGCTCTAACCTAACTTTCTCTGCTAAAAAGCTCTAACTGATGAAAATCTGTCTTCTGCTTTGCAAATTACATGAGAATTCATGAGAAAGAAGCAAATTTCTTGTACTTGAGTTTTTCTCTTAAAACTGCATTAAGCACCTTTCTCTCACTGAGAAAGAAGCTTTTCAGCATCTGTGGCCTTGGATTCTTTTCATTTGCTTAGTTGCACTAACACAGCTTTTAGTGCTCTCAGAAGCTCAAAAACAGTGTTTCTGAGCATTGAAGCTCTAACCTAACATTTTCTGCAAAAAAGCTCTAACTGATGAAAATCAGCTTTTAGTGCTCTCAGAAGCTCAAAAACAGTGTTTCTGAGCATTGAAGCTCTAACCTAACATTTTCTGCAAAAAAGCTCTAACTGATGAAAATCAGCTTTTAGTGCTCTCAGAAGCTCAAAAACAGTGTTTCTGAGCATTGAATCTCTAACCTAACATTTTTCTGCAAAAAAGCTCTAACTGATGAAAATCAGCTTTTAGTGCTCTCAGAAGCTCAAAAACAGTGTTTCTGAGCATTGAAGCTCTAACCTAACTTTCTCTGCTAAAAAGCTCTAACTGATGAAAATCTGTCTTCTGCTTTGCAAATTACATGAGAATTCATGATAAGGAAAGCAAATTTCTTGTACTTGAGTTTTTCTCTTAATATTGCATTGAGCACCTTTCTCTCACTGACAAAGAAGCTTTTAAGCATCTGTGGCCTTGGATTCTTTTCATTTGCTTAGTTGCACTAACACAGCTTTTAGTGCTCTCAGAAGCTCAAAAACAGTGTTTCTGAGCATTGAAGCTCTAACCTAACTTTCTCTGCAAAAAAGCTCTAACTGATGAAAATCAGCTTTTAGTGCTCTCAGAAGCTCAAAAACAGTGTTTCTGAGCATTGAAGCTCTAACCTAACTTTCTCTGCAAAAAAGCTCTAACTGATGAAAATCAGCTTTTAGTGCTCTCAGAAGCTCAAAAACAGTGTTTCTGAGCATTGAAGCTCTAACCTAACTTTCTCTGCAAAAAAGCTCTAACTGCTGAAAATCAGCTTTTAGTGCTCTCAGAAGCTCAAAAACAGTGTTTCTGAGCATTGAAGCTCTAACCTAACTTTCTCTGCAAAAAAGCTCTAACTGCTGAAAATCAGCTTTTAGTGCTCTCAGAAGCTCAAAAACAGTGTTTCTGAGCATTGAAGCTCTAATCAAACTTTCTCTGCAAAAAAGCTCTAACTGATGAAAATATGTCTTCTGCTTTGCAAATTACATGAGAATTCATGAGAAAGAAGCAAATTTCTTGTACTTGAGTTTTTCTCTTAAAACTGCATTAAGCACCTTTCTCTCACTGAGAAAGAAGCTTTTCAGCATCTGTGGCCTTGGATTCTTTTCATTTGCTTAGTTGCACTAACACAGCTTTTAGTGCTCTCAGAAGCTCAAAAACAGTGTTTCTGAGCATTGAAGCTCTAACCTAACTTTCTCTGCTAAAAAGCTCTAACTGATGAAAATATGTCTTCTGCTTTGCAAATTACATGAGAATTCATGAGAAAGAAGCAAATTTCTTGTACTTGAGTTTTTCTCTTAAAACTGCATTAAGCACCTTTCTCTCACTGAGAAAGAAGCTTTTCAGCATCTGTGGCCTTGGATTCTTTTCATTTGCTTAGTTGCACTAACACAGCTTTTAGTGCTCTCAGAAGCTCAAAAACAGTGTTTCTGAGCATTGAAGCTCTAACCTAACTTTCTCTGCTAAAAAGCTCTAACTGATGAAAATCTGTCTTCTGCTTTGCAAATTACATGAGAATTCATGAGAAAGAAGCAAATTTCTTGTACTTGAGTTTTTCTCTTAAAACTGCATTAAGCACCTTTCTCTCACTGAGAAAGAAGCTTTTCAGCATCTGTGGCCTTGGATTCTTTTCATTTGCTTAGTTGCACTAACACAGCTTTTAGTGCTCTCAGAAGCTCAAAAACAGTGTTTCTGAGCATTGAAGCTCTAACCTAACATTTTCTGCAAAAAAGCTCTAACTGATGAAAATCAGCTTTTAGTGCTCTCAGAAGCTCAAAAACAGTGTTTCTGAGCATTGAAGCTCTAACCTAACATTTTCTGCAAAAAAGCTCTAACTGATGAAAATCAGCTTTTAGTGCTCTCAGAAGCTCAAAAACAGTGTTTCTGAGCATTGAATCTCTAACCTAACATTTTTCTGCAAAAAAGCTCTAACTGATGAAAATCAGCTTTTAGTGCTCTCAGAAGCTCAAAAACAGTGTTTCTGAGCATTGAAGCTCTAACCTAACTTTCTCTGCTAAAAAGCTCTAACTGATGAAAATCTGTCTTCTGCTTTGCAAATTACATGAGAATTCATGATAAGGAAAGCAAATTTCTTGTACTTGAGTTTTTCTCTTAATATTGCATTGAGCACCTTTCTCTCACTGACAAAGAAGCTTTTAAGCATCTGTGGCCTTGGATTCTTTTCATTTGCTTAGTTGCACTAACACAGCTTTTAGTGCTCTCAGAAGCTCAAAAACAGTGTTTCTGAGCATTGAAGCTCTAACCTAACTTTCTCTGCAAAAAAGCTCTAACTGATGAAAATCAGCTTTTAGTGCTCTCAGAAGCTCAAAAACAGTGTTTCTGAGCATTGAAGCTCTAACCTAACTTTCTCTGCAAAAAAGCTCTAACTGATGAAAATCAGCTTTTAGTGCTCTCAGAAGCTCAAAAACAGTGTTTCTGAGCATTGAAGCTCTAACCTAACTTTCTCTGCAAAAAAGCTCTAACTGCTGAAAATCAGCTTTTAGTGCTCTCAGAAGCTCAAAAACAGTGTTTCTGAGCATTGAAGCTCTAACCTAACTTTCTCTGCAAAAAAGCTCTAACTGCTGAAAATCAGCTTTTAGTGCTCTCAGAAGCTCAAAAACAGTGTTTCTGAGCATTGAAGCTCTAATCAAACTTTCTCTGCAAAAAAGCTCTAACTGATGAAAATATGTCTTCTGCTTTGCAAATTACATGAGAATTCATGAGAAAGAAGCAAATTTCTTGTACTTGAGTTTTTCTCTTAAAACTGCATTAAGCACCTTTCTCTCACTGAGAAAGAAGCTTTTCAGCATCTGTGGCCTTGGATTCTTTTCATTTGCTTAGTTGCACTAACACAGCTTTTAGTGCTCTCAGAAGCTCAAAAACAGTGTTTCTGAGCATTGAAGCTCTAACCTAACTTTCTCTGCTAAAAAGCTCTAACTGATGAAAATCTGTCTTCTGCTTTGCAAATTACATGAGAATTCATGAGAAAGAAGCAAATTTCTTGTACTTGAGTTTTTCTCTTAAAACTGCATTAAGCACCATTCTCTCACTGAGAAAGAAGCTTTTCAGCATCTGTGGCCTTGGATTCTTTTCATTTGCTTAGTTGCACTAACACAGCTTTTAGTGCTCTCAGAAGCTCAAAAACAGTGTTTCTGAGCATTGAAGCTCTAACCTAACTTTCTCTGCAAAAAAGCTCTAACTGATGAAAATCAGCTTTTAGTTCTCTCAGAAGCTCAAAAACAGTGTTTCTGAGCATTGAATCTCTAACCTAACATTTTTCTGCAAAAAAGCTCTAACTGATGAAAATCAGCTTTTAGTGCTCTCAGAAGCTCAAAAACAGTGTTTCTGAGCATTGAAGCTCTAACCTAACTTTCTCTGCAAAAAAGCTCTAACTGATGAAAATCTGTCTTCTGCTTTGCAAATTACATGAGAATTCATGAGAAAGAAACAAATTTCATGTACTTGAGTTTTTCTCTTAAAACTGCATTAAGCACCTTTCTTTCACTGAGAAAGAAGCTTTTCAGCATCTGTGGCCTTGGATTCTTTTCATTTGCTTAGTTGCACTAACACAGCTTTTAGTGCTCTCAGAAGCTCAAAAACAGTGTTTCTGAGCATTGAATCTCTAACCTAACATTTTCTGCAAAAAAGCTCTAACTGATGAAAATCAGCTTTTAGTGCTCTCAGAAGCTCAAAAACAGTGTTTCTGAGCATTGAAGCTCTAACCTAACATTTTCTGCAAAAAAGCTCTAACTGATGAAAATCAGCTTTTAGTGCTCTCAGAAGCTCAAAAACAGTGTTTCTGAGCATTGAAGCTCTAACCTAAGTTTCTCTGCAAAAAAGCTCTAACTGATGAAAATCAGCTTTTAGTGCTCTCAGAAGCTCAAAAACAGTGTTTCTGAGCATTGAAGCTCTAACCTAACTTTCTCTGCTAAAAAGCTCTAACTGATGAAAATCTGTCTTCTGCTTTGCAAATTACATGAGAATTCATGAGAAAGAAAAAAATTTCATGTACTTGAGTTTTTCTCTTAAAACTGCATTAAGCACCTTTCTCTCACTGAGAAAGAAGCTTTTCAGCATCTGTGGCCTTGGATTCTTTTCATTTGCTTAGTTGCACTAACACAGCTTTTAGTGCTCTCAGAAGCTCAAAAACAGTGTTTCTGAGCATTGAAGCTCTAACCTAACTTTCTCTGCAAAAAAGCTCTAACTGATGAAAATCAGCTTTTAGTGCTCTCAGAAGCTCAAAAACAGTGTTTCTGAGCATTGAAGCTCTAACCTAACTTTCTCTGCAAAAAAGCTCTAACTGATGAAAATCAGCTTTTAGTGCTCTCAGAAGCTCAAAAACAGTGTTTCTGAGCATTGAAGCTCTAACCTAACTTTCTCTGCAAAAAAGCTCTAACTGCTGAAAATCAGCTTTTAGTGCTCTCAGAAGCTCAAAAACAGTGTTTCTGAGCATTGAAGCTCTAACCTAACTTTCTCTGCAAAAAAGCTCTAACTGCTGAAAATCAGCTTTTAGTGCTCTCAGAAGCTCAAAAACAGTGTTTCTGAGCATTGAAGCTCTAATCAAACTTTCTCTGCAAAAAAGCTCTAACTGATGAAAATATGTCTTCTGCTTTGCAAATTACATGAGAATTCATGAGAAAGAAGCAAATTTCTTGTACTTGAGTTTTTCTCTTAAAACTGCATTAAGCACCTTTCTCTCACTGAGAAAGAAGCTTTTCAGCATCTGTGGCCTTGGATTCTTTTCATTTGCTTAGTTGCACTAACACAGCTTTTAGTGCTCTCAGAAGCTCAAAAACAGTGTTTCTGAGCATTGAAGCTCTAACCTAACTTTCTCTGCTAAAAAGCTCTAACTGATGAAAATATGTCTTCTGCTTTGCAAATTACATGAGAATTCATGAGAAAGAAGCAAATTTCTTGTACTTGAGTTTTTCTCTTAAAACTGCATTAAGCACCTTTCTCTCACTGAGAAAGAAGCTTTTCAGCATCTGTGGCCTTGGATTCTTTTCATTTGCTTAGTTGCACTAACACAGCTTTTAGTGCTCTCAGAAGCTCAAAAACAGTGTTTCTGAGCATTGAAGCTCTAACCTAACTTTCTCTGCTAAAAAGCTCTAACTGATGAAAATCTGTCTTCTGCTTTGCAAATTACATGAGAATTCATGAGAAAGAAGCAAATTTCTTGTACTTGAGTTTTTCTCTTAAAACTGCATTAAGCACCTTTCTCTCACTGAGAAAGAAGCTTTTCAGCATCTGTGGCCTTGGATTCTTTTCATTTGCTTAGTTGCACTAACACAGCTTTTAGTGCTCTCAGAAGCTCAAAA
Source organism: Acrossocheilus fasciatus (assembly GCA_036784905.1). Taxonomy (NCBI): domain Eukaryota; kingdom Metazoa; phylum Chordata; class Actinopteri; order Cypriniformes; family Cyprinidae; genus Acrossocheilus; species Acrossocheilus fasciatus. Next base: position 31,007,243 of record CM071959.1, read on the forward strand.
ACAGTGTTTCTGAGCATTGAAGCTCTAACCTAACATTTTCTGCAAAAAAGCTCTAACTGATGAAAATCAGCTTTTAGTGCTCTCAGAAGCTCAAAAACAGTGTTTCTGAGCATTGAAGCTCTAACCTAACATTTTCTGCAAAAAAGCTCTAACTGATGAAAATCAGCTTTTAGTGCTCTCAGAAGCTCAAAAACAGTGTTTCTGAGCATTGAATCTCTAACCTAACATTTTTCTGCAAAAAAGCTCTAACTGATGAAAATCAGCTTTTAGTGCTCTCAGAAGCTCAAAAACAGTGTTTCTGAGCATTGAAGCTCTAACCTAACTTTCTCTGCTAAAAAGCTCTAACTGATGAAAATCTGTCTTCTGCTTTGCAAATTACATGAGAATTCATGATAAGGAAAGCAAATTTCTTGTACTTGAGTTTTTCTCTTAATATTGCATTGAGCACCTTTCTCTCACTGACAAAGAAGCTTTTAAGCATCTGTGGCCTTGGATTCTTTTCATTTGCTTAGTTGCACTAACACAGCTTTTAGTGCTCTCAGAAGCTCAAAAACAGTGTTTCTGAGCATTGAAGCTCTAACCTAACTTTCTCTGCAAAAAAGCTCTAACTGATGAAAATCAGCTTTTAGTGCTCTCAGAAGCTCAAAAACAGTGTTTCTGAGCATTGAAGCTCTAACCTAACTTTCTCTGCAAAAAAGCTCTAACTGATGAAAATCAGCTTTTAGTGCTCTCAGAAGCTCAAAAACAGTGTTTCTGAGCATTGAAGCTCTAACCTAACTTTCTCTGCAAAAAAGCTCTAACTGCTGAAAATCAGCTTTTAGTGCTCTCAGAAGCTCAAAAACAGTGTTTCTGAGCATTGAAGCTCTAACCTAACTTTCTCTGCAAAAAAGCTCTAACTGCTGAAAATCAGCTTTTAGTGCTCTCAGAAGCTCAAAAACAGTGTTTCTGAGCATTGAAGCTCTAATCAAACTTTCTCTGCAAAAAAGCTCTAACTGATGAAAATATGTCTTCTGCTTTGCAAATTACATGAGAATTCATGAGAAAGAAGCAAATTTCTTGTACTTGAGTTTTTCTCTTAAAACTGCATTAAGCACCTTTCTCTCACTGAGAAAGAAGCTTTTCAGCATCTGTGGCCTTGGATTCTTTTCATTTGCTTAGTTGCACTAACACAGCTTTTAGTGCTCTCAGAAGCTCAAAAACAGTGTTTCTGAGCATTGAAGCTCTAACCTAACTTTCTCTGCTAAAAAGCTCTAACTGATGAAAATCTGTCTTCTGCTTTGCAAATTACATGAGAATTCATGAGAAAGAAGCAAATTTCTTGTACTTGAGTTTTTCTCTTAAAACTGCATTAAGCACCATTCTCTCACTGAGAAAGAAGCTTTTCAGCATCTGTGGCCTTGGATTCTTTTCATTTGCTTAGTTGCACTAACACAGCTTTTAGTGCTCTCAGAAGCTCAAAAACAGTGTTTCTGAGCATTGAAGCTCTAACCTAACTTTCTCTGCAAAAAAGCTCTAACTGATGAAAATCAGCTTTTAGTTCTCTCAGAAGCTCAAAAACAGTGTTTCTGAGCATTGAATCTCTAACCTAACATTTTTCTGCAAAAAAGCTCTAACTGATGAAAATCAGCTTTTAGTGCTCTCAGAAGCTCAAAAACAGTGTTTCTGAGCATTGAAGCTCTAACCTAACTTTCTCTGCAAAAAAGCTCTAACTGATGAAAATCTGTCTTCTGCTTTGCAAATTACATGAGAATTCATGAGAAAGAAACAAATTTCATGTACTTGAGTTTTTCTCTTAAAACTGCATTAAGCACCTTTCTTTCACTGAGAAAGAAGCTTTTCAGCATCTGTGGCCTTGGATTCTTTTCATTTGCTTAGTTGCACTAACACAGCTTTTAGTGCTCTCAGAAGCTCAAAAACAGTGTTTCTGAGCATTGAATCTCTAACCTAACATTTTCTGCAAAAAAGCTCTAACTGATGAAAATCAGCTTTTAGTGCTCTCAGAAGCTCAAAAACAGTGTTTCTGAGCATTGAAGCTCTAACCTAACATTTTCTGCAAAAAAGCTCTAACTGATGAAAATCAGCTTTTAGTGCTCTCAGAAGCTCAAAAACAGTGTTTCTGAGCATTGAAGCTCTAACCTAAGTTTCTCTGCAAAAAAGCTCTAACTGATGAAAATCAGCTTTTAGTGCTCTCAGAAGCTCAAAAACAGTGTTTCTGAGCATTGAAGCTCTAACCTAACTTTCTCTGCTAAAAAGCTCTAACTGATGAAAATCTGTCTTCTGCTTTGCAAATTACATGAGAATTCATGAGAAAGAAAAAAATTTCATGTACTTGAGTTTTTCTCTTAAAACTGCATTAAGCACCTTTCTCTCACTGAGAAAGAAGCTTTTCAGCATCTGTGGCCTTGGATTCTTTTCATTTGCTTAGTTGCACTAACACAGCTTTTAGTGCTCTCAGAAGCTCAAAAACAGTGTTTCTGAGCATTGAAGCTCTAACCTAACATTTACTAGAAAAAAGCTCTAACTGATGAAATTCAGCTTTTAGTGCTCTCAGAAGCTCAAAAACAGTGTTTCTGAGCATTGAAGCTCTAACCTAACATTTACTAGAAAAAAGCTCTAACTGATGAAAATCAGCTTTTAGTGCTCTCAGGAGCTCAAAAACAGTGTTTCTGAGCATTGAAGCTCTAACCTAACTTTCTCTGCTAAAAAGCTCTAACTGATGAAAATCAGCTTTTAGTGCTCTCAGAAGCTCAAAAACAGTGTTTCTGAGCATTGAAGCTCTAACCTAACTTTCTCTGCAAAAAAGCTCTAACTGATGAAAATCAGCTTTTAGTGCTCTCAGAAGCTCAAAAACAGTGTTTCTGAGCATTGAAGCTCTAACCTAACTTTCTCTGCAAAAAAGCTCTAACTGCTGAAATTCAGCTTTTAGTGCTCTCAGAAGCTCAAAAACAGTGTTTCTGAGCATTGAAGCTCTAACCTAACATTTACTAGAAAAAAGCTCTAACTGATGAAATTCAGCTTTTAGTGCTCTCAGAAGCTCAAAAACAGTGTTTCTGAGCATTGAAGCTCTAACCTAACATTTACTAGAAAAAAGCTCTAACTGATGAAAATCAGCTTTTAGTGCTCTCAGAAGCTCAAAAACAGTGTTTCTGAGCATTGAAGCTCTAACCTAACTTTCTCTGCAAAAAAGCTCTAACTGATGAAAATCAGCTTTTAGTGCTCTCAGAAGCTCAAAAACAGTGTTTCTGAGCATTGAAGCTCTAACCTAACTTTCTCTGCAAAAAAGCTCTAACTGATGAAAATCAGCTTTTAGTGCTCTCAGAAGCTCAAAAACAGTGTTTCTGAGCATTGAAGCTCTAACCTAACTTTCTCTGCAAAAAAGCTCTAACTGCTGAAATTCAGCTTTTAGTGCTCTCAGAAGCTCAAAAACAGTGTTTCTGAGCATTGAAGCTCTAACCTAACTTTCTCTGCAAAAAAGCTCTAACTGCTGAAAATCAGCTTTTAGTGCTCTCAGAAGCTCAAAAACAGTGTTTCTGAGCATTGAAGCTCTAATCAAACTTTCTCTGCAAAAAAGCTCTAACTGATGAAAATATGTCTTCTGCTTTGCAAATTACATGAGAATTCATGAGAAAGAAGCAAATTTCTTGTACTTGAGTTTTTCTCTTAAAACTGCATTAAGCACCTTTCTCTCACTGAGAAAGAAGCTTTTCAGCATCTGTGGCCTTGGATTCTTTTCATTTGCTTAGTTGCACTAACACAGCTTTTAGTGCTCTCAGAAGCTCAAAAACAGTGTTTCTGAGCATTGAAGCTCTAACCTAACTTTCTCTGCTAAAAAGCTCTAACTGATGAAAATCTGTCTTCTGCTTTGCAAATTACATGAGAATTCATGAGAAAGAAGCAAATTTCTTGTACTTGAGTTTTTCTCTTAAAACTGCATTAAGCACCTTTCTCTCACTGAGAAAGAAGCTTTTCAGCATCTGTGGCCTTGGATTCTTTTCATTTGCTTAGTTGCACTAACACAGCTTTTAGTGCTCTCAGAAGCTCAAAAACAGTGTTTCTGAGCATTGAAGCTCTAACCTAACATTTTCTGCAAAAAAGCTCTAACTGATGAAAATCAGCTTTTAGTGCTCTCAGAAGCTCAAAAACAGTGTTTCTGAGCATTGAAGCTCTAACCTAACATTTTCTGCAAAAAAGCTCTAACTGATGAAAATCAGCTTTTAGTGCTCTCAGAAGCTCAAAAACAGTGTTTCTGAGCATTGAATCTCTAACCTAACATTTTTCTGCAAAAAAGCTCTAACTGATGAAAATCAGCTTTTAGTGCTCTCAGAAGCTCAAAAACAGTGTTTCTGAGCATTGAAGCTCTAACCTAACTTTCTCTGCTAAAAAGCTCTAACTGATGAAAATCTGTCTTCTGCTTTGCAAATTACATGAGAATTCATGATAAGGAAAGCAAATTTCTTGTACTTGAGTTTTTCTCTTAATATTGCATTGAGCACCTTTCTCTCACTGACAAAGAAGCTTTTAAGCATCTGTGGCCTTGGATTCTTTTCATTTGCTTAGTTGCACTAACACAGCTTTTAGTGCTCTCAGAAGCTCAAAAACAGTGTTTCTGAGCATTGAAGCTCTAACCTAAGTTTCTCTGCAAAAAAGCTCTAACTGATGAAAATCAGCTTTTAGTGCTCTCAGAAGCTCAAAAACAGTGTTTCTGAGCATTGAAGCTCTAACCTAACTTTCTCTGCTAAAAAGCTCTAACTGATGAAAATCTGTCTTCTGCTTTGCAAATTACATGAGAATTCATGAGAAAGAAAAAAATTTCATGTACTTGAGTTTTTCTCTTAAAACTGCATTAAGCACCTTTCTCTCACTGAGAAAGAAGCTTTTCAGCATCTGTGGCCTTGGATTCTTTTCATTTGCTTAGTTGCACTAACACAGCTTTTAGTGCTCTCAGAAGCTCAAAAACAGTGTTTCTGAGCATTGAAGCTCTAACCTAACATTTACTAGAAAAAAGCTCTAACTGATGAAATTCAGCTTTTAGTGCTCTCAGAAGCTCAAAAACAGTGTTTCTGAGCATTGAAGCTCTAACCTAACATTTACTAGAAAAAAGCTCTAACTGATGAAAATCAGCTTTTAGTGCTCTCAGGAGCTCAAAAACAGTGTTTCTGAGCATTGAAGCTCTAACCTAACTTTCTCTGCTAAAAAGCTCTAACTGATGAAAATCAGCTTTTAGTGCTCTCAGAAGCTCAAAAACAGTGTTTCTGAGCATTGAAGCTCTAACCTAACTTTCTCTGCAAAAAAGCTCTAACTGATGAAAATCAGCTTTTAGTGCTCTCAGAAGCTCAAAAACAGTGTTTCTGAGCATTGAAGCTCTAACCTAACTTTCTCTGCAAAAAAGCTCTAACTGCTGAAATTCAGCTTTTAGTGCTCTCAGAAGCTCAAAAACAGTGTTTCTGAGCATTGAAGCTCTAACCTAACATTTACTAGAAAAAAGCTCTAACTGATGAAATTCAGCTTTTAGTGCTCTCAGAAGCTCAAAAACAGTGTTTCTGAGCATTGAAGCTCTAACCTAACATTTACTAGAAAAAAGCTCTAACTGATGAAAATCAGCTTTTAGTGCTCTCAGAAGCTCAAAAACAGTGTTTCTGAGCATTGAAGCTCTAACCTAACTTTCTCTGCAAAAAAGCTCTAACTGATGAAAATCAGCTTTTAGTGCTCTCAGAAGCTCAAAAACAGTGTTTCTGAGCATTGAAGCTCTAACCTAACTTTCTCTGCAAAAAAGCTCTAACTGATGAAAATCAGCTTTTAGTGCTCTCAGAAGCTCAAAAACAGTGTTTCTGAGCATTGAAGCTCTAACCTAACTTTCTCTGCAAAAAAGCTCTAACTGCTGAAATTCAGCTTTTAGTGCTCTCAGAAGCTCAAAAACAGTGTTTCTGAGCATTGAAGCTCTAACCTAACTTTCTCTGCAAAAAAGCTCTAACTGCTGAAAATCAGCTTTTAGTGCTCTCAGAAGCTCAAAAACAGTGTTTCTGAGCATTGAAGCTCTAACCTAACTTTCTCTGCAAAAAAGCTCTAACTGATGAAAATCAGCTTTTAGTGCTCTCAGAAGCTCAAAAACAGTGTTTCTGAGCATTGAAGCTCTAACCTAACTTTCTCTGCAAAAAAGCTCTAACTGATGAAAATCAGCTTTTAGTGCTCTCAGAAGCTCAAAAACAGTGTTTCTGAGCATTGAAGCTCTAACCTAACTTTCTCTGCAAAAAAGCTCTAACTGCTGAAATTCAGCTTTTAGTGCTCTCAGAAGCTCAAAAACAGTGTTTCTGAGCATTGAAGCTCTAACCTAACTTTCTCTGCAAAAAAGCTCTAACTGCTGAAAATCAGCTTTTAGTGCTCTCAGAAGCTCAAAAACAGTGTTTCTGAGCATTGAAGCTCTAATCAAACTTTCTCTGCAAAAAAGCTCTAACTGATGAAAATATGTCTTCTGCTTTGCAAATTACATGAGAATTCATGAGAAAGAAGCAAATTTCTTGTACTTGAGTTTTTCTCTTAAAACTGCATTAAGCACCTTTCTCTCACTGAGAAAGAAGCTTTTCAGCATCTGTGGCCTTGGATTCTTTTCATTTGCTTAGTTGCACTAACACAGCTTTTAGTGCTCTCAGAAGCTCAAAAACAGTGTTTCTGAGCATTGAAGCTCTAACCTAACTTTCTCTGCTAAAAAGCTCTAACTGATGAAAATCTGTCTTCTGCTTTGCAAATTACATGAGAATTCATGAGAAAGAAGCAAATTTCTTGTACTTGAGTTTTTCTCTTAAAACTGCATTAAGCACCTTTCTCTCACTGAGAAAGAAGCTTTTCAGCATCTGTGGCCTTGGATTCTTTTCATTTGCTTAGTTGCACTAACACAGCTTTTAGTGCTCTCAGAAGCTCAAAAACAGTGTTTCTGAGCATTGAAGCTCTAACCTAACATTTTCTGCAAAAAAGCTCTAACTGATGAAAATCAGCTTTTAGTGCTCTCAGAAGCTCAAAAACAGTGTTTCTGAGCATTGAAGCTCTAACCTAACATTTTCTGCAAAAAAGCTCTAACTGATGAAAATCAGCTTTTAGTGCTCTCAGAAGCTCAAAAACAGTGTTTCTGAGCATTGAAGCTCTAACCTAACTTTCTCTGCAAAAAAGCTCTAACTGATGAAAATCAGCTTTTAGTGCTCTCAGAAGCTCAAAAACAGTGTTTCTGAGCATTGAAGCTCTAACCTAACTTTCTCTGCAAAAAAGCTCTAACTGCTGAAATTCAGCTTTTAGTGCTCTCAGAAGCTCAAAAACAGTGTTTCTGAGCATTGAAGCTCTAACCTAACTTTCTCTGCAAAAAAGCTCTAACTGCTGAAAATCAGCTTTTAGTGCTCTCAGAAGCTCAAAAACAGTGTTTCTGAGCATTGAAGCTCTAATCAAACTTTCTCTGCAAAAAAGCTCTAACTGATGAAAATATGTCTTCTGCTTTGCAAATTACATGAGAATTCATGAGAAAGAAGCAAATTTCTTGTACTTGAGTTTTTCTCTTAAAACTGCATTAAGCACCTTTCTCTCACTGAGAAAGAAGCTTTTCAGCATCTGTGGCCTTGGATTCTTTTCATTTGCTTAGTTGCACTAACACAGCTTTTAGTGCTCTCAGAAGCTCAAAAACAGTGTTTCTGAGCATTGAAGCTCTAACCTAACTTTCTCTGCTAAAAAGCTCTAACTGATGAAAATCTGTCTTCTGCTTTGCAAATTACATGAGAATTCATGAGAAAGAAGCAAATTTCTTGTACTTGAGTTTTTCTCTTAAAACTGCATTAAGCACCTTTCTCTCACTGAGAAAGAAGCTTTTCAGCATCTGTGGCCTTGGATTCTTTTCATTTGCTTAGTTGCACTAACACAGCTTTTAGTGCTCTCAGAAGCTCAAAAACAGTGTTTCTGAGCATTGAAGCTCTAACCTAACATTTTCTGCAAAAAAGCTCTAACTGATGAAAATCAGCTTTTAGTGCTCTCAGAAGCTCAAAAACAGTGTTTCTGAGCATTGAAGCTCTAACCTAACATTTTCTGCAAAAAAGCTCTAACTGATGAAAATCAGCTTTTAGTGCTCTCAGAAGCTCAAAAACAGTGTTTCTGAGCATTGAATCTCTAACCTAACATTTTTCTGCAAAAAAGCTCTAACTGATGAAAATCAGCTTTTAGTGCTCTCAGAAGCTCAAAAACAGTGTTTCTGAGCATTGAAGCTCTAACCTAACTTTCTCTGCTAAAAAGCTCTAACTGATGAAAATCTGTCTTCTGCTTTGCAAATTACATGAGAATTCATGATAAGGAAAGCAAATTTCTTGTACTTGAGTTTTTCTCTTAATATTGCATTGAGCACCTTTCTCTCACTGACAAAGAAGCTTTTAAGCATCTGTGGCCTTGGATTCTTTTCATTTGCTTAGTTGCACTAACACAGCTTTTAGTGCTCTCAGAAGCTCAAAAACAGTGTTTCTGAGCATTGAAGCTCTAACCTAAGTTTCTCTGCAAAAAAGCTCTAACTGATGAAAATCAGCTTTTAGTGCTCTCAGAAGCTCAAAAACAGTGTTTCTGAGCATTGAAGCTCTAACCTAACTTTCTCTGCTAAAAAGCTCTAACTGATGAAAATCTGTCTTCTGCTTTGCAAATTACATGAGAATTCATGAGAAAGAAAAAAATTTCATGTACTTGAGTTTTTCTCTTAAAACTGCATTAAGCACCTTTCTCTCACTGAGAAAGAAGCTTTTCAGCATCTGTGGCCTTGGATTCTTTTCATTTGCTTAGTTGCACTAACACAGCTTTTAGTGCTCTCAGAAGCTCAAAAACAGTGTTTCTGAGCATTGAAGCTCTAACCTAACATTTACTAGAAAAAAGCTCTAACTGATGAAATTCAGCTTTTAGTGCTCTCAGAAGCTCAAAAACAGTGTTTCTGAGCATTGAAGCTCTAACCTAACATTTACTAGAAAAAAGCTCTAACTGATGAAAATCAGCTTTTAGTGCTCTCAGGAGCTCAAAAACAGTGTTTCTGAGCATTGAAGCTCTAACCTAACTTTCTCTGCTAAAAAGCTCTAACTGATGAAAATCAGCTTTTAGTGCTCTCAGAAGCTCAAAAACAGTGTTTCTGAGCATTGAAGCTCTAACCTAACTTTCTCTGCAAAAAAGCTCTAACTGATGAAAATCAGCTTTTAGTGCTCTCAGAAGCTCAAAAACAGTGTTTCTGAGCATTGAAGCTCTAACCTAACTTTCTCTGCAAAAAAGCTCTAACTGCTGAAATTCAGCTTTTAGTGCTCTCAGAAGCTCAAAAACAGTGTTTCGGAGCATTGAAGCTCTAACCTAACATTTACTAGAAAAAAGCTCTAACTGATGAAATTCAGCTTTTAGTGCTCTCAGAAGCTCAAAAACAGTGTTTCTGAGCATTGAAGCTCTAACCTAACATTTACTAGAAAAAAGCTCTAACTGATGAAAATCAGCTTTTAGTGCTCTCAGAAGCTCAAAAACAGTGTTTCTGAGCATTGAAGCTCTAACCTAACTTTCTCTGCAAAAAAGCTCTAACTGATGAAAATCAGCTTTTAGTGCTCTCAGAAGCTCAAAAACAGTGTTTCTGAGCATTGAAGCTCTAACCTAACTTTCTCTGCAAAAAAGCTCTAACTGATGAAAATCAGCTTTTAGTGCTCTCAGAAGCTCAAAAACAGTGTTTCTGAGCATTGAAGCTCTAACCTAACTTTCTCTGCAAAAAAGCTCTAACTGCTGAAATTCAGCTTTTAGTGCTCTCAGAAGCTCAAAAACAGTGTTTCTGAGCATTGAAGCTCTAACCTAACTTTCTCTGCAAAAAAGCTCTAACTGCTGAAAATCAGCTTTTAGTGCTCTCAGAAGCTCAAAAACAGTGTTTCTGAGCATTGAAGCTCTAATCAAACTTTCTCTGCAAAAAAGCTCTAACTGATGAAAATATGTCTTCTGCTTTGCAAATTACATGAGAATTCATGAGAAAGAAGCAAATTTCTTGTACTTGAGTTTTTCTCTTAAAACTGCATTAAGCACCTTTCTCTCACTGAGAAAGAAGCTTTTCAGCATCTGTGGCCTTGGATTCTTTTCATTTGCTTAGTTGCACTAACACAGCTTTTAGTGCTCTCAGAAGCTCAAAAACAGTGTTTCTGAGCATTGAAGCTCTAACCTAACTTTCTCTGCTAAAAAGCTCTAACTGATGAAAATCTGTCTTCTGCTTTGCAAATTACATGAGAATTCATGAGAAAGAAGCAAATTTCTTGTACTTGAGTTTTTCTCTTAAAACTGCATTAAGCACCTTTCTCTCACTGAGAAAGAAGCTTTTCAGCATCTGTGGCCTTGGATTCTTTTCATTTGCTTAGTTGCACTAACACAGCTTTTAGTGCTCTCAGAAGCTCAAAAACAGTGTTTCTGAGCATTGAAGCTCTAACCTAACATTTTCTGCAAAAAAGCTCTAACTGATGAAAATCAGCTTTTAGTGCTCTCAGAAGCTCAAAAACAGTGTTTCTGAGCATTGAAGCTCTAACCTAACATTTTCTGCAAAAAAGCTCTAACTGATGAAAATCAGCTTTTAGTGCTCTCAGAAGCTCAAAAACAGTGTTTCTGAGCATTGAATCTCTAACCTAACATTTTTCTGCAAAAAAGCTCTAACTGATGAAAATCAGCTTTTAGTGCTCTCAGAAGCTCAAAAACAGTGTTTCTGAGCATTGAAGCTCTAACCTAACTTTCTCTGCTAAAAAGCTCTAACTGATGAAAATCTGTCTTCTGCTTTGCAAATTACATGAGAATTCATGATAAGGAAAGCAAATTTCTTGTACTTGAGTTTTTCTCTTAATATTGCATTGAGCACCTTTCTCTCACTGACAAAGAAGCTTTTAAGCATCTGTGGCCTTGGATTCTTTTCATTTGCTTAGTTGCACTAACACAGCTTTTAGTGCTCTCAGAAGCTCAAAAACAGTGTTTCTGAGCATTGAAGCTCTAACCTAACTTTCTCTGCAAAAAAGCTCTAACTGATGAAAATCAGCTTTTAGTGCTCTCAGAAGCTCAAAAACAGTGTTTCTGAGCATTGAAGCTCTAACCTAACTTTCTCTGCAAAAAAGCTCTAACTGCTGAAAATCAGCTTTTAGTGCTCTCAGAAGCTCAAAAACAGTGTTTCTGAGCATTGAAGCTCTAACCTAACTTTCTCTGCAAAAAAGCTCTAACTGCTGAAAATCAGCTTTTAGTGCTCTCAGAAGCTCAAAAACAGTGTTTCTGAGCATTGAAGCTCTAATCAAACTTTCTCTGCAAAAAAGCTCTAACTGATGAAAATATGTCTTCTGCTTTGCAAATTACATGAGAATTCATGAGAAAGAAGCAAATTTCTTGTACTTGAGTTTTTCTCTTAAAACTGCATTAAGCACCTTTCTCTCACTGAGAAAGAAGCTTTTCAGCATCTGTGGCCTTGGATTCTTTTCATTTGCTTAGTTGCACTAACACAGCTTTTAGTGCTCTCAGAAGCTCAAAAACAGTGTTTCTGAGCATTGAAGCTCTAACCTAACTTTCTCTGCTAAAAAGCTCTAACTGATGAAAATCTGTCTTCTGCTTTGCAAATTACATGAGAATTCATGAGAAAGAAGCAAATTTCTTGTACTTGAGTTTTTCTCTTAAAACTGCATTAAGCACCTTTCTCTCACTGAGAAAGAAGCTTTTCAGCATCTGTGGCCTTGGATTCTTTTCATTTGCTTAGTTGCACTAACACAGCTTTTAGTGCTCTCAGAAGCTCAAAAACAGTGTTTCTGAGCATTGAAGCTCTAACCTAACTTTCTCTGCTAAAAAGCTCTAACTGATGAAAATCTGTCTTCTGCTTTGCAAATTACATGAGAATTCATGAGAAAGAAGCAAATTTCTTGTACTTGAGTTTTTCTCTTAAAACTGCATTAAGCACCTTTCTCTCACTGAGAAAGAAGCTTTTCAGCATCTGTGGCCTTGGATTCTTTTCATTTGCTTAGTTGCACTAACACAGCTTTTAGTGCTCTCAGAAGCTCAAAAACAGTGTTTCTGAGCATTGAAGCTCTAACCTAACATTTTCTGCAAAAAAGCTCTAACTGATGAAAATCAGCTTTTAGTGCTCTCAGAAGCTCAAAAACAGTGTTTCTGAGCATTGAAGCTCTAACCTAACATTTTCTGCAAAAAAGCTCTAACTGATGAAAATCAGCTTTTAGTGCTCTCAGAAGCTCAAAAACAGTGTTTCTGAGCATTGAATCTCTAACCTAACATTTTTCTGCAAAAAAGCTCTAACTGATGAAAATCAGCTTTTAGTGCTCTCAGAAGCTCAAAAACAGTGTTTCTGAGCATTGAAGCTCTAACCTAACATTTTCTGCAAAAAAGCTCTAACTGATGAAAATCAGCTTTTAGTGCTCTCAGAAGCTCAAAAACAGTGTTTCTGAGCATTGAAGCTCTAACCTAACTTTCTCTGCAAAAAAGCTCTAACTGATGAAAATCAGCTTTTAGTGCTCTCAGAAGCTCAAAAACAGTGTTTCTGAGCATTGAAGCTCTAACCTAACTTTCTCTGCAAAAAAGCTCTAACTGATGAAAATCAGCTTTTAGTGCTCTCAGAAGCTCAAAAACAGTGTTTCTGAGCATTGAAGCTCTAACCTAACTTTCTCTGCAAAAAAGCTCTAACTGCTGAAAATCAGCTTTTAGTGCTCTCAGAAGCTCAAAAACAGTGTTTCTGAGCATTGAAGCTCTAACCTAACTTTCTCTGCAAAAAAGCTCTAACTGCTGAAAATCAGCTTTTAGTGCTCTCAGAAGCTCAAAAACAGTGTTTCTGAGCATTGAAGCTCTAATCAAACTTTCTCTGCAAAAAAGCTCTAACTGATGAAAATATGTCTTCTGCTTTGCAAATTACATGAGAATTCATGAGAAAGAAGCAAATTTCTTGTACTTGAGTTTTTCTCTTAAAACTGCATTAAGCACCTTTCTCTCACTGAGAAAGAAGCTTTTCAGCATCTGTGGCCTTGGATTCTTTTCATTTGCTTAGTTGCACTAACACAGCTTTTAGTGCTCTCAGAAGCTGAAAAACAGTGTTTCTGAGCATTGAAGCTCTAACCTAACTTTCTCTGCTAAAAAGCTCTAACTGATGAAAATCTGTCTTCTGCTTTGCAAATTACATGAGAATTCATGAGAAAGAAGCAAATTTCTTGTACTTGAGTTTTTCTCTTAAAACTGCATTAAGCACCATTCTCTCACTGAGAAAGAAGCTTTTCAGCATCTGTGGCCTTGGATTCTTTTCATTTGCTTAGTTGCACTAACACAGCTTTTAGTGCTCTCAGAAGCTCAAAAACAGTGTTTCTGAGCATTGAAGCTCTAACCTAACTTTCTCTGCAAAAAAGCTCTAACTGATGAAAATCAGCTTTTAGTGCTCTCAGAAGCTCAAAAAGAGTGTTTCTGAGCATTGAAGCTCTAACCTAACATTTTCTGCAAAAAAGCTCTAACTGATGAAAATCAGCTTTTAGTGCTCTCAGAAGCTCAAAAACAGTGTTTCTGAGCATTGAAGCTCTAACCTAACATTTTCTGCAAAAAAGCTCTAACTGATGAAAATCAGCTTTTAGTGCTCTCAGAAGCTCAAAAACAGTGTTTTTGAGCATTGAAGCTCTAACCTAACTTTCTCTGCAAAAAAGCTCTAACTGCTGAAAATCAGCTTTTAGTGCTCTCAGAAGCTCAAAAACAGTGTTTCTGAGCATTGAAGCTCTAACCTAACTTTCTCTGCAAAAAAGCTCTAACTGATGAAAATCTGTCTTCTGCTTTGCAAATGACATGAGAATTCATGAGAAAGAAGCAAATTTCTTGTACTTGAGTTTTTCTTTTAAAACTGCATTAAGCACCTTTCTCTCACTGAGAAAGAAGCTTTTCAGCATCTGTGTCCTTGGATTCTTTTCATTTGCTTAGTTGCACTAACACAGCTTTTAGTGCTCTCAGAAGCTCAAAAACAGTGTTTCTGAGCATTGAAGCTCTAACCTAACTTTCTCTGCAAAAAAGCTCTAACTGATGAAAATCAGCTTTTAGTGCTCTCGGAAGCTCAAAAACAGTGTTTCTGAGCATTGAATCTCTAACCTAACATTTTTCTGCAAAAAAGCTCTAACTGATGAAAATCAGCTTTTAGTGCTCTCAGAAGCTCAAAAACAGTGTTTCTGAGCATTGAAGCTCTAATCTAACTTTCTCTGCAAAAAAGCTCTAACTGATGAAAATCTGTCTTCTGCTTTCCAAATTACATGAGAATTCATGAGAAAGAAGCAAATTTCTTGTACTTGAGTTTTTCTTTTAAAACTGCATTAAGCACCTTTCTCTCACTGAGAAAGAAGCTTTTCAGCATCTGTGTCCTTGGATTCTTTTCATTTGCTTAGTTGCACTAACACAGCTTTTAGTGCTCTCAGAAGCTCAAAAACAGTGTTTCTGAGCATTGAAGATCTAACCTAACTTTCTCTGCAAAAAAGCTCTAACTGATGAAAATCAGCTTTAGTGCTCTCAGAAGCTCAAAAACAGTGTTTCTGAGCATTGAATCTCTAAACTAACATTTTTCTGCAAAAAAGCTCTAACTGATGAAAATCAGCTTTTAGTGCTCTCAGAAGCTCAAAAACAGTGTTTCTGAGCATTGAAGCTCTAACCTAACTTTCTCTGCAAAAAAGCTCTAACTGATGAAAATCAGCTTTTAGTGCTCTCAGAAGCTCAAAAAGAGTGTTTCTGAGCATTGAAGCTCTAACCTAACATTTTCTGCAAAAAAGCTCTAACTGATGAAAATCAGCTTTTAGTGCTCTCAGAAGCTCAAAAACAGTGTTTCTGAGCATTGAAGCTCTAACCTAACTTTCTCTGCAAAAACGCTCTAACTGATGAAAATCAGCTTTTAGTGCTCTCAGAAGCTCAAAAACAGTGTTTCTGAGCATTGAATCTCTAACCTAACATTTTTCTGCAAAAAAGCTCTAACTGATGAAAATCAGCTTTTAGTGCTCTCAGAAGCTCAAAAACAGTGTTTCTGAGCATTGAAGCTCTAACCTAACTTTCTCTGCAAAAACGCTCTAACTGATGAAAATCAGCTTTTAGTGCTCTCAGAAGCTCAAATACAGTGTTTCTGAGCATTGAAGCTCTAACCTAACTTTCTCTGCTAAAAAGCTCTAACTGATGAAAATCTGTCTTCTGCTTTGCAAATTACATGAGAATTCATGAGAAAGAAAAAAATTTCATGTACTTGAGTTTTTCTCTTAAAACTGCATTAAGCACCTTTCTCTCACTGAGAAAGAAGCTTTTCAGCATCTGTGGCCTTGGATTCTTTTCATTTGCTTAGTTGCACTAACACAGCTTTTAGTGCTATCAGAAGCTCAAAAACAGTGTTTCTGAGCATTGAATCTCTAAACTATCATTTTTCTGCAAAAAAGCTCTAACTGATGAAAATCAGCTTTTAGTGCTCTCAGAAGCTCAAAAACAGTGTTTCTGAGCATTGAAGCTCTAACCTAACTTTCTCTGCAAAAAAGCTCTAACTGATGAAAATCAGCTTTTAGTGCTCTCAGAAGCTCAAAAAGAGTGTTTCTGAGCATTGAAGCTCTAACCTAACATTTTCTGCAAAAAAGCTCTAACTGATGAAAATCAGCTTTTAGTGCTCTCAGAAGCTCAAAAACAGTGTTTCTGAGCATTGAAGCTCTAACCTAACTTTCTCTGCAAAAACGCTCTAACTGATGAAAATCAGCTTTTAGTGCTCTCAGAAGCTCAAAAACAGTGTTTCTGAGCATTGAATCTCTAACCTAACATTTTTCTGCAAAAAAGCTCTAACTGATGAAAATCAGCTTTTAGTGCTCTCAGAAGCTCAAAAACAGTGTTTCTGAGCATTGAAGCTCTAACCTAACTTTCTCTGCAAAAACGCTCTAACTGATGAAAATCAGCTTTTAGTGCTCTCAGAAGCTCAAATACAGTGTTTCTGAGCATTGAAGCTCTAACCTAACTTTCTCTGCTAAAAAGCTCTAACTGATGAAAATCTGTCTTCTGCTTTGCAAATTACATGAGAATTCATGAGAAAGAAAAAAATTTCATGTACTTGAGTTTTTCTCTTAAAACTGCATTAAGCACCTTTCTCTCACTGAGAAAGAAGCTTTTCAGCATCTGTGGCCTTGGATTCTTTTCATTTGCTTAGTTGCACTAACACAGCTTTTAGTGCTCTCAGAAGCTCAAAAACAGTGTTTCTGAGCATTGAAGCTCTAACCTAACTTTCTCTGTAAAAAAGCTCTAACTGATGAAAATCAGCTTTTAGTGCTCTCAGAAGCTCAAAAACAGTGTTTCTGAGCATTGAAGCTCTAACCTAACTTTCTCTGCAAAAAAGCTCTAACTGCTGAAAATCAGCTTTTAGTGCTCTCAGAAGCTCAAAAACAGTGTTTCTGAGCATTGAAGCTCTAACCTAACTTTCTCTGCTAAAAAGCTCTAACTGATGAAAATATGTCTTCTGCTTTGCAAATTACATGAGAATTCATGAGAAAGAAGCAAATTTCTTGTACTTGAGTTTTTCTCTTAAAACTGCATTAAGCACCATTCTCTCACTGAGAAAGAAGCTTTTCAGCATCTGTGGCCTTGGATTCTTTTCATTTGCTTAGTTGCACTAACACAGCTTTTAGTGCTCTCAGAAGCTCAAAAACAGTGTTTCTGAGCATTGAAGCTCTAACCTAACTTTCTCTGCAAAAAAGCTCTAACTGATGAAAATCAGCTTTTAGTGCTCTCAGAAGCTCAAAAAGAGTGTTTCTGAGCATTGAAGCTCTAACCTAACATTTTCTGCAAAAAAGCTCTAACTGATGAAAATCAGCTTTTAGTGCTCTCAGAAGCTCAAAAACAGTGTTTCTGAGCATTGAAGCTCTAACCTAACTTTCTCTGCAAAAAAGCTCTAACTGATGAAAATCAGCTTTTAGTGCTCTCAGAAGCTCAAAAACAGTGTTTCTGAGCATTGAATCTCTAACCTAACATTTTTCTGCAAAAAAGCTCTAACTGATGAAAATCAGCTTTTAGTGCTCTCAGAAGCTCAAAAACAGTGTTTCTGAGCATTGAAGCTCAAACCTAACTTTCTCTGCAAAAAAGCTCTAACTGATGAAAATCTGTCTTCTGCTTTGCAAATTACATGAGAATTCATGAGAAAGAAGCAAATTTCTTGTACTTGAGTTTTTCTCTTAAAACTGCATTAAGCACCATTCTCTCACTGAGAAAGAAGCTTTTCAGCATCTGTGGCCTTGGATTCTTTTCATTTGCTTAGTTGCAATAACACAGCTTTTAGTGCTCTCAAAAGCTCAAAAACAGTGTTTCTGAGCATTGAAGCTCTAACCTAACTTTCTCTGCAAAAAAGCTCTAACTGATGAAAATCAGCTTTTAGTGCTCTCAGAAGCTCAAAAACAGTGTTTCTGAGCATTGAATCTCTAACCTAACATTTCTCTGCAAAAAAGCTCTAACTGATGAAAATCAGCTTTTAGTGCTCTCAGAAGCTCAAAAACAGTGTTTCTGAGCATTGAAGCTCTAACCTAACTTTCTCTGCAAAAAAGCTCTAACTGATGAAAATCTGTCTTCTGCTTTGCAAATTACATGAGAATTCATGAGAAAGAAACAAATTTCATGTACTTGAGTTTTTCTCTTAAAACTGCATTAAGCACCTTTCTTTCACTGAGAAAGAAGCTTTTCAGCATCTGTGGCCTTGGATTCTTTTCATTTGCTTAGTTGCACTAACACAGCTTTTAGTGCTCTCAGAAGCTCAAAAACAGTGTTTCTGAGCATTGAATCTCTAACCTAACATTTTCTGCAAAAAAGCTCTAACTGATGAAAATCAGCTTTTAGTGCTCTCAGAAGCTCAAAAAGAGTGTTTCTGAGCATTGAAGCTCTAACCTAACATTTTCTGCAAAAAAGCTCTAACTGATGAAAATCAGCTTTTAGTGCTCTCAGAAGCTCAAAAACAGTGTTTCTGAGCATTGAAGCTCTAACCTAAGTTTCTCTGCAAAAAAGCTCTAACTGATGAAAATCAGCTTTTAGTGCTCTCAGAAGCTCAAAAACAGTGTTTCTGAGCATTGAAGCTCTAACCTAACTTTCTCTGCTAAAAAGCTCTAACTGATGAAAATCTGTCTTCTGCTTTGCAAATTACATGAGAATTCATGAGAAAGAAAAAAATTTCATGTACTTGAGTTTTTCTCTTAAAACTGCATTAAGCACCTTTCTCTCACTGAGAAAGAAGCTTTTCAGCATCTGTGGCCTTGGATTCTTTTCATTTGCTTAGTTGCACTAATACAGCTTTTAGTGCTCTCAGAAGCTCAAAAACAGTGTTTCTGAGCATTGAAGCTCTAACCTAACTTTCTCTGCAAAAAAGCTCTAACTGCTGAAAATCAGGTTTTAGTGCTCTCAGAAGCTCAAAAACAGTGTTTCTGAGCATTGAAGCTCTAACCTAACTTTCTCTGCTAAAAAGCTCTAACTGATGAAAATCTGTCTTCCGCTTTGCAAATTACATGAGAATTCATGAGAAAGAAAAAAATTTCATGTACTTGAGTTTTTCTCTTAAAACTGCATTAAGCACCTTTCTCTCACTGAGAAATAAGCTTTTCAGCATCTGTGGCCTTGGATTCTTTTCATTTGCTTAGTTGCACTAACACAGCTTTTAGTGCTCTCAGAAGCTCAAAAACAGTGTTTCTGAGCATTGAATCTCTAACCTAACATTTTCTGCAAAAAAGCTCTAACTGATGAAATTCAGCTTTTAGTGCTCTCAGAAGCTCAAAAACAGTGTTTCTGAGCATTGAAGCTCTAACCTAACTTTCTCTGCAAAAAAGCTCTAACTGATGAAAATCTGTCTTCTGCTTTCAAAATTACATGAGAATTCATGAGAAAGAAGCAAATTTCTTGTACTTGAGTTTTTCTTTTAAAACTGCATTAAGCACCTTTCTCTCACTGAGAAAGAAGCTTTTCAGCATCTGTGTCCTTGGATTCTTTTCATTTGCTTAGTTGCACTAACACAGCTTTTAGTGCTCTCAGAAGCTCAAAAACAGTGTTTCTGAGCATTGAAGCTCTAACCTAACTTTCTCTGCAAAAAAGCTCTAACTGATGAAAATCAGCTTTTAGTGCTCTCAGAAGCTCAAAAACAGTGTTTCTGAGCATTGAATCTCTAACCTAACATTTTTCTGCAAAAAAGCTCTAACTGATGAAAATCAGCTTTTAGTGCTCTCAGAAGCTCAAAAACAGTGTTTCTGAGCATTGAAGCTCTAACCTAACTTTCTCTGCAAAAAAGCTCTAACTGATGAAAATCTGTCTTCTGCTTTCCAAATTACATGAGAATTCATGAGAAAGAAGCAAATTTCTTGTACTTCAGTTTTTCTTTTAAAACTGCATTAAGCACCTTTCTCTCACTGAGAAAGAAGCTTTTCAGCATCTGTGTCCTTGGATTCTTTTCATTTGCTTAGTTGCACTAACACAGCTTTTAGTGCTCTCAGAAGCTCAAAAACAGTGTTTCTGAGCATTGAAGCTCTAACCTAACTTTCTCTGCAAAAAAGCTCTAACTGATGAAAATCAGCTTTAGTGCTCTCAGAAGCTCAAAAACAGTGTTTCTGAGCATTGAATCTCTAAACTAACATTTTTCTGCAAAAAAGCTCTAACTGATGAAAATCAGCTTTTAGTGCTCTCAGAAGCTCAAAAACAGTGTTTCTGAGCATTGAAGCTCTAACCTAACTTTCTCTGCAAAAAAGCTCTAACTGATGAAAATCAGCTTTTAGTGCTCTCAGAAGCTCAAAAAGAGTGTTTCTGAGCATTGAAGCTCTAACCTAACATTTTCTGCAAAAAAGCTCTAACTGATGAAAATCAGCTTTTAGTGCTCTCAGAAGCTCAAAAACAGTGTTTCTGAGCATTGAAGCTCTAACCTAACTTTCTCTGCAAAAACGCTCTAACTGATGAAAATCAGCTTTTAGTGCTCTCAGAAGCTCAAAAACAGTGTTTCTGAGCATTGAATCTCTAACCTAACATTTTTCTGCAAAAAAGCTCTAACTGATGAAAATCAGCTTTTAGTGCTCTCAGAAGCTCAAAAACAGTGTTTCTGAGCATTGAAGCTCTAACCTAACTTTCTCTGCAAAAAAGCTCTAACTGATGAAAATCTGTCTTCTGCTTTCAAAATTACATGAGAATTCATGAGAAAGAAGCAAATTTCTTGTACTTGAGTTTTTCTTTTAAAACTGCATTAAGCACCTTTCTCTCACTGAGAAAGAAGCTTTTCAGCATCTGTGTCCTTGGATTCTTTTCATTTGCTTAGTTGCACTAACACAGCTTTTAGTGCTCTCAGAAGCTCAAAAACAGTGTTTCTGAGCATTGAAGCTCTAACCTAACTTTCTCTGCAAAAAAGCTCTAACTGATGAAAATCAGCTTTTAGTGCTCTCAGAAGCTCAAAAACAGTGTTTCTGAGCATTGAATCTCTAACCTAACATTTTTCTGCAAAAAAGCTCTAACTGATGAAAATCAGCTTTTAGTGCTCTCAGAAGCTCAAAAACAGTGTTTCTGAGCATTGAAGCTCTAACCTAACTTTCTCTGCAAAAAAGCTCTAACTGATGAAAATCTGTCTTCTGCTTTCCAAATTACATGAGAATTCATGAGAAAGAAGCAAATTTCTTGTACTTGAGTTTTTCTTTTAAAACTGCATTAAGCACCTTTCTCTCACTGAGAAAGAAGCTTTTCAGCATCTGTGTCCTTGGATTCTTTTCATTTGCTTAGTTGCACTAACACAGCTTTTAGTGCTCTCAGAAGCTCAAAAACAGTGTTTCTGAGCATTGAAGCTCTAACCTAACATTTTCTGCAAAAAAGCTCTAACTGATGAAAATCAGCTTTTAGTGCTCTCAGAAGCTCAAAAAGAGTGTTTCTGAGCATTGAAGCTCTAACCTAACATTTTCTGCAAAAAAGCTCTAACTGATGAAAATCAGCTTTTAGTGCTCTCAGAAGCTCAAAAACAGTGTTTCTGAGCATTGAAGCTCTAACCTAACTTTCTCTGCAAAAACGCTCTAACTGATGAAAATCAGCTTTTAGTGCTCTCAGAAGCTCAAAAACAGTGTTTCTGAGCATTGAATCTCTAACCTAACATTTTTCTGCAAAAAAGCTCTAACTGATGAAAATCAGCTTTTAGTGCTCTCAGAAGCTCAAAAACAGTGTTTCTGAGCATTGAAGCTCTAACCTAACTTTCTCTGCAAAAACGCTCTAACTGATGAAAATCAGCTTTTAGTGCTCTCAGAAGCTCAAATACAGTGTTTCTGAGCATTGAAGCTCTAACCTAACTTTCTCTGCTAAAAAGCTCTAACTGATGAAAATCTGTCTTCTGCTTTGCAAATTACATGAGAATTCATGAGAAAGAAAAAAATTTCATGTACTTGAGTTTTTCTCTTAAAACTGCATTAAGCACCTTTCTCTCACTGAGAAAGAAGCTTTTCAGCATCTGTGGCCTTGGATTCTTTTCATTTGCTTAGTTGCACTAACACAGCTTTTAGTGCTATCAGAAGCTCAAAAACAGTGTTTCTGAGCATTGAATCTCTAAACTAACATTTTTCTGCAAAAAAGCTCTAACTGATGAAAATCAGCTTTTAGTGCTCTCAGAAGCTCAAAAACAGTGTTTCTGAGCATTGAAGCTCTAACCTAACTTTCTCTGCAAAAAAGCTCTAACTGATGAAAATCAGCTTTTAGTGCTCTCAGAAGCTCAAAAACAGTGTTTCTGAGCATTGAAGCTCTAACCTAAGTTTCTCTGCAAAAAAGCTCTAACTGATGAAAATCAGCTTTTAGTGCTCTCAGAAGCTCAAAAACAGTGTTTCTGAGCATTGAAGCTCTAACCTAACTTTCTCTGCTAAAAAGCTCTAACTGATGAAAATCTGTCTTCTGCTTTGCAAATTACATGAGAATTCATGAGAAAGAAAAAAATTTCATGTACTTGAGTTTTTCTCTTAAAACTGCATTAAGCACCTTTCTCTCACTGAGAAAGAAGCTTTTCAGCATCTGTGGCCTTGGATTCTTTTCATTTGCTTAGTTGCACTAATACAGCTTTTAGTGCTCTCAGAAGCTCAAAAACAGTGTTTCTGAGCATTGAAGCTCTAACCTAACTTTCTCTGCAAAAAAGCTCTAACTGCTGAAAATCAGGTTTTAGTGCTCTCAGAAGCTCAAAAACAGTGTTTCTGAGCATTGAAGCTCTAACCTAACTTTCTCTGCTAAAAAGCTCTAACTGATGAAAATCTGTCTTCCGCTTTGCAAATTACATGAGAATTCATGAGAAAGAAAAAAATTTCATGTACTTGAGTTTTTCTCTTAAAACTGCATTAAGCACCTTTCTCTCACTGAGAAATAAGCTTTTCAGCATCTGTGGCCTTGGATTCTTTTCATTTGCTTAGTTGCACTAACACAGCTTTTAGTGCTCTCAGAAGCTCAAAAACAGTGTTTCTGAGCATTGAATCTCTAACCTAACATTTTCTGCAAAAAAGCTCTAACTGATGAAATTCAGCTTTTAGTGCTCTCAGAAGCTCAAAAACAGTGTTTCTGAGCATTGAAGCTCTAACCTAACTTTCTCTGCAAAAAAGCTCTAACTGATGAAAATCTGTCTTCTGCTTTCAAAATTACATGAGAATTCATGAGAAAGAAGCAAATTTCTTGTACTTGAGTTTTTCTTTTAAAACTGCATTAAGCACCTTTCTCTCACTGAGAAAGAAGCTTTTCAGCATCTGTGTCCTTGGATTCTTTTCATTTGCTTAGTTGCACTAACACAGCTTTTAGTGCTCTCAGAAGCTCAAAAACAGTGTTTCTGAGCATTGAAGCTCTAACCTAACTTTCTCTGCAAAAAAGCTCTAACTGATGAAAATCAGCTTTTAGTGCTCTCAGAAGCTCAAAAACAGTGTTTCTGAGCATTGAATCTCTAACCTAACATTTTTCTGCAAAAAAGCTCTAACTGATGAAAATCAGCTTTTAGTGCTCTCAGAAGCTCAAAAACAGTGTTTCTGAGCATTGAAGCTCTAACCTAACTTTCTCTGCAAAAAAGCTCTAACTGATGAAAATCTGTCTTCTGCTTTCCAAATTACATGAGAATTCATGAGAAAGAAGCAAATTTCTTGTACTTGAGTTTTTCTTTTAAAACTGCATTAAGCACCTTTCTCTCACTGAGAAAGAAGCTTTTCAGCATCTGTGTCCTTGGATTCTTTTCATTTGCTTAGTTGCACTAACACAGCTTTTAGTGCTCTCAGAAGCTCAAAAACAGTGTTTCTGAGCATTGAAGCTCTAACCTAACTTTCTCTGCAAAAAAGCTCTAACTGATGAAAATCAGCTTTAGTGCTCTCAGAAGCTCAAAAACAGTGTTTCTGAGCATTGAATCTCTAAACTAACATTTTTCTGCAAAAAAGCTCTAACTGATGAAAATCAGCTTTTAGTGCTCTCAGAAGCTCAAAAACAGTGTTTCTGAGCATTGAAGCTCTAACCTAACATTTTCTGCAAAAAAGCTCTAACTGATGAAAATCAGCTTTTAGTGCTCTCAGAAGCTCAAAAACAGTGTTTCTGAGCATTGAAGCTCTAACCTAACTTTCTCTGCAAAAACGCTCTAACTGATGAAAATCAGCTTTTAGTGCTCTCAGAAGCTCAAAAACAGTGTTTCTGAGCATTGAATCTCTAACCTAACATTTTTCTGCAAAAAAGCTCTAACTGATGAAAATCAGCTTTTAGTGCTCTCAGAAGCTCAAAAACAGTGTTTCTGAGCATTGAAGCTCTAACCTAACTTTCTCTGCAAAAACGCTCTAACTGATGAAAATCAGCTTTTAGTGCTCTCAGAAGCTCAAATACAGTGTTTCTGAGCATTGAAGCTCTAACCTAACTTTCTCTGCTAAAAAGCTCTAACTGATGAAAATCTGTCTTCTGCTTTGCAAATTACATGAGAATTCATGAGAAAGAAAAAAATTTCATGTACTTGAGTTTTTCTCTTAAAACTGCATTAAGCACCTTTCTCTCACTGAGAAAGAAGCTTTTCAGCATCTGTGGCCTTGGATTCTTTTCATTTGCTTAGTTGCACTAACACAGCTTTTAGTGCTATCAGAAGCTCAAAAACAGTGTTTCTGAGCATTGAATCTCTAAACTAACATTTTTCTGCAAAAAAGCTCTAACTGATGAAAATCAGCTTTTAGTGCTCTCAGAAGCTCAAAAACAGTGTTTCTGAGCATTGAAGCTCTAACCTAACTTTCTCTGCAAAAAAGCTCTAACTGATGAAAATCAGCTTTTAGTGCTCTCAGAAGCTCAAAAAGAGTGTTTCTGAGCATTGAAGCTCTAACCTAACATTTTCTGCAAAAAAGCTCTAACTGATGAAAATCAGCTTTTAGTGCTCTCAGAAGCTCAAAAACAGTGTTTCTGAGCATTGAAGCTCTAACCTAACTTTCTCTGCAAAAACGCTCTAACTGATGAAAATCAGCTTTTAGTGCTCTCAGAAGCTCAAAAACAGTGTTTCTGAGCATTGAATCTCTAACCTAACATTTTTCTGCAAAAAAGCTCTAACTGATGAAAATCAGCTTTTAGTGCTCTCAGAAGCTCAAAAACAGTGTTTCTGAGCATTGAAGCTCTAACCTAACTTTCTCTGCAAAAACGCTCTAACTGATGAAAATCAGCTTTTAGTGCTCTCAGAAGCTCAAATACAGTGTTTCTGAGCATTGAAGCTCTAACCTAACTTTCTCTGCTAAAAAGCTCTAACTGATGAAAATCTGTCTTCTGCTTTGCAAATTACATGAGAATTCATGAGAAAGAAAAAAATTTCATGTACTTGAGTTTTTCTCTTAAAACTGCATTAAGCACCTTTCTCTCACTGAGAAAGAAGCTTTTCAGCATCTGTGGCCTTGGATTCTTTTCATTTGCTTAGTTGCACTAACACAGCTTTTAGTGCTATCAGAAGCTCAAAAACAGTGTTTCTGAGCATTGAATCTCTAACCTAACATTTTCTGCAAAAAAGCTCTAACTGATGAAAATCAGCTTTTAGTGCTCTCAGAAGCTCAAAAACAGTGTTTCTGAGCATTGAAGCTCTAACCTAACTTTCTCTGCAAAAAAGCTCTAACTGCTGAAAATCAGCTTTTAGTGCTCTCAGAAGCTCAAAAACAGTGTTTCTGAGCATTGAAGCTCTAACCTAACTTTCTCTGCTAAAAAGCTCTAACTGATGAAAATCTGTCTTCTGCTTTGCAAATTACATGAGAATTCATGAGAAAGAAGCAAATTTCTTGTACTTGAGTTTTTCTCTTAAAACTGCATTAAGCACCATTCTCTCACTGAGAAAGAAGCTTTTCAGCATCTGTGGCCTTGGATTCTTTTCATTTGCTTAGTTGCACTAACACAGCTTTTAGTGCTCTCAGAAGCTCAAAAACAGTGTTTCTGAGCATTGAAGCTCTAACCTAACTTTCTCTGCAAAAAAGCTCTAACTGATGAAAATCAGCTTTTAGTGCTCTCAGAAGCTCAAAAAGAGTGTTTCTGAGCATTGAAGCTCTAACCTAACATTTTCTGCAAAAAAGCTCTAACTGATGAAAATCAGCTTTTAGTGCTCTCAGAAGCTCAAAAACAGTGTTTCTGAGCATTGAAGCTCTAACCTAACTTTCTCTGCAAAAAAGCTCTAACTGATGAAAATCAGCTTTTAGTGCTCTCAGAAGCTCAAAAACAGTGTTTCTGAGCATTGAATCTCTAACCTAACATTTTTCTGCAAAAAAGCTCTAACTGATGAAAATCAGCTTTTAGTGCTCTCAGAAGCTCAAAAACAGTGTTTCTGAGCATTGAAGCTCTAACCTAACTTTCTCTGCAAAAAAGCTCTAACTGATGAAAATCTCTCTTCTGCTTTGCAAATTACATGAGAATTCATGAGAAAGAAACAAATTTCATGTACTTGAGTTTTTCTCTTAAAACTGCATTAAGCACCTTTCTTTCACTGAGAAAGAAGCTTTTCAGCATCTGTGGCCTTGGATTCTTTTCATTTGCTTAGTTGCACTAACACAGCTTTTAGTGCTCTCAGAAGCTCAAAAACAGTGTTTCTGAGCATTGAAGCTCAAACCTAACTTTCTCTGCTAAAAAGCTCTAACTGATGAAAATCTGTCTTCTGCTTTGCAAATTACATGAGAATTCATGAGAAAGAAGCAAATTTCTTGTACTTGAGTTTTTCTCTTAAAACTGCATTAAGCACCATTCTCTCACTGAGAAAGAAGCTTTTCAGCATCTGTGGCCTTGGATTCTTTTCATTTGCTTAGTTGCACTAACACAGCTTTTAGTGCTCTCAGAAGCTCAAAAACAGTGTTTCTGAGCATTGAAGCTCTAACCTAACTTTCTCTGCAAAAACGCTCTAACTGATGAAAATCAGCTTTTAGTGCTCTCAGAAGCTCAAATACAGTGTTTCTGAGCATTGAAGCTCTAACCTAACTTTCTCTGCTAAAAAGCTCTAACTGATGAAAATCTGTCTTCTGCTTTGCAAATTACATGAGAATTCATGAGAAAGAAAAAAATTTCATGTACTTGAGTTTTTCTCTTAAAACTGCATTAAGCACCTTTCTCTCACTGAGAAAGAAGCTTTTCAGCATCTGTGGCCTTGGATTCTTTTCATTTGCTTAGTTGCACTAACACAGCTTTTAGTGCTATCAGAAGCTCAAAAACAGTGTTTCTGAGCATTGAATCTCTAAACTAACATTTTTCTGCAAAAAAGCTCTAACTGATGAAAATCAGCTTTTAGTGCTCTCAGAAGCTCAAAAACAGTGTTTCTGAGCATTGAAGCTCTAACCTAACTTTCTCTGCAAAAAAGCTCTAACTGATGAAAATCAGCTTTTAGTGCTCTCAGAAGCTCAAAAAGAGTGTTTCTGAGCATTGAAGCTCTAACCTAACATTTTCTGCAAAAAAGCTCTAACTGATGAAAATCAGCTTTTAGTGCTCTCAGAAGCTCAAAAACAGTGTTTCTGAGCATTGAAGCTCTAACCTAACTTTCTCTGCAAAAACGCTCTAACTGATGAAAATCAGCTTTTAGTGCTCTCAGAAGCTCAAAAACAGTGTTTCTGAGCATTGAATCTCTAACCTAACATTTTTCTGCAAAAAAGCTCTAACTGATGAAAATCAGCTTTTAGTGCTCTCAGAAGCTCAAAAACAGTGTTTCTGAGCATTGAAGCTCTAACCTAACTTTCTCTGCAAAAACGCTCTAACTGATGAAAATCAGCTTTTAGTGCTCTCAGAAGCTCAAATACAGTGTTTCTGAGCATTGAAGCTCTAACCTAACTTTCTCTGCTAAAAAGCTCTAACTGATGAAAATCTGTCTTCTGCTTTGCAAATTACATGAGAATTCATGAGAAAGAAAAAAATTTCATGTACTTGAGTTTTTCTCTTAAAACTGCATTAAGCACCTTTCTCTCACTGAGAAAGAAGCTTTTCAGCATCTGTGGCCTTGGATTCTTTTCATTTGCTTAGTTGCACTAACACAGCTTTTAGTGCTATCAGAAGCTCAAAAACAGTGTTTCTGAGCATTGAATCTCTAACCTAACATTTTCTGCAAAAAAGCTCTAACTGATGAAAATCAGCTTTTAGTGCTCTCAGAAGCTCAAAAACAGTGTTTCTGAGCATTGAAGCTCTAACCTAACTTTCTCTGTAAAAAAGCTCTAACTGATGAAAATCAGCTTTTAGTGCTCTCAGAAGCTCAAAAACAGTGTTTCTGAGCATTGAAGCTCTAACCTAACTTTCTCTGCAAAAAAGCTCTAACTGCTGAAAATCAGCTTTTAGTGCTCTCAGAAGCTCAAAAACAGTGTTTCTGAGCATTGAAGCTCTAACCTAACTTTCTCTGCTAAAAAGCTCTAACTGATGAAAATCTGTCTTCTGCTTTGCAAATTACATGAGAATTCATGAGAAAGAAGCAAATTTCTTGTACTTGAGTTTTTCTCTTAAAACTGCATTAAGCACCATTCTCTCACTGAGAAAGAAGCTTTTCAGCATCTGTGGCCTTGGATTCTTTTCATTTGCTTAGTTGCACTAACACAGCTTTTAGTGCTCTCAGAAGCTCAAAAACAGTGTTTCTGAGCATTGAAGCTCTAACCTAACTTTCTCTGCAAAAAAGCTCTAACTGATGAAAATCAGCTTTTAGTGCTCTCAGAAGCTCAAAAAGAGTGTTTCTGAGCATTGAAGCTCTAACCTAACATTTTCTGCAAAAAAGCTCTAACTGATGAAAATCAGCTTTTAGTGCTCTCAGAAGCTCAAAAACAGTGTTTCTGAGCATTGAAGCTCTAACCTAACTTTCTCTGCAAAAAAGCTCTAACTGATGAAAATCAGCTTTTAGTGCTCTCAGAAGCTCAAAAACAGTGTTTCTGAGCATTGAATCTCTAACCTAACATTTTTCTGCAAAAAAGCTCTAACTGATGAAAATCAGCTTTTAGTGCTCTCAGAAGCTCAAAAACAGTGTTTCTGAGCATTGAAGCTCTAACCTAACTTTCTCTGCAAAAAAGCTCTAACTGATGAAAATATGTCTTCTGCTTTGCAAATTACATGAGAATTCATGAGAAAGAAGCAAATTTCTTGTACTTGAGTTTTTCTCTTAAAACTGCATTAAGCACCTTTCTTTCACTGAGAAAGAAGCTTTTCAGCATCTGTGGCCTTGGATTCTTTTCATTTGCTTAGTTGCACTAACACAGCTTTTAGTGCTCTCAGAAGCTCAAAAACAGTGTTTCTGAGCATTGAAGCTCAAACCTAACTTTCTCTGCTAAAAAGCTCTAACTGATGAAAATCTGTCTTCTGCTTTGCAAATTACATGAGAATTCATGAGAAAGAAGCAAATTTCTTGTACTTGAGTTTTTCTCTTAAAACTGCATTAAGCACCATTCTCTCACTGAGAAAGAAGCTTTTCAGCATCTGTGGCCTTGGATTCTTTTCATTTGCTTAGTTGCAATAACACAGCTTTTAGTGCTCTCAAAAGCTCAAAAACAGTGTTTCTGAGCATTGAAGCTCTAACCTAACTTTCTCTGCAAAAAAGCTCTAACTGATGAAAATCAGCTTTTAGTGCTCTCAGAAGCTCAAAAACAGTGTTTCTGAGCATTGAATCTCTAACCTAACATTTCTCTGCAAAAAAGCTCTAACTGATGAAAATCAGCTTTTAGTGCTCTCAGAAGCTCAAAAACAGTGTTTCTGAGCATTGAAGCTCTAACCTAACTTTCTCTGCAAAAAAGCTCTAACTGATGAAAATCTGTCTTCTGCTTTGCAAATTACATGAGAATTCATGAGAAAGAAACAAATTTCATGTACTTGAGTTTTTCTCTTAAAACTGCATTAAGCACCTTTCTTTCACTGAGAAAGAAGCTTTTCAGCATCTGTGGCCTTGGATTCTTTTCATTTGCTTAGTTGCACTAACACAGCTTTTAGTGCTCTCAGAAGCTCAAAAACAGTGTTTCTGAGCATTGAATCTCTAACCTAACATTTTCTGCAAAAAAGCTCTAACTGATGAAAATCAGCTTTTAGTGCTCTCAGAAGCTCAAAAACAGTGTTTCTGAGCATTGAAGCTCTAACCTAACATTTTCTGCAAAAAAGCTCTAACTGATGAAAATCAGCTTTTAGTGCTCTCAGAAGCTCAAAAACAGTGTTTCTGAGCATTGAAGCTCTAACCTAAGTTTCTCTGCAAAAAAGCTCTAACTGATGAAAATCAGCTTTTAGTGCTCTCAGAAGCTCAAAAACAGTGTTTCTGAGCATTGAAGCTCTAACCTAACTTTCTCTGCTAAAAAGCTCTAACTGATGAAAATCTGTCTTCTGCTTTGCAAATTACATGAGAATTCATGAGAAAGAAAAAAATTTCATGTACTTGAGTTTTTCTCTTAAAACTGCATTAAGCACCTTTCTCTCACTGAGAAAGAAGCTTTTCAGCATCTGTGGCCTTGGATTCTTTTCATTTGCTTAGTTGCACTAACACAGCTTTTAGTGCTCTCAGAAGCTCAAAAACAGTGTTTCTGAGCATTGAAGCTCTAACCTAACATTTACTAGAAAAAAGCTCTAACTGATGAAATTCAGCTTTTAGTGCTCTCAGAAGCTCAAAAACAGTGTTTCTGAGCATTGAAGCTCTAACCTAACATTTACTAGAAAAAAGCTCTAACTGATGAAAATCAGCTTTTAGTGCTCTCAGAAGCTCAAAAACAGTGTTTCTGAGCATTGAATCTCTAACCTAACATTTTTCTGCAAAAAAGCTCTAACTGATGAAAATCAGCTTTTAGTGCTCTCAGAAGCTCAAAAACAGTGTTTCTGAGCATTGAAGCTCTAACCTAACTTTCTCTGCTAAAAAGCTCTAACTGATGAAAATCTGTCTTCTGCTTTGCAAATTACATGAGAATTCATGATAAGGAAAGCAAATTTCTTGTACTTGAGTTTTTCTCTTAATATTGCATTGAGCACCTTTCTCTCACTGACAAAGAAGCTTTTAAGCATCTGTGGCCTTGGATTCTTTTCATTTGCTTAGTTGCACTAACACAGCTTTTAGTGCTCTCAGAAGCTCAAAAACAGTGTTTCTGAGCATTGAAGCTCTAACCTAACTTTCTCTGCAAAAAAGCTCTAACTGATGAAAATCAGCTTTTAGTGCTCTCAGAAGCTCAAAAACAGTGTTTCTGAGCATTGAAGCTCTAACCTAACCTTTCTCTGCAAAAAAGCTCTAACTGATGAAAATCAGCTTTTAGTGCTCTCAGAAGCTCAAAAACAGTGTTTCTGAGCATTGAAGCTCTAACCTAACTTTCTCTGCAAAAAAGCTCTAACTGCTGAAAATCAGCTTTTAGTGCTCTCAGAAGCTCAAAAACAGTGTTTCTGAGCATTGAAGCTCTAACCTAACTTTCTCTGCAAAAAAGCTCTAACTGCTGAAAATCAGCTTTTAGTGCTCTCAGAAGCTCAAAAACAGTGTTTCTGAGCATTGAAGCTCTAATCAAACTTTCTCTAC
Organism: Acrossocheilus fasciatus; assembly: GCA_036784905.1. NCBI lineage: Eukaryota > Metazoa > Chordata > Actinopteri > Cypriniformes > Cyprinidae > Acrossocheilus > Acrossocheilus fasciatus. The sequence continues at coordinate 31,038,171 of CM071959.1, forward strand.
AAAAAAGCTCTAACTGATGAAAATATGTCTTCTGCTTTGCAAATTACATGAGAATTCATGAGAAAGAAGCAAATTTCTTGTACTTGAGTTTTTCTCTTAAAACTGCATTAAGCACCTTTCTCTCACTGAGAAAGAAGCTTTTCAGCATCTGTGGCCTTGGATTCTTTTCATTTGCTTAGTTGCACTAACACAGCTTTTAGTGCTCTCAGAAGCTCAAAAACAGTGTTTCTGAGCATTGAAGCTCTAACCTAACTTTCTCTGCTAAAAAGCTCTAACTGATGAAAATCTGTCTTCTGCTTTGCAAATTACATGAGAATTCATGAGAAAGAAGCAAATTTCTTGTACTTGAGTTTTTCTCTTAAAACTGCATTAAGCACCATTCTCTCACTGAGAAAGAAGCTTTTCAGCATCTGTGGCCTTGGATTCTTTTCATTTGCTTAGTTGCACTAACACAGCTTTTAGTGCTCTCAGAAGCTCAAAAACAGTGTTTCTGAGCATTGAAGCTCTAACCTAACTTTCTCTGCAAAAAAGCTCTAACTGATGAAAATCAGCTTTTAGTGCTCTCAGAAGCTCAAAAAGAGTGTTTCTGAGCATTGAAGCTCTAACCTAACATTTTCTGCAAAAAAGCTCTAACTGATGAAAATCAGCTTTTAGTGCTCTCAGAAGCTCAAAAACAGTGTTTCTGAGCATTGAAACTCTAACCTAACTTTCTCTGCAAAAAAGCTCTAACTGATGAAAATCAGCTTTTAGTGCTCTCAGAAGCTCAAAAACAGTGTTTCTGAGCATTGAATCTCTAACCTAACATTTTTCTGCAAAAAAGCTCTAACTGATGAAAATCAGCTTTTAGTGCTCTCAGAAGCTCAAAAACAGTGTTTCTGAGCATTGAATCTCTAACCTAACATTTTTCAGCAAAAAAGCTCTAACTGATGAAAATCAGCTTTTAGTGCTCTCAGAAGCTCAAAAACAGTGTTTCTGAGCATTGAAGCTCTAACCTAACTTTCTCTGCAAAAAAGCTCTAACTGATGAAAATCAGCTTTTAGTGCTCTCAGAAGCTCAAAAACAGTGTTTCTGAGCATTGAATCTCTAACCTAACATTTTTCTGCAAAAAAGCTCTAACTGATGAAAATCAGCTTTTAGTGCTCTCAGAAGCTCAAAAACAGTGTTTCTGAGCATTGAAGCTCTAACCTAACTTTCTCTGCAAAAAAGCTCTAACTGATGAAAATATGTCTTCTGCTTTGCAAATTACATGAGAATTCATGAGAAAGAAGCAAATTTCTTGTACTTGAGTTTTTCTCTTAAAACTGCATTAAGCACCTTTCTTTCACTGAGAAAGAAGCTTTTCAGCATCTGTGGCCTTGGATTCTTTTCATTTGCTTAGTTGCACTAACACAGCTTTTAGTGCTCTCAGAAGCTCAAAAACAGTGTTTCTGAGCATTGAAGCTCAAACCTAACTTTCTCTGCTAAAAAGCTCTAACTGATGAAAATCTGTCTTCTGCTTTGCAAATTACATGAGAATTCATGAGAAAGAAGCAAATTTCTTGTACTTGAGTTTTTCTCTTAAAACTGCATTAAGCACCATTCTCTCACTGAGAAAGAAGCTTTTCAGCATCTGTGGCCTTGGATTCTTTTCATTTGCTTAGTTGCAATAACACAGCTTTTAGTGCTCTCAAAAGCTCAAAAACAGTGTTTCTGAGCATTGAAGCTCTAACCTAACTTTCTCTGCAAAAAAGCTCTAACTGATGAAAATCAGCTTTTAGTGCTCTCAGAAGCTCAAAAACAGTGTTTCTGAGCATTGAATCTCTAACCTAACATTTCTCTGCAAAAAAGCTCTAACTGATGAAAATCAGCTTTTAGTGCTCTCAGAAGCTCAAAAACAGTGTTTCTGAGCATTGAAGCTCTAACCTAACTTTCTCTGCAAAAAAGCTCTAACTGATGAAAATCTGTCTTCTGCTTTGCAAATTACATGAGAATTCATGAGAAAGAAACAAATTTCATGTACTTGAGTTTTTCTCTTAAAACTGCATTAAGCACCTTTCTTTCACTGAGAAAGAAGCTTTTCAGCATCTGTGGCCTTGGATTCTTTTCATTTGCTTAGTTGCACTAACACAGCTTTTAGTGCTCTCAGAAGCTCAAAAACAGTGTTTCTGAGCATTGAATCTCTAACCTAACATTTTCTGCAAAAAAGCTCTAACTGATGAAAATCAGCTTTTAGTGCTCTCAGAAGCTCAAAAACAGTGTTTCTGAGCATTGAAGCTCTAACCTAACATTTTCTGCAAAAAAGCTCTAACTGATGAAAATCAGCTTTTAGTGCTCTCAGAAGCTCAAAAACAGTGTTTCTGAGCATTGAAGCTCTAACCTAAGTTTCTCTGCAAAAAAGCTCTAACTGATGAAAATCAGCTTTTAGTGCTCTCAGAAGCTCAAAAACAGTGTTTCTGAGCATTGAAGCTCTAACCTAACTTTCTCTGCTAAAAAGCTCTAACTGATGAAAATCTGTCTTCTGCTTTGCAAATTACATGAGAATTCATGAGAAAGAAAAAAATTTCATGTACTTGAGTTTTTCTCTTAAAACTGCATTAAGCACCTTTCTCTCACTGAGAAAGAAGCTTTTCAGCATCTGTGGCCTTGGATTCTTTTCATTTGCTTAGTTGCACTAACACAGCTTTTAGTGCTCTCAGAAGCTCAAAAACAGTGTTTCTGAGCATTGAAGCTCTAACCTAACATTTACTAGAAAAAAGCTCTAACTGATGAAATTCAGCTTTTAGTGCTCTCAGAAGCTCAAAAACAGTGTTTCTGAGCATTGAAGCTCTAACCTAACATTTACTAGAAAAAAGCTCTAACTGATGAAAATCAGCTTTTAGTGCTCTCAGAAGCTCAAAAACAGTGTTTCTGAGCATTGAATCTCTAACCTAACATTTTTCTGCAAAAAAGCTCTAACTGATGAAAATCAGCTTTTAGTGCTCTCAGAAGCTCAAAAACAGTGTTTCTGAGCATTGAAGCTCTAACCTAACTTTCTCTGCTAAAAAGCTCTAACTGATGAAAATCTGTCTTCTGCTTTGCAAATTACATGAGAATTCATGATAAGGAAAGCAAATTTCTTGTACTTGAGTTTTTCTCTTAATATTGCATTGAGCACCTTTCTCTCACTGACAAAGAAGCTTTTAAGCATCTGTGGCCTTGGATTCTTTTCATTTGCTTAGTTGCACTAACACAGCTTTTAGTGCTCTCAGAAGCTCAAAAACAGTGTTTCTGAGCATTGAAGCTCTAACCTAACTTTCTCTGCAAAAAAGCTCTAACTGATGAAAATCAGCTTTTAGTGCTCTCAGAAGCTCAAAAACAGTGTTTCTGAGCATTGAAGCTCTAACCTAACCTTTCTCTGCAAAAAAGCTCTAACTGATGAAAATCAGCTTTTAGTGCTCTCAGAAGCTCAAAAACAGTGTTTCTGAGCATTGAAGCTCTAACCTAACTTTCTCTGCAAAAAAGCTCTAACTGCTGAAAATCAGCTTTTAGTGCTCTCAGAAGCTCAAAAACAGTGTTTCTGAGCATTGAAGCTCTAACCTAACTTTCTCTGCAAAAAAGCTCTAACTGCTGAAAATCAGCTTTTAGTGCTCTCAGAAGCTCAAAAACAGTGTTTCTGAGCATTGAAGCTCTAATCAAACTTTCTCTACAAAAAAGCTCTAACTGATGAAAATATGTCTTCTGCTTTGCAAATTACATGAGAATTCATGAGAAAGAAGCAAATTTCTTGTACTTGAGTTTTTCTCTTAAAACTGCATTAAGCACCTTTCTCTCACTGAGAAAGAAGCTTTTCAGCATCTGTGGCCTTGGATTCTTTTCATTTGCTTAGTTGCACTAACACAGCTTTTAGTGCTCTCAGAAGCTCAAAAACAGTGTTTCTGAGCATTGAAGCTCTAACCTAACTTTCTCTGCTAAAAAGCTCTAACTGATGAAAATCTGTCTTCTGCTTTGCAAATTACATGAGAATTCATGAGAAAGAAGCAAATTTCTTGTACTTGAGTTTTTCTCTTAAAACTGCATTAAGCACCATTCTCTCACTGAGAAAGAAGCTTTTCAGCATCTGTGGCCTTGGATTCTTTTCATTTGCTTAGTTGCACTAACACAGCTTTTAGTGCTCTCAGAAGCTCAAAAACAGTGTTTCTGAGCATTGAAGCTCTAACCTAACTTTCTCTGCAAAAAAGCTCTAACTGATGAAAATCAGCTTTTAGTGCTCTCAGAAGCTCAAAAAGAGTGTTTCTGAGCATTGAAGCTCTAACCTAACATTTTCTGCAAAAAAGCTCTAACTGATGAAAATCAGCTTTTAGTGCTCTCAGAAGCTCAAAAACAGTGTTTCTGAGCATTGAAACTCTAACCTAACTTTCTCTGCAAAAAAGCTCTAACTGATGAAAATCAGCTTTTAGTGCTCTCAGAAGCTCAAAAACAGTGTTTCTGAGCATTGAATCTCTAACCTAACATTTTTCTGCAAAAAAGCTCTAACTGATGAAAATCAGCTTTTAGTGCTCTCAGAAGCTCAAAAACAGTGTTTCTGAGCATTGAAGCTCTAACCTAACTTTCTCTGCAAAAAAGCTCTAACTGATGAAAATCTGTCTTCTGCTTTGCAAATTACATGAGAATTCATGAGAAAGAAACAAATTTCATGTACTTGAGTTTTTCTCTTAAAACTGCATTAAGCTCCTTTCTTTCACTGAGAAAGAAGCTTTTCAGCATCTGTGGCCTTGGATTCTTTTCATTTGCTTAGTTGCACTAACACAGCTTTTAGTGCTCTCAGAAGCTCAAAAACAGTGTTTCTGAGCATTGAATCTCTAACCTAACATTTTCTGCAAAAAAGCTCTAACTGATGAAAATCAGCTTTTAGTGCTCTCAGAAGCTCAAAAACAGTGTTTCTGAGCATTGAAGCTCTAACCTAACATTTTCTGCAAAAAAGCTCTAACTGATGAAAATCAGCTTTTAGTGCTCTCAGAAGCTCAAAAACAGTGTTTCTGAGCATTGAAGCTCTAACCTAAGTTTCTCTGCAAAAAAGCTCTAACTGATGAAAATCAGCTTTTAGTGCTCTCAGAAGCTCAAAAACAGTGTTTCTGAGCATTGAATCTCTAACCTAACATTTTTCTGCAAAAAAGCTCTAACTGATGAAAATCAGCTTTTAGTGCTCTCAGAAGCTCAAAAACAGTGTTTCTGAGCATTGAAGCTCTAACCTAAGTTTCTCTGCAAAAAAGCTCTAACTGATGAAAATCAGCTTTTAGTGCTCTCAGAAGCTCAAAAACAGTGTTTCTGAGCATTGAATCTCTAACCTAACATTTTCTGCAAAAAAGCTCTAACTGCTGAAAATCAGCTTTTAGTGCTCTCAGAAGCTCAAAAACAGTGTTTCTGAGCATTGAAGCTCTAATCAAACTTTCTCTGCAAAAAAGCTCTAACTGATGAAAATATGTCTTCTGCTTTGCAAATTACATGAGAATTCATGAGAAAGAAGCAAATTTCTTGTACTTGAGTTTTTCTCTTAAAACTGCATTAAGCACCTTTCTCTCACTGAGAAAGAAGCTTTTCAGCATCTGTGGCCTTGGATTCTTTTCATTTGCTTAGTTGCACTAACACAGCTTTTAGTGCTCTCAGAAGCTCAAAAACAGTGTTTCTGAGCATTGAAGCTCTAACCTAACTTTCTCTGCTAAAAAGCTCTAACTGATGAAAATCTGTCTTCTGCTTTGCAAATTACATGAGAATTCATGAGAAAGAAGCAAATTTCTTGTACTTGAGTTTTTCTCTTAAAACTGCATTAAGCACCATTCTCTCACTGAGAAAGAAGCTTTTCAGCATCTGTGGCCTTGGATTCTTTTCATTTGCTTAGTTGCACTAACACAGCTTTTAGTGCTCTCAGAAGCTCAAAAACAGTGTTTCTGAGCATTGAAGCTCTAACCTAACTTTCTCTGCAAAAAAGCTCTAACTGATGAAAATCAGCTTTTAGTGCTCTCAGAAGCTCAAAAAGAGTGTTTCTGAGCATTGAAGCTCTAACCTAACATTTTCTGCAAAAAAGCTCTAACTGATGAAAATCAGCTTTTAGTGCTCTCAGAAGCTCAAAAACAGTGTTTCTGAGCATTGAAACTCTAACCTAACTTTCTCTGCAAAAAAGCTCTAACTGATGAAAATCAGCTTTTAGTGCTCTCAGAAGCTCAAAAACAGTGTTTCTGAGCATTGAATCTCTAACCTAACATTTTTCTGCAAAAAAGCTCTAACTGATGAAAATCAGCTTTTAGTGCTCTCAGAAGCTCAAAAACAGTGTTTCTGAGCATTGAAGCTCTAACCTAACTTTCTCTGCAAAAAAGCTCTAACTGATGAAAATCTGTCTTCTGCTTTGCAAATTACATGAGAATTCATGAGAAAGAAACAAATTTCATGTACTTGAGTTTTTCTCTTAAAACTGCATTAAGCTCCTTTCTTTCACTGAGAAAGAAGCTTTTCAGCATCTGTGGCCTTGGATTCTTTTCATTTGCTTAGTTGCACTAACACAGCTTTTAGTGCTCTCAGAAGCTCAAAAACAGTGTTTCTGAGCATTGAATCTCTAACCTAACATTTTCTGCAAAAAAGCTCTAACTGATGAAAATCAGCTTTTAGTGCTCTCAGAAGCTCAAAAACAGTGTTTCTGAGCATTGAAGCTCTAACCTAACATTTTCTGCAAAAAAGCTCTAACTGATGAAAATCAGCTTTTAGTGCTCTCAGAAGCTCAAAAACAGTGTTTCTGAGCATTGAAGCTCTAACCTAAGTTTCTCTGCAAAAAAGCTCTAACTGATGAAAATCAGCTTTTAGTGCTCTCAGAAGCTCAAAAACAGTGTTTCTGAGCATTGAATCTCTAACCTAACATTTTTCTGCAAAAAAGCTCTAACTGATGAAAATCAGCTTTTAGTGCTCTCAGAAGCTCAAAAACAGTGTTTCTGAGCATTGAAGCTCTAACCTAACTTTCTCTGCAAAAAAGCTCTAACTGATGAAAATCTGTCTTCTGCTTTGCAAATTACATGAGAATTCATGAGAAAGAAACAAATTTCATGTACTTGAGTTTTTCTCTTAAAACTGCATTAAGCTCCTTTCTTTCACTGAGAAAGAAGCTTTTCAGCATCTGTGGCCTTGGATTCTTTTCATTTGCTTAGTTGCACTAACACAGCTTTTAGTGCTCTCAGAAGCTCAAAAACAGTGTTTCTGAGCATTGAATCTCTAACCTAACATTTTCTGCAAAAAAGCTCTAACTGATGAAAATCAGCTTTTAGTGCTCTCAGAAGCTCAAAAACAGTGTTTCTGAGCATTGAAGCTCTAACCTAACATTTTCTGCAAAAAAGCTCTAACTGATGAAAATCAGCTTTTAGTGCTCTCAGAAGCTCAAAAACAGTGTTTCTGAGCATTGAAGCTCTAACCTAAGTTTCTCTGCAAAAAAGCTCTAACTGATGAAAATCAGCTTTTAGTGCTCTCAGAAGCTCAAAAACAGTGTTTCTGAGCATTGAAGCTCTAACCTAACATTTTCTGCAAAAAAGCTCTAACTGATGAAAATCAGCTTTTAGTGCTCTCAGAAGCTCAAAAACAGTGTTTCTGAGCATTGAATCTCTAACCTAACATTTTTCTGCAAAAAAGCTCTAACTGATGAAAATCAGCTTTTAGTGCTCTCAGAAGCTCAAAAACAGTGTTTCTGAGCATTGAAGCTCTAACCTAACTTTCTCTGCTAAAAAGCTCTAACTGATGAAAATCTGTCTTCTGCTTTGCAAATTACATGAGAATTCATGATAAGGAAAGCAAATTTCTTGTACTTGAGTTTTTCTCTTAATATTGCATTGAGCACCTTTCTCTCACTGACAAAGAAGCTTTTAAGCATCTGTGGCCTTGGATTCTTTTCATTTGCTTAGTTGCACTAACACAGCTTTTAGTGCTCTCAGAAGCTCAAAAACAGTGTTTCTGAGCATTGAAGCTCTAACCTAACTTTCTCTGCAAAAAAGCTCTAACTGATGAAAATCAGCTTTTAGTGCTCTCAGAAGCTCAAAAACAGTGTTTCTGAGCATTGAAGCTCTAACCTAACTTTCTCTGCAAAAAAGCTCTAACTGATGAAAATCAGCTTTTAGTGCTCTCAGAAGCTCAAAAACAGTGTTTCTGAGCATTGAAGCTCTAACCTAACTTTCTCTGCAAAAAAGCTCTAACTGCTGAAAATCAGCTTTTAGTGCTCTCAGAAGCTCAAAAACAGTGTTTCTGAGCATTGAAGCTCTAACCTAACTTTCTCTGCAAAAAAGCTCTAACTGCTGAAAATCAGCTTTTAGTGCTCTCAGAAGCTCAAAAACAGTGTTTCTGAGCATTGAAGCTCTAATCAAACTTTCTCTGCAAAAAAGCTCTAACTGATGAAAATATGTCTTCTGCTTTGCAAATTACATGAGAATTCATGAGAAAGAAGCAAATTTCTTGTACTTGAGTTTTTCTCTTAAAACTGCATTAAGCACCTTTCTCTCACTGAGAAAGAAGCTTTTCAGCATCTGTGGCCTTGGATTCTTTTCATTTGCTTAGTTGCACTAACACAGCTTTTAGTGCTCTCAGAAGCTCAAAAACAGTGTTTCTGAGCATTGAAGCTCTAACCTAACTTTCTCTGCTAAAAAGCTCTAACTGATGAAAATCTGTCTTCTGCTTTGCAAATTACATGAGAATTCATGAGAAAGAAGCAAATTTCTTGTACTTGAGTTTTTCTCTTAAAACTGCATTAAGCACCATTCTCTCACTGAGAAAGAAGCTTTTCAGCATCTGTGGCCTTGGATTCTTTTCATTTGCTTAGTTGCACTAACACAGCTTTTAGTGCTCTCAGAAGCTCAAAAACAGTGTTTCTGAGCATTGAAGCTCTAACCTAACTTTCTCTGCAAAAAAGCTCTAACTGATGAAAATCAGCTTTTAGTGCTCTCAGAAGCTCAAAAACAGTGTTTCTGAGCATTGAAGCTCTAACCTAACATTTTCTGCAAAAAAGCTCTAACTGATGAAAATCAGCTTTTAGTGCTCTCAGAAGCTCAAAAACAGTGTTTCTGAGCATTGAAGCTCTAACCTAACTTTCTCTGCAAAAAAGCTCTAACTGATGATAATCAGCTTTTAGTGCTCTCAGAAGCTCAAAAACAGTGTTTCTGAGCATTGAATCTCTAACCTAACATTTTTCTGCAAAAAAGCTCTAACTGATGAAAATCAGCTTTTAGTGCTCTCAGAAGCTCAAAAACAGTGTTTCTGAGCATTGAAGCTCTAACCTAACTTTCTCTGCAAAAAAGCTCTAACTGATGAAAATCAGCTTTTAGTGCTCTCAGAAGCTCAAAAACAGTGTTTCTGAGCATTGAATCTCTAACCTAACATTTTTCTGCAAAAAAGCTCTAACTGATGAAATGATTTTACACTGTTTTTGAGCTTTTAGTGCTCTCAGAAGCTCAAAAACAGTGTTTCTGAGCATTGAAGCTCTAACCTAACTTTCTCTGCTAAAAAGCTCTAACTGATGAAAATCTGTCTTCTGCTTTGCAAATTACATGAGAATTCATGATAAGGAAAGCAAATTTCTTGTACTTGAGTTTTTCTCTTAATATTGCATTGAGCACCTTTCTCTCACTGACAAAGAAGCTTTTAAGCATCTGTGGCCTTGGATTCTTTTCATTTGCTTAGTTGCACTAACACAGCTTTTAGTGCTCTCAGAAGCTCAAAAACAGTGTTTCTGAGCATTGAAGCTCTAACCTAACTTTCTCTGCAAAAAAGCTCTAACTGATGAAAATCAGCTTTTAGTGCTCTCAGAAGCTCAAAAACAGTGTTTCTGAGCATTGAAGCTCTAACCTAACCTTTCTCTGCAAAAAAGCTCTAACTGATGAAAATCAGCTTTTAGTGCTCTCAGAAGCTCAAAAACAGTGTTTCTGAGCATTGAAGCTCTAACCTAACTTTCTCTGCAAAAAAGCTCTAACTGCTGAAAATCAGCTTTTAGTGCTCTCAGAAGCTCAAAAACAGTGTTTCTGAGCATTGAAGCTCTAACCTAACTTTCTCTGCAAAAAAGCTCTAACTGCTGAAAATCAGCTTTTAGTGCTCTCAGAAGCTCAAAAACAGTGTTTCTGAGCATTGAAGCTCTAATCAAACTTTCTCTGCAAAAAAGCTCTAACTGATGAAAATATGTCTTCTGCTTTGCAAATTACATGAGAATTCATGAGAAAGAAGCAAATTTCTTGTACTTGAGTTTTTCTCTTAAAACTGCATTAAGCACCTTTCTCTCACTGAGAAAGAAGCTTTTCAGCATCTGTGGCCTTGGATTCTTTTCATTTGCTTAGTTGCACTAACACAGCTTTTAGTGCTCTCAGAAGCTCAAAAACAGTGTTTCTGAGCATTGAAGCTCTAACCTAACTTTCTCTGCTAAAAAGCTCTAACTGATGAAAATCTGTCTTCTGCTTTGCAAATTACATGAGAATTCATGAGAAAGAAGCAAATTTCTTGTACTTGAGTTTTTCTCTTAAAACTGCATTAAGCACCATTCTCTCACTGAGAAAGAAGCTTTTCAGCATCTGTGGCCTTGGATTCTTTTCATTTGCTTAGTTGCACTAACACAGCTTTTAGTGCTCTCAGAAGCTCAAAAACAGTGTTTCTGAGCATTGAAGCTCTAACCTAACTTTCTCTGCAAAAAAGCTCTAACTGATGAAAATCAGCTTTTAGTGCTCTCAGAAGCTCAAAAAGAGTGTTTCTGAGCATTGAAGCTCTAACCTAACATTTTCTGCAAAAAAGCTCTAACTGATGAAAATCAGCTTTTAGTGCTCTCAGAAGCTCAAAAACAGTGTTTCTGAGCATTGAAGCTCTAACCTAACTTTCTCTGCAAAAAAGCTCTAACTGATGAAAATCAGCTTTTAGTGCTCTCAGAAGCTCAAAAACAGTGTTTCTGAGCATTGAATCTCTAACCTAACATTTTTCTGCAAAAAAGCTCTAACTGATGAAAATCAGCTTTTAGTGCTCTCAGAAGCTCAAAAACAGTGTTTCTGAGCATTGAAGCTCTAACCTAACTTTCTCTGCAAAAAAGCTCTAACTGATGAAAATCTGTCTTCTGCTTTGCAAATTACATGAGAATTCATGAGAAAGAAACAAATTTCATGTACTTGAGTTTTTCTCTTAAAACTGCATTAAGCTCCTTTCTTTCACTGAGAAAGAAGCTTTTCAGCATCTGTGGCCTTGGATTCTTTTCATTTGCTTAGTTGCACTAACACAGCTTTTAGTGCTCTCAGAAGCTCAAAAACAGTGTTTCTGAGCATTGAATCTCTAACCTAACATTTTCTGCAAAAAAGCTCTAACTGATGAAAATCAGCTTTTAGTGCTCTCAGAAGCTCAAAAACAGTGTTTCTGAGCATTGAAGCTCTAACCTAACATTTTCTGCAAAAAAGCTCTAACTGATGAAAATCAGCTTTTAGTGCTCTCAGAAGCTCAAAAACAGTGTTTCTGAGCATTGAAGCTCTAACCTAAGTTTCTCTGCAAAAAAGCTCTAACTGATGAAAATCAGCTTTTAGTGCTCTCAGAAGCTCAAAAACAGTGTTTCTGAGCATTGAATCTCTAACCTAACATTTTTCTGCAAAAAAGCTCTAACTGATGAAAATCAGCTTTTAGTGCTCTCAGAAGCTCAAAAACAGTGTTTCTGAGCATTGAAGCTCTAACCTAACTTTCTCTGCAAAAAAGCTCTAACTGATGAAAATCTGTCTTCTGCTTTGCAAATTACATGAGAATTCATGAGAAAGAAACAAATTTCATGTACTTGAGTTTTTCTCTTAAAACTGCATTAAGCTCCTTTCTTTCACTGAGAAAGAAGCTTTTCAGCATCTGTGGCCTTGGATTCTTTTCATTTGCTTAGTTGCACTAACACAGCTTTTAGTGCTCTCAGAAGCTCAAAAACAGTGTTTCTGAGCATTGAATCTCTAACCTAACATTTTCTGCAAAAAAGCTCTAACTGATGAAAATCAGCTTTTAGTGCTCTCAGAAGCTCAAAAACAGTGTTTCTGAGCATTGAAGCTCTAACCTAACATTTTCTGCAAAAAAGCTCTAACTGATGAAAATCAGCTTTTAGTGCTCTCAGAAGCTCAAAAACAGTGTTTCTGAGCATTGAAGCTCTAACCTAAGTTTCTCTGCAAAAAAGCTCTAACTGATGAAAATCAGCTTTTAGTGCTCTCAGAAGCTCAAAAACAGTGTTTCTGAGCATTGAAGCTCTAACCTAACATTTTCTGCAAAAAAGCTCTAACTGATGAAAATCAGCTTTTAGTGCTCTCAGAAGCTCAAAAACAGTGTTTCTGAGCATTGAATCTCTAACCTAACATTTTTCTGCAAAAAAGCTCTAACTGATGAAAATCAGCTTTTAGTGCTCTCAGAAGCTCAAAAACAGTGTTTCTGAGCATTGAAGCTCTAACCTAACTTTCTCTGCTAAAAAGCTCTAACTGATGAAAATCTGTCTTCTGCTTTGCAAATTACATGAGAATTCATGATAAGGAAAGCAAATTTCTTGTACTTGAGTTTTTCTCTTAATATTGCATTGAGCACCTTTCTCTCACTGACAAAGAAGCTTTTAAGCATCTGTGGCCTTGGATTCTTTTCATTTGCTTAGTTGCACTAACACAGCTTTTAGTGCTCTCAGAAGCTCAAAAACAGTGTTTCTGAGCATTGAAGCTCTAACCTAACTTTCTCTGCAAAAAAGCTCTAACTGATGAAAATCAGCTTTTAGTGCTCTCAGAAGCTCAAAAACAGTGTTTCTGAGCATTGAAGCTCTAACCTAACTTTCTCTGCAAAAAAGCTCTAACTGATGAAAATCAGCTTTTAGTGCTCTCAGAAGCTCAAAAACAGTGTTTCTGAGCATTGAAGCTCTAACCTAACTTTCTCTGCAAAAAAGCTCTAACTGCTGAAAATCAGCTTTTAGTGCTCTCAGAAGCTCAAAAACAGTGTTTCTGAGCATTGAAGCTCTAATCAAACTTTCTCTGCAAAAAAGCTCTAACTGATGAAAATATGTCTTCTGCTTTGCAAATTACATGAGAATTCATGAGAAAGAAGCAAATTTCTTGTACTTGAGTTTTTCTCTTAAAACTGCATTAAGCACCTTTCTCTCACTGAGAAAGAAGCTTTTCAGCATCTGTGGCCTTGGATTCTTTTCATTTGCTTAGTTGCACTAACACAGCTTTTAGTGCTCTCAGAAGCTCAAAAACAGTGTTTCTGAGCATTGAAGCTCTAACCTAACTTTCTCTGCAAAAAAGCTCTAACTGATGAAAATCTGTCTTCTGCTTTGCAAATTACATGAGAATTCATGAGAAAGAAGCAAATTTCTTGTACTTGAGTTTTTCTCTTAAAACTGCATTAAGCACCATTCTCTCACTGAGAAAGAAGCTTTTCAGCATCTGTGGCCTTGGATTCTTTTCATTTGCTTAGTTGCACTAACACAGCTTTTAGTGCTCTCAGAAGCTCAAAAACAGTGTTTCTGAGCATTGAAGCTCTAACCTAACTTTCTCTGCAAAAAAGCTCTAACTGATGAAAATCAGCTTTTAGTGCTCTCAGAAGCTCAAAAAGAGTGTTTCTGAGCATTGAAGCTCTAACCTAACATTTTCTGCAAAAAAGCTCTAACTGATGAAAATCAGCTTTTAGTGCTCTCAGAAGCTCAAAAACAGTGTTTCTGAGCATTGAAGCTCTAACCTAACTTTCTCTGCAAAAAAGCTCTAACTGATGATAATCAGCTTTTAGTGCTCTCAGAAGCTCAAAAACAGTGTTTCTGAGCATTGAATCTCTAACCTAACATTTTTCTGCAAAAAAGCTCTAACTGATGAAAATCAGCTTTTAGTGCTCTCAGAAGCTCAAAAACAGTGTTTCTGAGCATTGAAGCTCTAACCTAACTTTCTCTGCAAAAAAGCTCTAACTGATGAAAATCAGCTTTTAGTGCTCTCAGAAGCTCAAAAACAGTGTTTCTGAGCATTGAATCTCTAACCTAACATTTTTCTGCAAAAAAGCTCTAACTGATGAAAATCAGCTTTTAGTGCTCTCAGAAGCTCAAAAACAGTGTTTCTGAGCATTGAAGCTCTAACCTAACTTTCTCTGCAAAAAAGCTCTAACTGATGAAAATCTGTCTTCTGCTTTGCAAATTACATGAGAATTCATGAGAAAGAAACAAATTTCATGTACTTGAGTTTTTCTCTTAAAACTGCATTAAGCACCTTTCTTTCACTGAGAAAGAAGCTTTTCAGCATCTGTGGCCTTGGATTCTTTTCATTTGCTTAGTTGCACTAACACAGCTTTTAGTGCTCTCAGAAGCTCAAAAACATTGTTTCTGAGCATTGAATCTCTAACCTAACATTTTCTGCAAAAAAGCTCTAACTGATGAAAATCAGCTTTTAGTGCTCTCAGAAGCTCAAAAACAGTGTTTCTGAGCATTGAAGCTCTAACCTAACATTTTCTGCAAAAAAGCTCTAACTGATGAAAATCAGCTTTTAGTGCTCTCAGAAGCTCAAAAACAGTGTTTCTGAGCATTGAAGCTCTAACCTAAGTTTCTCTGCAAAAAAGCTCTAACTGATGAAAATCAGCTTTTAGTGCTCTCAGAAGCTCAAAAACAGTGTTTCTGAGCATTGAAGCTCTAACCTAACATTTTCTGCAAAAAAGCTCTAACTGATGAAAATCAGCTTTTAGTGCTCTCAGAAGCTCAAAAACAGTGTTTCTGAGCATTGAATCTCTAACCTAACATTTTTCTGCAAAAAAGCTCTAACTGATGAAAATCAGCTTTTAGTGCTCTCAGAAGCTCAAAAACAGTGTTTCTGAGCATTGAAGCTCTAACCTAACTTTCTCTGCTAAAAAGCTCTAACTGATGAAAATCTGTCTTCTGCTTTGCAAATTACATGAGAATTCATGATAAGGAAAGCAAATTTCTTGTACTTGAGTTTTTCTCTTAATATTGCATTGAGCACCTTTCTCTCACTGACAAAGAAGCTTTTAAGCATCTGTGGCCTTGGATTCTTTTCATTTGCTTAGTTGCACTAACACAGCTTTTAGTGCTCTCAGAAGCTCAAAAACAGTGTTTCTGAGCATTGAAGCTCTAACCTAACTTTCTCTGCAAAAAAGCTCTAACTGATGAAAATCAGCTTTTAGTGCTCTCAGAAGCTCAAAAACAGTGTTTCTGAGCATTGAAGCTCTAACCTAACCTTTCTCTGCAAAAAAGCTCTAACTGATGAAAATCAGCTTTTAGTGCTCTCAGAAGCTCAAAAACAGTGTTTCTGAGCATTGAAGCTCTAACCTAACTTTCTCTGCAAAAAAGCTCTAACTGCTGAAATTCAGCTTTTAGTGCTCTCAGAAGCTCAAAAACAGTGTTTCTGAGCATTGAAGCTCTAACCTAACTTTCTCTGCAAAAAAGCTCTAACTGCTGAAAATCAGCTTTTAGTGCTCTCAGAAGCTCAAAAACAGTGTTTCTGAGCATTGAAGCTCTAATCAAACTTTCTCTGCAAAAAAGCTCTAACTGATGAAAATATGTCTTCTGCTTTGCAAATTA
Source organism: Acrossocheilus fasciatus (assembly GCA_036784905.1). Lineage (NCBI taxonomy): Eukaryota > Metazoa > Chordata > Actinopteri > Cypriniformes > Cyprinidae > Acrossocheilus > Acrossocheilus fasciatus. The sequence continues at coordinate 31,053,685 of CM071959.1, forward strand.
CATGAGAATTCATGAGAAAGAAGCAAATTTCTTGTACTTGAGTTTTTCTCTTAAAACTGCATTAAGCACCTTTCTCTCACTGAGAAAGAAGCTTTTCAGCATCTGTGGCCTTGGATTCTTTTCATTTGCTTAGTTGCACTAACACAGCTTTTAGTGCTCTCAGAAGCTCAAAAACAGTGTTTCTGAGCATTGAAGCTCTAACCTAACTTTCTCTGCTAAAAAGCTCTAACTGATGAAAATCTGTCTTCTGCTTTGCAAATTACATGAGAATTCATGAGAAAGAAGCAAATTTCTTGTACTTGAGTTTTTCTCTTAAAACTGCATTAAGCACCATTCTCTCACTGAGAAAGAAGCTTTTCAGCATCTGTGGCCTTGGATTCTTTTCATTTGCTTAGTTGCACTAACACAGCTTTTAGTGCTCTCAGAAGCTCAAAAACAGTGTTTCTGAGCATTGAAGCTCTAACCTAACTTTCTCTGCAAAAAAGCTCTAACTGATGAAAATCAGCTTTTAGTGCTCTCAGAAGCTCAAAAAGAGTGTTTCTGAGCATTGAAGCTCTAACCTAACATTTTCTGCAAAAAAGCTCTAACTGATGAAAATCAGCTTTTAGTGCTCTCAGAAGCTCAAAAACAGTGTTTCTGAGCATTGAAGCTCTAACCTAACATTTTCTGCAAAAAAGCTCTAACTGATGAAAATCAGCTTTTAGTGCTCTCAGAAGCTCAAAAACAGTGTTTTTGAGCATTGAAGCTCTAACCTAACTTTCTCTGCAAAAAAGCTCTAACTGCTGAAAATCAGCTTTTAGTGCTCTCAGAAGCTCAAAAACAATGTTTTTGAGCATTGAAGCTCTAACCTAACTTTCTCTGCAAAAAAGCTCTAACTGATGAAAATCTGTCTTCTGCTTTGCAAATGACATGAGAATTCATGAGAAAGAAGCAAATTTCTTGTACTTGAGTTTTTCTCTTAAAACTGCATTAAGCACCATTCTCTCACTGAGAAAGAAGCTTTTCAGCATCTGTGGCCTTGGATTCTTTTCATTTGCTTAGTTGCACTAATACAGCTTTTAGTGCTCTCAGAAGCTCAAAAACAGTGTTTCTGAGCATTGAAGCTCTAACCTAACTTTCTCTGCAAAAAAGCTCTAACTGCTGAAAATCAGGTTTTAGTGCTCTCAGAAGCTCAAAAACAGTGTTTCTGAGCATTGAAGCTCTAACCTAACTTTCTCTGCTAAAAAGCTCTAACTGATGAAAATCTGTCTTCTGCTTTGCAAATTACATGAGAATTCATGAGAAAGAAAAAAATTTCATGTACTTGAGTTTTTCTCTTAAAACTGCATTAAGCACCTTTCTCTCACTGAGAAATAAGCTTTTCAGCATCTGTGGCCTTGGATTCTTTTCATTTGCTTAGTTGCACTAACACAGCTTTTAGTGCTCTCAGAAGCTCAAAAACAGTGTTTCTGAGCATTGAAGCTCTAACCTAACTTTCTCTGCTAAAAAGCTCTAACTGATGAAAATCTGTCTTCTGCTTTGCAAATTACATGAGAATTCATGAGAAAGAATTAAATTTCTTGTACTTGAGTTTTTCTCTTAAAACTGCATTAAGCACCATTCTCTCACTGAGAAAGAAGCTTTTCAGCATCTGTGGCCTTGGATTCTTTTCATTTGCTTAGTTGCACTAACACAGCTTTTAGTGCTCTCAGAAGCTCAAAAACAGTGTTTCTGAGCATTGAAGCTCTAACCTAACTTTCTCTGCAAAAAAGCTCTAACTGATGAAAATCAGCTTTTAGTGCTCTCAGAAGCTCAAAAACAGTGTTTCTGAGCATTGAAGCTCTAACCTAACATTTTCTGCAAAAAAGCTCTAACTGATGAAAATCAGCTTTTAGTGCTCTCAGAAGCTCAAAAACAGTGTTTCTGAGCATTGAAGCTCTAACCTAACTTTCTCTGCAAAAAAGCTCTAACTGATGAAAATCAGCTTTTAGTGCTCTCAGAAGCTCAAAAACAGTGTTTCTGAGCATTGAATCTCTAACCTAACATTTTTCTGCAAAAAAGCTCTAACTGATGAAAATCAGCTTTTAGTGCTCTCAGAAGCTCAAAAACAGTGTTTCTGAGCATTGAAGCTCTAACCTAACTTTCTCTGCAAAAAAGCTCTAACTGATGAAAATCTGTCTTCTGCTTTGCAAATTACATGAGAATTCATGAGAAAGAAACAAATTTCATGTACTTGAGTTTTTCTCTTAAAACTGCATTAAGCTCCTTTCTTTCACTGAGAAAGAAGCTTTTCAGCATCTGTGGCCTTGGATTCTTTTCATTTGCTTAGTTGCACTAACACAGCTTTTAGTGCTCTCAGAAGCTCAAAAACAGTGTTTCTGAGCATTGAATCTCTAACCTAACATTTTCTGCAAAAAAGCTCTAACTGATGAAAATCAGCTTTTAGTGCTCTCAGAAGCTCAAAAACAGTGTTTCTGAGCATTGAAGCTCTAACCTAAGTTTCTCTGCAAAAAAGCTCTAACTGATGAAAATCAGCTTTTAGTGCTCTCAGAAGCTCAAAAACAGTGTTTCTGAGCATTGAAGCTCTAACCTAACATTTTCTGCAAAAAAGCTCTAACTGATGAAAATCAGCTTTTAGTGCTCTCAGAAGCTCAAAAACAGTGTTTCTGAGCATTGAATCTCTAACCTAACATTTTTCTGCAAAAAAGCTCTAACTGATGAAAATCAGCTTTTAGTGCTCTCAGAAGCTCAAAAACAGTGTTTCTGAGCATTGAAGCTCTAACCTAACTTTCTCTGCTAAAAAGCTCTAACTGATGAAAATCTGTCTTCTGCTTTGCAAATTACATGAGAATTCATGATAAGGAAAGCAAATTTCTTGTACTTGAGTTTTTCTCTTAATATTGCATTGAGCACCTTTCTCTCACTGACAAAGAAGCTTTTAAGCATCTGTGGCCTTGGATTCTTTTCATTTGCTTAGTTGCACTAACACAGCTTTTAGTGCTCTCAGAAGCTCAAAAACAGTGTTTCTGAGCATTGAAGCTCTAACCTAACTTTCTCTGCAAAAAAGCTCTAACTGATGAAAATCAGCTTTTAGTGCTCTCAGAAGCTCAAAAACAGTGTTTCTGAGCATTGAAGCTCTAACCTAACTTTCTCTGCAAAAAAGCTCTAACTGATGAAAATCAGCTTTTAGTGCTCTCAGAAGCTCAAAAACAGTGTTTCTGAGCATTGAAGCTCTAACCTAACTTTCTCTGCAAAAAAGCTCTAACTGCTGAAAATCAGCTTTTAGTGCTCTCAGAAGCTCAAAAACAGTGTTTCTGAGCATTGAAGCTCTAACCTAACTTTCTCTGCAAAAAAGCTCTAACTGCTGAAAATCAGCTTTTAGTGCTCTCAGAAGCTCAAAAACAGTGTTTCTGAGCATTGAAGCTCTAATCAAACTTTCTCTGCAAAAAAGCTCTAACTGATGAAAATATGTCTTCTGCTTTGCAAATTACATGAGAATTCATGAGAAAGAAGCAAATTTCTTGTACTTGAGTTTTTCTCTTAAAACTGCATTAAGCACCTTTCTCTCACTGAGAAAGAAGCTTTTCAGCATCTGTGGCCTTGGATTCTTTTCATTTGCTTAGTTGCACTAACACAGCTTTTAGTGCTCTCAGAAGCTCAAAAACAGTGTTTCTGAGCATTGAAGCTCTAACCTAACTTTCTCTGCTAAAAAGCTCTAACTGATGAAAATCTGTCTTCTGCTTTGCAAATTACATGAGAATTCATGAGAAAGAAGCAAATTTCTTGTACTTGAGTTTTTCTCTTAAAACTGCATTAAGCACCATTCTCTCACTGAGAAAGAAGCTTTTCAGCATCTGTGGCCTTGGATTCTTTTCATTTGCTTAGTTGCACTAACACAGCTTTTAGTGCTCTCAGAAGCTCAAAAACAGTGTTTCTGAGCATTGAAGCTCTAACCTAACTTTCTCTGCAAAAAAGCTCTAACTGATGAAAATCAGCTTTTAGTGCTCTCAGAAGCTCAAAAACAGTGTTTCTGAGCATTGAAGCTCTAACCTAACATTTTCTGCAAAAAAGCTCTAACTGATGAAAATCAGCTTTTAGTGCTCTCAGAAGCTCAAAAACAGTGTTTCTGAGCATTGAAGCTCTAACCTAACTTTCTCTGCAAAAAAGCTCTAACTGATGATAATCAGCTTTTAGTGCTCTCAGAAGCTCAAAAACAGTGTTTCTGAGCATTGAAGCTCTAACCTAACATTTTTCTGCAAAAAAGCTCTAACTGATGAAAATCAGCTTTTAGTGCTCTCAGAAGCTCAAAAACAGTGTTTCTGAGCATTGAAGCTCTAACCTAACTTTCTCTGCAAAAAGCTCTAACTGATGAAAATCAGCTTTTAGTGCTCTCAGAAGCTCAAAAACAGTGTTTCTGAGCATTGAATCTCTAACCTAACATTTTTCTGCAAAAAAGCTCTAACTGATGAAAATCAGCTTTTAGTGCTCTCAGAAGCTCAAAAACAGTGTTTCTGAGCATTGAAGCTCTAACCTAACTTTCTCTGCTAAAAAGCTCTAACTGATGAAAATCTGTCTTCTGCTTTGCAAATTACATGAGAATTCATGATAAGGAAAGCAAATTTCTTGTACTTGAGTTTTTCTCTTAATATTGCATTGAGCACCTTTCTCTCACTGACAAAGAAGCTTTTAAGCATCTGTGGCCTTGGATTCTTTTCATTTGCTTAGTTGCACTAACACAGCTTTTAGTGCTCTCAGAAGCTCAAAAACAGTGTTTCTGAGCATTGAAGCTCTAACCTAACTTTCTCTGCAAAAAAGCTCTAACTGATGAAAATCAGCTTTTAGTGCTCTCAGAAGCTCAAAAACAGTGTTTCTGAGCATTGAAGCTCTAACCTAACCTTTCTCTGCAAAAAAGCTCTAACTGATGAAAATCAGCTTTTAGTGCTCTCAGAAGCTCAAAAACAGTGTTTCTGAGCATTGAAGCTCTAACCTAACTTTCTCTGCAAAAAAGCTCTAACTGCTGAAAATCAGCTTTTAGTGCTCTCAGAAGCTCAAAAACAGTGTTTCTGAGCATTGAAGCTCTAACCTAACTTTCTCTGCAAAAAAGCTCTAACTGCTGAAAATCAGCTTTTAGTGCTCTCAGAAGCTCAAAAACAGTGTTTCTGAGCATTGAAGCTCTAATCAAACTTTCTCTGCAAAAAAGCTCTAACTGATGAAAATATGTCTTCTGCTTTGCAAATTACATGAGAATTCATGAGAAAGAAGCAAATTTCTTGTACTTGAGTTTTTCTCTTAAAACTGCATTAAGCACCTTTCTCTCACTGAGAAAGAAGCTTTTCAGCATCTGTGGCCTTGGATTCTTTTCATTTGCTTAGTTGCACTAACACAGCTTTTAGTGCTCTCAGAAGCTCAAAAACAGTGTTTCTGAGCATTGAAGCTCTAACCTAACTTTCTCTGCTAAAAAGCTCTAACTGATGAAAATCTGTCTTCTGCTTTGCAAATTACATGAGAATTCATGAGAAAGAAGCAAATTTCTTGTACTTGAGTTTTTCTCTTAAAACTGCATTAAGCACCATTCTCTCACTGAGAAAGAAGCTTTTCAGCATCTGTGGCCTTGGATTCTTTTCATTTGCTTAGTTGCACTAACACAGCTTTTAGTGCTCTCAGAAGCTCAAAAACAGTGTTTCTGAGCATTGAAGCTCTAACCTAACTTTCTCTGCAAAAAAGCTCTAACTGATGAAAATCAGCTTTTAGTGCTCTCAGAAGCTCAAAAAGAGTGTTTCTGAGCATTGAAGCTCTAACCTAACATTTTCTGCAAAAAAGCTCTAACTGATGAAAATCAGCTTTTAGTGCTCTCAGAAGCTCAAAAACAGTGTTTCTGAGCATTGAAGCTCTAACCTAACTTTCTCTGCAAAAAAGCTCTAACTGATGAAAATCAGCTTTTAGTGCTCTCAGAAGCTCAAAAACAGTGTTTCTGAGCATTGAATCTCTAACCTAACATTTTTCTGCAAAAAAGCTCTAACTGATGAAAATCAGCTTTTAGTGCTCTCAGAAGCTCAAAAACAGTGTTTCTGAGCATTGAAGCTCTAACCTAACTTTCTCTGCAAAAAAGCTCTAACTGATGAAAATCTGTCTTCTGCTTTGCAAATTACATGAGAATTCATGAGAAAGAAACAAATTTCATGTACTTGAGTTTTTCTCTTAAAACTGCATTAAGCTCCTTTCTTTCACTGAGAAAGAAGCTTTTCAGCATCTGTGGCCTTGGATTCTTTTCATTTGCTTAGTTGCACTAACACAGCTTTTAGTGCTCTCAGAAGCTCAAAAACAGTGTTTCTGAGCATTGAATCTCTAACCTAACATTTTCTGCAAAAAAGCTCTAACTGATGAAAATCAGCTTTTAGTGCTCTCAGAAGCTCAAAAACAGTGTTTCTGAGCATTGAAGCTCTAACCTAACATTTTCTGCAAAAAAGCTCTAACTGATGAAAATCAGCTTTTAGTGCTCTCAGAAGCTCAAAAACAGTGTTTCTGAGCATTGAAGCTCTAACCTAAGTTTCTCTGCAAAAAAGCTCTAACTGATGAAAATCAGCTTTTAGTGCTCTCAGAAGCTCAAAAACAGTGTTTCTGAGCATTGAATCTCTAACCTAACATTTTTCTGCAAAAAAGCTCTAACTGATGAAAATCAGCTTTTAGTGCTCTCAGAAGCTCAAAAACAGTGTTTCTGAGCATTGAAGCTCTAACCTAACTTTCTCTGCAAAAAAGCTCTAACTGATGAAAATCTGTCTTCTGCTTTGCAAATTACATGAGAATTCATGAGAAAGAAACAAATTTCATGTACTTGAGTTTTTCTCTTAAAACTGCATTAAGCTCCTTTCTTTCACTGAGAAAGAAGCTTTTCAGCATCTGTGGCCTTGGATTCTTTTCATTTGCTTAGTTGCACTAACACAGCTTTTAGTGCTCTCAGAAGCTCAAAAACAGTGTTTCTGAGCATTGAATCTCTAACCTAACATTTTCTGCAAAAAAGCTCTAACTGATGAAAATCAGCTTTTAGTGCTCTCAGAAGCTCAAAAACAGTGTTTCTGAGCATTGAAGCTCTAACCTAACATTTTCTGCAAAAAAGCTCTAACTGATGAAAATCAGCTTTTAGTGCTCTCAGAAGCTCAAAAACAGTGTTTCTGAGCATTGAAGCTCTAACCTAAGTTTCTCTGCAAAAAAGCTCTAACTGATGAAAATCAGCTTTTAGTGCTCTCAGAAGCTCAAAAACAGTGTTTCTGAGCATTGAAGCTCTAACCTAACTTTCTCTGCTAAAAAGCTCTAACTGATGAAAATCTGTCTTCTGCTTTGCAAATTACATGAGAATTCATGATAAGGAAAGCAAATTTCTTGTACTTGAGTTTTTCTCTTAATATTGCATTGAGCACCTTTCTCTCACTGACAAAGAAGCTTTTAAGCATCTGTGGCCTTGGATTCTTTTCATTTGCTTAGTTGCACTAACACAGCTTTTAGTGCTCTCAGAAGCTCAAAAACAGTGTTTCTGAGCATTGAAGCTCTAACCTAACTTTCTCTGCAAAAAAGCTCTAACTGATGAAAATCAGCTTTTAGTGCTCTCAGAAGCTCAAAAACAGTGTTTCTGAGCATTGAAGCTCTAACCTAACTTTCTCTGCAAAAAAGCTCTAACTGATGAAAATCAGCTTTTAGTGCTCTCAGAAGCTCAAAAACAGTGTTTCTGAGCATTGAAGCTCTAACCTAACTTTCTCTGCAAAAAAGCTCTAACTGCTGAAAATCAGCTTTTAGTGCTCTCAGAAGCTCAAAAACAGTGTTTCTGAGCATTGAAGCTCTAATCAAACTTTCTCTGCAAAAAAGCTCTAACTGATGAAAATATGTCTTCTGCTTTGCAAATTACATGAGAATTCATGAGAAAGAAGCAAATTTCTTGTACTTGAGTTTTTCTCTTAAAACTGCATTAAGCACCTTTCTCTCACTGAGAAAGAAGCTTTTCAGCATCTGTGGCCTTGGATTCTTTTCATTTGCTTAGTTGCACTAACACAGCTTTTAGTGCTCTCAGAAGCTCAAAAACAGTGTTTCTGAGCATTGAAGCTCTAACCTAACTTTCTCTGCAAAAAAGCTCTAACTGATGAAAATCTGTCTTCTGCTTTGCAAATTACATGAGAATTCATGAGAAAGAAGCAAATTTCTTGTACTTGAGTTTTTCTCTTAAAACTGCATTAAGCACCATTCTCTCACTGAGAAAGAAGCTTTTCAGCATCTGTGGCCTTGGATTCTTTTCATTTGCTTAGTTGCACTAACACAGCTTTTAGTGCTCTCAGAAGCTCAAAAACAGTGTTTCTGAGCATTGAAGCTCTAACCTAACTTTCTCTGCAAAAAAGCTCTAACTGATGAAAATCAGCTTTTAGTGCTCTCAGAAGCTCAAAAAGAGTGTTTCTGAGCATTGAAGCTCTAACCTAACATTTTCTGCAAAAAAGCTCTAACTGATGAAAATCAGCTTTTAGTGCTCTCAGAAGCTCAAAAACAGTGTTTCTGAGCATTGAAGCTCTAACCTAACTTTCTCTGCAAAAAAGCTCTAACTGATGATAATCAGCTTTTAGTGCTCTCAGAAGCTCAAAAACAGTGTTTCTGAGCATTGAATCTCTAACCTAACATTTTTCTGCAAAAAAGCTCTAACTGATGAAAATCAGCTTTTAGTGCTCTCAGAAGCTCAAAAACAGTGTTTCTGAGCATTGAAGCTCTAACCTAACTTTCTCTGCAAAAAAGCTCTAACTGATGAAAATCAGCTTTTAGTGCTCTCAGAAGCTCAAAAACAGTGTTTCTGAGCATTGAATCTCTAACCTAACATTTTTCTGCAAAAAAGCTCTAACTGATGAAAATCAGCTTTTAGTGCTCTCAGAAGCTCAAAAACAGTGTTTCTGAGCATTGAAGCTCTAACCTAACTTTCTCTGCAAAAAAGCTCTAACTGATGAAAATCTGTCTTCTGCTTTGCAAATTACATGAGAATTCATGAGAAAGAAACAAATTTCATGTACTTGAGTTTTTCTCTTAAAACTGCATTAAGCACCTTTCTTTCACTGAGAAAGAAGCTTTTCAGCATCTGTGGCCTTGGATTCTTTTCATTTGCTTAGTTGCACTAACACAGCTTTTAGTGCTCTCAGAAGCTCAAAAACATTGTTTCTGAGCATTGAATCTCTAACCTAACATTTTCTGCAAAAAAGCTCTAACTGATGAAAATCAGCTTTTAGTGCTCTCAGAAGCTCAAAAACAGTGTTTCTGAGCATTGAAGCTCTAACCTAACATTTTCTGCAAAAAAGCTCTAACTGATGAAAATCAGCTTTTAGTGCTCTCAGAAGCTCAAAAACAGTGTTTCTGAGCATTGAAGCTCTAACCTAAGTTTCTCTGCAAAAAAGCTCTAACTGATGAAAATCAGCTTTTAGTGCTCTCAGAAGCTCAAAAACAGTGTTTCTGAGCATTGAAGCTCTAACCTAACATTTTCTGCAAAAAAGCTCTAACTGATGAAAATCAGCTTTTAGTGCTCTCAGAAGCTCAAAAACAGTGTTTCTGAGCATTGAATCTCTAACCTAACATTTTTCTGCAAAAAAGCTCTAACTGATGAAAATCAGCTTTTAGTGCTCTCAGAAGCTCAAAAACAGTGTTTCTGAGCATTGAAGCTCTAACCTAACTTTCTCTGCTAAAAAGCTCTAACTGATGAAAATCTGTCTTCTGCTTTGCAAATTACATGAGAATTCATGATAAGGAAAGCAAATTTCTTGTACTTGAGTTTTTCTCTTAATATTGCATTGAGCACCTTTCTCTCACTGACAAAGAAGCTTTTAAGCATCTGTGGCCTTGGATTCTTTTCATTTGCTTAGTTGCACTAACACAGCTTTTAGTGCTCTCAGAAGCTCAAAAACAGTGTTTCTGAGCATTGAAGCTCTAACCTAACTTTCTCTGCAAAAAAGCTCTAACTGATGAAAATCAGCTTTTAGTGCTCTCAGAAGCTCAAAAACAGTGTTTCTGAGCATTGAAGCTCTAACCTAACCTTTCTCTGCAAAAAAGCTCTAACTGATGAAAATCAGCTTTTAGTGCTCTCAGAAGCTCAAAAACAGTGTTTCTGAGCATTGAAGCTCTAACCTAACTTTCTCTGCAAAAAAGCTCTAACTGCTGAAATTCAGCTTTTAGTGCTCTCAGAAGCTCAAAAACAGTGTTTCTGAGCATTGAAGCTCTAACCTAACTTTCTCTGCAAAAAAGCTCTAACTGCTGAAAATCAGCTTTTAGTGCTCTCAGAAGCTCAAAAACAGTGTTTCTGAGCATTGAAGCTCTAATCAAACTTTCTCTGCAAAAAAGCTCTAACTGATGAAAATATGTCTTCTGCTTTGCAAATTACATGAGAATTCATGAGAAAGAAGCAAATTTCTTGTACTTGAGTTTTTCTCTTAAAACTGCATTAAGCACCTTTCTCTCACTGAGAAAGAAGCTTTTCAGCATCTGTGGCCTTGGATTCTTTTCATTTGCTTAGTTGCACTAACACAGCTTTTAGTGCTCTCAGAAGCTCAAAAACAGTGTTTCTGAGCATTGAAGCTCTAACCTAACTTTCTCTGCTAAAAAGCTCTAACTGATGAAAATCTGTCTTCTGCTTTGCAAATTACATGAGAATTCATGAGAAAGAAGCAAATTTCTTGTACTTGAGTTTTTCTCTTAAAACTGCATTAAGCACCATTCTCTCACTGAGAAAGAAGCTTTTCAGCATCTGTGGCCTTGGATTCTTTTCATTTGCTTAGTTGCACTAACACAGCTTTTAGTGCTCTCAGAAGCTCAAAAACAGTGTTTCTGAGCATTGAAGCTCTAACCTAACTTTCTCTGCAAAAAAGCTCTAACTGATGAAAATCAGCTTTTAGTGCTCTCAGAAGCTCAAAAAGAGTGTTTCTGAGCATTGAAGCTCTAACCTAACATTTTCTGCAAAAAAGCTCTAACTGATGAAAATCAGCTTTTAGTGCTCTCAGAAGCTCAAAAACAGTGTTTCTGAGCATTGAAGCTCTAACCTAACATTTTCTGCAAAAAAGCTCTAACTGATGAAAATCAGCTTTTAGTGCTCTCAGAAGCTCAAAAACAGTGTTTCTGAGCATTGAAGCTCTAACCTAACATTTTCTGCAAAAAAGCTCTAACTGATGAAAATCAGCTTTTAGTGCTCTCAGAAGCTCAAAAACAGTGTTTTTGAGCATTGAAGCTCTAACCTAACTTTCTCTGCAAAAAAGCTCTAACTGCTGAAAATCAGCTTTTAGTGCTCTCAGAAGCTCAAAAACAATGTTTTTGAGCATTGAAGCTCTAACCTAACTTTCTCTGCAAAAAAGCTCTAACTGATGAAAATCTGTCTTCTGCTTTGCAAATGACATGAGAATTCATGAGAAAGAAGCAAATTTCTTGTACTTGAGTTTTTCTCTTAAAACTGCATTAAGCACCATTCTCTCACTGAGAAAGAAGCTTTTCAGCATCTGTGGCCTTGGATTCTTTTCATTTGCTTAGTTGCACTAATACAGCTTTTAGTGCTCTCAGAAGCTCAAAAACAGTGTTTCTGAGCATTGAAGCTCTAACCTAACTTTCTCTGCAAAAAAGCTCTAACTGCTGAAAATCAGGTTTTAGTGCTCTCAGAAGCTCAAAAACAGTGTTTCTGAGCATTGAAGCTCTAACCTAACTTTCTCTGCTAAAAAGCTCTAACTGATGAAAATCTGTCTTCTGCTTTGCAAATTACATGAGAATTCATGAGAAAGAAAAAAATTTCATGTACTTGAGTTTTTCTCTTAAAACTGCATTAAGCACCTTTCTCTCACTGAGAAATAAGCTTTTCAGCATCTGTGGCCTTGGATTCTTTTCATTTGCTTAGTTGCACTAACACAGCTTTTAGTGCTCTCAGAAGCTCAAAAACAGTGTTTCTGAGCATTGAAGCTCTAACCTAACTTTCTCTGCTAAAAAGCTCTAACTGATGAAAATCTGTCTTCTGCTTTGCAAATTACATGAGAATTCATGAGAAAGAATTAAATTTCTTGTACTTGAGTTTTTCTCTTAAAACTGCATTAAGCACCATTCTCTCACTGAGAAAGAAGCTTTTCAGCATCTGTGGCCTTGGATTCTTTTCATTTGCTTAGTTGCACTAACACAGCTTTTAGTGCTCTCAGAAGCTCAAAAACAGTGTTTCTGAGCATTGAAGCTCTAACCTAACTTTCTCTGCAAAAAAGCTCTAACTGATGAAAATCAGCTTTTAGTGCTCTCAGAAGCTCAAAAACAGTGTTTCTGAGCATTGAATCTCTAACCTAACATTTTTCTGCAAAAAAGCTCTAACTGATGAAAATCAGCTTTTAGTGCTCTCAGAAGCTCAAAAACAGTGTTTCTGAGCATTGAAGCTCTAACCTAACTTTCTCTGCAAAAAAGCTCTAACTGATGAAAATCTGTCTTCTGCTTTGCAAATTACATGAGAATTCATGAGAAAGAAACAAATTTCATGTACTTGAGTTTTTCTCTTAAAACTGCATTAAGCACCTTTCTTTCACTGAGAAAGAAGCTTTTCAGCATCTGTGGCCTTGGATTCTTTTCATTTGCTTAGTTGCACTAACACAGCTTTTAGTGCTCTCAGAAGCTCAAAAACAGTGTTTCTGAGCATTGAATCTCTAACCTAACATTTTCTGCAAAAAAGCTCTAACTGATGAAAATCAGCTTTTAGTGCTCTCAGAAGCTCAAAAACAGTGTTTCTGAGCATTGAAGCTCTAACCTAACATTTTCTGCAAAAAAGCTCTAACTGATGAAAATCAGCTTTTAGTGCTCTCAGAAGCTCAAAAACAGTGTTTCTGAGCATTGAAGCTCTAACCTAAGTTTCTCTGCAAAAAAGCTCTAACTGATGAAAATCAGCTTTTAGTGCTCTCAGAAGCTCAAAAACAGTGTTTCTGAGCATTGAAGCTCTAACCTAACTTTCTCTGCTAAAAAGCTCTAACTGATGAAAATCTGTCTTCTGCTTTGCAAATTACATGAGAATTCATGAGAAAGAAAAAAATTTCATGTACTTGAGTTTTTCTCTTAAAACTGCATTAAGCACCTTTCTCTCACTGAGAAAGAAGCTTTTCAGCATCTGTGGCCTTGGATTCTTTTCATTTGCTTAGTTGCACTAACACAGCTTTTAGTGCTCTCAGAAGCTCAAAAACAGTGTTTCTGAGCATTGAAGCTCTAACCTAACATTTACTAGAAAAAAGCTCTAACTGATGAAATTCAGCTTTTAGTGCTCTCAGAAGCTCAAAAACAGTGTTTCTGAGCATTGAAGCTCTAACCTAACATTTACTAGAAAAAAGCTCTAACTGATGAAAATCAGCTTTTAGTGCTCTCAGAAGCTCAAAAACAGTGTTTCTGAGCATTGAATCTCTAACCTAACATTTTTCTGCAAAAAAGCTCTAACTGATGAAAATCAGCTTTTAGTGCTCTCAGAAGCTCAAAAACAGTGTTTCTGAGCATTGAAGCTCTAACCTAACTTTCTCTGCTAAAAAGCTCTAACTGATGAAAATCTGTCTTCTGCTTTGCAAATTACATGAGAATTCATGATAAGGAAAGCAAATTTCTTGTACTTGAGTTTTTCTCTTAATATTGCATTGAGCACCTTTCTCTCACTGACAAAGAAGCTTTTAAGCATCTGTGGCCTTGGATTCTTTTCATTTGCTTAGTTGCACTAACACAGCTTTTAGTGCTCTCAGAAGCTCAAAAACAGTGTTTCTGAGCATTGAAGCTCTAACCTAACTTTCTCTGCAAAAAAGCTCTAACTGATGAAAATCAGCTTTTAGTGCTCTCAGAAGCTCAAAAACAGTGTTTCTGAGCATTGAAGCTCTAACCTAACTTTCTCTGCAAAAAAGCTCTAACTGATGAAAATCAGCTTTTAGTGCTCTCAGAAGCTCAAAAACAGTGTTTCTGAGCATTGAAGCTCTAACCTAACTTTCTCTGCAAAAAAGCTCTAACTGCTGAAAATCAGCTTTTAGTGCTCTCAGAAGCTCAAAAACAGTGTTTCTGAGCATTGAAGCTCTAACCTAACTTTCTCTGCAAAAAAGCTCTAACTGCTGAAAATCAGCTTTTAGTGCTCTCAGAAGCTCAAAAACAGTGTTTCTGAGCATTGAAGCTCTAATCAAACTTTCTCTGCAAAAAAGCTCTAACTGATGAAAATATGTCTTCTGCTTTGCAAATTACATGAGAATTCATGAGAAAGAAGCAAATTTCTTGTACTTGAGTTTTTCTCTTAAAACTGCATTAAGCACCATTCTCTCACTGAGAAAGAAGCTTTTCAGCATCTGTGGCCTTGGATTCTTTTCATTTGCTTAGTTGCACTAACACAGCTTTTAGTGCTCTCAGAAGCTCAAAAACAGTGTTTCTGAGCATTGAAGCTCTAACCTAACTTTCTCTGCAAAAAAGCTCTAACTGATGAAAATCAGCTTTTAGTGCTCTCAGAAGCTCAAAAAGAGTGTTTCTGAGCATTGAAGCTCTAACCTAACATTTTCTGCAAAAAAGCTCTAACTGATGAAAATCAGCTTTTAGTGCTCTCAGAAGCTCAAAAACAGTGTTTCTGAGCATTGAAGCTCTAACCTAACTTTCTCTGCAAAAAAGCTCTAACTGATGAAAATCAGCTTTTAGTGCTCTCAGAAGCTCAAAAACAGTGTTTCTGAGCATTGAATCTCTAACCTAACATTTTTCTGCAAAAAAGCTCTAACTGATGAAAATCAGCTTTTAGTGCTCTCAGAAGCTCAAAAACAGTGTTTCTGAGCATTGAAGCTCTAACCTAACTTTCTCTGCAAAAAAGCTCTAACTGATGAAAATCTGTCTTCTGCTTTGCAAATTACATGAGAATTCATGAGAAAGAAACAAATTTCATGTACTTGAGTTTTTCTCTTAAAACTGCATTAAGCACCTTTCTTTCACTGAGAAAGAAGCTTTTCAGCATCTGTGGCCTTGGATTCTTTTCATTTGCTTAGTTGCACTAACACAGCTTTTAGTGCTCTCAGAAGCTCAAAAACAGTGTTTCTGAGCATTGAATCTCTAACCTAACATTTTCTGCAAAAAAGCTCTAACTGATGAAAATCAGCTTTTAGTGCTCTCAGAAGCTCAAAAACAGTGTTTCTGAGCATTGAAGCTCTAACCTAACATTTTCTGCAAAAAAGCTCTAACTGATGAAAATCAGCTTTTAGTGCTCTCAGAAGCTCAAAAACAGTGTTTCTGAGCATTGAAGCTCTAACCTAAGTTTCTCTGCAAAAAAGCTCTAACTGATGAAAATCAGCTTTTAGTGCTCTCAGAAGCTCAAAAACAGTGTTTCTGAGCATTGAAGCTCTAACCTAACTTTCTCTGCTAAAAAGCTCTAACTGATGAAAATCTGTCTTCTGCTTTGCAAATTACATGAGAATTCATGATAAGGAAAGCAAATTTCTTGTACTTGAGTTTTTCTCTTAATATTGCATTGAGCACCTTTCTCTCACTGACAAAGAAGCTTTTAAGCATCTGTGGCCTTGGATTCTTTTCATTTGCTTAGTTGCACTAACACAGCTTTTAGTGCTCTCAGAAGCTCAAAAACAGTGTTTCTGAGCATTGAAGCTCTAACCTAACTTTCTCTGCAAAAAAGCTCTAACTGATGAAAATCAGCTTTTAGTGCTCTCAGAAGCTCAAAAACAGTGTTTCTGAGCATTGAAGCTCTAACCTAACTTTCTCTGCAAAAAAGCTCTAACTGATGAAAATCAGCTTTTAGTGCTCTCAGAAGCTCAAAAACAGTGTTTCTGAGCATTGAAGCTCTAACCTAACTTTCTCTGCAAAAAAGCTCTAACTGATGAAAATCAGCTTTTAGTGCTCTCAGAAGCTCAAAAACAGTGTTTCTGAGCATTGAATCTCTAACCTAACATTTTTCTGCAAAAAAGCTCTAACTGATGAAAATCAGCTTTTAGTGCTCTCAGAAGCTCAAAAACAGTGTTTCTGAGCATTGAAGCTCTAACCTAACTTTCTCTGCAAAAAAGCTCTAACTGATGAAAATCTGTCTTCTGCTTTGCAAATTACATGAGAATTCATGAGAAAGAAACAAATTTCATGTACTTGAGTTTTTCTCTTAAAACTGCATTAAGCACCTTTCTTTCACTGAGAAAGAAGCTTTTCAGCATCTGTGGCCTTGGATTCTTTTCATTTGCTTAGTTGCACTAACACAGCTTTTAGTGCTCTCAGAAGCTCAAAAACAGTGTTTTTGAGCATTGAAGCTCTAACCTAACTTTCTCTGCAAAAAAGCTCTAACTGATGAAAATCTGTCTTCTGCTTTGCAAATGACATGAGAATTCATGAGAAAGAAGCAAATTTCTTGTACTTGAGTTTTTCTCTTAAAACTGCATTAAGCACCATTCTCTCACTGAGAAAGAAGCTTTTCAGCATCTGTGGCCTTGGATTCTTTTCATTTGCTTAGTTGCACTAATACAGCTTTTAGTGCTCTCAGAAGCTCAAAAACAGTGTTTCTGAGCATTGAAGCTCTAACCTAACTTTCTCTGCAAAAAAGCTCTAACTGCTGAAAATCAGGTTTTAGTGCTCTCAGAAGCTCAAAAACAGTGTTTCTGAGCATTGAAGCTCTAACCTAACTTTCTCTGCAAAAAAGCTCTAACTGATGAAAATCAGCTTTTAGTGCTCTCAGAAGCTCAAAAACAGTGTTTCTGAGCATTGAAGCTCTAACCTAACTTTCTCTGCAAAAAAGCTCTAACTGCTGAAAATCAGCTTTTAGTGCTCTCAGAAGCTCAAAAACAGTGTTTCTGAGCATTGAAGCTCTAACCTAACTTTCTCTGCAAAAAAGCTCTAACTGCTGAAAATCAGCTTTTAGTGCTCTCAGAAGCTCAAAAACAGTGTTTCTGAGCATTGAAGCTCTAATCAAACTTTCTCTGCAAAAAAGCTCTAACTGATGAAAATATGTCTTCTGCTTTGCAAATTACATGAGAATTCATGAGAAAGAAGCAAATTTCTTGTACTTGAGTTTTTCTCTTAAAACTGCATTAAGCACCATTCTCTCACTGAGAAAGAAGCTTTTCAGCATCTGTGGCCTTGGATTCTTTTCATTTGCTTAGTTGCACTAACACAGCTTTTAGTGCTCTCAGAAGCTCAAAAACAGTGTTTCTGAGCATTGAAGCTCTAACCTAACTTTCTCTGCAAAAAAGCTCTAACTGATGAAAATCAGCTTTTAGTGCTCTCAGAAGCTCAAAAAGAGTGTTTCTGAGCATTGAAGCTCTAACCTAACATTTTCTGCAAAAAAGCTCTAACTGATGAAAATCAGCTTTTAGTGCTCTCAGAAGCTCAAAAACAGTGTTTCTGAGCATTGAAGCTCTAACCTAACTTTCTCTGCAAAAAAGCTCTAACTGATGAAAATCAGCTTTTAGTGCTCTCAGAAGCTCAAAAACAGTGTTTCTGAGCATTGAATCTCTAACCTAACATTTTTCTGCAAAAAAGCTCTAACTGATGAAAATCAGCTTTTAGTGCTCTCAGAAGCTCAAAAACAGTGTTTCTGAGCATTGAAGCTCTAACCTAACTTTCTCTGCAAAAAAGCTCTAACTGATGAAAATCTGTCTTCTGCTTTGCAAATTACATGAGAATTCATGAGAAAGAAACAAATTTCATGTACTTGAGTTTTTCTCTTAAAACTGCATTAAGCACCTTTCTTTCACTGAGAAAGAAGCTTTTCAGCATCTGTGGCCTTGGATTCTTTTCATTTGCTTAGTTGCACTAACACAGCTTTTAGTGCTCTCAGAAGCTCAAAAACAGTGTTTCTGAGCATTGAATCTCTAACCTAACATTTTCTGCAAAAAAGCTCTAACTGATGAAAATCAGCTTTTAGTGCTCTCAGAAGCTCAAAAACAGTGTTTCTGAGCATTGAAGCTCTAACCTAACATTTTCTGCAAAAAAGCTCTAACTGATGAAAATCAGCTTTTAGTGCTCTCAGAAGCTCAAAAACAGTGTTTCTGAGCATTGAAGCTCTAACCTAAGTTTCTCTGCAAAAAAGCTCTAACTGATGAAAATCAGCTTTTAGTGCTCTCAGAAGCTCAAAAACAGTGTTTCTGAGCATTGAAGCTCTAACCTAACATTTTCTGCAAAAAAGCTCTAACTGATGAAAATCAGCTTTTAGTGCTCTCAGAAGCTCAAAAACAGTGTTTCTGAGCATTGAATCTCTAACCTAACATTTTTCTGCAAAAAAGCTCTAACTGATGAAAATCAGCTTTTAGTGCTCTCAGAAGCTCAAAAACAGTGTTTCTGAGCATTGAAGCTCTAACCTAACTTTCTCTGCTAAAAAGCTCTAACTGATGAAAATCTGTCTTCTGCTTTGCAAATTACATGAGAATTCATGATAAGGAAAGCAAATTTCTTGTACTTGAGTTTTTCTCTTAATATTGCATTGAGCACCTTTCTCTCACTGACAAAGAAGCTTTTAAGCATCTGTGGCCTTGGATTCTTTTCATTTGCTTAGTTGCACTAACACAGCTTTTAGTGCTCTCAGAAGCTCAAAAACAGTGTTTCTGAGCATTGAAGCTCTAACCTAACTTTCTCTGCAAAAAAGCTCTAACTGATGAAAATCAGCTTTTAGTGCTCTCAGAAGCTCAAAAACAGTGTTTCTGAGCATTGAAGCTCTAACCTAACTTTCTCTGCAAAAAAGCTCTAACTGATGAAAATCAGCTTTTAGTGCTCTCAGAAGCTCAAAAACAGTGTTTCTGAGCATTGAAGCTCTAACCTAACTTTCTCTGCAAAAAAGCTCTAACTGATGAAAATCAGCTTTTAGTGCTCTCAGAAGCTCAAAAACAGTGTTTCTGAGCATTGAATCTCTAACCTAACATTTTTCTGCAAAAAAGCTCTAACTGATGAAAATCAGCTTTTAGTGCTCTCAGAAGCTCAAAAACAGTGTTTCTGAGCATTGAAGCTCTAACCTAACTTTCTCTGCAAAAAAGCTCTAACTGATGAAAATCTGTCTTCTGCTTTGCAAATTACATGAGAATTCATGAGAAAGAAACAAATTTCATGTACTTGAGTTTTTCTCTTAAAACTGCATTAAGCACCTTTCTTTCACTGAGAAAGAAGCTTTTCAGCATCTGTGGCCTTGGATTCTTTTCATTTGCTTAGTTGCACTAACACAGCTTTTAGTGCTCTCAGAAGCTCAAAAACAGTGTTTCTGAGCATTGAAGCTCTAACCTAACTTTCTCTGCAAAAAAGCTCTAACTGATGAAAATCAGCTTTTAGTGCTCTCAGAAGCTCAAAAAGAGTGTTTCTGAGCATTGAAGCTCTAACCTAACATTTTCTGCAAAAAAGCTCTAACTGATGAAAATCAGCTTTTAGTGCTCTCAGAAGCTCAAAAACAGTGTTTCTGAGCATTGAAGCTCTAACCTAACATTTTCTGCAAAAAAGCTCTAACTGATGAAAATCAGCTTTTAGTGCTCTCAGAAGCTCAAAAACAGTGTTTCTGAGCATTGAAGCTCTAACCTAACATTTTCTGCAAAAAAGCTCTAACTGATGAAAATCAGCTTTTAGTGCTCTCAGAAGCTCAAAAACAGTGTTTTTGAGCATTGAAGCTCTAACCTAACTTTCTCTGCAAAAAAGCTCTAACTGCTGAAAATCAGCTTTTAGTGCTCTCAGAAGCTCAAAAACAATGTTTTTGAGCATTGAAGCTCTAACCTAACTTTCTCTGCAAAAAAGCTCTAACTGATGAAAATCTGTCTTCTGCTTTGCAAATGACATGAGAATTCATGAGAAAGAAGCAAATTTCTTGTACTTGAGTTTTTCTCTTAAAACTGCATTAAGCACCATTCTCTCACTGAGAAAGAAGCTTTTCAGCATCTGTGGCCTTGGATTCTTTTCATTTGCTTAGTTGCACTAATACAGCTTTTAGTGCTCTCAGAAGCTCAAAAACAGTGTTTCTGAGCATTGAAGCTCTAACCTAACTTTCTCTGCAAAAAAGCTCTAACTGCTGAAAATCAGGTTTTAGTGCTCTCAGAAGCTCAAAAACAGTGTTTCTGAGCATTGAAGCTCTAACCTAACTTTCTCTGCTAAAAAGCTCTAACTGATGAAAATCTGTCTTCTGCTTTGCAAATTACATGAGAATTCATGAGAAAGAAAAAAATTTCATGTACTTGAGTTTTTCTCTTAAAACTGCATTAAGCACCTTTCTCTCACTGAGAAATAAGCTTTTCAGCATCTGTGGCCTTGGATTCTTTTCATTTGCTTAGTTGCACTAACACAGCTTTTAGTGCTCTCAGAAGCTCAAAAACAGTGTTTCTGAGCATTGAAGCTCTAACCTAACTTTCTCTGCAAAAAAGCTCTAACTGATGAAAATCAGCTTTTAGTGCTCTCAGAAGCTCAAAAACAGTGTTTCTGAGCATTGAATCTCTAACCTAACATTTTTCTGCAAAAAAGCTCTAACTGATGAAAATCAGCTTTTAGTGCTCTCAGAAGCTCAAAAACAGTGTTTCTGAGCATTGAAGCTCTAACCTAACTTTCTCTGCAAAAAAGCTCTAACTGATGAAAATCTGTCTTCTGCTTTGCAAATTACATGAGAATTCATGAGAAAGAAACAAATTTCATGTACTTGAGTTTTTCTCTTAAAACTGCATTAAGCACCTTTCTTTCACTGAGAAAGAAGCTTTTCAGCATCTGTGGCCTTGGATTCTTTTCATTTGCTTAGTTGCACTAACACAGCTTTTAGTGCTCTCAGAAGCTCAAAAACAGTGTTTCTGAGCATTGAATCTCTAACCTAACATTTTCTGCAAAAAAGCTCTAACTGATGAAAATCAGCTTTTAGTGCTCTCAGAAGCTCAAAAACAGTGTTTCTGAGCATTGAAGCTCTAACCTAACATTTTCTGCAAAAAAGCTCTAACTGATGAAAATCAGCTTTTAGTGCTCTCAGAAGCTCAAAAACAGTGTTTCTGAGCATTGAAGCTCTAACCTAAGTTTCTCTGCAAAAAAGCTCTAACTGATGAAAATCAGCTTTTAGTGCTCTCAGAAGCTCAAAAACAGTGTTTCTGAGCATTGAAGCTCTAACCTAACTTTCTCTGCTAAAAAGCTCTAACTGATGAAAATCTGTCTTCTGCTTTGCAAATTACATGAGAATTCATGAGAAAGAAAAAAATTTCATGTACTTGAGTTTTTCTCTTAAAACTGCATTAAGCACCTTTCTCTCACTGAGAAAGAAGCTTTTCAGCATCTGTGGCCTTGGATTCTTTTCATTTGCTTAGTTGCACTAACACAGCTTTTAGTGCTCTCAGAAGCTCAAAAACAGTGTTTCTGAGCATTGAAGCTCTAACCTAACATTTACTAGAAAAAAGCTCTAACTGATGAAATTCAGCTTTTAGTGCTCTCAGAAGCTCAAAAACAGTGTTTCTGAGCATTGAAGCTCTAACCTAACATTTACTAGAAAAAAGCTCTAACTGATGAAAATCAGCTTTTAGTGCTCTCAGAAGCTCAAAAACAGTGTTTCTGAGCATTGAATCTCTAACCTAACATTTTTCTGCAAAAAAGCTCTAACTGATGAAAATCAGCTTTTAGTGCTCTCAGAAGCTCAAAAACAGTGTTTCTGAGCATTGAAGCTCTAACCTAACTTTCTCTGCTAAAAAGCTCTAACTGATGAAAATCTGTCTTCTGCTTTGCAAATTACATGAGAATTCATGATAAGGAAAGCAAATTTCTTGTACTTGAGTTTTTCTCTTAATATTGCATTGAGCACCTTTCTCTCACTGACAAAGAAGCTTTTAAGCATCTGTGGCCTTGGATTCTTTTCATTTGCTTAGTTGCACTAACACAGCTTTTAGTGCTCTCAGAAGCTCAAAAACAGTGTTTCTGAGCATTGAAGCTCTAACCTAACTTTCTCTGCAAAAAAGCTCTAACTGATGAAAATCAGCTTTTAGTGCTCTCAGAAGCTCAAAAACAGTGTTTCTGAGCATTGAAGCTCTAACCTAACTTTCTCTGCAAAAAAGCTCTAACTGATGAAAATCAGCTTTTAGTGCTCTCAGAAGCTCAAAAACAGTGTTTCTGAGCATTGAAGCTCTAACCTAACTTTCTCTGCAAAAAAGCTCTAACTGCTGAAAATCAGCTTTTAGTGCTCTCAGAAGCTCAAAAACAGTGTTTCTGAGCATTGAAGCTCTAACCTAACTTTCTCTGCAAAAAAGCTCTAACTGCTGAAAATCAGCTTTTAGTGCTCTCAGAAGCTCAAAAACAGTGTTTCTGAGCATTGAAGCTCTAATCAAACTTTCTCTGCAAAAAAGCTCTAACTGATGAAAATATGTCTTCTGCTTTGCAAATTACATGAGAATTCATGAGAAAGAAGCAAATTTCTTGTACTTGAGTTTTTCTCTTAAAACTGCATTAAGCACCATTCTCTCACTGAGAAAGAAGCTTTTCAGCATCTGTGGCCTTGGATTCTTTTCATTTGCTTAGTTGCACTAACACAGCTTTTAGTGCTCTCAGAAGCTCAAAAACAGTGTTTCTGAGCATTGAAGCTCTAACCTAACTTTCTCTGCAAAAAAGCTCTAACTGATGAAAATCAGCTTTTAGTGCTCTCAGAAGCTCAAAAAGAGTGTTTCTGAGCATTGAAGCTCTAACCTAACATTTTCTGCAAAAAAGCTCTAACTGATGAAAATCAGCTTTTAGTGCTCTCAGAAGCTCAAAAACAGTGTTTCTGAGCATTGAAGCTCTAACCTAACTTTCTCTGCAAAAAAGCTCTAACTGATGAAAATCTGTCTTCTGCTTTGCAAATTACATGAGAATTCATGAGAAAGAAACAAATTTCATGTACTTGAGTTTTTCTCTTAAAACTGCATTAAGCACCTTTCTTTCACTGAGAAAGAAGCTTTTCAGCATCTGTGGCCTTGGATTCTTTTCATTTGCTTAGTTGCACTAACACAGCTTTTAGTGCTCTCAGAAGCTCAAAAACAGTGTTTCTGAGCATTGAATCTCTAACCTAACATTTTCTGCAAAAAAGCTCTAACTGATGAAAATCAGCTTTTAGTGCTCTCAGAAGCTCAAAAACAGTGTTTCTGAGCATTGAAGCTCTAACCTAACATTTTCTGCAAAAAAGCTCTAACTGATGAAAATCAGCTTTTAGTGCTCTCAGAAGCTCAAAAACAGTGTTTCTGAGCATTGAAGCTCTAACCTAAGTTTCTCTGCAAAAAAGCTCTAACTGATGAAAATCAGCTTTTAGTGCTCTCAGAAGCTCAAAAACAGTGTTTCTGAGCATTGAAGCTCTAACCTAACTTTCTCTGCTAAAAAGCTCTAACTGATGAAAATCTGTCTTCTGCTTTGCAAATTACATGAGAATTCATGAGA
This sequence comes from Acrossocheilus fasciatus, assembly GCA_036784905.1. Lineage (NCBI taxonomy): Eukaryota > Metazoa > Chordata > Actinopteri > Cypriniformes > Cyprinidae > Acrossocheilus > Acrossocheilus fasciatus. The sequence continues at coordinate 31,076,995 of CM071959.1, forward strand.
AAGAAAAAAATTTCATGTACTTGAGTTTTTCTCTTAAAACTGCATTAAGCACCTTTCTCTCACTGAGAAAGAAGCTTTTCAGCATCTGTGGCCTTGGATTCTTTTCATTTGCTTAGTTGCACTAACACAGCTTTTAGTGCTCTCAGAAGCTCAAAAACAGTGTTTCTGAGCATTGAAGCTCTAACCTAACATTTACTAGAAAAAAGCTCTAACTGATGAAATTCAGCTTTTAGTGCTCTCAGAAGCTCAAAAACAGTGTTTCTGAGCATTGAAGCTCTAACCTAACATTTACTAGAAAAAAGCTCTAACTGATGAAAATCAGCTTTTAGTGCTCTCAGAAGCTCAAAAACAGTGTTTCTGAGCATTGAAGCTCTAACCTAACATTTTTCTGCAAAAAAGCTCTAACTGATGAAAATCAGCTTTTAGTGCTCTCAGAAGCTCAAAAACAGTGTTTCTGAGCATTGAAGCTCTAACCTAACTTTCTCTGCTAAAAAGCTCTAACTGATGAAAATCTGTCTTCTGCTTTGCAAATTACATGAGAATTCATGATAAGGAAAGCAAATTTCTTGTACTTGAGTTTTTCTCTTAATATTGCATTGAGCACCTTTCTCTCACTGACAAAGAAGCTTTTAAGCATCTGTGGCCTTGGATTCTTTTCATTTGCTTAGTTGCACTAACACAGCTTTTAGTGCTCTCAGAAGCTCAAAAACAGTGTTTCTGAGCATTGAAGCTCTAACCTAACTTTCTCTGCAAAAAAGCTCTAACTGATGAAAATCAGCTTTTAGTGCTCTCAGAAGCTCAAAAACAGTGTTTCTGAGCATTGAAGCTCTAACCTAACTTTCTCTGCAAAAAAGCTCTAACTGATGAAAATCAGCTTTTAGTGCTCTCAGAAGCTCAAAAACAGTGTTTCTGAGCATTGAAGCTCTAACCTAACTTTCTCTGCAAAAAAGCTCTAACTGCTGAAAATCAGCTTTTAGTGCTCTCAGAAGCTCAAAAACAGTGTTTCTGAGCATTGAAGCTCTAATCAAACTTTCTCTGCAAAAAAGCTCTAACTGATGAAAATATGTCTTCTGCTTTGCAAATTACATGAGAATTCATGAGAAAGAAGCAAATTTCTTGTACTTGAGTTTTTCTCTTAAAACTGCATTAAGCACCATTCTCTCACTGAGAAAGAAGCTTTTCAGCATCTGTGGCCTTGGATTCTTTTCATTTGCTTAGTTGCACTAACACAGCTTTTAGTGCTCTCAGAAGCTCAAAAACAGTGTTTCTGAGCATTGAAGCTCTAACCTAACTTTCTCTGCAAAAAAGCTCTAACTGATGAAAATCAGCTTTTAGTGCTCTCAGAAGCTCAAAAAGAGTGTTTCTGAGCATTGAAGCTCTAACCTAAAATTTTCTGCAAAAAAGCTCTAACTGATGAAAATCAGCTTTTAGTGCTCTCAGAAGCTCAAAAACAGTGTTTCTGAGCATTGAAGCTCTAACCTAACTTTCTCTGCAAAAAAGCTCTAACTGATGAAAATCAGCTTTTAGTGCTCTCAGAAGCTCAAAAACAGTGTTTCTGAGCATTGAATCTCTAACCTAACATTTTTCTGCAAAAAAGCTCTAACTGATGAAAATCAGCTTTTAGTGCTCTCAGAAGCTCAAAAACAGTGTTTCTGAGCATTGAAGCTCTAACCTAACTTTCTCTGCAAAAAAGCTCTAACTGATGAAAATCTGTCTTCTGCTTTGCAAATTACATGAGAATTCATGAGAAAGAAACAAATTTCATGTACTTGAGTTTTTCTCTTAAAACTGCATTAAGCACCTTTCTTTCACTGAGAAAGAAGCTTTTCAGCATCTGTGGCCTTGGATTCTTTTCATTTGCTTAGTTGCACTAACACAGCTTTTAGTGCTCTCAGAAGCTCAAAAACAGTGTTTCTGAGCATTGAATCTCTAACCTAACATTTTCTGCAAAAAAGCTCTAACTGATGAAAATCAGCTTTTAGTGCTCTCAGAAGCTCAAAAACAGTGTTTCTGAGCATTGAAGCTCTAACCTAAGTTTCTCTGCAAAAAAGCTCTAACTGATGAAAATCAGCTTTTAGTGCTCTCAGAAGCTCAAAAACAGTGTTTCTGAGCATTGAAGCTCTAACCTAACATTTTCTGCAAAAAAGCTCTAATTGATGAAAATCAGCTTTTAGTGCTCTCAGAAGCTCAAAAACAGTGTTTCTGAGCATTGAATCTCTAACCTAACATTTTCTGCAAAAAAGCTCTAACTGATGAAAATCAGCTTTTAGTGCTCTCAGAAGCTCAAAAACAGTGTTTCTGAGCATTGAAGCTCTAACCTAAGTTTCTCTGCAAAAAAGCTCTAACTGATGAAAATCAGCTTTTAGTGCTCTCAGAAGCTCAAAAACAGTGTTTCTGAGCATTGAAGCTCTAACCTAACATTTTCTGCAAAAAAGCTCTAATTGATGAAAATCAGCTTTTAGTGCTCTCAGAAGCTCAAAAACAGTGTTTCTGAGCATTGAATCTCTAACCTAACATTTTTCTGCAAAAAAGCTCTAACTGATGAAAATCAGCTTTTAGTGCTCTCAGAAGCTCAAAAACAGTGTTTCTGAGCATTGAAGCTCTAACCTAACTTTCTCTGCTAAAAAGCTCTAACTGATGAAAATCTGTCTTCTGCTTTGCAAATTACATGAGAATTCATGATAAGGAAAGCAAATTTCTTGTACTTGAGTTTTTCTCTTAATATTGCATTGAGCACCTTTCTCTCACTGACAAAGAAGCTTTTAAGCATCTGTGGCCTTGGATTCTTTTCATTTGCTTAGTTGCACTAACACAGCTTTTAGTGCTCTCAGAAGCTCAAAAACAGTGTTTCTGAGCATTGAAGCTCTAACCTAACTTTCTCTGCAAAAAAGCTCTAACTGATGAAAATCAGCTTTTAGTGCTCTCAGAAGCTCAAAAACAGTGTTTCTGAGCATTGAAGCTCTAACCTAACTTTCTCTGCAAAAAAGCTCTAACTGATGAAAATCAGCTTTTAGTGCTCTCAGAAGCTCAAAAACAGTGTTTCTGAGCATTGAAGCTCTAACCTAACTTTCTCTGCAAAAAAGCTCTAACTGCTGAAAATCAGCTTTTAGTGCTCTCAGAAGCTCAAAAACAGTGTTTCTGAGCATTGAAGCTCTAACCTAACTTTCTCTGCAAAAAAGCTCTAACTGCTGAAAATCAGCTTTTAGTGCTCTCAGAAGCTCAAAAACAGTGTTTCTGAGCATTGAAGCTCTAATCAAACTTTCTCTGCAAAAAAGCTCTAACTGATGAAAATATGTCTTCTGCTTTGCAAATTACATGAGAATTCATGAGAAAGAAGCAAATTTCTTGTACTTGAGTTTTTCTCTTAAAACTGCATTAAGCACCTTTCTCTCACTGAGAAAGAAGCTTTTCAGCATCTGTGGCCTTGGATTCTTTTCATTTGCTTAGTTGCACTAACACAGCTTTTAGTGCTCTCAGAAGCTCAAAAACAGTGTTTCTGAGCATTGAAGCTCTAACCTAACTTTCTCTGCTAAAAAGCTCTAACTGATGAAAATCTGTCTTCTGCTTTGCAAATTACATGAGAATTCATGAGAAAGAAGCAAATTTCTTGTACTTGAGTTTTTCTCTTAAAACTGCATTAAGCACCATTCTCTCACTGAGAAAGAAGCTTTTCAGCATCTGTGGCCTTGGATTCTTTTCATTTGCTTAGTTGCACTAACACAGCTTTTAGTGCTCTCAGAAGCTCAAAAACAGTGTTTCTGAGCATTGAAGCTCTAACCTAACTTTCTCTGCAAAAAAGCTCTAACTGATGAAAATCAGCTTTTAGTGCTCTCAGAAGCTCAAAAAGAGTGTTTCTGAGCATTGAAGCTCTAACCTAACATTTTCTGCAAAAAAGCTCTAACTGATGAAAATCAGCTTTTAGTGCTCTCAGAAGCTCAAAAACAGTGTTTCTGAGCATTGAAGCTCTAACCTAACTTTCTCTGCAAAAAAGCTCTAACTGATGAAAATCAGCTTTTAGTGCTCTCAGAAGCTCAAAAACAGTGTTTCTGAGCATTGAAGCTCTAACCTAACTTTCTCTGCAAAAAAGCTCTAACTGCTGAAAATCAGCTTTTAGTGCTCTCAGAAGCTCAAAAACAGTGTTTCTGAGCATTGAAGCTCTAACCTAACTTTCTCTGCAAAAAAGCTCTAACTGCTGAAAATCAGCTTTTAGTGCTCTCAGAAGCTCAAAAACAGTGTTTCTGAGCATTGAAGCTCTAATCAAACTTTCTCTGCAAAAAAGCTCTAACTGATGAAAATATGTCTTCTGCTTTGCAAATTACATGAGAATTCATGAGAAAGAAGCAAATTTCTTGTACTTGAGTTTTTCTCTTAAAACTGCATTAAGCACCATTCTCTCACTGAGAAAGAAGCTTTTCAGCATCTGTGGCCTTGGATTCTTTTCATTTGCTTAGTTGCACTAACACAGCTTTTAGTGCTCTCAGAAGCTCAAAAACAGTGTTTCTGAGCATTGAAGCTCTAACCTAACTTTCTCTGCAAAAAAGCTCTAACTGATGAAAATCAGCTTTTAGTGCTCTCAGAAGCTCAAAAAGAGTGTTTCTGAGCATTGAAGCTCTAACCTAACATTTTCTGCAAAAAAGCTCTAACTGATGAAAATCAGCTTTTAGTGCTCTCAGAAGCTCAAAAACAGTGTTTCTGAGCATTGAAGCTCTAACCTAACTTTCTCTGCAAAAAAGCTCTAACTGATGAAAATCTGTCTTCTGCTTTGCAAATTACATGAGAATTCATGAGAAAGAAACAAATTTCATGTACTTGAGTTTTTCTCTTAAAACTGCATTAAGCACCTTTCTTTCACTGAGAAAGAAGCTTTTCAGCATCTGTGGCCTTGGATTCTTTTCATTTGCTTAGTTGCACTAACACAGCTTTTAGTGCTCTCAGAAGCTCAAAAACAGTGTTTCTGAGCATTGAATCTCTAACCTAACATTTTCTGCAAAAAAGCTCTAACTGATGAAAATCAGCTTTTAGTGCTCTCAGAAGCTCAAAAACAGTGTTTCTGAGCATTGAAGCTCTAACCTAACATTTTCTGCAAAAAAGCTCTAACTGATGAAAATCAGCTTTTAGTGCTCTCAGAAGCTCAAAAACAGTGTTTCTGAGCATTGAAGCTCTAACCTAAGTTTCTCTGCAAAAAAGCTCTAACTGATGAAAATCAGCTTTTAGTGCTCTCAGAAGCTCAAAAACAGTGTTTCTGAGCATTGAAGCTCTAACCTAACTTTCTCTGCTAAAAAGCTCTAACTGATGAAAATCTGTCTTCTGCTTTGCAAATTACATGAGAATTCATGAGAAAGAAAAAAATTTCATGTACTTGAGTTTTTCTCTTAAAACTGCATTAAGCACCTTTCTCTCACTGAGAAAGAAGCTTTTCAGCATCTGTGGCCTTGGATTCTTTTCATTTGCTTAGTTGCACTAACACAGCTTTTAGTGCTCTCAGAAGCTCAAAAACAGTGTTTCTGAGCATTGAAGCTCTAACCTAACATTTACTAGAAAAAAGCTCTAACTGATGAAATTCAGCTTTTAGTGCTCTCAGAAGCTCAAAAACAGTGTTTCTGAGCATTGAAGCTCTAACCTAACATTTACTAGAAAAAAGCTCTAACTGATGAAAATCAGCTTTTAGTGCTCTCAGAAGCTCAAAAACAGTGTTTCTGAGCATTGAAGCTCTAACCTAACATTTTTCTGCAAAAAAGCTCTAACTGATGAAAATCAGCTTTTAGTGCTCTCAGAAGCTCAAAAACAGTGTTTCTGAGCATTGAAGCTCTAACCTAACTTTCTCTGCTAAAAAGCTCTAACTGATGAAAATCTGTCTTCTGCTTTGCAAATTACATGAGAATTCATGATAAGGAAAGCAAATTTCTTGTACTTGAGTTTTTCTCTTAATATTGCATTGAGCACCTTTCTCTCACTGACAAAGAAGCTTTTAAGCATCTGTGGCCTTGGATTCTTTTCATTTGCTTAGTTGCACTAACACAGCTTTTAGTGCTCTCAGAAGCTCAAAAACAGTGTTTCTGAGCATTGAAGCTCTAACCTAACTTTCTCTGCAAAAAAGCTCTAACTGATGAAAATCAGCTTTTAGTGCTCTCAGAAGCTCAAAAACAGTGTTTCTGAGCATTGAAGCTCTAACCTAACTTTCTCTGCAAAAAAGCTCTAACTGATGAAAATCAGCTTTTAGTGCTCTCAGAAGCTCAAAAACAGTGTTTCTGAGCATTGAAGCTCTAACCTAACTTTCTCTGCAAAAAAGCTCTAACTGCTGAAAATCAGCTTTTAGTGCTCTCAGAAGCTCAAAAACAGTGTTTCTGAGCATTGAAGCTCTAATCAAACTTTCTCTGCAAAAAAGCTCTAACTGATGAAAATATGTCTTCTGCTTTGCAAATTACATGAGAATTCATGAGAAAGAAGCAAATTTCTTGTACTTGAGTTTTTCTCTTAAAACTGCATTAAGCACCATTCTCTCACTGAGAAAGAAGCTTTTCAGCATCTGTGGCCTTGGATTCTTTTCATTTGCTTAGTTGCACTAACACAGCTTTTAGTGCTCTCAGAAGCTCAAAAACAGTGTTTCTGAGCATTGAAGCTCTAACCTAACTTTCTCTGCAAAAAAGCTCTAACTGATGAAAATCAGCTTTTAGTGCTCTCAGAAGCTCAAAAAGAGTGTTTCTGAGCATTGAAGCTCTAACCTAAAATTTTCTGCAAAAAAGCTCTAACTGATGAAAATCAGCTTTTAGTGCTCTCAGAAGCTCAAAAACAGTGTTTCTGAGCATTGAAGCTCTAACCTAACTTTCTCTGCAAAAAAGCTCTAACTGATGAAAATCAGCTTTTAGTGCTCTCAGAAGCTCAAAAACAGTGTTTCTGAGCATTGAATCTCTAACCTAACATTTTTCTGCAAAAAAGCTCTAACTGATGAAAATCAGCTTTTAGTGCTCTCAGAAGCTCAAAAACAGTGTTTCTGAGCATTGAAGCTCTAACCTAACTTTCTCTGCAAAAAAGCTCTAACTGATGAAAATCTGTCTTCTGCTTTGCAAATTACATGAGAATTCATGAGAAAGAAACAAATTTCATGTACTTGAGTTTTTCTCTTAAAACTGCATTAAGCACCTTTCTTTCACTGAGAAAGAAGCTTTTCAGCATCTGTGGCCTTGGATTCTTTTCATTTGCTTAGTTGCACTAACACAGCTTTTAGTGCTCTCAGAAGCTCAAAAACAGTGTTTCTGAGCATTGAATCTCTAACCTAACATTTTCTGCAAAAAAGCTCTAACTGATGAAAATCAGCTTTTAGTGCTCTCAGAAGCTCAAAAACAGTGTTTCTGAGCATTGAAGCTCTAACCTAAGTTTCTCTGCAAAAAAGCTCTAACTGATGAAAATCAGCTTTTAGTGCTCTCAGAAGCTCAAAAACAGTGTTTCTGAGCATTGAAGCTCTAACCTAACATTTTCTGCAAAAAAGCTCTAATTGATGAAAATCAGCTTTTAGTGCTCTCAGAAGCTCAAAAACAGTGTTTCTGAGCATTGAATCTCTAACCTAACATTTTCTGCAAAAAAGCTCTAACTGATGAAAATCAGCTTTTAGTGCTCTCAGAAGCTCAAAAACAGTGTTTCTGAGCATTGAAGCTCTAACCTAAGTTTCTCTGCAAAAAAGCTCTAACTGATGAAAATCAGCTTTTAGTGCTCTCAGAAGCTCAAAAACAGTGTTTCTGAGCATTGAAGCTCTAACCTAACATTTTCTGCAAAAAAGCTCTAATTGATGAAAATCAGCTTTTAGTGCTCTCAGAAGCTCAAAAACAGTGTTTCTGAGCATTGAATCTCTAACCTAACATTTTTCTGCAAAAAAGCTCTAACTGATGAAAATCAGCTTTTAGTGCTCTCAGAAGCTCAAAAACAGTGTTTCTGAGCATTGAAGCTCTAACCTAACTTTCTCTGCTAAAAAGCTCTAACTGATGAAAATCTGTCTTCTGCTTTGCAAATTACATGAGAATTCATGATAAGGAAAGCAAATTTCTTGTACTTGAGTTTTTCTCTTAATATTGCATTGAGCACCTTTCTCTCACTGACAAAGAAGCTTTTAAGCATCTGTGGCCTTGGATTCTTTTCATTTGCTTAGTTGCACTAACACAGCTTTTAGTGCTCTCAGAAGCTCAAAAACAGTGTTTCTGAGCATTGAAGCTCTAACCTAACTTTCTCTGCAAAAAAGCTCTAACTGATGAAAATCAGCTTTTAGTGCTCTCAGAAGCTCAAAAACAGTGTTTCTGAGCATTGAAGCTCTAACCTAACTTTCTCTGCAAAAAAGCTCTAACTGATGAAAATCAGCTTTTAGTGCTCTCAGAAGCTCAAAAACAGTGTTTCTGAGCATTGAAGCTCTAACCTAACTTTCTCTGCAAAAAAGCTCTAACTGCTGAAAATCAGCTTTTAGTGCTCTCAGAAGCTCAAAAACAGTGTTTCTGAGCATTGAAGCTCTAACCTAACTTTCTCTGCAAAAAAGCTCTAACTGCTGAAAATCAGCTTTTAGTGCTCTCAGAAGCTCAAAAACAGTGTTTCTGAGCATTGAAGCTCTAATCAAACTTTCTCTGCAAAAAAGCTCTAACTGATGAAAATATGTCTTCTGCTTTGCAAATTACATGAGAATTCATGAGAAAGAAGCAAATTTCTTGTACTTGAGTTTTTCTCTTAAAACTGCATTAAGCACCTTTCTCTCACTGAGAAAGAAGCTTTTCAGCATCTGTGGCCTTGGATTCTTTTCATTTGCTTAGTTGCACTAACACAGCTTTTAGTGCTCTCAGAAGCTCAAAAACAGTGTTTCTGAGCATTGAAGCTCTAACCTAACTTTCTCTGCTAAAAAGCTCTAACTGATGAAAATCTGTCTTCTGCTTTGCAAATTACATGAGAATTCATGAGAAAGAAGCAAATTTCTTGTACTTGAGTTTTTCTCTTAAAACTGCATTAAGCACCATTCTCTCACTGAGAAAGAAGCTTTTCAGCATCTGTGGCCTTGGATTCTTTTCATTTGCTTAGTTGCACTAACACAGCTTTTAGTGCTCTCAGAAGCTCAAAAACAGTGTTTCTGAGCATTGAAGCTCTAACCTAACTTTCTCTGCAAAAAAGCTCTAACTGATGAAAATCAGCTTTTAGTGCTCTCAGAAGCTCAAAAAGAGTGTTTCTGAGCATTGAAGCTCTAACCTAACATTTTCTGCAAAAAAGCTCTAACTGATGAAAATCAGCTTTTAGTGCTCTCAGAAGCTCAAAAACAGTGTTTCTGAGCATTGAAGCTCTAACCTAACTTTCTCTGCAAAAAAGCTCTAACTGATGAAAATCAGCTTTTAGTGCTCTCAGAAGCTCAAAAACAGTGTTTCTGAGCATTGAATCTCTAACCTAACATTTTTCTGCAAAAACGCTCTAACTGATGAAAATCAGCTTTTAGTGCTCTCAGAAGCTCAAAAACAGTGTTTCTGAGCATTGAAGCTCTAACCTAACTTTCTCTGCAAAAAAGCTCTAACTGATGAAAATCTGTCTTCTGCTTTGCAAATTACATGAGAATTCATGAGAAAGAAACAAATTTCATGTACTTGAGTTTTTCTCTTAAAACTGCATTAAGCACCTTTCTTTCACTGAGAAAGAAGCTTTTCAGCATCTGTGGCCTTGGATTCTTTTCATTTGCTTAGTTGCACTAACACAGCTTTTAGTGCTCTCAGAAGCTCAAAAACAGTGTTTCTGAGCATTGAATCTCTAACCTAACATTTTCTGCAAAAAAGCTCTAACTGATGAAAATCAGCTTTTAGTGCTCTCAGAAGCTCAAAAACAGTGTTTCTGAGCATTGAAGCTCTAACCTAACATTTTCTGCAAAAAAGCTCTAACTGATGAAAATCAGCTTTTAGTGCTCTCAGAAGCTCAAAAACAGTGTTTCTGAGCATTGAAGCTCTAACCTAACATTTTCTGCAAAAAAGCTCTAACTGATGAAAATCAGCTTTTAGTGCTCTCAGAAGCTCAAAAACAGTGTTTCTGAGCATTGAATCTCTAACCTAACATTTTTCTGCAAAAAAGCTCTAACTGATGAAAATCAGCTTTTAGTGCTCTCAGAAGCTCAAAAACAGTGTTTCTGAGCATTGAAGCTCTAACCTAACTTTCTCTGCAAAAAAGCTCTAACTGATGAAAATCTGTCTTCTGCTTTGCAAATTACATGAGAATTCATGAGAAAGAAACAAATTTCATGTACTTGAATTTTTCTCTTAAAACTGCATTAAGCACCTTTCTTTCACTGAGAAAGAAGCTTTTCAGCATCTGTGGCCTTGGATTCTTTTCATTTGCTTAGTTGCACTAACACAGCTTTTAGTGCTCTCAGAAGCTCAAAAACAGTGTTTCTGAGCATTGAATCTCTAACCTAACATTTTCTGCAAAAAAGCTCTAACTGATGAAAATCAGCTTTTAGTGCTCTCAGAAGCTCAAAAACAGTGTTTCTGAGCATTGAAGCTCTAACCTAACATTTTCTGCAAAAAAGCTCTAACTGATGAAAATCAGCTTTTAGTGCTCTCAGAAGCTCAAAAACAGTGTTTCTGAGCATTGAAGCTCTAACCTAAGTTTCTCTGCAAAAAAGCTCTAACTGATGAAAATCAGCTTTTAGTGCTCTCAGAAGCTCAAAAACAGTGTTTCTGAGCATTGAAGCTCTAACCTAACATTTTCTGCAAAAAAGCTCTAACTGATGAAAATCAGCTTTTAGTGCTCTCAGAAGCTCAAAAACAGTGTTTCTGAGCATTGAATCTCTAACCTAACATTTTTCTGCAAAAAAGCTCTAACTGATGAAAATCAGCTTTTAGTGCTCTCAGAAGCTCAAAAACAGTGTTTCTGAGCATTGAAGCTCTAACCTAACTTTCTCTGCAAAAAAGCTCTAACTGATGAAAATCAGCTTTTAGTCCTCTCAGAAGCTCAAAAACAGTGTTTCTGAGCATTGAAGCTCTAACCTAACTTTCTCTGCAAAAAAGCTCTAACTGATGAAAATCTGTCTTCTGCTTTGCAAATTACATGAGAATTCATGAGAAAGAAAAAAATTTCATGTACTTGAGTTTTTCTCTTAAAACTGCATTAAGCACCTTTCTCTCACTGAGAAATAAGCTTTTCAGCATCTGTGGCCTTGGATTCTTTTCATTTGCTTAGTTGCACTAACACAGCTTTTAGTGCTCTCAGAAGCTCAAAAACAGTGTTTCTGAGCATTGAATCTCTAACCTAACATTTTCTGCAAAAAAGCTCTAACTGATGAAATTCAGCTTTTAGTGCTCTCAGAAGCTCAAAAACAGTGTTTCTGAGCATTGAAGCTCTAACCTAACTTTCTCTGCAAAAAAGCTCTAACTGATGAAAATCTGTCTTCTGCTTTCAAAATTACATGAGAATTCATGAGAAAGAAGCAAATTTCTTGTACTTGAGTTTTTCTTTTAAAACTGCATTAAGCACCTTTCTCTCACTGAGAAAGAAGCTTTTCAGCATCTGTGTCCTTGGATTCTTTTCATTTGCTTAGTTGCACTAACACAGCTTTTAGTGCTCTCAGAAGCTCAAAAACAGTGTTTCTGAGCATTGAAGCTCTAACCTAACTTTCTCTGCAAAAAAGCTCTAACTGATGAAAATCAGCTTTTAGTGCTCTCAGAAGCTCAAAAAGAGTGTTTCTGAGCATTGAAGCTCTAACCTAACATTTTCTGCAAAAAAGCTCTAACTGATGAAAATCAGCTTTTAGTGCTCTCAGAAGCTCAAAAACAGTGTTTCTGAGCATTGAAGCTCTAACCTAACTTTCTCTGCAAAAAAGCTCTAACTGATGAAAATCAGCTTTTAGTGCTCTCAGAAGCTCAAAAACAGTGTTTCTGAGCATTGAAGCTCTAACCTAACTTTCTCTGCAAAAAAGCTCTAACTGATGAAAATCTGTCTTCTGCTTTGCAAATTACATGAGAATTCATGAGAAAGAAACAAATTTCATGTACTTGAGTTTTTCTCTTAAAACTGCATTAAGCACCTTTCTTTCACTGAGAAAGAAGCTTTTCAGCATCTGTGGCCTTGGATTCTTTTCATTTGCTTAGTTGCACTAACACAGCTTTTAGTGCTCTCAGAAGCTCAAAAACAGTGTTTCTGAGCATTGAAGCTCTAACCTAACTTTCTCTGCTAAAAAGCTCTAACTGATGAAAATCTGTCTTCTGCTTTGCAAATTACATGAGAATTCATGAGAAAGAAGCAAATTTCTTGTACTTGAGTTTTTCTCTTAAAACTGCATTAAGCACCATTCTCTCACTGAGAAAGAAGCTTTTCAGCATCTGTGGCCTTGGATTCTTTTCATTTGCTTAGTTGCACTAACACAGCTTTTAGTGCTCTCAGAAGCTCAAAAACAGTGTTTCTGAGCATTGAAGCTCTAACCTAACTTTCTCTGCAAAAAAGCTCTAACTGATGAAAATCAGCTTTTAGTGCTCTCAGAAGCTCAAAAACAGTGTTTCTGAGCATTGAATCTCTAACCTAACATTTTTCTGCAAAAAAGCTCTAACTGATGAAAATCAGCTTTTAGTGCTCTCAGAAGCTCAAAAACAGTGTTTCTGAGCATTGAAGCTCTAACCTAACTTTCTCTGCAAAAAAACTCTAACTGATGAAAATCTGTCTTCTGCTTTGCAAATTACATGAGAATTCATGAGAAAGAAACAAATTTCATGTACTTGAGTTTTTCTCTTAAAACTGCATTAAGCACCTTTCTTTCACTGAGAAAGAAGCTTTTCAGCATCTGTGGCCTTGGATTCTTTTCATTTGCTTAGTTGCACTAACACAGCTTTTAGTGCTCTCAGAAGCTCAAAAACAGTGTTTCTGAGCATTGAATCTCTAACCTAACATTTTCTGCAAAAAAGCTCTAACTGATGAAAATCAGCTTTTAGTGCTCTCAGAAGCTCAAAAACAGTGTTTCTGAGCATTGAAGCTCTAACCTAACATTTTCTGCAAAAAAGCTCTAACTGATGAAAATCAGCTTTTAGTGCTCTCAGAAGCTCAAAAACAGTGTTTCTGAGCATTGAAGCTCTAACCTAAGTTTCTCTGCAAAAAAGCTCTAACTGATGAAAATCAGCTTTTAGTGCTCTCAGAAGCTCAAAAACAGTGTTTCTGAGCATTGAAGCTCTAACCTAACTTTCTCTGCTAAAAAGCTCTAACTGATGAAAATCTGTCTTCTGCTTTGCAAATTACATGAGAATTCATGAGAAAGAAAAAAATTTCATGTACTTGAGTTTTTCTCTTAAAACTGCATTAAGCACCTTTCTCTCACTGAGAAAGAAGCTTTTCAGCATCTGTGGCCTTGGATTCTTTTCATTTGCTTAGTTGCACTAACACAGCTTTTAGTGCTCTCAGAAGCTCAAAAACAGTGTTTCTGAGCATTGAAGCTCTAACCTAACATTTACTAGAAAAAAGCTCTAACTGATGAAATTCAGCTTTTAGTGCTCTCAGAAGCTCAAAAACAGTGTTTCTGAGCATTGAAGCTCTAACCTAACATTTACTAGAAAAAAGCTCTAACTGATGAAAATCAGCTTTTAGTGCTCTCAGAAGCTCAAAAACAGTGTTTCTGAGCATTGAATCTCTAACCTAACATTTTTCTGCAAAAAAGCTCTAACTGATGAAAATCAGCTTTTAGTGCTCTCAGAAGCTCAAAAACAGTGTTTCTGAGCATTGAAGCTCTAACCTAACTTTCTCTGCTAAAAAGCTCTAACTGATGAAAATCTGTCTTCTGCTTTGCAAATTACATGAGAATTCATGATAAGGAAAGCAAATTTCTTGTACTTGAGTTTTTCTCTTAATATTGCATTGAGCACCTTTCTCTCACTGACAAAGAAGCTTTTAAGCATCTGTGGCCTTGGATTCTTTTCATTTGCTTAGTTGCACTAACACAGCTTTTAGTGCTCTCAGAAGCTCAAAAACAGTGTTTCTGAGCATTGAAGCTCTAACCTAACTTTCTCTGCAAAAAAGCTCTAACTGATGAAAATCAGCTTTTAGTGCTCTCAGAAGCTCAAAAACAGTGTTTCTGAGCATTGAAGCTCTAACCTAACTTTCTCTGCAAAAAAGCTCTAACTGATGAAAATCAGCTTTTAGTGCTCTCAGAAGCTCAAAAACAGTGTTTCTGAGCATTGAAGCTCTAACCTAACTTTCTCTGCAAAAAAGCTCTAACTGCTGAAAATCAGCTTTTAGTGCTCTCAGAAGCTCAAAAACAGTGTTTCTGAGCATTGAAGCTCTAACCTAACTTTCTCTGCAAAAAAGCTCTAACTGCTGAAAATCAGCTTTTAGTGCTCTCAGAAGCTCAAAAACAGTGTTTCTGAGCATTGAAGCTCTAATCAAACTTTCTCTGCAAAAAAGCTCTAACTGATGAAAATATGTCTTCTGCTTTGCAAATTACATGAGAATTCATGAGAAAGAAGCAAATTTCTTGTACTTGAGTTTTTCTCTTAAAACTGCATTAAGCACCTTTCTCTCACTGAGAAAGAAGCTTTTCAGCATCTGTGGCCTTGGATTCTTTTCATTTGCTTAGTTGCACTAACACAGCTTTTAGTGCTCTCAGAAGCTCAAAAACAGTGTTTCTGAGCATTGAAGCTCTAACCTAACTTTCTCTGCAAAAAAGCTCTAACTGATGAAAATCAGCTTTTAGTGCTCTCAGAAGCTCAAAAAGAGTGTTTCTGAGCATTGAAGCTCTAACCTAACATTTTCTGCAAAAAAGCTGTAACTGATGAAAATCAGCTTTTAGTGCTCTCAGAAGCTCAAAAACAGTGTTTCTGAGCATTGAAGCTCTAACCTAACTTTCTCTGCAAAAAAGCTCTAACTGATGAAAATCAGCTTTTAGTGCTCTCAGAAGCTCAAAAACAGTGTTTCTGAGCATTGAATCTCTAACCTAACATTTTTCTGCAAAAAAGCTCTAACTGATGAAAATCAGCTTTTAGTGCTCTCAGAAGCTCAAAAACAGTGTTTCTGAGCATTGAAGCTCTAACCTAAGTTTCTCTGCAAAAAAGCTCTAACTGATGAAAATCAGCTTTTAGTGCTCTCAGAAGCTCAAAAACAGTGTTTCTGAGCATTGAAGCTCTAACCTAACATTTTCTGCAAAAAAGCTCTAACTGATGAAAATCAGCTTTTAGTGCTCTCAGAAGCTCAAAAACAGTGTTTCTGAGCATTGAATCTCTAACCTAACATTTTTCTGCAAAAAAGCTCTAACTGATGAAAATCAGCTTTTAGTGCTCTCAGAAGCTCAAAAACAGTGTTTCTGAGCATTGAAGCTCTAACCTAACTTTCTCTGCTAAAAAGCTCTAACTGATGAAAATCTGTCTTCTGCTTTGCAAATTACATGAGAATTCATGATAAGGAAAGCAAATTTCTTGTACTTGAGTTTTTCTCTTAATATTGCATTGAGCACCTTTCTCTCACTGACAAAGAAGCTTTTAAGCATCTGTGGCCTTGGATTCTTTTCATTTGCTTAGTTGCACTAACACAGCTTTTAGTGCTCTCAGAAGCTCAAAAACAGTGTTTCTGAGCATTGAAGCTCTAACCTAACTTTCTCTGCAAAAAAGCTCTAACTGATGAAAATCAGCTTTTAGTGCTCTCAGAAGCTCAAAAACAGTGTTTCTGAGCATTGAAGCTCTAACCTAACTTTCTCTGCAAAAAAGCTCTAACTGATGAAAATCAGCTTTTAGTGCTCTCAGAAGCTCAAAAACAGTGTTTCTGAGCATTGAAGCTCTAACCTAACTTTCTCTGCAAAAAAGCTCTAACTGCTGAAAATCAGCTTTTAGTGCTCTCAGAAGCTCAAAAACAGTGTTTCTGAGCATTGAAGCTCTAACCTAACATTTTCTGCAAAAAAGCTCTAACTGCTGAAAATCAGCTTTTAGTGCTCTCAGAAGCTCAAAAACAGTGTTTCTGAGCATTGAAGCTCTAATCAAACTTTCTCTGCAAAAAAGCTCTAACTGATGAAAATATGTCTTCTGCTTTGCAAATTACATGAGAATTCATGAGAAAGAAGCAAATTTCTTGTACTTGAGTTTTTCTCTTAAAACTGCATTAAGCACCTTTCTCTCACTGAGAAAGAAGCTTTTCAGCATCTGTGGCCTTGGATTCTTTTCATTTGCTTAGTTGCACTAACACAGCTTTTAGTGCTCTCAGAAGCTCAAAAACAGTGTTTCTGAGCATTGAAGCTCTAACCTAACTTTCTCTGCTAAAAAGCTCTAACTGATGAAAATCTGTCTTCTGCTTTGCAAATTACATGAGAATTCATGAGAAAGAAGCAAATTTCTTGTACTTGAGTTTTTCTCTTAAAACTGCATTAAGCACCATTCTCTCACTGAGAAAGAAGCTTTTCAGCATCTGTGGCCTTGGATTCTTTTCATTTGCTTAGTTGCACTAACACAGCTTTTAGTGCTCTCAGAAGCTCAAAAACAGTGTTTCTGAGCATTGAAGCTCTAACCTAACTTTCTCTGCAAAAAAGCTCTAACTGATGAAAATCAGCTTTTAGTGCTCTCAGAAGCTCAAAAAGAGTGTTTCTGAGCATTGAAGCTCTAACCTAACATTTTCTGCAAAAAAGCTCTAACTGATGAAAATCAGCTTTTAGTGCTCTCAGAAGCTCAAAAACAGTGTTTCTGAGCATTGAAGCTCTAACCTAAGTTTCTCTGCAAAAAAGCTCTAACTGATGAAAATCAGCTTTTAGTGCTCTCAGAAGCTCAAAAACAGTGTTTCTGAGCATTGAAGCTCTAACCTAACATTTTCTGCAAAAAAGCTCTAACTGATGAAAATCAGCTTTTAGTGCTCTCAGAAGCTCAAAAACAGTGTTTTTGAGCATTGAAGCTCTAACCTAACTTTCTCTGCAAAAAAGCTCTAACTGCTGAAAATCAGCTTTTAGTGCTCTCAGAAGCTCAAAAACAATGTTTCTGAGCATTGAAGCTCTAACCTAACTTTCTCTGCTAAAAAGCTCTAACTGATGAAAATCTGTCTTCTGCTTTGCAAATTACATGAGAATTCATGAGAAAGAAGCAAATTTCTTGTACTTGAGTTTTTCTCTTAAAACTGCATTAAGCACCATTCTCTCACTGAGAAAGAAGCTTTTCAGCATCTGTGGCCTTGGATTCTTTTCATTTGCTTAGTTGCACTAATACAGCTTTTAGTGCTCTCAGAAGCTCAAAAACAGTGTTTCTGAGCATTGAAGCTCTAACCTAACTTTCTCTGCAAAAAAGCTCTAACTGCTGAAAATCAGGTTTTAGTGCTCTCAGAAGCTCAAAAACAGTGTTTCTGAGCATTGAAGCTCTAACCTAACTTTCTCTGCTAAAAAGCTCTAACTGATGAAAATCTGTCTTCTGCTTTGCAAATTACATGAGAATTCATGAGAAAGAAAAAAATTTCATGTACTTGAGTTTTTCTCTTAAAACTGCATTAAGCACCTTTCTCTCACTGAGAAATAAGCTTTTCAGCATCTGTGGCCTTGGATTCTTTTCATTTGCTTAGTTGCACTAACACAGCTTTTAGTGCTCTCAGAAGCTCAAAAACAGTGTTTCTGAGCATTGAATCTCTAACCTAACATTTTCTGCAAAAAAGCTCTAACTGATGAAATTCAGCTTTTAGTGCTCTCAGAAGCTCAAAAACAGTGTTTCTGAGCATTGAAGCTCTAACCTAACTTTCTCTGCAAAAAAGCTCTAACTGATGAAAATCTGTCTTCTGCTTTCAAAATTACATGAGAATTCATGAGAAAGAAGCAAATTTCTTGTACTTGAGTTTTTCTTTTAAAACTGCATTAAGCACCTTTCTCTCACTGAGAAAGAAGCTTTTCAGCATCTGTGTCCTTGGATTCTTTTCATTTGCTTAGTTGCACTAACACAGCTTTTAGTGCTCTCAGAAGCTCAAAAACAGTGTTTCTGAGCATTGAAGCTCTAACCTAACTTTCTCTGCAAAAAAGCTCTAACTGATGAAAATCAGCTTTTAGTGCTCTCAGAAGCTCAAAAACAGTGTTTCTGAGCATTGAATCTCTAACCTAACATTTTTCTGCAAAAAAGCTCTAACTGATGAAAATCAGCTTTTAGTGCTCTCAGAAGCTCAAAAACAGTGTTTCTGAGCATTGAAGCTCTAACCTAACTTTCTCTGCAAAAAAGCTCTAACTGATGAAAATCTGTCTTCTGCTTTGCAAATTACATGAGAATTCATGAGAAAGAAAAAAATTTCATGTACTTGAGTTTTTCTCTTAAAACTGCATTAAGCACCTTTCTCTCACTGAGAAATAAGCTTTTCAGCATCTGTGGCCTTGGATTCTTTTCATTTGCTTAGTTGCACTAACACAGCTTTTAGTGCTCTCAGAAGCTCAAAAACAGTGTTTCTGAGCATTGAATCTCTAACCTAACATTTTCTGCAAAAAAGCTCTAACTGATGAAATTCAGCTTTTAGTGCTCTCAGAAGCTCAAAAACAGTGTTTCTGAGCATTGAAGCTCTAACCTAACTTTCTCTGCAAAAAAGCTCTAACTGATGAAAATCTGTCTTCTGCTTTCAAAATTACATGAGAATTCATGAGAAAGAAGCAAATTTCTTGTACTTGAGTTTTTCTTTTAAAACTGCATTAAGCACCTTTCTCTCACTGAGAAAGAAGCTTTTCAGCATCTGTGTCCTTGGATTCTTTTCATTTGCTTAGTTGCACTAACACAGCTTTTAGTGCTCTCAGAAGCTCAAAAACAGTGTTTCTGAGCATTGAAGCTCTAACCTAACTTTCTCTGCAAAAAAGCTCTAACTGATGAAAATCAGCTTTTAGTGCTCTCAGAAGCTCAAAAAGAGTGTTTCTGAGCATTGAAGCTCTAACCTAACATTTTCTGCAAAAAAGCTCTAACTGATGAAAATCAGCTTTTAGTGCTCTCAGAAGCTCAAAAACAGTGTTTCTGAGCATTGAAGCTCTAACCTAACTTTCTCTGCAAAAAAGCTCTAACTGATGAAAATCAGCTTTTAGTGCTCTCAGAAGCTCAAAAACAGTGTTTCTGAGCATTGAATCTCTAACCTAACATTTTTCTGCAAAAAAGCTCTAACTGATGAAAATCAGCTTTTAGTGCTCTCAGAAGCTCAAAAACAGTGTTTCTGAGCATTGAAGCTCTAACCTAACTTTCTCTGCAAAAAAGCTCTAACTGATGAAAATCTGTCTTCTGCTTTGCAAATTACATGAGAATTCATGAGAAAGAAACAAATTTCATGTACTTGAATTTTTCTCTTAAAACTGCATTAAGCACCTTTCTTTCACTGAGAAAGAAGCTTTTCAGCATCTGTGGCCTTGGATTCTTTTCATTTGCTTAGTTGCACTAACACAGCTTTTAGTGCTCTCAGAAGCTCAAAAACAGTGTTTCTGAGCATTGAATCTCTAACCTAACATTTTCTGCAAAAAAGCTCTAACTGATGAAAATCAGCTTTTAGTGCTCTCAGAAGCTCAAAAACAGTGTTTCTGAGCATTGAAGCTCTAACCTAACATTTACTAGAAAAAAGCTCTAACTGATGAAATTCAGCTTTTAGTGCTCTCAGAAGCTCAAAAACAGTGTTTCTGAGCATTGAAGCTCTAACCTAACATTTACTAGAAAAAAGCTCTAACTGATGAAAATCAGCTTTTAGTGCTCTCAGAAGCTCAAAAACAGTGTTTCTGAGCATTGAATCTCTAACCTAACATTTTTCTGCAAAAAAGCTCTAACTGATGAAAATCAGCTTTTAGTGCTCTCAGAAGCTCAAAAACAGTGTTTCTGAGCATTGAAGCTCTAACCTAACTTTCTCTGCTAAAAAGCTCTAACTGATGAAAATCTGTCTTCTGCTTTGCAAATTACATGAGAATTCATGATAAGGAAAGCAAATTTCTTGTACTTGAGTTTTTCTCTTAATATTGCATTGAGCACCTTTCTCTCACTGACAAAGAAGCTTTTAAGCATCTGTGGCCTTGGATTCTTTTCATTTGCTTAGTTGCACTAACACAGCTTTTAGTGCTCTCAGAAGCTCAAAAACAGTGTTTCTGAGCATTGAAGCTCTAACCTAACTTTCTCTGCAAAAAAGCTCTAACTGATGAAAATCAGCTTTTAGTGCTCTCAGAAGCTCAAAAACAGTGTTTCTGAGCATTGAAGCTCTAACCTAACTTTCTCTGCAAAAAAGCTCTAACTGATGAAAATCAGCTTTTAGTGCTCTCAGAAGCTCAAAAACAGTGTTTCTGAGCATTGAAGCTCTAACCTAACTTTCTCTGCAAAAAAGCTCTAACTGCTGAAAATCAGCTTTTAGTGCTCTCAGAAGCTCAAAAACAGTGTTTCTGAGCATTGAAGCTCTAACCTAACTTTCTCTGCAAAAAAGCTCTAACTGCTGAAAATCAGCTTTTAGTGCTCTCAGAAGCTCAAAAACAGTGTTTCTGAGCATTGAAGCTCTAATCAAACTTTCTCTGCAAAAAAGCTCTAACTGATGAAAATCTGTCTTCTGCTTTGCAAATGACATGAGAATTCATGAGAAAGAAGCAAATTTCTTGTACTTGAGTTTTTCTCTTAAAACTGCATTAAGCACCATTCTCTCACTGAGAAAGAAGCTTTTCAGCATCTGTGGCCTTGGATTCTTTTCATTTGCTTAGTTGCACTAATACAGCTTTTAGTGCTCTCAGAAGCTCAAAAACAGTGTTTCTGAGCATTGAAGCTCTAACCTAACTTTCTCTGCAAAAAAGCTCTAACTGCTGAAAATCAGGTTTTAGTGCTCTCAGAAGCTCAAAAACAGTGTTTCTGAGCATTGAAGCTCTAACCTAACTTTCTCTGCTAAAAAGCTCTAACTGATGAAAATCTGTCTTCCGCTTTGCAAATTACATGAGAATTCATGAGAAAGAAAAAAATTTCATGTACTTGAGTTTTTCTCTTAAAACTGCATTAAGCACCTTTCTCTCACTGAGAAATAAGCTTTTCAGCATCTGTGGCCTTGGATTCTTTTCATTTGCTTAGTTGCACTAACACAGCTTTTAGTGCTCTCAGAAGCTCAAAAACAGTGTTTCTGAGCATTGAATCTCTAACCTAACATTTTCTGCAAAAAAGCTCTAACTGATGAAATTCAGCTTTTAGTGCTCTCAGAAGCTCAAAAACAGTGTTTCTGAGCATTGAAGCTCTAACCTAACTTTCTCTGCAAAAAAGCTCTAACTGATGAAAATCTGTCTTCTGCTTTCAAAATTACATGAGAATTCATGAGAAAGAAGCAAATTTCTTGTACTTGAGTTTTTCTTTTAAAACTGCATTAAGCACCTTTCTCTCACTGAGAAAGAAGCTTTTCAGCATCTGTGTCCTTGGATTCTTTTCATTTGCTTAGTTGCACTAACACAGCTTTTTAGTGCTCTCAGAAGCTCAAAAACAGTGTTTCTGAGCATTGAAGCTCTAACCTAACTTTCTCTGCAAAAAAGCTCTAACTGATGAAAATCAGCTTTTAGTGCTCTCAGAAGCTCAAAAACAGTGTTTCTGAGCATTGAAGCTCTAACCTAACTTTCTCTGCAAAAAAGCTCTAACTGATGAAAATCAGCTTTTAGTGCTCTCAGAAGCTCAAAAAGAGTGTTTCTGAGCATTGAAGCTCTAACCTAACATTTTCTGCAAAAAAGCTCTAACTGATGAAAATCAGCTTTTAGTGCTCTCAGAAGCTCAAAAACAGTGTTTCTGAGCATTGAAGCTCTAACCTAACTTTCTCTGCAAAAACGCTCTAACTGATGAAAATCAGCTTTTAGTGCTCTCAGAAGCTCAAAAACAGTGTTTCTGAGCATTGAATCTCTAACCTAACATTTTCTGCAAAAAAGCTCTAACTGATGAAAATCAGCTTTTAGTGCTCTCAGAAGCTCAAAAACAGTGTTTCTGAGCATTGAAGCTCTAACCTAACTTTCTCTGTAAAAAAGCTCTAACTGATGAAAATCAGCTTTTAGTGCTCTCAGAAGCTCAAAAACAGTGTTTCTGAGCATTGAAGCTCTAACCTAACTTTCTCTGCAAAAAAGCTCTAACTGCTGAAAATCAGCTTTTAGTGCTCTCAGAAGCTCAAAAACAGAGTTTCTGAGCATTGAAGCTCTAACCTAACTTTCTCTGCTAAAAAGCTCTAACTGATGAAAATCTGTCTTCTGCTTTGCAAATTACATGAGAATTCATGAGAAAGAAGCAAATTTCTTGTACTTGAGTTTTTCTCTTAAAACTGCATTAAGCACCATTCTCTCACTGAGAAAGAAGCTTTTCAGCATCTGTGGCCTTGGATTCTTTTCATTTGCTTAGTTGCACTAACACAGCTTTTAGTGCTCTCAGAAGCTCAAAAACAGTGTTTCTGAGCATTGAAGCTCTAACCTAACTTTCTCTGCAAAAAAGCTCTAACTGATGAAAATCAGCTTTTAGTGCTCTCAGAAGCTCAAAAAGAGTGTTTCTGAGCATTGAAGCTCTAACCTAACATTTTCTGCAAAAAAGCTCTAACTGATGAAAATCAGCTTTTAGTGCTCTCAGAAGCTCAAAAACAGTGTTTCTGAGCATTGAAGCTCTAACCTAACTTTCTCTGCAAAAAAGCTCTAACTGATGAAAATCAGCTTTTAGTGCTCTCAGAAGCTCAAAAACAGTGTTTCTGAGCATTGAATCTCTAACCTAACATTTTTCTGCAAAAAAGCTCTAACTGATGAAAATCAGCTTTTAGTGCTCTCAGAAGCTCAAAAACAGTGTTTCTGAGCATTGAAGCTCTAACCTAACTTTCTCTGCAAAAAAGCTCTAACTGATGAAAATCTGTCTTCTGCTTTGCAAATTACATGAGAATTCATGAGAAAGAAACAAATTTCATGTACTTGAGTTTTTCTCTTAAAACTGCATTAAGCACCTTTCTTTCACTGAGAAAGAAGCTTTTCAGCATCTGTGGCCTTGGATTCTTTTCATTTGCTTAGTTGCACTAACACAGCTTTTAGTGCTCTCAGAAGCTCAAAAACAGTGTTTCTGAGCATTGAAGCTCTAACCTAACTTTCTCTGCTAAAAAGCTCTAACTGATGAAAATCTGTCTTCTGCTTTGCAAATTACATGAGAATTCATGAGAAAGAAGCAAATTTCTTGTACTTGAGTTTTTCTCTTAAAACTGCATTAAGCACCATTCTCTCACTGAGAAAGAAGCTTTTCAGCATCTGTGGCCATGGATTCTTTTCATTTGCTTAGTTGCACTAACACAGCTTTTAGTGCTCTCAGAAGCTCAAAAACAGTGTTTCTGAGCATTGAAGCTCTAACCTAACTTTCTCTGCAAAAAAGCTCTAACTGATGAAATTCAGCTTTTAGTGCTCTCAGAAGCTCAAAAACAGTGTTTCTGAGCATTGAATCTCTAACCTAACATTTTTCTGCAAAAAAGCTCTAACTGATGAAAATCAGCTTTTAGTGCTCTCAGAAGCTCAAAAACAGTGTTTCTGAGCATTGAAGCTCTAACCTAACTTTCTCTGCAAAAAAGCTCTAACTGATGAAAATCTGTCTTCTGCTTTGCAAATTACATGAGAAT
Organism: Acrossocheilus fasciatus; assembly: GCA_036784905.1. Lineage (NCBI taxonomy): Eukaryota > Metazoa > Chordata > Actinopteri > Cypriniformes > Cyprinidae > Acrossocheilus > Acrossocheilus fasciatus. The sequence goes on from CM071959.1 coordinate 31,100,497, forward strand.
TCATGAGAAAGAAACAAATTTCATGTACTTGAGTTTTTCTCTTAAAACTGCATTAAGCACCTTTCTTTCACTGAGAAAGAAGCTTTTCAGCATCTGTGGCCTTGGATTCTTTTCATTTGCTTAGTTGCACTAACACAGCTTTTAGTGCTCTCAGAAGCTCAAAAACAGTGTTTCTGAGCATTGAATCTCTAACCTAACATTTTCTGCAAAAAAGCTCTAACTGATGAAAATCAGCTTTTAGTGCTCTCAGAAGCTCAAAAACAGTGTTTCTGAGCATTGAAGCTCTAACCTAACATTTTCTGCAAAAAAGCTCTAACTGATGAAAATCAGCTTTTAGTGCTCTCAGAAGCTCAAAAACAGTGTTTCTGAGCATTGAAGCTCTAACCTAAGTTTCTCTGCAAAAAAGCTCTAACTGATGAAAATCAGCTTTTAGTGCTCTCAGAAGCTCAAAAACAGTGTTTCTGAGCATTGAAGCTCTAACCCAACTTTCTCTGCTAAAAAGCTCTAACTGATGAAAATCTGTCTTCTGCTTTGCAAATTACATGAGAAAGAAAAAAATTTCATGTACTTGAGTTTTTCTCTTAAAACTGCATTAAGCACCTTTCTCTCACTGAGAAAGAAGCTTTTCAGCATCTGTGGCCTTGGATTCTTTTCATTTGCTTAGTTGCACTAACACAGCTTTTAGTGCTCTCAGAAGCTCAAAAACAGTGTTTCTGAGCATTGAAGCTCTAACCTAACATTTACTAGAAAAAAGCTCTAACTGATGAAATTCAGCTTTTAGTGCTCTCAGAAGCTCAAAAACAGTGTTTCTGAGCATTGAAGCTCTAACCTAACATTTACTAGAAAAAAGCTCTAACTGATGAAAATCAGCTTTTAGTGCTCTCAGAAGCTCAAAAACAGTGTTTCTGAGCATTGAATCTCTAACCTAACATTTTTCTGCAAAAAAGCTCTAACTGATGAAAATCAGCTTTTAGTGCTCTCAGAAGCTCAAAAACAGTGTTTCTGAGCATTGAAGCTCTAACCTAACTTTCTCTGCTAAAAAGCTCTAACTGATGAAAATCTGTCTTCTGCTTTGCAAATTACATGAGAATTCATGATAAGGAAAGCAAATTTCTTGTACTTGAGTTTTTCTCTTAATATTGCATTGAGCACCTTTCTCTCACTGACAAAGAAGCTTTTAAGCATCTGTGGCCTTGGATTCTTTTCATTTGCTTAGTTGCACTAACACAGCTTTTAGTGCTCTCAGAAGCTCAAAAACAGTGTTTCTGAGCATTGAAGCTCTAACCTAACTTTCTCTGCAAAAAAGCTCTAACTGATGAAAATCAGCTTTTAGTGCTCTCAGAAGCTCAAAAACAGTGTTTCTGAGCATTGAAGCTCTAACCTAACTTTCTCTGCAAAAAAGCTCTAACTGATGAAAATCAGCTTTTAGTGCTCTCAGAAGCTCAAAAACAGTGTTTCTGAGCATTGAAGCTCTAATCAAACTTTCTCTGCAAAAAAGCTCTAACTGATGAAAATATGTCTTCTGCTTTGCAAATTACATGAGAATTCATGAGAAAGAAGCAAATTTCTTGTACTTGAGTTTTTCTCTTAAAACTGCATTAAGCACCTTTCTCTCACTGAGAAAGAAGCTTTTCAGCATCTGTGGCCTTGGATTCTTTTCATTTGCTTAGTTGCACTAACACAGCTTTTAGTGCTCTCAGAAGCTCAAAAACAGTGTTTCTGAGCATTGAAGCTCTAACCTAACTTTCTCTGCTAAAAAGCTCTAACTGATGAAAATCTGTCTTCTGCTTTGCAAATTACATGAGAATTCATGAGAAAGAAGCAAATTTCTTGTACTTGAGTTTTTCTCTTAAAACTGCATTAAGCACCTTTCTCTCACTGAGAAAGAAGCTTTTCAGCATCTGTGGCCTTGGATTCTTTTCATTTGCTTAGTTGCACTAACACAGCTTTTAGTGCTCTCAGAAGCTCAAAAACAGTGTTTCTGAGCATTGAAGCTCTAACCTAACTTTCTCTGCAAAAAAGCTCTAACTGATGAAATTCAGCTTTTAGTGCTCTCAGAAGCTCAAAAACAGTGTTTCTGAGCATTGAATCTCTAACCTAACATTTTTCTGCAAAAAAGCTCTAACTGATGAAAATCAGCTTTTAGTGCTCTCAGAAGCCCAAAAACAGTGTTTCTGAGCATTGAAGCTCTAACCTAACTTTCTCTGCAAAAAAGCTCTAACTGATGAAAATCTGTCTTCTGCTTTGCAAATTACATGAGAATTCATGAGAAAGAAACAAATTTCATGTACTTGAGTTTTTCTCTTAAAACTGCATTAAGCACCTTTCTTTCACTGAGAAAGAAGCTTTTCAGCATCTGTGGCCTTGGATTCTTTTCATTTGCTTAGTTGCACTAACACAGCTTTTAGTGCTCTCAGAAGCTCAAAAACAGTGTTTCTGAGCATTGAATCTCTAACCTAACATTTTCTGCAAAAAAGCTCTAACTGATGAAAATCAGCTTTTAGTGCTCTCAGAAGCTCAAAAACAGTGTTTCTGAGCATTGAAGCTCTAACCTAACATTTTCTGCAAAAAAGCTCTAACTGATGAAAATCAGCTTTTAGTGCTCTCAGAAGCTCAAAAACAGTGTTTCTGAGCATTGAAGCTCTAACCCAACTTTCTCTGCTAAAAAGCTCTAACTGATGAAAATCTGTCTTCTGCTTTGCAAATTACATGAGAATTCATGAGAAAGAAAAAAATTTCATGTACTTGAGTTTTTCTCTTAAAACTGCATTAAGCACCTTTCTCTCACTGAGAAAGAAGCTTTTCAGCATCTGTGGCCTTGGATTCTTTTCATTTGCTTAGTTGCACTAACACAGCTTTTAGTGCTCTCAGAAGCTCAAAAACAGTGTTTCTGAGCATTGAAGCTCTAACCTAACATTTACTAGAAAAAAGCTCTAACTGATGAAATTCAGCTTTTAGTGCTCTCAGAAGCTCAAAAACAGTGTTTCTGAGCATTGAAGCTCTAACCTAACATTTACTAGAAAAAAGCTCTAACTGATGAAAATCAGCTTTTAGTGCTCTCAGAAGCTCAAAAACAGTGTTTCTGAGCATTGAATCTCTAACCTAACATTTTTCTGCAAAAAAGCTCTAACTGATGAAAATCAGCTTTTAGTGCTCTCAGAAGCTCAAAAACAGTGTTTCTGAGCATTGAAGCTCTAACCTAACTTTCTCTGCTAAAAAGCTCTAACTGATGAAAATCTGTCTTCTGCTTTGCAAATTACATGAGAATTCATGATAAGGAAAGCAAATTTCTTGTACTTGAGTTTTTCTCTTAATATTGCATTGAGCACCTTTCTCTCACTGACAAAGAAGCTTTTAAGCATCTGTGGCCTTGGATTCTTTTCATTTGCTTAGTTGCACTAACACAGCTTTTAGTGCTCTCAGAAGCTCAAAAACAGTGTTTCTGAGCATTGAAGCTCTAACCTAACTTTCTCTGCAAAAAAGCTCTAACTGATGAAAATCAGCTTTTAGTGCTCTCAGAAGCTCAAAAACAGTGTTTCTGAGCATTGAAGCTCTAACCTAACTTTCTCTGCAAAAAAGCTCTAACTGATGAAAATCAGCTTTTAGTGCTCTCAGAAGCTCAAAAACAGTGTTTCTGAGCATTGAAGCTCTAATCAAACTTTCTCTGCAAAAAAGCTCTAACTGATGAAAATATGTCTTCTGCTTTGCAAATTACATGAGAATTCATGAGAAAGAAGCAAATTTCTTGTACTTGAGTTTTTCTCTTAAAACTGCATTAAGCACCTTTCTCTCACTGAGAAAGAAGCTTTTCAGCATCTGTGGCCTTGGATTCTTTTCATTTGCTTAGTTGCACTAACACAGCTTTTAGTGCTCTCAGAAGCTCAAAAACAGTGTTTCTGAGCATTGAAGCTCTAACCTAACTTTCTCTGCTAAAAAGCTCTAACTGATGAAAATCTGTCTTCTGCTTTGCAAATTACATGAGAATTCATGAGAAAGAAGCAAATTTCTTGTACTTGAGTTTTTCTCTTAAAACTGCATTAAGCACCTTTCTCTCACTGAGAAAGAAGCTTTTCAGCATCTGTGGCCTTGGATTCTTTTCATTTGCTTAGTTGCACTAACACAGCTTTTAGTGCTCTCAGAAGCTCAAAAACAGTGTTCCTGAGCATTGAAGCTCTAACCTAACTTTCTCTGCTAAAAAGCTCTAACTGATGAAAATCTGTCTTCTGCTTTGCAAATTACATGAGAATTCATGAGAAAGAAGCAAATTTCTTGTACTTGAGTTTTTCTCTTAAAACTGCATTAAGCACCATTCTCTCACTGAGAAAGAAGCTTTTCAGCATCTGTGGCCTTGGATTCTTTTCATTTGCTTAGTTGCACTAACACAGCTTTTAGTGCTCTCAGAAGCTCAAAAACAGTGTTTCTGAGCATTGAAGCTCTAACCTAACTTTCTCTGCAAAAAAGCTCTAACTGATGAAAATCAGCTTTTAGTGCTCTCAGAAGCTCAAAAAGAGTGTTTCTGAGCATTGAAGCTCTAACCTAACATTTTCTGCAAAAAAGCTCTAACTGATGAAAATCAGCTTTTAGTGCTCTCAGAAGCTCAAAAACAGTGTTTCTGAGCATTGAAGCTCTAACCTAACTTTCTCTGCAAAAAAGCTCTAACTGATGAAAATCAGCTTTTAGTGCTCTCAGAAGCTCAAAAACAGTGTTTCTGAGCATTGAATCTCTAACCTAACATTTTTCTGCAAAAAAGCTCTAACTGATGAAAATCAGCTTTTAGTGCTCTCAGAAGCTCAAAAACAGTGTTTCTGAGCATTGAAGCTCTAACCTAACTTTCTCTGCAAAAAAGCTCTAACTGATGAAAATCTGTCTTCTGCTTTGCAAATTACATGAGAATTCATGAGAAAGAAAAAAATTTCATGTACTTGAGTTTTTCTCTTAAAACTGCATTAAGCACCTTTCTCTCACTGAGAAAGAAGCTTTTCAGCATCTGTGGCCTTGGATTCTTTTCATTTGCTTAGTTGCACTAACACAGCTTTTAGTGCTCTCAGAAGCTCAAAAACAGTGTTTCTGAGCATTGAAGCTCTAACCTAACATTTACTAGAAAAAAGCTCTAACTGATGAAATTCAGCTTTTAGTGCTCTCAGAAGCTCAAAAACAGTGTTTCTGAGCATTGAAGCTCTAACCTAACATTTACTAGAAAAAAGCTCTAACTGATGAAAATCAGCTTTTAGTGCTCTCAGAAGCTCAAAAACAGTGTTTCTGAGCATTGAATCTCTAACCTAACATTTTTCTGCAAAAAAGCTCTAACTGATGAAAATCAGCTTTTAGTGCTCTCAGAAGCTCAAAAACAGTGTTTCTGAGCATTGAAGCTCTAACCTAACTTTCTCTGCTAAAAAGCTCTAACTGATGAAAATCTGTCTTCTGCTTTGCAAATTACATGAGAATTCATGATAAGGAAAGCAAATTTCTTGTACTTGAGTTTTTCTCTTAATATTGCATTGAGCACCTTTCTCTCACTGACAAAGAAGCTTTTAAGCATCTGTGGCCTTGGATTCTTTTCATTTGCTTAGTTGCACTAACACAGCTTTTAGTGCTCTCAGAAGCTCAAAAACAGTGTTTCTGAGCATTGAAGCTCTAACCTAACTTTCTCTGCAAAAAAGCTCTAACTGATGAAAATCAGCTTTTAGTGCTCTCAGAAGCTCAAAAACAGTGTTTCTGAGCATTGAAGCTCTAACCTAACTTTCTCTGCAAAAAAGCTCTAACTGATGAAAATCAGCTTTTAGTGCTCTCAGAAGCTCAAAAACAGTGTTTCTGAGCATTGAAGCTCTAACCTAACTTTCTCTGCAAAAAAGCTCTAACTGCTGAAAATCAGCTTTTAGTGCTCTCAGAAGCTCAAAAACAGTGTTTCTGAGCATTGAAGCTCTAACCTAACTTTCTCTGCAAAAAAGCTCTAACTGCTGAAAATCAGCTTTTAGTGCTCTCAGAAGCTCAAAAACAGTGTTTCTGAGCATTGAAGCTCTAATCAAACTTTCTCTGCAAAAAAGCTCTAACTGATGAAAATATGTCTTCTGCTTTGCAAATTACATGAGAATTCATGAGAAAGAAGCAAATTTCTTGTACTTGAGTTTTTCTCTTAAAACTGCATTAAGCACCTTTCTCTCACTGAGAAAGAAGCTTTTCAGCATCTGTGGCCTTGGATTCTTTTCATTTGCTTAGTTGCACTAACACAGCTTTTAGTGCTCTCAGAAGCTCAAAAACAGTGTTTCTGAGCATTGAAGCTCTAACCTAACTTTCTCTGCAAAAAAGCTCTAACTGATGAAAATCAGCTTTTAGTGCTCTCAGAAGCTCAAAAAGAGTGTTTCTGAGCATTGAAGCTCTAACCTAACATTTTCTGCAAAAAAGCTCTAACTGATGAAAATCAGCTTTTAGTGCTCTCAGAAGCTCAAAAACAGTGTTTCTGAGCATTGAAGCTCTAACCTAAGTTTCTCTGCAAAAAAGCTCTAACTGATGAAAATCAGCTTTTAGTGCTCTCAGAAGCTCAAAAACAGTGTTTCTGAGCATTGAAGCTCTAACCTAACTTTCTCTGCAAAAAAGCTCTAACTGATGAAAATCAGCTTTTAGTGCTCTCAGAAGCTCAAAAACAGTGTTTCTGAGCATTGAAGCTCTAACCTAACTTTCTCTGCAAAAAAGCTCTAACTGATGAAAATCAGCTTTTAGTGCTCTCAGAAGCTCAAAAACAGTGTTTCTGAGCATTGAAGCTCTAACCTAACTTTCTCTGCAAAAAAGCTCTAACTGCTGAAAATCAGCTTTTAGTGCTCTCAGAAGCTCAAAAACAGTGTTTTTGAGCATTGAAGCTCTAACCTAACTTTCTCTGCAAAAAAGCTCTAACTGCTGAAAATCAGCTTTTAGTGCTCTCAGAAGCTCAAAAACAATGTTTCTGAGCATTGAAGCTCTAACCTAACTTTCTCTGCAAAAAAGCTCTAACTGATGAAAATCTGTCTTCTGCTTTGCAAATGACATGAGAATTCATGAGAAAGAAGCAAATTTCTTGTACTTGAGTTTTTCTCTTAAAACGGAGGGTTACGTAGGTAACCTAGGTTCTGTGAATGAAGTCAACACGCCACAGTATGGGTCAGCCTCGCTAAGGATGAGCTGTCAGGAGACGATATATCAAATTAACCACGCCCCGCTTGCAATCACCTCCTATAAATACAGGTGTTAATCAGCCGGCCCTTTCTCTTTTTCCGACTGGCTCTAAGCAGTCCCCGAGTGACCACGCTTCGTGGCGTGTTGACTTCATTCACAGAACCTAGGTTACCTACGTAACCCTCCGTTCTATTTCATCTCAGTCAACACGCCACAGTATGGGTCAACTGTGTACCAGATAAGGTCATGAGGGGAAATCTAGCGGGGCAATAACCAGGACATGATTAATGCAACAGAACCTTTATTAGTTCTTCATATAACTTACAACCAAACCACCAGGTAATAATACCTTGACATAACTGTAACATAAAGCAGTTTATAACTGTTCCGCTGTTTGCAGAATAGCAGATGAAACTGTCCTTGCCAGATCCAGACGATAGAATTTGGCAAATGTCAAAGAGGACGACCAGCCTGCTGCCACACACACTTCTTCCAGAGAGGCCCCCTTAAATAATGCCCAAGAGGCCCCCATTCCTCTAGTAGAGTGGGCCACCACCCCCTTGGGAGGAGGCCTTCCAATACTGTGGTAGGCTAGTTCTATTAGCCTGACCACCCACCTTGCGAGCCGCTGCTTGGACACCGCCTGGCCTCGCACCGAGTCTCCAAAACAGACAAACAGCTGATCAGTCTGTCTGATCTGTTGAGTGCAAGCAATGTATCTCCTCAGTGCTCTGACTGGGCAGATTAGATGTAATCTGGCTGCTTCTGCTGAATCATGAGGAGGGGGATGAAAGGGTTCTAGTACCAAAGGTCTGGAGACATAAGAACGAGGCAAAACTTTTGGCAGAAATGATGGGTTCGGAAGGAGAGAAATGGATGAATCTTCTTCCCCCAGTCTCAAGCATGCAGGGTGTACTGACAAGGCATGCAATTCGCTTACCCTCTTAATTGAAGCAATAGACAAGAGAAAGGCTGTCTTCAACGTGAGAAGTTCTAATCCCAATTTGTCTAATGGCTCAAAGGGCTGTTCTGTCAGAGCTTTTAGGACAACGCCCAAGTCCCATGAGGGAACCAACCGAGCTTGAGATGGACCTAATCTACGAGCTCCTTTCAGAAAACATTTCACAAGAGGATGGACCCCAACTGTGCTACCTCCGTAGTCCATATGGCGATCTGATATAGCCGCTACATATCCCCTCAAGGTTGACTCCGTCAGTCCCGTCTCCAACAGGGACTGGAGAAATGACAAAACTAACTCCACCCCGCATGAACCTGGGTCCATTCCCTTGGAATGACACCATTGAGAGAACCTTTCCCATCGAGCAGCATACAGTCTCCTTGTAGATGGGGCTTTTGCTGCCTGCAATGTTGCTAGAACCGCCTCTCCCAGAGCTCTGGAAGACTCCCATCTAGTGGCCAGACGTGCAGATTGTACTTCCCTGGATTTGGGTGCCAGAGTTTCCCTTGGGCCTGAGACAGCATATTCTTCCTGACTGGGAGACGCCATGGCGGTCCCCCCTGTAATGCTACCAAATCCGGCATCCATGCTCGCTGGGGCCAATCTGGTGCCACCAGCAGGACTTTGGCCTTTAAGATCCTTACTTTGGCTAGGACCACTGGCAGAAGAGGGAATGGAGGGAATGCATACAGGAGCATTGGAGGCCATTTGTTTGCCAGAGCATCCACCCCTAGTGACCCCTTGGGGCCCACTATTGAATACCACAGGGGACAATGCGTGGTTTCCAGTGAGGCAAAGAGATCCACCTGAGCCACCCCGAACCGAGACCAGATCTCCTGTACCACTGCCGGATGTAGTCGCCATTCCCCTGGCCTGGGGCCTCCCCTGGACAAAAGGTCGGCTGCTACATTGTCCTCTCCCGGGAGGTGTAAGGCCCTCAGGGACACCCCCTGAGCATGTGCCCATAACAGAAGGTCCCGAGTTCTCCTGTAAAGGGACGTTGAACGTAACCCGCCCTGATGGTTTATATATGACACTACTGTGGTACTGTCGGAGCGAACAATGACATGCTTCTCCTGAAGCCGAGGCCGAAAATGGATCAGGGCCCGAAATACTGCCTCCAGTTCCAGCAGATTTATGTGTGCTCCTCTCCACGAGGCATCCCATTGTCCTTGTGCTGGATTGCCTCGCCAGACAGCACCCCAGCCCTCCAGTGATGCATCTGTTGTTATCATTTCCCTTAAACATAAAGGGCCCAGTGTGACTCCTTCCTTTAAGCCTGGAGTCGAGAGCCACCACTGGACTGTTGGAAGACAACCCCTGTTCCTTGGGATCAGTCGCTGTCCATTCTCGTATGGACTCACTTTGTATTTTGCTAACCATAGCTGCAGAGGGCGCATGTGAAGCAATCCTAATGGTACTACCTGACTGGCTGCTGCCAACAGGCCAAGCAGCCTCCGACCAAACTTCACTGTAACCTGCTCCTTCCAGAGGAGCTGGGATAGACATTCTTCCAACACTAATTGCCTCTGAGGGGTCAGAGATGCTCTCATCGTTGTTGAATCCAAGGTCAACCCTAGGTATGTCACTGCCTTGGTGGGGATGAGACAACTCTTCTTGCTGTTCAGCTTCAGCCCCAAGTTCTGTAAATGGGTTAGGACCACCTTTGTGTTGTTCCTGGCCTGCTGTTCTGTAGGGGAACAAATTAGCCAATCGTCCAGGTAGTTTGCTACACGTATACCCTGACGACGAAGTGGGATGAGCGCTGCATCCATACATTTTGTAAAGGTGCGAGGGGCCAATGACAGACCGAAGGGGAGAACCTTGTACTCGTATGCGTTGCCCTGAAAGTAGAACCTTAGATACTTCCTGTGGTTCCTGTGAATCGGGATATGAAAGTAAGCATCCTGGAGGTCCACTGTTGTGAACCAATCCCCTTGCCTGATGAAGGTTAAAAGGGTTGATATGTTGAGCATATGGAAAGGCAGTCGTTTCAAATGACGGTTGAATCCCTTGAGATTGAGGATGGGACGAAGACCCCCATCCTTTTTTGGAATCAGGAAATAGGTGGAATAAAACCCCTGCCCCATTGTTCCCAAGGGCAGGTGTGTTATTGCTCCCTTTCCTAAAAGGACCGATACCTCTGCTGTGAGAGACTTGCACTGGTTCTCGTCTCCCAGAACAGTAGGGACAATCCCTTGAAACTTTGGCGGTTTTGACCTGAACTGGAGCCTGTATCCGAACTCCAAGGTGCTTAGCACCCATGGACATTGGGTGCATTGGCGCCAGTGGAGGAGCTGTTGACTGGAAAAGTGTGTGGCCGGAGACTGATTGTCAGCGACGATTTCTTCCGCCTGACATCCGTGTGATAGAAGACTCTGCTTGTCTGCCCCTACGAAAGGACTGTCGAGCTCCTTGGCCTGGTCCCCCTAGAGCCCCTTGGCCAGCAGTTCTCCGCTGCCCTGGGTAGGCCTGGGTTAACGATTCCGGCCGAGTCCAGCTACTGCTCCCCGCTGATGTCCGTGGCCCACGAATAACTGGTGCCCGACGCACAGAGCGTGTCAACTCCCTTGTCTTACGGGACTGCTCCAGTGCTGCCTCTGACGGGGGCCCAAAGACCTCACCAGGGATCAATGGAGCTGCTATGACTGCCATGCAGTCTTGGTCCAAAAGATTGGCCTGGGACAGCCATACTTGACGACGCGCTTGAACCACACTGGCCATCGATTGTCCCAGAGCTTGGGCATGTGCACTTGTTCCTCGGATCAGCATGTCAATCACCAGTAATGCTTCTGGAATGTCTTCACTCGTCAAGGTAGAGGACAAATCCTGTAGTATACCCTCTAAATAAACCAACAGGAGGGAATTGGTGCATGCCAGTCTTGCAGACAAGGCAGAGGCATGATATGTTCTTTTTAGCTGACTGTCAACTAACCTACAATACTTGTTAGGGTGTATAGCATCTTTTCCAGGCCGGGTGGTTGCTCCTGCCAACATAGCAAATGTGGGCCCAATCTGGGGAGCTGAAGCAAGCCCGTAAGCTGCCGCCCCTGCCAGGTTGCCCAGCTGTGTCTTAGGAAGGGCAGTGGAACCTGGAACCTTCCATGAAGAATGCAACTCTGTCACAAAGTCTGGAAGTATAGGCAAACCTTCCGTTTTTCGGCGCTGAGAGCCTCTATCAAACACCGAAGTTGACGTTGAGGCAGGTTGTGAAGCCAGGTTCGCCCGTTCTGCTGCTCTAGCAATCACCGCCTTATCTGATGGATCCAAAGGAACAGGATCCGAAGCCTGAGAAGAGTAATCCATTTCTGAATCAGAGATGTCCTCTTGATCTGATGGCATAGAATTGCCTTCCCTTCCAAACACTCCAGATGCTATCACAGATATCTCATCTGGGTGGCGGCATGGCTGTTTTTGCACCAGTTCCCCAGGGCCTGGAGGCCCCACCGGCCACTGTTGTGCCTGTAACAAATTATTCAGAGTCTCTTGCATTCCTTGCATCTGTCTCTGAAGATGATCCACTTCTACATGCTTGCGCTTGCGAGAGTGCTTACGCCTGACACCTTCTTCTTGAAGATTCTGCTCAGGCTGACGTACTTGTCCTGCAGGGATCTCTGCTGGAAAACCAATGTTGTCTTCCACTTGCATCTTAAATAGGGAAGTGAAAAAAGAAAAAAATAGCTCAGCTAGCTTTTGTCTTCACAGACAAAAGAGGTTTCTTTGGCTGAAATGACAAACGAAAATCTCTCCCTGCTGTGTTTTTTTTTTTTTTTTTTTTTTTTTTTTTTTTAAACAGCTTACTTCAACCTTGGTAGCTTTCACCTTCACAGGTGAAGAGGCCCCCTTGCCAAACAATCTGTGTTAAATACTCACCTTTACAACAGAAGTAACACTGTAGCCTTAATCCTCTAGGTTAAGAGGCTCCTTCACAAACAGCACGCGGCAACGCGGTAACTTTCACCCTCACAGGCAAAGAGGTTCCCGTCAGCCAGTTACTTTAAGTAATAAAGAAAGCAAATCTCACCGTCTTTACCAACTCAATCGTTAGCCAGGAGGCAAAAAAAGAGAAAGGGCCGGCTGATTAACACCTGTATTTATAGGAGGTGATTGCAAGCGGGGCGTGGTTAATTTGATATATCGTCTCCTGACAGCTCATCCTTAGCGAGGCTGACCCATACTGTGGCGTGTTGACTGAGATGAAATAGAACTGCATTAAGCACCTTTCTCTCACTGAGAAATAAGCTTTTCAGCATCTGTGGCCTTGGATTCTTTTCATTTGCTTAGTTGCACTAACACAGCTTTTAGTGCTCTCAGAAGCTCAAAAACAGTGTTTCTGAGCATTGAATCTCTAACCTAACATTTTCTGCAAAAAAGCTCTAACTGATGAAATTCAGCTTTTAGTGCTCTCAGAAGCTCAAAAACAGTGTTTCTGAGCATTGAAGCTCTAACCTAACTTTCTCTGCAAAAAAGCTCTAACTGATGAAAATCTGTCTTCTGCTTTCAAAATTACATGAGAATTCATGAGAAAGAAGCAAATTTCTTGTACTTGAGTTTTTCTTTTAAAACTGCATTAAGCACCTTTCTCTCACTGAGAAAGAAGCTTTTCAGCATCTGTGTCCTTGGATTCTTTTCATTTGCTTAGTTGCACTAACACAGCTTTTAGTGCTCTCAGAAGCTCAAAAACAGTGTTTCTGAGCATTGAAGCTCTAACCTAACTTTCTCTGCAAAAAAGCTCTAACTGATGAAAATCAGCTTTTAGTGCTCTCAGAAGCTCAAAAACAGTGTTTCTGAGCATTGAATCTCTAACCTAACATTTTTCTGCAAAAAAGCTCTAACTGATGAAAATCAGCTTTTAGTGCTCTCAGAAGCTCAAAAACAGTGTTTCTGAGCATTGAAGCTCTAACCTAACTTTCTCTGCAAAAAAGCTCTAACTGATGAAAATCAGCTTTTAGTCCTCTCAGAAGCTCAAAAACAGTGTTTCTGAGCATTGAAGCTCTAACCTAACTTTCTCTGCAAAAAAGCTCTAACTGATGAAAATCTGTCTTCTGCTTTGCAAATTACATGAGAATTCATGAGAAAGAAAAAAATTTCATGTACTTGAGTTTTTCTCTTAAAACTGCATTAAGCACCTTTCTCTCACTGAGAAATAAGCTTTTCAGCATCTGTGGCCTTGGATTCTTTTCATTTGCTTAGTTGCACTAACACAGCTTTTAGTGCTCTCAGAAGCTCAAAAACAGTGTTTCTGAGCATTGAATCTCTAACCTAACATTTTCTGCAAAAAAGCTCTAACTGATGAAATTCAGCTTTTAGTGCTCTCAGAAGCTCAAAAACAGTGTTTCTGAGCATTGAAGCTCTAATCTAACTTTCTCTGCAAAAAAGCTCTAACTGATGAAAATCTGTCTTCTGCTTTCAAAATTACATGAGAATTCATGAGAAAGAAGCAAATTTCTTGTACTTGAGTTTTTCTTTTAAAACTGCATTAAGCACCTTTCTCTCACTGAGAAAGAAGCTTTTCAGCATCTGTGTCCTTGGATTCTTTTCATTTGCTTAGTTGCACTAACACAGCTTTTAGTGCTCTCAGAAGCTCAAAAACAGTGTTTCTGAGCATTGAAGCTCTAACCTAACTTTCTCTGCAAAAAAGCTCTAACTGATGAAAATCAGCTTTTAGTGCTCTCAGAAGCTCAAAAAGAGTGTTTCTGAGCATTGAAGCTCTAACCTAACATTTTCTGCAAAAAAGCTCTAACTGATGAAAATCAGCTTTTAGTGCTCTCAGAAGCTCAAAAACAGTGTTTCTGAGCATTGAAGCTCTAACCTAACTTTCTCTGCAAAAAAGCTCTAACTGATGAAAATCAGCTTTTAGTGCTCTCAGAAGCTCAAAAACAGTGTTTCTGAGCATTGAATCTCTAACCTAACATTTTTCTGCAAAAAAGCTCTAACTGATGAAAATCAGCTTTTAGTGCTCTCAGAAGCTCAAAAACAGTGTTTCTGAGCATTGAAGCTCTAACCTAACTTTCTCTGCAAAAAAGCTCTAACTGATGAAAATCTGTCTTCTGCTTTGCAAATTACATGAGAATTCATGAGAAAGAAACAAATTTCATGTACTTGAGTTTTTCTCTTAAAACTGCATTAAGCACCTTTCTTTCACTGAGAAAGAAGCTTTTCAGCATCTGTGGCCTTGGATTCTTTTCATTTGCTTAGTTGCACTAACACAGCTTTTAGTGCTCTCAGAAGCTCAAAAACAGTGTTTCTGAGCATTGAAGCTCTAACCTAACTTTCTCTGCTAAAAAGCTCTAACTGATGAAAATCTGTCTTCTGCTTTGCAAATTACATGAGAATTCATGAGAAAGAAGCAAATTTCTTGTACTTGAGTTTTTCTCTTAAAACTGCATTAAGCACCATTCTCTCACTGAGAAAGAAGCTTTTCAGCATCTGTGGCCTTGGATTCTTTTCATTTGCTTAGTTGCACTAACACAGCTTTTAGTGCTCTCAGAAGCTCAAAAACAGTGTTTCTGAGCATTGAAGCTCTAACCTAACTTTCTCTGCAAAAAAGCTCTAACTGATGAAAATCAGCTTTTAGTGCTCTCAGAAGCTCAAAAACAGTGTTTCTGAGCATTGAATCTCTAACCTAACATTTTTCTGCAAAAAAGCTCTAACTGATGAAAATCAGCTTTTAGTGCTCTCAGAAGCTCAAAAACAGTGTTTCTGAGCATTGAAGCTCTAACCTAACTTTCTCTGCAAAAAAGCTCTAACTGATGAAAATCTGTCTTCTGCTTTGCAAATTACATGAGAATTCATGAGAAAGAAACAAATTTCATGTACTTGAGTTTTTCTCTTAAAACTGCATTAAGCACCTTTCTTTCACTGAGAAAGAAGCTTTTCAGCATCTGTGGCCTTGGATTCTTTTCATTTGCTTAGTTGCACTAACACAGCTTTTAGTGCTCTCAGAAGCTCAAAAACAGTGTTTCTGAGCATTGAATCTCTAACCTAACATTTTCTGCAAAAAAGCTCTAACTGATGAAAATCAGCTTTTAGTGCTCTCAGAAGCTCAAAAACAGTGTTTCTGAGCATTGAAGCTCTAACCTAACATTTTCTGCAAAAAAGCTCTAACTGATGAAAATCAGCTTTTAGTGCTCTCAGAAGCTCAAAAACAGTGTTTCTGAGCATTGAAGCTCTAACCTAAGTTTCTCTGCAAAAAAGCTCTAACTGATGAAAATCAGCTTTTAGTGCTCTCAGAAGCTCAAAAACAGTGTTTCTGAGCATTGAAGCTCTAACCTAACTTTCTCTGCTAAAAAGCTCTAACTGATGAAAATCTGTCTTCTGCTTTGCAAATTACATGAGAATTCATGAGAAAGAAAAAAATTTCATGTACTTGAGTTTTTCTCTTAAAACTGCATTAAGCACCTTTCTCTCACTGAGAAAGAAGCTTTTCAGCATCTGTGGCCTTGGATTCTTTTCATTTGCTTAGTTGCACTAACACAGCTTTTAGTGCTCTCAGAAGCTCAAAAACAGTGTTTCTGAGCATTGAAGCTCTAACCTAACATTTACTAGAAAAAAGCTCTAACTGATGAAATTCAGCTTTTAGTGCTCTCAGAAGCTCAAAAACAGTGTTTCTGAGCATTGAAGCTCTAACCTAACATTTACTAGAAAAAAGCTCTAACTGATGAAAATCAGCTTTTAGTGCTCTCAGAAGCTCAAAAACAGTGTTTCTGAGCATTGAATCTCTAACCTAACATTTTTCTGCAAAAAAGCTCTAACTGATGAAAATCAGCTTTTAGTGCTCTCAGAAGCTCAAAAACAGTGTTTCTGAGCATTGAAGCTCTAACCTAACTTTCTCTGCTAAAAAGCTCTAACTGATGAAAATCTGTCTTCTGCTTTGCAAATTACATGAGAATTCATGATAAGGAAAGCAAATTTCTTGTACTTGAGTTTTTCTCTTAATATTGCATTGAGCACCTTTCTCTCACTGACAAAGAAGCTTTTAAGCATCTGTGGCCTTGGATTCTTTTCATTTGCTTAGTTGCACTAACACAGCTTTTAGTGCTCTCAGAAGCTCAAAAACAGTGTTTCTGAGCATTGAAGCTCTAACCTAACTTTCTCTGCAAAAAAGCTCTAACTGATGAAAATCAGCTTTTAGTGCTCTCAGAAGCTCAAAAACAGTGTTTCTGAGCATTGAAGCTCTAACCTAACTTTCTCTGCAAAAAAGCTCTAACTGATGAAAATCAGCTTTTAGTGCTCTCAGAAGCTCAAAAACAGTGTTTCTGAGCATTGAAGCTCTAACCTAACTTTCTCTGCAAAAAAGCTCTAACTGCTGAAAATCAGCTTTTAGTGCTCTCAGAAGCTCAAAAACAGTGTTTCTGAGCATTGAAGCTCTAATCAAACTTTCTCTGCAAAAAAGCTCTAACTGATGAAAATATGTCTTCTGCTTTGCAAATTACATGAGAATTCATGAGAAAGAAGCAAATTTCTTGTACTTGAGTTTTTCTCTTAAAACTGCATTAAGCACCTTTCTCTCACTGAGAAAGAAGCTTTTCAGCATCTGTGGCCTTGGATTCTTTTCATTTGCTTAGTTGCACTAACACAGCTTTTAGTGCTCTCAGAAGCTCAAAAACAGTGTTTCTGAGCATTGAAGCTCTAACCTAACTTTCTCTGCTAAAAAGCTCTAACTGATGAAAATCTGTCTTCTGCTTTGCAAATTACATGAGAATTCATGAGAAAGAAGCAAATTTCTTGTACTTGAGTTTTTCTCTTAAAACTGCATTAAGCACCATTCTCTCACTGAGAAAGAAGCTTTTCAGCATCTGTGGCCTTGGATTCTTTTCATTTGCTTAGTTGCACTAACACAGCTTTTAGTGCTCTCAGAAGCTCAAAAACAGTGTTTCTGAGCATTGAAGCTCTAACCTAACTTTCTCTGCAAAAAAGCTCTAACTGATGAAAATCAGCTTTTAGTGCTCTCAGAAGCTCAAAAAGAGTGTTTCTGAGCATTGAAGCTCTAACCTAACATTTTCTGCAAAAAAGCTCTAACTGATGAAAATCAGCTTTTAGTGCTCTCAGAAGCTCAAAAACAGTGTTTCTGAGCATTGAAGCTCTAACCTAAGTTTCTCTGCAAAAAAGCTCTAACTGATGAAAATCAGCTTTTAGTGCTCTCAGAAGCTCAAAAACAGTGTTTCTGAGCATTGAAGCTCTAACCTAACATTTTCTGCAAAAAAGCTCTAACTGATGAAAATCAGCTTTTAGTGCTCTCAGAAGCTCAAAAACAGTGTTTCTGAGCATTGAAGCTCTAACCTAAGTTTCTCTGCAAAAAAGCTCTAACTGATGAAAATCAGCTTTTAGTGCTCTCAGAAGCTCAAAAACAGTGTTTCTGAGCATTGAAGCTCTAACCTAAGTTTCTCTGCAAAAAAGCTCTAACTGATGAAAATCAGCTTTTAGTGCTCTCAGAAGCTCAAAAACAGTGTTTCTGAGCATTGAAGCTCTAACCTAACTTTCTCTGCAAAAAAGCTCTAACTGATGAAAATCTGTCTTCTGCTTTGCAAATGACATGAGAATTCATGAGAAAGAAGCAAATTTCTTGTACTTGAGTTTTTCTCTTAAAACTGCATTAAGCACCATTCTCTCACTGAGAAAGAAGCTTTTCAGCATCTGTGGCCTTGGATTCTTTTCATTTGCTTAGTTGCACTAATACAGCTTTTAGTGCTCTCAGAAGCTCAAAAACAGTGTTTCTGAGCATTGAAGCTCTAACCTAACTTTCTCTGCTAAAAAGCTCTAACTGATGAAAATCTGTCTTCTGCTTTGCAAATTACATGAGAATTCATGAGAAAGAAAAAAATTTCATGTACTTGAGTTTTTCTCTTAAAACTGCATTAAGCACCTTTCTCTCACTGAGAAATAAGCTTTTCAGCATCTGTGGCCTTGGATTCTTTTCATTTGCTTAGTTGCACTAACACAGCTTTTAGTGCTCTCAGAAGCTCAAAAACAGTGTTTCTGAGCATTGAATCTCTAACCTAACATTTTCTGCAAAAAAGCTCTAACTGATGAAATTCAGCTTTTAGTGCTCTCAGAAGCTCAAAAACAGTGTTTCTGAGCATTGAAGCTCTAACCTAACTTTCTCTGCAAAAAAGCTCTAACTGATGAAAATCTGTCTTCTGCTTTCAAAATTACATGAGAATTCATGAGAAAGAAGCAAATTTCTTGTACTTGAGTTTTTCTTTTAAAACTGCATTAAGCACCTTTCTCTCACTGAGAAAGAAGCTTTTCAGCATCTGTGTCCTTGGATTCTTTTCATTTGCTTAGTTGCACTAACACAGCTTTTAGTGCTCTCAGAAGCTCAAAAACAGTGTTTCTGAGCATTGAAGCTCTAACCTAACTTTCTCTGCAAAAAAGCTCTAACTGATGAAAATCAGCTTTTAGTGCTCTCAGAAGCTCAAAAACAGTGTTTCTGAGCATTGAATCTCTAACCTAACATTTTTCTGCAAAAAAGCTCTAACTGATGAAAATCAGCTTTTAGTGCTCTCAGAAGCTCAAAAACAGTGTTTCTGAGCATTGAAGCTCTAACCTAACTTTCTCTGCAAAAAAGCTCTAACTGATGAAAATCTGTCTTCTGCTTTGCAAATTACATGAGAATTCATGAGAAAGAAACAAATTTCATGTACTTGAGTTTTTCTCTTAAAACTGCATTAAGCACCTTTCTTTCACTGAGAAAGAAGCTTTTCAGCATCTGTGGCCTTGGATTCTTTTCATTTGCTTAGTTGCACTAACACAGCTTTTAGTGCTCTCAGAAGCTCAAAAACAGTGTTTCTGAGCATTGAATCTCTAACCTAACATTTTCTGCAAAAAAGCTCTAACTGATGAAAATCAGCTTTTAGTGCTCTCAGAAGCTCAAAAACAGTGTTTCTGAGCATTGAAGCTCTAACCTAACATTTTCTGCAAAAAAGCTCTAACTGATGAAAATCAGCTTTTAGTGCTCTCAGAAGCTCAAAAACAGTGTTTCTGAGCATTGAAGCTCTAACCTAAGTTTCTCTGCAAAAAAGCTCTAACTGATGAAAATCAGCTTTTAGTGCTCTCAGAAGCTCAAAAACAGTGTTTCTGAGCATTGAAGCTCTAACCTAACATTTTCTGCAAAAAAGCTCTAACTGATGAAAATCAGCTTTTAGTGCTCTCAGAAGCTCAAAAACAGTGTTTCTGAGCATTGAATCTCTAACCTAACATTTTTCTGCAAAAAAGCTCTAACTGATGAAAATCAGCTTTTAGTGCTCTCAGAAGCTCAAAAACAGTGTTTCTGAGCATTGAAGCTCTAACCTAACTTTCTCTGCTAAAAAGCTCTAACTGATGAAAAGCTGTCTTCTGCTTTGCAAATTACATGAGAATTCATGATAAGGAAAGCAAATTTCTTGTACTTGAGTTTTTCTCTTAATATTGCATTGAGCACCTTTCTCTCACTGACAAAGAAGCTTTTAAGCATCTGTGGCCTTGGATTCTTTTCATTTGCTTAGTTGCACTAACACAGCTTTTAGTGCTCTCAGAAGCTCAAAAACAGTGTTTCTGAGCATTGAAGCTCTAACCTAACTTTCTCTGCAAAAAAGCTCTAACTGATGAAAATCAGCTTTTAGTGCTCTCAGAAGCTCAAAAACAGTGTTTCTGAGCATTGAAGCTCTAACCTAACTTTCTCTGCAAAAAAGCTCTAACTGATGAAAATCAGCTTTTAGTGCTCTCAGAAGCTCAAAAACAGTGTTTCTGAGCATTGAAGCTCTAACCTAACTTTCTCTGCAAAAAAGCTCTAACTGCTGAAAATCAGCTTTTAGTGCTCTCAGAAGCTCAAAAACAGTGTTTCTGAGCATTGAAGCTCTAACCTAACTTTCTCTGCAAAAAAGCTCTAACTGCTGAAAATCAGCTTTTAGTGCTCTCAGAAGCTCAAAAACAGTGTTTCTGAGCATTGAAGCTCTAATCAAACTTTCTCTGCAAAAAAGCTCTAACTGATGAAAATATGTCTTCTGCTTTGCAAATTACATGAGAATTCATGAGAAAGAAGCAAATTTCTTGTACTTGAGTTTTTCTCTTAAAACTGCATTAAGCACCTTTCTCTCACTGAGAAAGAAGCTTTTCAGCATCTGTGGCCTTGGATTCTTTTCATTTGCTTAGTTGCACTAACACAGCTTTTAGTGCTCTCAGAAGCTCAAAAACAGTGTTTCTGAGCATTGAAGCTCTAACCTAACTTTCTCTGCTAAAAAGCTCTAACTGATGAAATTCTGTCTTCTGCTTTGCAAATTACATGAGAATTCATGAGAAAGAAGCAAATTTCTTGTACTTGAGTTTTTCTCTTAAAACTGCATTAAGCACCATTCTCTCACTGAGAAAGAAGCTTTTCAGCATCTGTGGCCTTGGATTCTTTTCATTTGCTTAGTTGCACTAACACAGCTTTTAGTGCTCTCAGAAGCTCAAAAACAGTGTTTCTGAGCATTGAAGCTCTAACCTAACTTTCTCTGCAAAAAAGCTCTAACTGATGAAAATCAGCTTTTAGTGCTCTCAGAAGCTCAAAAAGAGTGTTTCTGAGCATTGAAGCTCTAACCTAACATTTTCTGCAAAAAAGCTCTAACTGATGAAAATCAGCTTTTAGTGCTCTCAGAAGCTCAAAAACAGTGTTTCTGAGCATTGAAGCTCTAACCTAAGTTTCTCTGCAAAAAAGCTCTAACTGATGAAAATCAGCTTTTAGTGCTCTCAGAAGCTCAAAAACAGTGTTTCTGAGCATTGAAGCTCTAACCTAACATTTTCTGCAAAAAAGCTCTAACTGATGAAAATCAGCTTTTAGTGCTCTCAGAAGCTCAAAAACAGTGTTTTTGAGCATTGAAGCTCTAACCTAACTTTCTCTGCAAAAAAGCTCTAACTGCTGAAAATCAGCTTTTAGTGCTCTCAGAAGCTCAAAAAAAGTGTTTCTGAGCATTGAAGCTCTAACCTAACTTTCTCTGCAAAAAAGCTCTAACTGATGAAAATCTGTCTTCTGCTTTGCAAATGACATGAGAATTCATGAGAAAGAAGCAAATTTCTTGTACTTGAGTTTTTCTCTTAAAACTGCATTAAGCACCATTCTCTCACTGAGAAAGAAGCTTTTCAGCATCTGTGGCCTTGGATTCTTTTCATTTGCTTAGTTGCACTAATACAGCTTTTAGTGCTCTCAGAAGCTCAAAAACAGTGTTTCTGAGCATTGAAGCTCTAACCTAACTTTCTCTGCAAAAAAGCTCTAACTGCTGAAAATCAGGTTTTAGTGCTCTCAGAAGCTCAAAAACAGTGTTTCTGAGCATTGAAGCTCTAACCTAACTTTCTCTGCTAAAAAGCTCTAACTGATGAAAATCTGTCTTCTGCTTTGCAAATTACATGAGAATTCATGAGAAAGAAAAAAATTTCATGTACTTGAGTTTTTCTCTTAAAACTGCATTAAGCACCTTTCTCTCACTGAGAAATAAGCTTTTCAGCATCTGTGGCCTTGGATTCTTTTCATTTGCTTAGTTGCACTAACACAGCTTTTAGTGCTCTCAGAAGCTCAAAAACAGTGTTTCTGAGCATTGAATCTCTAACCTAACATTTTCTGCAAAAAAGCTCTAACTGATGAAATTCAGCTTTTAGTGCTCTCAGAAGCTCAAAAACAGTGTTTCTGAGCATTGAAGCTCTAACCTAACTTTCTCTGCAAAAAAGCTCTAACTGATGAAAATCTGTCTTCTGCTTTCAAAATTACATGAGAATTCATGAGAAAGAAGCAAATTTCTTGTACTTGAGTTTTTCTTTTAAAACTGCATTAAGCACCTTTCTCTCACTGAGAAAGAAGCTTTTCAGCATCTGTGTCCTTGGATTCTTTTCATTTGCTTAGTTGCACTAACACAGCTTTTAGTGCTCTCAGAAGCTCAAAAACAGTGTTTCTGAGCATTGAAGCTCTAACCTAACTTTCTCCGCAAAAAAGCTCTAACTGATGAAAATCAGCTTTTAGTGCTCTCAGAAGCTCAAAAACAGTGTTTCTGAGCATTGAATCTCTAACCTAACATTTTTCTGCAAAAAAGCTCTAACTGATGAAAATCAGCTTTTAGTGCTCTCAGAAGCTCAAAAACAGTGTTTCTGAGCATTGAAGCTCTAACCTAACTTTCTCTGCAAAAAAGCTCTAACTGATGAAAATCTGTCTTCTGCTTTGCAAATTACATGAGAATTCATGAGAAAGAAAAAAATTTCATGTACTTGAGTTTTTCTCTTAAAACTGCATTAAGCACCTTTCTCTCACTGAGAAATAAGCTTTTCAGCATCTGTGGCCTTGGATTCTTTTCATTTGCTTAGTTGCACTAACACAGCTTTTAGTGCTCTCAGAAGCTCAAAAACAGTGTTTCTGAGCATTGAATCTCTAACCTAACATTTTCTGCAAAAAAGCTCTAACTGATGAAATTCAGCTTTTAGTGCTCTCAGAAGCTCAAAAACAGTGTTTCTGAGCATTGAAGCTCTAACCTAACTTTCTCTGCAAAAAAGCTCTAACTGATGAAAATCAGCTTTTAGTGCTCTCAGAAGCTCAAAAACAGTGTTTCTGAGCATTGAAGCTCTAACCTAACTTTCTCTGCAAAAAAGCTCTAACTGATGAAAATCTGTCTTCTGCTTTCCAAATTACATGAGAATTCATGAGAAAGAAGCAAATTTCTTGTACTTGAGTTTTTCTTTTAAAACTGCATTAAGCACCTTTCTCTCACTGAGAAAGAAGCTTTTCAGCATCTGTGTCCTTGGATTCTTTTCATTTGCTTAGTTGCACTAACACAGCTTTTAGTGCTCTCAGAAGCTCAAAAACAGTGTTTCTGAGCATTGAAGCTCTAACCTAACTTTCTCTGCAAAAAAGCTCTAACTGATGAAAATCAGCTTTAGTGCTCTCAGAAGCTCAAAAACAGTGTTTCTGAGCATTGAATCTCTAAACTAACATTTTTCTGCAAAAAAGCTCTAACTGATGAAAATCAGCTTTTAGTGCTCTCAGAAGCTCAAAAACAGTGTTTCTGAGCATTGAAGCTCTAACCTAACTTTCTCTGCAAAAAAGCTCTAACTGATGAAAATCAGCTTTTAGTGCTCTCAGAAGCTCAAAAAGAGTGTTTCTCAGCATTGAAGCTCTAACCTAACATTTTCTGCAAAAAAGCTCTAACTGATGAAAATCAGCTTTTAGTGCTCTCAGAAGCTCAAAAACAGTGTTTCTGAGCATTGAATCTCTAACCTAACATTTTTCTGCAAAAAAGCTCTAACTGATGAAAATCAGCTTTTAGTGCTCTCAGAAGCTCAAATACAGTGTTTCTGAGCATTGAAGCTCTAACCTAACTTTCTCTGCTAAAAAGCTCTAACTGATGAAAATCTGTCTTCTGCTTTGCAAATTACATGAGAATTCATGAGAAAGAAAAAAATTTCATGTACTTGAGTTTTTCTCTTAAAACTGCATTAAGCACCTTTCTCTCACTGAGAAAGAAGCTTTTCAGCATCTGTGGCCTTGGATTCTTTTCATTTGCTTAGTTGCACTAACACAGCTTTTAGTGCTCTCAGAAGCTCAAAAACAGTGTTTCTGAGCATTGAATCTCTAACCTAACATTTTCTGCAAAAAAGCTCTAACTGATGAAAATCTGTCTTCTGCTTTGCATATTACATGAGAATTCATGAGAAAGAAAAAAATTTCATGTACTTGAGTTTTTCTCTTAAAACTGCATTAAGCACCTTTCTCTCACTGAGAAAGAAGCTTTTCAGCATCTGTGGCCTTGGATTCTTTTCATTTGCTTAGTTGCACTAACACAGCTTTTAGTGCTCTCAGAAGCTCAAAAACAGTGTTTCTGAGCATTGAATCTCTAACCTAACATTTTCTGCAAAAAAGCTCTAACTGATGAAATTCAGCTTTTAGTGCTCTCAGAAGCTCAAAAACAGTGTTTCTGAGCATTGAAGCTCTAACCTAACATTTACTAGAAAAAAGCTCTAACTGATGAAAATCAGCTTTTAGTGCTCTCAGAAGCTCAAAAACAGTGTTTCTGAGCATTGAAGCTCTAACCTAACTTTCTCTGCAAAAAAGCTCTAACTGATGAAAATCTGTCTTCTGCTTTCAAAATTACATGAGAATTCATGAGAAAGAAGCAAATTTCTTGTACTTGAGTTTTTCTTTTAAAACTGCATTAAGCACCTTTCTCTCACTGAGAAAGAAGCTTTTCAGCATCTGTGTCCTTGGATTCTTTTCATTTGCTTAGTTGCACTAACACAGCTTTTAGTGCTCTCAGAAGCTCAAAAACAGTGTTTCTGAGCATTGAAGCTCTAACCTAACTTTCTCTGCAAAAAAGCTCTAACTGATGAAAATCAGCTTTTAGTGCTCTCAGAAGCTCAAAAACAGTGTTTCTGAGCATTGAATCTCTAACCTAACATTTTTCTGCAAAAAAGCTCTAATTGATGAAAATCAGCTTTTAGTGCTCTCAGAAGCTCAAAAACAGTGTTTCTGAGCATTGAAGCTCTAACCTAACTTTCTCTGCTAAAAAGCTCTAACTGATGAAAATCTGTCTTCTGCTTTGCAAATTACATGAGAATTCATGAGAAAGAAAAAAATTTCATGTACTTGAGTTTTTCTCTTAAAACTGCATTAAGCACCTTTCTCTCACTGAGAAAGAAGCTTTTCAGCATCTGTGGCCTTGGATTCTTTTCATTTGCTTAGTTGCACTAACACAGCTTTTAGTGCTCTCAGAAGCTCAAAAACAGTGTTTCTGAGCATTGAATCTCTAACCTAACATTTTCTGCAAAAAAGCTCTAACTGATGAAAATCAGCTTTTAGTGCTCTCAGAAGCTCAAAAACAGTGTTTCTGAGCATTGAAGCTCTAACCTAACTTTCTCTGCAAAAAAGCTCTAACTGATGAAAATCAGCTTTTAGTGCTCTCAGAAGCTCAAAAACAGTGTTTCTGAGCATTGAAGCTCTAACCTAACTTTCTCTGCAAAAAAGCTCTAACTGATGAAAATCTGTCTTCTGCTTTCCAAATTACATGAGAATTCATGAGAAAGAAGCAAATTTCTTGTACTTGAGTTTTTCTTTTAAAACTGCATTAAGCACCTTTCTCTCACTGAGAAAGAAGCTTTTCAGCATCTGTGTCCTTGGATTCTTTTCATTTGCTTAGTTGCACTAACACAGCTTTTAGTGCTCTCAGAAGCTCAAAAACAGTGTTTCTGAGCATTGAAGCTCTAACCTAACTTTCTCTGCAAAAAAGCTCTAACTGATGAAAATCAGCTTTAGTGCTCTCAGAAGCTCAAAAACAGTGTTTCTGAGCATTGAATCTCTAAACTAACATTTTTCTGCAAAAAAGCTCTAAGTGATGAAAATCAGCTTTTAGTGCTCTCAGAAGCTCAAAAACAGTGTTTCTGAGCATTGAAGCTCTAACCTAACTTTCTCTGCAAAAAAGCTCTAACTGATGAAAATCAGCTTTTAGTGCTCTCAGAAGCTCAAAAAGAGTGTTTCTGAGCATTGAAGCTCTAACCTAACATTTTCTGCAAAAAAGCTCTAACTGATGAAAATCAGCTTTTAGTGCTCTCAGAAGCTCAAAAACAGTGTTTCTGAGCATTGAAGCTCTAACCTAACTTTCTCTGCAAAAACGCTCTAACTGATGAAAATCAGCTTTTAGTGCTCTCAGAAGCTCAAATACAGTGTTTCTGAGCATTGAAGCTCTAACCTAACTTTCTCTGCTAAAAAGCTCTAACTGATGAAAATCTGTCTTCTGCTTTGCAAATTACATGAGAATTCATGAGAAAGAAAAAAAATTCATGTACTTGAGTTTTTCTCTTAAAACTGCATTAAGCACCTTTCTCTCACTGAGAAAGAAGCTTTTCAGCATCTGTGGCCTTGGATTCTTTTCATTTGCTTAGTTGCACTAACACAGCTTTTAGTGCTATCAGAAGCTCAAAAACAGTGTTTCTGAGCATTGAATCTCTAAACTAACATTTTTCTGCAAAAAAGCTCTAACTGATGAAAATCAGCTTTTAGTGCTCTCAGAAGCTCAAAAACAGTGTTTCTGAGCATTGAAGCTCTAACCTAACTTTCTCTGCAAAAAAGCTCTAACTGATGAAAATCAGCTTTTAGTGCTCTCAGAAGCTCAAAAAGAGTGTTTCTGAGCATTGAAGCTCTAACCTAACATTTTCTGCAAAAAAGCTCTAACTGATGAAAATCAGCTTTTAGTGCTCTCAGAAGCTCAAAAACAGTGTTTCTGAGCATTGAAGCTCTAACCTAACTTTCTCTGCAAAAACGCTCTAACTGATGAAAATCAGATTTTAGTGCTCTCAGAAGCTCAAATACAGTGTTTCTGAGCATTGAAGCTCTAACCTAACTTTCTCTGCAAAAAAGCTCTAACTGATGAAAATCTGTCTTCTGCTTTGCAAATTACATGAGAATTCATGAGAAAGAAAAAAATTTCATGTACTTGAGTTTTTCTCTTAAAACTGCATTAAGCACCTTTCTCTCACTGAGAAAGAAGCTTTTCAGCATCTGTGGCCTTGGATTCTTTTCATTTGCTTAGTTGCACTAACACAGCTTTTAGTGCTCTCAGAAGCTCAAAAACAGTGTTTCTGAGCATTGAATCTCTAACCTAACATTTTCTGCAAAAAAGCTCTAACTGATGAAAATCAGCTTTTAGTGCTCTCAGAAGCTCAAAAACAGTGTTTCTGAGCATTGAAGCTCTAACCTAACATTTTCTGCAAAAAAGCTCTAACTGATGAAAATCAGCTTTTAGTGCTCTCAGAAGCTCAAAAACAGTGTTTCTGAGCATTGAAGCTCTAACCTAACTTTCTCTGCAAAAAAGCTCTAACTGATGAAAATCAGCTTTTAGTGCTCTCAGAAGCTCAAAAACAGTGTTTCTGAGCATTGAAGCTCTAACCTAACTTTCTCTGCAAAAAAGCTCTAACTGCTGAAAATCAGCTTTTAGTGCTCTCAGAAGCTCAAAAACAGTGTTTCTGAGCATTGAAGCTCTAACCTAACTTTCTCTGCAAAAAAGCTCTAACTGCTGAAAATCAGCTTTTAGTGCTCTCAGAAGCTCAAAAACAGTGTTTCTGAGCATTGAAGCTCTAATCAAACTTTCTCTGCAAAAAAGCTCTAACTGATGAAAATATGTCTTCTGCTTTGCAAATTACATGAGAATTCATGAGAAAGAAGCAAATTTCTTGTACTTGAGTTTTTCTCTTAAAACTGCATTAAGCACCTTTCTCTCACTGAGAAAGAAGCTTTTCAGCATCTGTGGCCTTGGATTCTTTTCATTTGCTTAGTTGCACTAACACAGCTTTTAGTGCTCTCAGAAGCTCAAAAACAGTGTTTCTGAGCATTGAAGCTCTAACCTAACTTTCTCTGCTAAAAAGCTCTAACTGATGAAAATCTGTCTTCTGCTTTGCAAATTACATGAGAATTCATGAGAAAGAAGCAAATTTCTTGTACTTGAGTTTTTCTCTTAAAACTGCATTAAGCACCATTCTCTCACTGAGAAAGAAGCTTTTCAGCATCTGTGGCCTTGGATTCTTTTCATTTGCTTAGTTGCACTAACACAGCTTTTAGTGCTCTCAGAAGCTCAAAAACAGTGTTTCTGAGCATTGAAGCTCTAACCTAACTTTCTCTGCAAAAAAGCTCTAACTGATGAAAATCAGCTTTTAGTGCTCTCAGAAGCTCAAAAAGAGTGTTTCTGAGCATTGAAGCTCTAACCTAACATTTTCTGCAAAAAAGCTCTAACTGATGAAAATCAGCTTTTAGTGCTCTCAGAAGCTCAAAAACAGTGTTTCTGAGCATTGAAGCTCTAACCTAAGTTTCTCTGCAAAAAAGCTCTAACTGATGAAAATCAGCTTTTAGTGCTCTCAGAAGCTCAAAAACAGTGTTTCTGAGCATTGAAGCTCTAACCTAACATTTTCTGCAAAAAAGCTCTAACTGATGAAAATCAGCTTTTAGTGCTCTCAGAAGCTCAAAAACAGTGTTTTTGAGCATTGAAGCTCTAACCTAACTTTCTCTGCAAAAAAGCTCTAACTGCTGAAAATCAGCTTTTAGTGCTCTCAGAAGCTCAAAAACAGTGTTTCTGAGCATTGAAGCTCTAACCTAACTTTCTCTGCAAAAAAGCTCTAACTGATGAAAATCTGTCTTCTGCTTTGCAAATGACATGAGAATTCATGAGAAAGAAGCAAATTTCTTGTACTTGAGTTTTTCTCTTAAAACTGCATTAAGCACCATTCTCTCACTGAGAAAGAAGCTTTTCAGCATCTGTGGCCTTGGATTCTTTTCATTTGCTTAGTTGCACTAACACAGCTTTTAGTGCTCTCAGAAGCTCAAAAACAGTGTTTCTGAGCATTGAATCTCTAACCTAACATTTTCTGCAAAAAAGCTCTAACTGATGAAAATCAGCTTTTAGTGCTCTCAGAAGCTCAAAAACAGTGTTTCTGAGCATTGAAGCTCTAACCTAACTTTCTCTGCAAAAAAGCTCTAACTGATGAAAATCAGCTTTTAGTGCTCTCAGAAGCTCAAAAACAGTGTTTCTGAGCATTGAAGCTCTAACCTAACTTTCTCTGCAAAAAAGCTCTAACTGATGAAAATCTGTCTTCTGCTTTCCAAATTACATGAGAATTCATGAGAAAGAAGCAAATTTCTTGTACTTGAGTTTTTCTTTTAAAACTGCATTAAGCACCTTTCTCTCACTGAGAAAGAAGCTTTTCAGCATCTGTGTCCTTGGATTCTTTTCATTTGCTTAGTTGCACTAACACAGCTTTTAGTGCTCTCAGAAGCTCAAAAACAGTGTTTCTGAGCATTGAAGCTCTAACCTAACTTTCTCTGCAAAAAAGCTCTAACTGATGAAAATCAGCTTTAGTGCTCTCAGAAGCTCAAAAACAGTGTTTCTGAGCATTGAATCTCTAAACTAACATTTTTCTGCAAAAAAGCTCTAACTGATGAAAATCAGCTTTTAGTGCTCTCAGAAGCTCAAAAAGAGTGTTTCTGAGCATTGAAGCTCTAACCTAACATTTTCTGCAAAAAAGCTCTAACTGATGAAAATCAGCTTTTAGTGCTCTCAGAAGCTCAAAAACAGTGTTTCTGAGCATTGAAGCTCTAACCTAACTTTCTCTGCAAAAACGCTCTAACTGATGAAAATCAGCTTTTAGTGCTCTCAGAAGCTCAAAAACAGTGTTTCTGAGCATTGAATCTCTAACCTAACATTTTTCTGCAAAAAAGCTCTAACTGATGAAAATCAGCTTTTAGTGCTCTCAGAAGCTCAAATACAGTGTTTCTGAGCATTGAAGCTCTAACCTAACTTTCTCTGCTAAAAAGCTCTAACTGATGAAAATCTGTCTTCTGCTTTGCAAATTACATGAGAATTCATGAGAAAGAAAAAAATTTCATGTACTTGAGTTTTTCTCTTAAAACTGCATTAAGCACCTTTCTCTCACTGAGAAAGAAGCTTTTCAGCATCTGTGGCCTTGGATTCTTTTCATTTGCTTAGTTGCACTAACACAGCTTTTAGTGCTATCAGAAGCTCAAAAACAGTGTTTCTGAGCATTGAATCTCTAAACTAACATTTTTCTGCAAAAAAGCTCTAACTGATGAAAATCAGCTTTTAGTGCTCTCAGAAGCTCAAAAACAGTGTTTCTGAGCATTGAAGCTCTAACCTAACTTTCTCTGCAAAAAAGCTCTAACTGATGAAAATCAGCTTTTAGTGCTCTCAGAAGCTCAAAAAGAGTGTTTCTGAGCATTGAAGCTCTAACCTAACATTTTCTGCAAAAAAGCTCTAACTGATGAAAATCAGCTTTTAGTGCTCTCAGAAGCTCAAAAACAGTGTTTCTGAGCATTGAAGCTCTAACCTAACTTTCTCTGCAAAAAAGCTCTAACTGATGAAAATCAGCTTTTAGTGCTCTCAGAAGCTCAAAAACAGTGTTTCTGAGCATTGAATCTCTAACCTAACATTTTTCTGCAAAAAAGCTCTAATTGATGAAAATCAGCTTTTAGTGCTCTCAGAAGCTCAAAAACAGTGTTTCTGAGCATTGAAGCTCTAACCTAACTTTCTCTGCTAAAAAGCTCTAACTGATGAAAATCTGTCTTCTGCTTTGCAAATTACATGAGAATTCATGAGAAAGAAAAAAATTTCATGTACTTGAGTTTTTCTCTTAAAACTGCATTAAGCACCTTTCTCTCACTGAGAAAGAAGCTTTTCAGCATCTGTGGCCTTGGATTCTTTTCATTTGCTTAGTTGCACTAACACAGCTTTTAGTGCTCTCAGAAGCTCAAAAACAGTGTTTCTGAGCATTGAATCTCTAACCTAACATTTTCTGCAAAAAAGCTCTAACTGATGAAAATCAGCTTTTAGTGCTCTCAGAAGCTCAAAAACAGTGTTTCTGAGCATTGAAGCTCTAACCTAACTTTCTCTGCAAAAAAGCTCTAACTGATGAAAATCAGCTTTTAGTGCTCTCAGAAGCTCAAAAACAGTGTTTCTGAGCATTGAAGCTCTAACCTAACTTTCTCTGCAAAAAAGCTCTAACTGATGAAAATCTGTCTTCTGCTTTCCAAATTACATGAGAATTCATGAGAAAGAAGCAAATTTCTTGTACTTGAGTTTTTCTTTTAAAACTGCATTAAGCACCTTTCTCTCACTGAGAAAGAAGCTTTTCAGCATCTGTGTCCTTGGATTCTTTTCATTTGCTTAGTTGCACTAACACAGCTTTTAGTGCTCTCAGAAGCTCAAAAACAGTGTTTCTGAGCATTGAAGCTCTAACCTAACTTTCTCTGCAAAAAAGCTCTAACTGATGAAAATCAGCTTTAGTGCTCTCAGAAGCTCAAAAACAGTGTTTCTGAGCATTGAATCTCTAAACTAACATTTTTCTGCAAAAAAGCTCTAACTGATGAAAATCAGCTTTTAGTGCTCTCAGAAGCTCAAAAACAGTGTTTCTGAGCATTGAAGCTCTAACCTAACTTTCTCTGCAAAAAAGCTCTAACTGATGAAAATCAGCTTTTAGTGCTCTCAGAAGCTCAAAAAGAGTGTTTCTGAGCATTGAAGCTCTAACCTAACATTTTCTGCAAAAAAGCTCTAACTGATGAAAATCAGCTTTTAGTGCTCTCAGAAGCTCAAAAACAGTGTTTCTGAGCATTGAAGCTCTAACCTAACTTTCTCTGCTAAAAAGCTCTAACTGATGAAAATCTGTCTTCTGCTTTGCAAATTACATGAGAATTCATGAGAAAGAAAAAAATTTCATGTACTTGAGTTTTTCTCTTAAAACTGCATTAAGCACCTTTCTCTCACTGAGAAAGAAGCTTTTCAGCATCTGTGGCCTTGGATTCTTTTCATTTGCTTAGTTGCACTAACACAGCTTTTAGTGCTATCAGAAGCTCAAAAACAGTGTTTCTGAGCATTGAATCTCTAAACTAACATTTTCTGCAAAAAAGCTCTAACTGATGAAAATCAGCTTTTAGTGCTCTCAGAAGCTCAAAAACAGTGTTTCTGAGCATTGAAGCTCTAACCTAACTTTCTCTGTAAAAAAGCTCTAACTGATGAAAATCAGCTTTTAGTGCTCTCAGAAGCTCAAAAACAGTGTTTCTGAGCATTGAAGCTCTAACCTAACTTTCTCTGCAAAAAAGCTCTAACTGCTGAAAATCAGCTTTTAGTGCTCTCAGAAGCTCAAAAACAGTGTTTCTGAGCATTGAAGTTCTAACCTAACTTTCTCTGCTAAAAAGCTCTAACTGATGAAAATCTGTCTTCTGCTTTGCAAATTACATGAGAATTCATGAGAAAGAAGCAAATTTCTTGTACTTGAGTTTTTCTCTTAAAACTGCATTAAGCACCATTCTCTCACTGAGAAAGAAGCTTTTCAGCATCTGTGGCCTTGGATTCTTTTCATTTGCTTAGTTGCACTAACACAGCTTTTAGTGCTCTCAGAAGCTCAAAAACAGTGTTTCTGAGCATTGAAGCTCTAACCTAACTTTCTCTGCAAAAAAGCTCTAACTGATGAAAATCAGCTTTTAGTGTTCTCTCAGAAGCTCAAAAAGAGTGTTTCTGAGCATTGAAGCTCTAACCTAACATTTTCTGCAAAAAAGCTCTAACTGATGAAAATCAGCTTTTAGTGCTCTCAGAAGCTCAAAAACAGTGTTTCTGAGCATTGAAGCTCTAACCTAACTTTCTCTGCAAAAAAGCTCTAACTGATGAAAATCAGCTTTTAGTGCTCTCAGAAGCTCAAAAACAGTGTTTCTGAGCATTGAAGCTCTAACCTAACTTTCTCTGCAAAAAAGCTCTAACTGATGAAAATCTGTCTTCTGCTTTCAAAATTACATGAGAATTCATGAGAAAGAAGCAAATTTCTTGTACTTGAGTTTTTCTTTTAAAACTGCATTAAGCACCTTTCTCTCACTGAGAAAGAAGCTTTTCAGCATCTGTGTCCTTGGATTCTTTTCATTTGCTTAGTTGCACTAACACAGCTTTTAGTGCTCTCAGAAGCTCAAAAACAGTGTTTCTGAGCATTGAAGCTCTAACCTAACTTTCTCTGCAAAAAAGCTCTAACTGATGAAAATCAGCTTTTAGTGCTCTCAGAAGCTCAAAAACAGTGTTTCTGAGCATTGAATCTCTAACCTAACATTTTTCTGCAAAAAAGCTCTAACTGATGAAAATCAGCTTTTAGTGCTCTCAGAAGCTCAAAAACAGTGTTTCTGAGCATTGAAGCTCTAACCTAACTTTCTCTGCAAAAAAGCTCTAACTGATGAAAATCAGCTTTTAGTCCTCTCAGAAGCTCAAAAACAGTGTTTCTGAGCATTGAAGCTCTAACCTAACTTTCTCTGCAAAAAAGCTCTAACTGATGAAAATCTGTCTTCTGCTTTGCAAATTACATGAGAATTCATGAGAAAGAAAAAAATTTCATGTACTTGAGTTTTTCTCTTAAAACTGCATTAAGCACCTTTCTCACTGAGAAATAAGCTTTTCAGCATCTGTGGCCTTGGATTCTTTTCATTTGCTTAGTTGCACTAACACAGCTTTTAGTGCTCTCAGAAGCTCAAAAACAGTGTTTCTGAGCATTGAATCTCTAACCTAACATTTTCTGCAAAAAAGCTCTAACTGATGAAATTCAGCTTTTAGTGCTCTCAGAAGCTCAAAAACAGTGTTTCTGAGCATTGAAGCTCTAACCTAACTTTCTCTGCAAAAAAGCTCTAACTGATGAAAATCAGCTTTTAGTGTTCTCTCAGAAGCTCAAAAAGAGTGTTTCTGAGCATTGAAGCTCTAACCTAACATTTTCTGCAAAAAAGCTCTAACTGATGAAAATCAGCTTTTAGTGCTCTCAGAAGCTCAAAAACAGTGTTTCTGAGCATTGAAGCTCTAACCTAACTTTCTCTGCAAAAAAGCTCTAACTGATGAAAATCAGCTTTTAGTGCTCTCAGAAGCTCAAAAACAGTGTTTCTGAGCATTGAAGCTCTAACCTAACTTTCTCTGCAAAAAAGCTCTAACTGATGAAAATCTGTCTTCTGCTTTCAAAATTACATGAGAATTCATGAGAAAGAAGCAAATTTCTTGTACTTGAGTTTTTCTTTTAAAACTGCATTAAGCACCTTTCTCTCACTGAGAAAGAAGCTTTTCAGCATCTGTGTCCTTGGATTCTTTTCATTTGCTTAGTTGCACTAACACAGCTTTTAGTGCTCTCAGAAGCTCAAAAACAGTGTTTCTGAGCATTGAAGCTCTAACCTAACTTTCTCTGCAAAAAAGCTCTAACTGATGAAAATCAGCTTTTAGTGCTCTCAGAAGCTCAAAAACAGTGTTTCTGAGCATTGAATCTCTAACCTAACATTTTTCTGCAAAAAAGCTCTAACTGATGAAAATCAGCTTTTAGTGCTCTCAGAAGCTCAAAAACAGTGTTTCTGAGCATTGAAGCTCTAACCTAACTTTCTCTGCAAAAAAGCTCTAACTGATGAAAATCAGCTTTTAGTCCTCTCAGAAGCTCAAAAACAGTGTTTCTGAGCATTGAAGCTCTAACCTAACTTTCTCTGCAAAAAAGCTCTAACTGATGAAAATCTGTCTTCTGCTTTGCAAATTACATGAGAATTCATGAGAAAGAAAAAAATTTCATGTACTTGAGTTTTTCTCTTAAAACTGCATTAAGCACCTTTCTCACTGAGAAATAAGCTTTTCAGCATCTGTGGCCTTGGATTCTTTTCATTTGCTTAGTTGCACTAACACAGCTTTTAGTGCTCTCAGAAGCTCAAAAACAGTGTTTCTGAGCATTGAATCTCTAACCTAACATTTTCTGCAAAAAAGCTCTAACTGATGAAATTCAGCTTTTAGTGCTCTCAGAAGCTCAAAAACAGTGTTTCTGAGCATTGAAGCTCTAACCTAACTTTCTCTGCAAAAAAGCTCTAACTGATGAAAATCTGTCTTCTGCTTTCAAAATTACATGAGAATTCATGAGAAAGAAGCAAATTTCTTGTACTTGAGTTTTTCTTTTAAAACTGCATTAAGCACCTTTCTCTCACTGAGAAAGAAGCTTTTCAGCATCTGTGTCCTTGGATTCTTTTCATTTGCTTAGTTGCACTAACACAGCTTTTAGTGCTCTCAGAAGCTCAAAAACAGTGTTTCTGAGCATTGAAGCTCTAACCTAACATTTACTAGAAAAAAGCTCTAACTGATGAAATTCAGCTTTTAGTGCTCTCAGAAGCTCAAAAACAGTGTTTCTGAGCATTGAAGCTCTAACCTAACATTTACTAGAAAAAAGCTCTAACTGATGAAAATCAGCTTTTAGTGCTCTCAGAAGCTCAAAAACAGTGTTTCTGAGCATTGAATCTCTAACCTAACATTTTTCTGCAAAAAAGCTCTAACTGATGAAAATCAGCTTTTAGTGCTCTCAGAAGCTCAAAAACAGTGTTTCTGAGCATTGAAGCTCTAACCTAACTTTCTCTGCTAAAAAGCTCTAACTGATGAAAATCTGTCTTCTGCTTTGCAAATTACATGAGAATTCATGATAAGGAAAGCAAATTTCTTGTACTTGAGTTTTTCTCTTAATATTGCATTGAGCACCTTTCTCTCACTGACAAAGAAGCTTTTAAGCATCTGTGGCCTTGGATTCTTTTCATTTGCTTAGTTGCACTAACACAGCTTTTAGTGCTCTCAGAAGCTCAAAAACAGTGTTTCTGAGCATTGAAGCTCTAACCTAACTTTCTCTGCAAAAAAGCTCTAACTGATGAAAATCAGCTTTTAGTGCTCTCAGAAGCTCAAAAACAGTGTTTCTGAGCATTGAAGCTCTAACCTAACTTTCTCTGCAAAAAAGCTCTAACTGATGAAAATCAGCTTTTAGTGCTCTCAGAAGCTCAAAAACAGTGTTTCTGAGCATTGAAGCTCTAACCTAACTTTCTCTGCAAAAAAGCTCTAACTGCTGAAAATCAGCTTTTAGTGCTCTCAGAAGCTCAAAAACAGTGTTTCTGAGCATTGAAGCTCTAACCTAACTTTCTCTGCAAAAAAGCTCTAACTGCTGAAAATCAGCTTTTAGTGCTCTCAGAAGCTCAAAAACAGTGTTTCTGAGCATTGAAGCTCTAATCAAACTTTCTCTGCAAAAAAGCTCTAACTGATGAAAATATGTCTTCTGCTTTGCAAATTACATGAGAATTCATGAGAAAGAAGCAAATTTCTTGTACTTGAGTTTTTCTCTTAAAACTGCATTAAGCACCTTTCTCTCACTGAGAAAGAAGCTTTTCAGCATCTGTGGCCTTGGATTCTTTTCATTTGCTTAGTTGCACTAACACAGCTTTTAGTGCTCTCAGAAGCTCAAAAACAGTGTTTCTGAGCATTGAAGCTCTAACCTAACTTTCTCTGCTAAAAAGCTCTAACTGATGAAAATCTGTCTTCTGCTTTGCAAATTACATGAGAATTCATGAGAAAGAAGCAAATTTCTTGTACTTGAGTTTTTCTCTTAAAACTGCATTAAGCACCATTCTCTCACTGAGAAAGAAGCTTTTCAGCATCTGTGGCCTTGGATTCTTTTCATTTGCTTAGTTGCACTAACACAGCTTTTAGTGCTCTCAGAAGCTCAAAAACAGTGTTTCTGAGCATTGAAGCTCTAACCTAACTTTCTCTGCAAAAAAGCTCTAACTGATGAAAATCAGCTTTTAGTGCTCTCAGAAGCTCAAAAAGAGTGTTTCTGAGCA
The DNA here is from genome assembly GCA_036784905.1 of Acrossocheilus fasciatus. Taxonomy (NCBI): domain Eukaryota; kingdom Metazoa; phylum Chordata; class Actinopteri; order Cypriniformes; family Cyprinidae; genus Acrossocheilus; species Acrossocheilus fasciatus. The sequence continues at coordinate 31,136,724 of CM071959.1, forward strand.
TTGAAGCTCTAACCTAACATTTTCTGCAAAAAAGCTCTAACTGATGAAAATCAGCTTTTAGTGCTCTCAGAAGCTCAAAAACAGTGTTTCTGAGCATTGAAGCTCTAACCTAACTTTCTCTGCAAAAAAGCTCTAACTGATGAAAATCAGCTTTTAGTGCTCTCAGAAGCTCAAAAACAGTGTTTCTGAGCATTGAATCTCTAACCTAACATTTTTCTGCAAAAAAGCTCTAACTGATGAAAATCAGCTTTTAGTGCTCTCAGAAGCTCAAAAACAGTGTTTCTGAGCATTGAAGCTCTAACCTAACTTTCTCTGCAAAAAAGCTCTAACTGATGAAAATCTGTCTTCTGCTTTGCAAATTACATGAGAATTCATGAGAAAGAAACAAATTTCATGTACTTGAGTTTTTCTCTTAAAACTGCATTAAGCACCTTTCTTTCACTGAGAAAGAAGCTTTTCAGCATCTGTGGCCTTGGATTCTTTTCATTTGCTTAGTTGCACTAACACAGCTTTTAGTGCTCTCAGAAGCTCAAAAACAGTGTTTCTGAGCATTGAATCTCTAACCTAACATTTTCTGCAAAAAAGCTCTAACTGATGAAAATCAGCTTTTAGTGCTCTCAGAAGCTCAAAAACAGTGTTTCTGAGCATTGAAGCTCTAACCTAACATTTTCTGCAAAAAAGCTCTAACTGATGAAAATCAGCTTTTAGTGCTCTCAGAAGCTCAAAAACAGTGTTTCTGAGCATTGAAGCTCTAACCTAAGTTTCTCTGCAAAAAAGCTCTAACTGATGAAAATCAGCTTTTAGTGCTCTCAGAAGCTCAAAAACAGTGTTTCTGAGCATTGAAGCTCTAACCTAACATTTTCTGCAAAAAAGCTCTAACTGATGAAAATCAGCTTTTAGTGCTCTCAGAAGCTCAAAAACAGTGTTTCTGAGCATTGAATCTCTAACCTAACATTTTTCTGCAAAAAAGCTCTAACTGATGAAAATCAGCTTTTAGTGCTCTCAGAAGCTCAAAAACAGTGTTTCTGAGCATTGAAGCTCTAACCTAACTTTCTCTGCTAAAAAGCTCTAACTAATGAAAATCTGTCTTCTGCTTTGCAAATTACATGAGAATTCATGATAAGGAAAGCAAATTTCTTGTACTTGAGTTTTTCTCTTAATATTGCATTGAGCACCTTTCTCTCACTGACAAAGAAGCTTTTAAGCATCTGTGGCCTTGGATTCTTTTCATTTGCTTAGTTGCACTAACACAGCTTTTAGTGCTCTCAGAAGCTCAAAAACAGTGTTTCTGAGCATTGAAGCTCTAACCTAACTTTCTCTGCAAAAAAGCTCTAACTGATGAAAATCAGCTTTTAGTGCTCTCAGAAGCTCAAAAACAGTGTTTCTGAGCATTGAAGCTCTAACCTAACTTTCTCTGCAAAAAAGCTCTAACTGATGAAAATCAGCTTTTAGTGCTCTCAGAAGCTCAAAAACAGTGTTTCTGAGCATTGAAGCTCTAACCTAACTTTCTCTGCAAAAAAGCTCTAACTGCTGAAAATCAGCTTTTAGTGCTCTCAGAAGCTCAAAAACAGTGTTTCTGAGCATTGAAGCTCTAACCTAACTTTCTCTGCAAAAAAGCTCTAACTGCTGAAAATCAGCTTTTAGTGCTCTCAGAAGCTCAAAAACAGTGTTTCTGAGCATTGAAGCTCTAACCTAACTTTCTCTGCAAAAAAGCTCTAACTGCTGAAAATCAGCTTTTAGTGCTCTCAGAAGCTCAAAAACAGTGTTTCTGAGCATTGAAGCTCTAACCTAACTTTCTCTGCTAAAAAGCTCTAACTGATGAAAATCTGTCTTCTGCTTTGCAAATTACATGAGAATTCATGAGAAAGAAGCAAATTTCTTGTACTTGAGTTTTTCTCTTAAAACTGCATTAAGCACCATTCTCTCACTGAGAAAGAAGCTTTTCAGCATCTGTGGCCTTGGATTCTTTTCATTTGCTTAGTTGCACTAACACAGCTTTTAGTGCTCTCAGAAGCTCAAAAACAGTGTTTCTGAGCATTGAAGCTCTAACCTAACTTTCTCTGCAAAAAAGCTCTAACTGATGAAAATCAGCTTTTAGTGCTCTCAGAAGCTCAAAAAGAGTGTTTCTGAGCATTGAAGCTCTAACCTAACATTTTCTGCAAAAAAGCTCTAACTGATGAAAATCAGCTTTTAGTGCTCTCAGAAGCTCAAAAACAGTGTTTCTGAGCATTGAAGCTCTAACCTAAGTTTCTCTGCAAAAAAGCTCTAACTGATGAAAATCAGCTTTTAGTGCTCTCAGAAGCTCAAAAACAGTGTTTCTGAGCATTGAAGCTCTAACCTAACATTTTCTGCAAAAAAGCTCTAACTGATGAAAATCAGCTTTTAGTGCTCTCAGAAGCTCAAAAACAGTGTTTTTGAGCATTGAAGCTCTAACCTAACTTTCTCTGCAAAAAAGCTCTAACTGATGAAAATCAGCTTTTAGTGCTCTCAGAAGCTCAAAAACAGTGTTTCTGAGCATTGAAGCTCTAACCTAACTTTCTCTGCAAAAAAGCTCTAACTGATGAAAATCTGTCTTCTGCTTTGCAAATGACATGAGAATTCATGAGAAAGAAGCAAATTTCTTGTACTTGAGTTTTTCTCTTAAAACTGCATTAAGCACCTTTCTCTCACTGAGAAAGAAGCTTTTCAGCATCTGTGGCCTTGGATTCTTTTCATTTGCTTAGTTGCACTAACACAGCTTTTAGTGCTCTCAGAAGCTCAAAAACAGTGTTTCTGAGCATTGAATCTCTAACCTAACATTTTTCTGCAAAAAAGCTCTAACTGATGAAAATCAGCTTTTAGTGCTCTCAGAAGCTCAAAAACAGTGTTTCTGAGCATTGAAGCTCTAACCTAACTTTCTCTGCTAAAAAGCTCTAACTGATGAAAATCTGTCTTCTGCTTTGCAAATTACATGAGAATTCATGAGAAAGAAAAAAATTTCATGTACTTGAGTTTTTCTCTTAAAACTGCATTAAGCACCTTTCTCTCACTGAGAAAGAAGCTTTTCAGCATCTGTGGCCTTGGATTCTTTTCATTTGCTTAGTTGCACTAACACAGCTTTTAGTGCTCTCAGAAGCTCAAAAACAGTGTTTCTGAGCATTGAATCTCTAACCTAACATTTTCTGCAAAAAAGCTCTAACTGATGAAATTCAGCTTTTAGTGCTCTCAGAAGCTCAAAAACAGTGTTTCTGAGCATTGAAGCTCTAACCTAACATTTACTAGAAAAAAGCTCTAACTGATGAAAATCAGCTTTTAGTGCTCTCAGAAGCTCAAAAACAGTGTTTCTGAGCATTGAAGCTCTAACCTAACTTTCTCTGCAAAAAAGCTCTAACTGATGAAAATCTGTCTTCTGCTTTGCAAATTACATGAGAATTCATGAGAAAGAAACAAATTTCATGTACTTGAGTTTTTCTCTTAAAACTGCATTAAGCACCTTTCTCTCACTGAGAAAGAAGCTTTTCAGCATCTGTGGCCTTGGATTCTTTTCATTTGCTTAGTTGCACTAACACAGCTTTTAGTGCTCTCAGAAGCTCAAAAACAGTGTTTCTGAGCATTGAAGCTCTAACCTAACTTTCTCTGCAAAAAAGCTCTAACTGATGAAAATCTGTCTTCTGCTTTGCAAATAACATGAGAATTCATGAGAAAGAAGCAAATTTCTTGTACTTGAGTTTTTCTCTTAAAACTGCATTAAGCACCTTTCTCTCACTGAGAAAGAAGCTTTTCAGCATCTGTGGCCTTGGATTCTTTTCATTTGCTTAGTTGCACTAACACAGCTTTTAGTGCTCTCAGAAGCTCAAAAACAGTGTTTCTGAGCATTGAATCTCTAACCTAACATTTTCTGCAAAAAAGCTCTAACTGATGAAAATCAGCTTTTAGTGCTCTCAGAAGCTCAAAAACAGTGTTTCTGAGCATTGAAGCTCTAACCTAACTTTCTCTGCAAAAAAGCTCTAACTGCTGAAAATCAGCTTTTAGTGCTCTCAGAAGCTCAAAAACAGTGTTTCTGAGCATTGAAGCTCTAACCTAACTTTCTCTGCAAAAAAGCTCTAACTGCTGAAAATCAGCTTTTAGTGCTCTCAGAAGCTCAAAAACAGTGTTTCTGAGCATTGAAGCTCTAATCTAACTTTCTCTGCAAAAAAGTTCTAACTGATGAAAATCTGTCTTCTGCTTTGCAAATTACATGAGAATTCATGAGAAAAAAGCAAATTTCTTGTACTTGTGTTTTTCTCTTAAAACTGCATTAAGCACCTTTCTCTCACTGAGAAAGAAGCTTTTCAGCATCTGTGGCCTTGGATTCTTTTCATTTGCTTAGTTGCACTAACACAGCTTTTAGTGCTCTCAGAAGCTCAAAAACAGTGTTTCTGAGCATTGAATCTCTAACCTAACATTTTTCTGCAAAAAAGCTCTAACTGATGAAAATCAGCTTTTAGTGCTCTCAGAAGCTCAAAAACAGTGTTTCTGAGCATTGAAGCTCTAACCTAACTTTCTCTGCTAAAAAGCTCTAACTGATGAAAATCTGTCTTCTGCTTTGCAAATTACATGAGAATTCATGAGAAAGAAAAAAATTTCATGTACTTGAGTTTTTCTCTTAAAACTGCATTAAGCACCTTTCTCTCACTGAGAAATAAGCTTTTCAGCATCTGTGGCCTTGGATTCTTTTCATTTGCTTAGTTGCACTAACACAGCTTTTAGTGCTCTCAGAAGCTCAAAAACAGTGTTTCTGAGCATTGAAGCTCTAACCTAACTTTCTCTGCAAAAAAGCTCTAACTGATGAAAATCAGCTTTTAGTGCTCTCAGAAGCTCAAAAACAGTGTTTCTGAGCATTGAATCTCTAACCTAACATTTTTCTGCAAAAAAGCTCTAACTGATGAAAATCAGCTTTTAGTGCTCTCAGAAGCTCAAAAACAGTGTTTCTGAGCATTGAAGCTCTAACCTAACTTTCTCTGCAAAAAAGCTCTAACTGATGAAAATCTGTCTTCTGCTTTGCAAATTACATGAGAATTCATGAGAAAGAAACAAATTTCATGTACTTGAGTTTTTCTCTTAAAACTGCATTAAGCACCTTTCTTTCACTGAGAAAGAAGCTTTTCAGCATCTGTGGCCTTGGATTCTTTTCATTTGCTTAGTTGCACTAACACAGCTTTTAGTGCTCTCAGAAGCTCAAAAACAGTGTTTCTGAGCATTGAATCTCTAACCTAACATTTTCTGCAAAAAAGCTCTAACTGATGAAAATCAGCTTTTAGTGCTCTCAGAAGCTCAAAAACAGTGTTTCTGAGCATTGAAGCTCTAACCTAACATTTTCTGCAAAAAAGCTCTAACTGATGAAAATCAGCTTTTAGTGCTCTCAGAAGCTCAAAAACAGTGTTTCTGAGCATTGAAGCTCTAACCTAAGTTTCTCTGCAAAAAAGCTCTAACTGATGAAAATCAGCTTTTAGTACTCTCAGAAGCTCAAAAACAGTGTTTCTGAGCATTGAAGCTCTAACCTAACTTTCTCTGCTAAAAAGCTCTAACTGATGAAAATATGTCTTCTGCTTTGCAAATTACATGAGAATTCATGAGAAAGAAAAAAATTTCATGTACTTGAGTTTTTCTCTTAAAACTGCATTAAGCACCTTTCTCTCACTGAGAAAGAAGCTTTTCAGCATCTGTGGCCTTGGATTCTTTTCATTTGCTTAGTTGCACTAACACAGCTTTTAGTGCTCTCAGAAGCTCAAAAACAGTGTTTCTGAGCATTGAAGCTCTAACCTAACATTTACTAGAAAAAAGCTCTAACTGATGAAATTCAGCTTTTAGTGCTCTCAGAAGCTCAAAAACAGTGTTTCTGAGCATTGAATCTCTAACCTAACATTTTCTGCAAAAAAGCTCTAACTGATGAAATTCAGCTTTTAGTGCTCTCAGAAGCTCAAAAACAGTGTTTCTGAGCATTGAAGCTCTAACCTAACATTTACTAGAAAAAAGCTCTAACTGATGAAAATCAGCTTTTAGTGCTCTCAGAAGCTCAAAAACAGTGTTTCTGAGCATTGAATCTCTAACCTAACATTTTTCTGCAAAAAAGCTCTAACTGATGAAAATCAGCTTTTAGTGCTCTCAGAAGCTCAAAAACAGTGTTTCTGAGCATTGAAGCTCTAACCTAACTTTCTCTGCTAAAAAGCTCTAACTGATGAAAATCTGTCTTCTGCTTTGCAAATTACATGATAATTCATGATAAGGAAAGCAAATTTCTTGTACTTGAGTTTTTCTCTTAATATTGCATTGAGCACCTTTCTCTCACTGACAAAGAAGCTTTTAAGCATCTGTGGCCTTGGATTCTTTTCATTTGCTTAGTTGCACTAACACAGCTTTTAGTGCTCTCAGAAGCTCAAAAACAGTGTTTCTGAGCATTGAAGCTCTAACCTAACTTTCTCTGCAAAAAAGCTCTAACTGATGAAAATCAGCTTTTAGTGCTCTCAGAAGCTCAAAAACAGTGTTTCTGAGCATTGAAGCTCTAACCTAACTTTCTCTGCAAAAAAGCTCTAACTGATGAAAATCAGCTTTTAGTGCTCTCAGAAGCTCAAAAACAGTGTTTCTGAGCATTGAAGCTCTAACCTAACTTTCTCTGCAAAAAAGCTCTAACTGCTGAAAATCAGCTTTTAGTGCTCTCAGAAGCTCAAAAACAGTGTTTCTGAGCATTGAAGCTCTAACCTAACTTTCTCTGCAAAAAAGCTCTAACTGATGAAAATATGTCTTCTGCTTTGCAAATTACATGAGAATTCATGAGAAAGAAGCAAATTTCTTGTACTTGAGTTTTTCTCTTAAAACTGCATTAAGCACCTTTCTCTCACTGAGAAAGAAGCTTTTCAGCATCTGTGGCCTTGGATTCTTTTCATTTGCTTAGTTGCACTAACACAGCTTTTAGTGCTCTCAGAAGCTCAAAAACAGTGTTTCTGAGCATTGAAGCTCTAACCTAACTTTCTCTGCAAAAAAGCTCTAACTGATGAAAATCAGCTTTTAGTGCTCTCAGAAGCTCAAAAAGAGTGTTTCTGAGCATTGAAGCTCTAACCTAACATTTTCTGCAAAAAAGCTCTAACTGATGAAAATCAGCTTTTAGTGCTCTCAGAAGCTCAAAAACAGTGTTTCTGAGCATTGAAGCTCTAACCTAACTTTCTCTGCAAAAAAGCTCTAACTGATGAAAATCAGCTTTTAGTGCTCTCAGAAGCTCAAAAACAGTGTTTCTGAGCATTGAATCTCTAACCTAACATTTTTCTGCAAAAAAGCTCTAACTGATGAAAATCAGCTTTTAGTGCTCTCAGAAGCTCAAAAACAGTGTTTCTGAGCATTGAAGCTCTAACCTAACTTTCTCTGCAAAAAAGCTCTAACTGATGAAAATCTGTCTTCTGCTTTGCAAATTACATGAGAATTCATGAGAAAGAAAAAAATGTCATGTACTTGAGTTTTTCTCTTAAAACTGCATTAAGCACCTTTCTCTCACTGAGAAAGAAGCTTTTCAGCATCTGTGGCCTTGGATTCTTTTCATTTGCTTAGTTGCACTAACACAGCTTTTAGTGCTCTCAGAAGCTCAAAAACAGTGTTTCTGAGCATTGAAGCTCTAACTTAACTTTCTCTGCAAAAAAGCTCTAACTGATGAAAATCTGTCTTCTGCTTTGCAAATGACATGAGAATTCATGAGAAAGAAGCAAATTTCTTGTACTTGAGTTTTTCTCTTAAAACTGCATTAAGCACCATTCTCTCACTGAGAAAGAAGCTTTTCAGCATCTGTGGCCTTGGATTCTTTTCATTTGCTTAGTTGCACTAATACAGCTTTTAGTGCTCTCAGAAGCTCAAAAACAGTGTTTCTGAGCATTGAAGCTCTAACCTAACTTTCTCTGCAAAAAAGCTCTAACTGCTGAAAATCAGGTTTTAGTGCTCTCAGAAGCTCAAAAACAGTGTTTCTGAGCATTGAAGCTCTAACCTAACTTTCTCTGCAAAAAAGCTCTAACTGATGAAAATCTGTCTTCTGCTTTCCAAATTACATGAGAATTCATGAGAAAGAAGCAAATTTCTTGTACTTGAGTTTTTCTTTTAAAACTGCATTAAGCACCTTTCTCTCACTGAGAAAGAAGCTTTTCAGCATCTGTGTCCTTGGATTCTTTTCATTTGCTTAGTTGCACTAACACAGCTTTTAGTGCTCTCAGAAGCTCAAAAACAGTGTTTCTGAGCATTGAAGCTCTAACCTAACTTTCTCTGCAAAAAAGCTCTAACTGATGAAAATCAGCTTTTAGTGCTCTCAGAAGCTCAAAAACAGTGTTTCTGAGCATTGAATCTCTAACCTAACATTTTCTGCAAAAAAGCTCTAACTGATGAAAATCAGCTTTTAGTGCTCTCAGAAGCTCAAAAACAGTGTTTCTGAGCATTGAAGCTCTAACCTAACTTTCTCTGCAAAAAAGCTCTAACTGATGAAAATCAGCTTTTAGTGCTCTCAGAAGCTCAAAAACAGTGTTTCTGAGCATTGAATCTCTAACCTAACATTTTTCTGCAAAAAAGCTCTAACTGATGAAAATCAGCTTTTAGTGCTCTCAGAAGCTCAAAAACAGTGTTTCTGAGCATTGAAGCTCTAACCTAACTTTCTCTGCAAAAAAGCTCTAACTGATGAAAATCTGTCTTCTGCTTTGCAAATTACATGAGAATTCATGAGAAAGAAACAAATTTCATGTACTTGAGTTTTTCTCTTAAAACTGCATTAAGCACCTTTCTTTCACTGAGAAAGAAGCTTTTCAGCATCTGTGGCCTTGGATTCTTTTCATTTGCTTAGTTGCACTAACACAGCTTTTAGTGCTCTCAGAAGCTCAAAAACAGTGTTTCTGAGCATTGAATCTCTAACCTAACATTTTCTGCAAAAAAGCTCTAACTGATGAAAATCAGCTTTTAGTGCTCTCAGAAGCTCAAAAACAGTGTTTCTGAGCATTGAAGCTCTAACCTAACATTTTCTGCAAAAAAGCTCTAACTGATGAAAATCAGCTTTTAGTGCTCTCAGAAGCTCAAAAACAGTGTTTCTGAGCATTGAAGCTCTAACCTAAGTTTCTCTGCAAAAAAGCTCTAACTGATGAAAATCAGCTTTTAGTGCTCTCAGAAGCTCAAAAACAGTGTTTCTGAGCATTGAAGCTCTAACCTAACTTTCTCTGCAAAAAAGCTCTAACTGCTGAAAATCAGCTTTTAGTGCTCTCAGAAGCTCAAAAACAGTGTTTCTGAGCATTGAAGCTCTAACCTAACTTTCTCTGCAAAAAAGCTCTAACTGCTGAAAATCAGCTTTTAGTGCTCTCAGAAGCTCAAAAACAGTGTTTCTGAGCATTGAAGCTCTAATCAAACTTTCTCTGCAAAAAAGCTCTAACTGATGAAAATATGTCTTCTGCTTTGCAAATTACATGAGAATTCATGAGAAAGAAGCAAATTTCTTGTACTTGAGTTTTTCTCTTAAAACTGCATTAAGCACCTTTCTCTCACTGAGAAAGAAGCTTTTCAGCATCTGTGGCCTTGGATTCTTTTCATTTGCTTAGTTGCACTAACACAGCTTTTAGTGCTCTCAGAAGCTCAAAAACAGTGTTTCTGAGCATTGAAGCTCTAACCTAACTTTCTCTGCTAAAAAGCTCTAACTGATGAAAATCTGTCTTCTGCTTTGCAAATTACATGAGAATTCATGAGAAAGAAGCAAATTTCTTGTACTTGAGTTTTTCTCTTAAAACTGCATTAAGCACCATTCTCTCACTGAGAAAGAAGCTTTTCAGCATCTGTGGCCTTGGATTCTTTTCATTTGCTTAGTTGCACTAACACAGCTTTTAGTGCTCTCAGAAGCTCAAAAACAGTGTTTCTGAGCATTGAAGCTCTAACCTAACTTTCTCTGCAAAAAAGCTCTAACTGATGAAAATCAGCTTTTAGTGCTCTCAGAAGCTCAAAAAGAGTGTTTCTGAGCATTGAAGCTCTAACCTAACATTTTCTGCAAAAAAGCTCTAACTGATGAAAATCAGCTTTTAGTGCTCTCAGAAGCTCAAAAACAGTGTTTCTGAGCATTGAAGCTCTAACCTAACTTTCTCTGCAAAAAAGCTCTAACTGATGAAAATCTGTCTTCTGCTTTGCAAATTACATGAGAATTCATGAGAAAGAAACAAATTTCATGTACTTGAGTTTTTCTCTTAAAACTGCATTAAGCACCTTTCTTTCACTGAGAAAGAAGCTTTTCAGCATCTGTGGCCTTGGATTCTTTTCATTTGCTTAGTTGCACTAACACAGCTTTTAGTGCTCTCAGAAGCTCAAAAACAGTGTTTCTGAGCATTGAATCTCTAACCTAACATTTTCTGCAAAAAAGCTCTAACTGATGAAAATCAGCTTTTAGTGCTCTCAGAAGCTCAAAAACAGTGTTTCTGAGCATTGAAGCTCTAACCTAACATTTTCTGCAAAAAAGCTCTAACTGATGAAAATCAGCTTTTAGTGCTCTCAGAAGCTCAAAAACAGTGTTTCTGAGCATTGAAGCTCTAACCTAAGTTTCTCTGCAAAAAAGCTCTAACTGATGAAAATCAGCTTTTAGTGCTCTCAGAAGCTCAAAAACAGTGTTTCTGAGCATTGAAGCTCTAACCTAACATTTTCTGCAAAAAAGCTCTAACTGATGAAAATCAGCTTTTAGTGCTCTCAGAAGCTCAAAAACAGTGTTTCTGAGCATTGAAGCTCTAACCTAACTTTCTCTGCTAAAAAGCTCTAACTGATGAAAATCTGTCTTCTGCTTTGCAAATTACATGAGAATTCATGAGAAAGAAAAAAATGTCATGTACTTGAGTTTTTCTCTTAAAACTGCATTAAGCACCTTTCTCTCACTGAGAAAGAAGCTTTTCAGCATCTGTGGCCTTGGATTCTTTTCATTTGCTTAGTTGCACTAACACAGCTTTTAGTGCTCTCAGAAGCTCAAAAACAGTGTTTCTGAGCATTGAAGCTCTAACCTAACATTTACTAGAAAAAAGCTCTAACTGATGAAATTCAGCTTTTAGTGCTCTCAGAAGCTCAAAAACAGTGTTTCTGAGCATTGAATCTCTAACCTAACATTTTCTGCAAAAAAGCTCTAACTGATGAAATTCAGCTTTTAGTGCTCTCAGAAGCTCAAAAACAGTGTTTCTGAGCATTGAAGCTCTAACCTAACATTTACTAGAAAAAAGCTCTAACTGATGAAAATCAGCTTTTAGTGCTCTCAGAAGCTCAAAAACAGTGTTTCTGAGCATTGAATCTCTAACCTAACATTTTTCTGCAAAAAAGCTCTAACTGATGAAAATCAGCTTTTAGTGCTCTCAGAAGCTCAAAAACAGTGTTTCTGAGCATTGAAGCTCTAACCTAACTTTCTCTGCTAAAAAGCTCTAACTGATGAAAATCTGTCTTCTGCTTTGCAAATTACATGAGAATTCATGATAAGGAAAGCAAATTTCTTGTACTTGAGTTTTTCTCTTAATATTGCATTGAGCACCTTTCTCTCACTGACAAAGAAGCTTTTAAGCATCTGTGGCCTTGGATTCTTTTCATTTGCTTAGTTGCACTAACACAGCTTTTAGTGCTCTCAGAAGCTCAAAAACAGTGTTTCTGAGCATTGAAGCTCTAACCTAACTTTCTCTGCAAAAAAGCTCTAACTGATGAAAATCAGCTTTTAGTGCTCTCAGAAGCTCAAAAACAGTGTTTCTGAGCATTGAAGCTCTAACCTAACTTTCTCTGCAAAAAAGCTCTAACTGATGAAAATCAGCTTTTAGTGCTCTCAGAAGCTCAAAAACAGTGTTTCTGAGCATTGAAGCTCTAACCTAACTTTCTCTGCAAAAAAGCTCTAACTGCTGAAAATCAGCTTTTAGTGCTCTCAGAAGCTCAAAAACAGTGTTTCTGAGCATTGAAGCTCTAACCTAACTTTCTCTGCAAAAAAGCTCTAACTGCTGAAAATCAGCTTTTAGTGCTCTCAGAAGCTCAAAAACAGTGTTTCTGAGCATTGAAGCTCTAATCAAACTTTCTCTGCAAAAAAGCTCTAACTGATGAAAATATGTCTTCTGCTTTGCAAATTACATGAGAATTCATGAGAAAGAAGCAAATTTCTTGTACTTGAGTTTTTCTCTTAAAACTGCATTAAGCACCTTTCTCTCACTGAGAAAGAAGCTTTTCAGCATCTGTGGCCTTGGATTCTTTTCATTTGCTTAGTTGCACTAACACAGCTTTTAGTGCTCTCAGAAGCTCAAAAACAGTGTTTCTGAGCATTGAAGCTCTAACCTAACTTTCTCTGCTAAAAAGCTCTAACTGATGAAAATCTGTCTTCTGCTTTGCAAATTACATGAGAATTCATGAGAAAGAAGCAAATTTCTTGTACTTGAGTTTTTCTCTTAAAACTGCATTAAGCACCATTCTCTCACTGAGAAAGAAGCTTTTCAGCATCTGTGGCCTTGGATTCTTTTCATTTGCTTAGTTGCACTAACACAGCTTTTAGTGCTCTCAGAAGCTCAAAAACAGTGTTTCTGAGCATTGAAGCTCTAACCTAACTTTCTCTGCAAAAAAGCTCTAACTGATGAAAATCAGCTTTTAGTGCTCTCAGAAGCTCAAAAAGAGTGTTTCTGAGCATTGAAGCTCTAACCTAACATTTTCTGCAAAAAAGCTCTAACTGATGAAAATCAGCTTTTAGTGCTCTCAGAAGCTCAAAAACAGTGTTTCTGAGCATTGAAGCTCTAACCTAACTTTCTCTGCAAAAAAGCTCTAACTGATGAAAATCTGTCTTCTGCTTTGCAAATTACATGAGAATTCATGAGAAAGAAACAAATTTCATGTACTTGAGTTTTTCTCTTAAAACTGCATTAAGCACCTTTCTTTCACTGAGAAAGAAGCTTTTCAGCATCTGTGGCCTTGGATTCTTTTCATTTGCTTAGTTGCACTAACACAGCTTTTAGTGCTCTCAGAAGCTCAAAAACAGTGTTTCTGAGCATTGAATCTCTAACCTAACATTTTCTGCAAAAAAGCTCTAACTGATGAAAATCAGCTTTTAGTGCTCTCAGAAGCTCAAAAACAGTGTTTCTGAGCATTGAAGCTCTAACCTAACATTTTCTGCAAAAAAGCTCTAACTGATGAAAATCAGCTTTTAGTGCTCTCAGAAGCTCAAAAACAGTGTTTCTGAGCATTGAAGCTCTAACCTAAGTTTCTCTGCAAAAAAGCTCTAACTGATGAAAATCAGCTTTTAGTGCTCTCAGAAGCTCAAAAACAGTGTTTCTGAGCATTGAAGCTCTAACCTAACATTTTCTGCAAAAAAGCTCTAACTGATGAAAATCAGCTTTTAGTGCTCTCAGAAGCTCAAAAACAGTGTTTCTGAGCATTGAAGCTCTAACCTAACTTTCTCTGCAAAAAAGCTCTAACTGATGAAAATCTGTCTTCTGCTTTCCAAATTACATGAGAATTCATGAGAAAGAAGCAAATTTCTTGTACTTGAGTTTTTCTTTTAAAACTGCATTAAGCACCTTTCTCTCACTGAGAAAGAAGCTTTTCAGCATCTGTGTCCTTGGATTCTTTTCATTTGCTTAGTTGCACTAACACAGCTTTTAGTGCTCTCAGAAGCTCAAAAACAGTGTTTCTGAGCATTGAAGCTCTAACCTAACTTTCTCTGCAAAAAAGCTCTAACTGATGAAAATCAGCTTTTAGTGCTCTCAGAAGCTCAAAAACAGTGTTTCTGAGCATTGAATCTCTAACCTAACATTTTTCTGCAAAAAAGCTCTAACTGATGAAAATCAGCTTTTAGTGCTCTCAGAAGCTCAAAAACAGTGTTTCTGAGCATTGAAGCTCTAACCTAACTTTCTCTGCTAAAAAGCTCTAGCTGATGAAAATCTGTCTTCTGCTTTGCAAATTACATGAGAATTCATGAGAAAGAAAAAAATTTCATGTACTTGAGTTTTTCTCTTAAAACTGCATTAAGCACCTTTCTCTCACTGAGAAAGAAGCTTTTCAGCATCTGTGGCCTTGGATTCTTTTCATTTGCTTAGTTGCACTAACACAGCTTTTAGTGCTCTCAGAAGCTCAAAAACAGTGTTTCTGAGCATTGAAGCTCTAACCTAACTTTCTCTGCAAAAAAGCTCTAACTGATGAAAATCTGTCTTCTGCTTTCCAAATTACATGAGAATTCATGAGAAAGAAGCAAATTTCTTGTACTTGAGTTTTTCTTTTAAAACTGCATTAAGCACCTTTCTCTCACTGAGAAAGAAGCTTTTCAGCATCTGTGTCCTTGGATTCTTTTCATTTGCTTATTTGCACTAACACAGCTTTTAGTGCTCTCAGAAGCTCAAAAACAGTGTTTCTGAGCATTGAAGCTCTAACCTAACTTTCTCTGCAAAAAAGCTCTAACTGATGAAAATCAGCTTTTAGTGCTCTCAGAAGCTCAAAAACAGTGTTTCTGAGCATTGAATCTCTAACCTAACATTTTCTGCAAAAAAGCTCTAACTGATGAAAATCAGCTTTTAGTGCTCTCAGAAGCTCAAAAACAGTGTTTCTGAGCATTGAAGCTCTAACCTAACTTTCTCTGCAAAAAAGCTCTAACTGATGAAAATCTGTCTTCTGCTTTGCAAATTACATGAGAATTCATGAGAAAGAAAAAAATGTCATGTACTTGAGTTTTTCTCTTAAAACTGCATTAAGCACCTTTCTCTCACTGAGAAAGAAGCTTTTCAGCATCTGTGGCCTTGGATTCTTTTCATTTGCTTAGTTGCACTAACACAGCTTTTAGTGCTCTCAGAAGCTCAAAAACAGTGTTTCTGAGCATTGAAGCTCTAACTTAACTTTCTCTGCAAAAAAGCTCTAACTGATGAAAATCTGTCTTCTGCTTTGCAAATGACATGAGAATTCATGAGAAAGAAGCAAATTTCTTGTACTTGAGTTTTTCTCTTAAAACTGCATTAAGCACCATTCTCTCACTGAGAAAGAAGCTTTTCAGCATCTGTGGCCTTGGATTCTTTTCATTTGCTTAGTTGCACTAATACAGCTTTTAGTGCTCTCAGAAGCTCAAAAACAGTGTTTCTGAGCATTGAAGCTCTAACCTAACTTTCTCTGCAAAAAAGCTCTAACTGCTGAAAATCAGGTTTTAGTGCTCTCAGAAGCTCAAAAACAGTGTTTCTGAGCATTGAAGCTCTAACCTAACTTTCTCTGCAAAAAAGCTCTAACTGATGAAAATCTGTCTTCTGCTTTCCAAATTACATGAGAATTCATGAGAAAGAAGCAAATTTCTTGTACTTGAGTTTTTCTTTTAAAACTGCATTAAGCACCTTTCTCTCACTGAGAAAGAAGCTTTTCAGCATCTGTGTCCTTGGATTCTTTTCATTTGCTTAGTTGCACTAACACAGCTTTTAGTGCTCTCAGAAGCTCAAAAACAGTGTTTCTGAGCATTGAAGCTCTAACCTAACTTTCTCTGCAAAAAAGCTCTAACTGATGAAAATCAGCTTTTAGTGCTCTCAGAAGCTCAAAAACAGTGTTTCTGAGCATTGAATCTCTAACCTAACATTTTCTGCAAAAAAGCTCTAACTGATGAAAATCAGCTTTTAGTGCTCTCAGAAGCTCAAAAACAGTGTTTCTGAGCATTGAAGCTCTAACCTAACTTTCTCTGCAAAAAAGCTCTAACTGATGAAAATCAGCTTTTAGTGCTCTCAGAAGCTCAAAAACAGTGTTTCTGAGCATTGAATCTCTAACCTAACATTTTTCTGCAAAAAAGCTCTAACTGATGAAAATCAGCTTTTAGTGCTCTCAGAAGCTCAAAAACAGTGTTTCTGAGCATTGAAGCTCTAACCTAACTTTCTCTGCAAAAAAGCTCTAACTGATGAAAATCTGTCTTCTGCTTTGCAAATTACATGAGAATTCATGAGAAAGAAACAAATTTCATGTACTTGAGTTTTTCTCTTAAAACTGCATTAAGCACCTTTCTTTCACTGAGAAAGAAGCTTTTCAGCATCTGTGGCCTTGGATTCTTTTCATTTGCTTAGTTGCACTAACACAGCTTTTAGTGCTCTCAGAAGCTCAAAAACAGTGTTTCTGAGCATTGAATCTCTAACCTAACATTTTCTGCAAAAAAGCTCTAACTGATGAAAATCAGCTTTTAGTGCTCTCAGAAGCTCAAAAACAGTGTTTCTGAGCATTGAAGCTCTAACCTAACATTTTCTGCAAAAAAGCTCTAACTGATGAAAATCAGCTTTTAGTGCTCTCAGAAGCTCAAAAACAGTGTTTCTGAGCATTGAAGCTCTAACCTAAGTTTCTCTGCAAAAAAGCTCTAACTGATGAAAATCAGCTTTTAGTGCTCTCAGAAGCTCAAAAACAGTGTTTCTGAGCATTGAAGCTCTAACCTAACTTTCTCTGCAAAAAAGCTCTAACTGCTGAAAATCAGCTTTTAGTGCTCTCAGAAGCTCAAAAACAGTGTTTCTGAGCATTGAAGCTCTAACCTAACTTTCTCTGCAAAAAAGCTCTAACTGCTGAAAATCAGCTTTTAGTGCTCTCAGAAGCTCAAAAACAGTGTTTCTGAGCATTGAAGCTCTAATCAAACTTTCTCTGCAAAAAAGCTCTAACTGATGAAAATATGTCTTCTGCTTTGCAAATTACATGAGAATTCATGAGAAAGAAGCAAATTTCTTGTACTTGAGTTTTTCTCTTAAAACTGCATTAAGCACCTTTCTCTCACTGAGAAAGAAGCTTTTCAGCATCTGTGGCCTTGGATTCTTTTCATTTGCTTAGTTGCACTAACACAGCTTTTAGTGCTCTCAGAAGCTCAAAAACAGTGTTTCTGAGCATTGAAGCTCTAACCTAACTTTCTCTGCTAAAAAGCTCTAACTGATGAAAATCTGTCTTCTGCTTTGCAAATTACATGAGAATTCATGAGAAAGAAGCAAATTTCTTGTACTTGAGTTTTTCTCTTAAAACTGCATTAAGCACCATTCTCTCACTGAGAAAGAAGCTTTTCAGCATCTGTGGCCTTGGATTCTTTTCATTTGCTTAGTTGCACTAACACAGCTTTTAGTGCTCTCAGAAGCTCAAAAACAGTGTTTCTGAGCATTGAAGCTCTAACCTAACTTTCTCTGCAAAAAAGCTCTAACTGATGAAAATCAGCTTTTAGTGCTCTCAGAAGCTCAAAAAGAGTGTTTCTGAGCATTGAAGCTCTAACCTAACATTTTCTGCAAAAAAGCTCTAACTGATGAAAATCAGCTTTTAGTGCTCTCAGAAGCTCAAAAACAGTGTTTCTGAGCATTGAAGCTCTAACCTAACTTTCTCTGCAAAAAAGCTCTAACTGATGAAAATCAGCTTTTAGTGCTCTCAGAAGCTCAAAAACAGTGTTTCTGAGCATTGAATCTCTAACCTAACATTTTTCTGCAAAAAAGCTCTAACTGATGAAAATCAGCTTTTAGTGCTCTCAGAAGCTCAAAAACAGTGTTTCTGAGCATTGAAGCTCTAACCTAACTTTCTCTGCAAAAAAGCTCTAACTGATGAAAATCTGTCTTCTGCTTTGCAAATTACATGAGAATTCATGAGAAAGAAACAAATTTCATGTACTTGAGTTTTTCTCTTAAAACTGCATTAAGCACCTTTCTTTCACTGAGAAAGAAGCTTTTCAGCATCTGTGGCCTTGGATTCTTTTCATTTGCTTAGTTGCACTAACACAGCTTTTAGTGCTCTCAGAAGCTCAAAAACAGTGTTTCTGAGCATTGAATCTCTAACCTAACATTTTCTGCAAAAAAGCTCTAACTGATGAAAATCAGCTTTTAGTGCTCTCAGAAGCTCAAAAACAGTGTTTCTGAGCATTGAAGCTCTAACCTAACTTTCTCTGCTAAAAAGCTCTAACTGATGAAAATCTGTCTTCTGCTTTGCAAATTACATGAGAATTCATGAGAAAGAAAAAAATGTCATGTACTTGAGTTTTTCTCTTAAAACTGCATTAAGCACCTTTCTCTCACTGAGAAAGAAGCTTTTCAGCATCTGTGGCCTTGGATTCTTTTCATTTGCTTAGTTGCACTAACACAGCTTTTAGTGCTCTCAGAAGCTCAAAAACAGTGTTTCTGAGCATTGAAGCTCTAACTTAACTTTCTCTGCAAAAAAGCTCTAACTGATGAAAATCTGTCTTCTGCTTTGCAAATGACATGAGAATTCATGAGAAAGAAGCAAATTTCTTGTACTTGAGTTTTTCTTTTAAAACTGCATTAAGCACCATTCTCTCACTGAGAAAGAAGCTTTTCAGCATCTGTGTCCTTGGATTCTTTTCATTTGCTTAGTTGCACTAACACAGCTTTTAGTGCTCTCAGAAGCTCAAAAACAGTGTTTCTGAGCATTGAAGCTCTAACCTAACTTTCTCTGCAAAAAAGCTCTAACTGATGAAAATCAGCTTTTAGTGCTCTCAGAAGCTCAAAAACAGTGTTTCTGAGCATTGAATCTCTAACCTAACATTTTCTGCAAAAAAGCTCTAACTGATGAAAATCAGCTTTTAGTGCTCTCAGAAGCTCAAAAACAGTGTTTCTGAGCATTGAAGCTCTAACCTAACTTTCTCTGCAAAAAAGCTCTAACTGATGAAAATCAGCTTTTAGTGCTCTCAGAAGCTCAAAAACAGTGTTTCTGAGCATTGAATCTCTAACCTAACATTTTTCTGCAAAAAAGCTCTAACTGATGAAAATCAGCTTTTAGTGCTCTCAGAAGCTCAAAAACAGTGTTTCTGAGCATTGAAGCTCTAACCTAACTTTCTCTGCAAAAAAGCTCTAACTGATGAAAATCAGCTTTTAGTGCTCTCAGAAGCTCAAAAACAGTGTTTCTGAGCATTGAAGCTCTAACCTAACTTTCTCTGCAAAAAAGCTCTAACTGATGAAAATCTGTCTTCTGCTTTCCAAATTACATGAGAATTCATGAGAAAGAAGCAAATTTCTTGTACTTGAGTTTTTCTTTTAAAACTGCATTAAGCACCTTTCTCTCACTGAGAAAGAAGCTTTTCAGCATCTGTGTCCTTGGATTCTTTTCATTTGCTTAGTTGCACTAACACAGCTTTTAGTGCTCTCAGAAGCTCAAAAACAGTGTTTCTGAGCATTGAAGCTCTAACCTAACTTTCTCTGCAAAAAAGCTCTAACTGATGAAAATCAGCTTTTAGTGCTCTCAGAAGCTCAAAAACAGTGTTTCTGAGCATTGAATCTCTAACCTAACATTTTCTGCAAAAAAGCTCTAACTGATGAAAATCAGCTTTTAGTGCTCTCAGAAGCTCAAAAACAGTGTTTCTGAGCATTGAAGCTCTAACCTAACTTTCTCTGCAAAAAAGCTCTAACTGATGAAAATCAGCTTTTAGTGCTCTCAGAAGCTCAAAAACAGTGTTTCTGAGCATTGAATCTCTAACCTAACATTTTTCTGCAAAAAAGCTCTAACTGATGAAAATCAGCTTTTAGTGCTCTCAGAAGCTCAAAAACAGTGTTTCTGAGCATTGAAGCTCTAACCTAACTTTCTCTGCAAAAAAGCTCTAACTGATGAAAATCTGTCTTCTGCTTTGCAAATTACATGAGAATTCATGAGAAAGAAACAAATTTCATGTACTTGAGTTTTTCTCTTAAAACTGCATTAAGCACCTTTCTTTCACTGAGAAAGAAGCTTTTCAGCATCTGTGGCCTTGGATTCTTTTCATTTGCTTAGTTGCACTAACACAGCTTTTAGTGCTCTCAGAAGCTCAAAAACAGTGTTTCTGAGCATTGAATCTCTAACCTAACATTTTCTGCAAAAAAGCTCTAACTGATGAAAATCAGCTTTTAGTGCTCTCAGAAGCTCAAAAACAGTGTTTCTGAGCATTGAAGCTCTAACCTAACATTTTCTGCAAAAAAGCTCTAACTGATGAAAATCAGCTTTTAGTGCTCTCAGAAGCTCAAAAACAGTGTTTCTGAGCATTGAAGCTCTAACCTAAGTTTCTCTGCAAAAAAGCTCTAACTGATGAAAATCAGCTTTTAGTACTCTCAGAAGCTCAAAAACAGTGTTTCTGAGCATTGAAGCTCTAACCTAACTTTCTCTGCTAAAAAGCTCTAACTGATGAAAATATGTCTTCTGCTTTGCAAATTACATGAGAATTCATGAGAAAGAAAAAAATTTCATGTACTTGAGTTTTTCTCTTAAAACTGCATTAAGCACCTTTCTCTCACTGAGAAAGAAGCTTTTCAGCATCTGTGGCCTTGGATTCTTTTCATTTGCTTAGTTGCACTAACACAGCTTTTAGTGCTCTCAGAAGCTCAAAAACAGTGTTTCTGAGCATTGAAGCTCTAACCTAACATTTACTAGAAAAAAGCTCTAACTGATGAAATTCAGCTTTTAGTGCTCTCAGAAGCTCAAAAACAGTGTTTCTGAGCATTGAATCTCTAACCTAACATTTTCTGCAAAAAAGCTCTAACTGATGAAATTCAGCTTTTAGTGCTCTCAGAAGCTCAAAAACAGTGTTTCTGAGCATTGAAGCTCTAACCTAACATTTACTAGAAAAAAGCTCTAACTGATGAAAATCAGCTTTTAGTGCTCTCAGAAGCTCAAAAACAGTGTTTCTGAGCATTGAATCTCTAACCTAACATTTTTCTGCAAAAAAGCTCTAACTGATGAAAATCAGCTTTTAGTGCTCTCAGAAGCTCAAAAACAGTGTTTCTGAGCATTGAAGCTCTAACCTAACTTTCTCTGCTAAAAAGCTCTAACTGATGAAAATCTGTCTTCTGCTTTGCAAATTACATGAGAATTCATGATAAGGAAAGCAAATTTCTTGTACTTGAGTTTTTCTCTTAATATTGCATTGAGCACCTTTCTCTCACTGACAAAGAAGCTTTTAAGCATCTGTGGCCTTGGATTCTTTTCATTTGCTTAGTTGCACTAACACAGCTTTTAGTGCTCTCAGAAGCTCAAAAACAGTGTTTCTGAGCATTGAAGCTCTAACCTAACTTTCTCTGCAAAAAAGCTCTAACTGATGAAAATCAGCTTTTAGTGCTCTCAGAAGCTCAAAAACAGTGTTTCTGAGCATTGAAGCTCTAACCTAACTTTCTCTGCAAAAAAGCTCTAACTGATGAAAATCAGCTTTTAGTGCTCTCAGAAGCTCAAAAACAGTGTTTCTGAGCATTGAAGCTCTAACCTAACTTTCTCTGCAAAAAAGCTCTAACTGCTGAAAATCAGCTTTTAGTGCTCTCAGAAGCTCAAAAACAGTGTTTCTGAGCATTGAAGCTCTAACCTAACTTTCTCTGCAAAAAAGCTCTAACTGCTGAAAATCAGCTTTTAGTGCTCTCAGAAGCTCAAAAACAGTGTTTCTGAGCATTGAAGCTCTAATCAAACTTTCTCTGCAAAAAAGCTCTAACTGATGAAAATATGTCTTCTGCTTTGCAAATTACATGAGAATTCATGAGAAAGAAGCAAATTTCTTGTACTTGAGTTTTTCTCTTAAAACTGCATTAAGCACCTTTCTCTCACTGAGAAAGAAGCTTTTCAGCATCTGTGGCCTTGGATTCTTTTCATTTGCTTAGTTGCACTAACACAGCTTTTAGTGCTCTCAGAAGCTCAAAAACAGTGTTTCTGAGCATTGAAGCTCTAACCTAACTTTCTCTGCTAAAAAGCTCTAACTGATGAAAATCTGTCTTCTGCTTTGCAAATTACATGAGAATTCATGAGAAAGAAGCAAATTTCTTGTACTTGAGTTTTTCTCTTAAAACTGCATTAAGCACCATTCTCTCACTGAGAAAGAAGCTTTTCAGCATCTGTGGCCTTGGATTCTTTTCATTTGCTTAGTTGCACTAACACAGCTTTTAGTGCTCTCAGAAGCTCAAAAACAGTGTTTCTGAGCATTGAAGCTCTAACCTAACTTTCTCTGCAAAAAAGCTCTAACTGATGAAAATCAGCTTTTAGTGCTCTCAGAAGCTCAAAAAGAGTGTTTCTGAGCATTGAAGCTCTAACCTAACATTTTCTGCAAAAAAGCTCTAACTGATGAAAATCAGCTTTTAGTGCTCTCAGAAGCTCAAAAACAGTGTTTCTGAGCATTGAAGCTCTAACCTAACATTTTCTGCAAAAAAGCTCTAACTGATGAAAATCAGCTTTTAGTGCTCTCAGAAGCTCAAAAACAGTGTTTCTGAGCATTGAAGCTCTAACCTAAGTTTCTCTGCAAAAAAGCTCTAACTGATGAAAATCAGCTTTTAGTGCTCTCAGAAGCTCAAAAACAGTGTTTCTGAGCATTGAAGCTCTAACCTAACATTTTCTGCAAAAAAGCTCTAACTGATGAAAATCAGCTTTTAGTGCTCTCAGAAGCTCAAAAACAGTGTTTCTGAGCATTGAAGCTCTAACCTAACTTTCTCTGCAAAAAAGCTCTAACTGATGAAAATCTGTCTTCTGCTTTCCAAATTACATGAGAATTCATGAGAAAGAAGCAAATTTCTTGTACTTGAGTTTTTCTTTTAAAACTGCATTAAGCACCTTTCTCTCACTGAGAAAGAAGCTTTTCAGCATCTGTGTCCTTGGATTCTTTTCATTTGCTTAGTTGCACTAACACAGCTTTTAGTGCTCTCAGAAGCTCAAAAACAGTGTTTCTGAGCATTGAAGCTCTAACCTAACTTTCTCTGCAAAAAAGCTCTAACTGATGAAAATCAGCTTTTAGTGCTCTCAGAAGCTCAAAAACAGTGTTTCTGAGCATTGAATCTCTAACCTAACATTTTTCTGCAAAAAAGCTCTAACTGATGAAAATCAGCTTTTAGTGCTCTCAGAAGCTCAAAAACAGTGTTTCTGAGCATTGAAGCTCTAACCTAACTTTCTCTGCTAAAAAGCTCTAGCTGATGAAAATCTGTCTTCTGCTTTGCAAATTACATGAGAATTCATGAGAAAGAAAAAAATTTCATGTACTTGAGTTTTTCTCTTAAAACTGCATTAAGCACCTTTCTCTCACTGAGAAAGAAGCTTTTCAGCATCTGTGGCCTTGGATTCTTTTCATTTGCTTAGTTGCACTAACACAGCTTTTAGTGCTCTCAGAAGCTCAAAAACAGTGTTTCTGAGCATTGAAGCTCTAACCTAACTTTCTCTGCAAAAAAGCTCTAACTGATGAAAATCTGTCTTCTGCTTTCCAAATTACATGAGAATTCATGAGAAAGAAGCAAATTTCTTGTACTTGAGTTTTTCTTTTAAAACTGCATTAAGCACCTTTCTCTCACTGAGAAAGAAGCTTTTCAGCATCTGTGTCCTTGGATTCTTTTCATTTGCTTATTTGCACTAACACAGCTTTTAGTGCTCTCAGAAGCTCAAAAACAGTGTTTCTGAGCATTGAAGCTCTAACCTAACTTTCTCTGCAAAAAAGCTCTAACTGATGAAAATCAGCTTTTAGTGCTCTCAGAAGCTCAAAAACAGTGTTTCTGAGCATTGAATCTCTAACCTAACATTTTCTGCAAAAAAGCTCTAACTGATGAAAATCAGCTTTTAGTGCTCTCAGAAGCTCAAAAACAGTGTTTCTGAGCATTGAAGCTCTAACCTAACTTTCTCTGCAAAAAAGCTCTAACTGCTGAAAATCAGCTTTTAGTGCTCTCAGAAGCTCAAAAACAGTGTTTCTGAGCATTGAAGCTCTAACCTAACTTTCTCTGCAAAAAAGCTCTAACTGCTGAAAATCAGCTTTTAGTCCTCTCAGAAGCTCAAAAACAGTGTTTCTGAGCATTGAAGCTCTAATCTAACTTTCTCTGCAAAAAAGTTCTAACTGATGAAAATCTGTCTTCTGCGTTGCAAATTACATGAGAATTCATGAGAAAAAAGCAAATTTCTTGTACTTGTGTTTTTCTCTTAAAACTGCATTAAGCACCTTTCTCTCACTGAGAAATAAGCTTTTCAGCATCTGTGGCCTTGGATTCTTTTCATTTGCTTAGTTGCACTAACACAGCTTTTAGTGCTCTCAGAAGCTCAAAAACAGTGTTTCTGAGCATTGAATCTCTAACCTAACATTTTCTGCAAAAAAGCTCTAACTGATGAAATTCAGCTTTTAGTGCTCTCAGAAGCTCAAAAACAGTGTTTCTGAGCATTGAAGCTCTAACCTAACTTTCTCTGCAAAAAAGCTCTAACTGATGAAAATCTGTCTTCTGCTTTCCAAATTACATGAGAATTCATGAGAAAGAAGCAAATTTCTTGTACTTGAGTTTTTCTTTTAAAACTGCATTAAGCACCTTTCTCTCACTGAGAAAGAAGCTTTTCAGCATCTGTGTCCTTGGATTCTTTTCATTTGCTTAGTTGCACTAACACAGCTTTTAGTGCTCTCAGAAGCTCAAAAACAGTGTTTCTGAGCATTGAAGCTCTAACCTAACTTTCTCTGCAAAAAAGCTCTAACTGATGAAAATCAGCTTTTAGTGCTCTCAGAAGCTCAAAAACAGTGTTTCTGAGCATTGAATCTCTAACCTAACATTTTTCTGCAAAAAAGCTCTAACTGATGAAAATCAGCTTTTAGTGCTCTCAGAAGCTCAAAAACAGTGTTTCTGAGCATTGAAGCTCTAACCTAACTTTCTCTGCAAAAAAGCTCTAACTGATGAAAATCAGCTTTTAGTCCTCTCAGAAGCTCAAAAACAGTGTTTCTGAGCATTGAATCTCTAACCTAACATTTTCTGCAAAAAAGCTCTAACTGATGAAATTCAGCTTTTAGTGCTCTCAGAAGCTCAAAAACAGTGTTTCTGAGCATTGAAGCTCTAACCTAACTTTCTCTGCAAAAAAGCTCTAACTGATGAAAATCTGTCTTCTGCTTTCAAAATTACATGAGAATTCATGAGAAAGAAGCAAATTTCTTGTACTTGAGTTTTTCTTTTAAAACTGCATTAAGCACCTTTCTCTCACTGAGAAAGAAGCTTTTCAGCATCTGTGTCCTTGGATTCTTTTCATTTGCTTAGTTGCACTAACACAGCTTTTAGTGCTCTCAGAAGCTCAAAAACAGTGTTTCTGAGCATTGAAGCTCTAACCTAACTTTCTCTGCTAAAAAGCTCTAACTGATGAAAATCTGTCTTCTGCTTTGCAAATTACATGAGAATTCATGAGAAAGAAGCAAATTTCTTGTACTTGAGTTTTTCTCTTAAAACTGCATTAAGCACCATTTTCTCACTGAGAAAGAAGCTTTTCAGCATCTGTGGCCTTGGATTCTTTTCATTTGCTTAGTTGCACTAACACAGCTTTTAGTGCTCTCAGAAGCTCAAAAACAGTGTTTCTGAGCATTGAAGCTCTAACCTAACTTTCTCTGCAAAAAAGCTCTAACTGATGAAAATCAGCTTTTAGTGCTCTCAGAAGCTCAAAAAGAGTGTTTCTGAGCATTGAAGCTCTAACCTAACATTTTCTGCAAAAAAGCTCTAACTGATGAAAATCAGCTTTTAGTGCTCTCAGAAGCTCAAAAACAGTGTTTCTGAGCATTGAAGCTCTAACCTAACTTTCTCTGCAAAAAAGCTCTAACTGATGAAAATCAGCTTTTAGTGCTCTCAGAAGCTCAAAAACAGTGTTTCTGAGCATTGAATCTCTAACCTAACATTTTTCTGCAAAAAAGCTCTAACTGATGAAAATCAGCTTTTAGTGCTCTCAGAAGCTCAAAAACAGTGTTTCTGAGCATTGAAGCTCTAACCTAACTTTCTCTGCAAAAAAGCTCTAACTGATGAAAATCTGTCTTCTGCTTTGCAAATTACATGAGAATTCATGAGAAAGAAACAAATTTCATGTACTTGAGTTTTTCTCTTAAAACTGCATTAAGCACCTTTCTTTCACTGAGAAAGAAGCTTTTCAGCATCTGTGGCCTTGGATTCTTTTCATTTGCTTAGTTGCACTAACACAGCTTTTAGTGCTCTCAGAAGCTCAAAAACAGTGTTTCTGAGCATTGAATCTCTAACCTAAC
The DNA here is from genome assembly GCA_036784905.1 of Acrossocheilus fasciatus. NCBI lineage: Eukaryota > Metazoa > Chordata > Actinopteri > Cypriniformes > Cyprinidae > Acrossocheilus > Acrossocheilus fasciatus. Next base: position 31,162,606 of record CM071959.1, read on the forward strand.
ATTTTCTGCAAAAAAGCTCTAACTGATGAAAATCAGCTTTTAGTGCTCTCAGAAGCTCAAAAACAGTGTTTCTGAGCATTGAAGCTCTAACCTAACATTTTCTGCAAAAAAGCTCTAACTGATGAAAATCAGCTTTTAGTGCTCTCAGAAGCTCAAAAACAGTGTTTCTGAGCATTGAAGCTCTAACCTAAGTTTCTCTGCAAAAAAGCTCTAACTGATGAAAATCAGCTTTTAGTGCTCTCAGAAGCTCAAAAACAGTGTTTCTGAGCATTGAAGCTCTAACCTAACATTTTCTGCAAAAAAGCTCTAACTGATGAAAATCAGCTTTTAGTGCTCTCAGAAGCTCAAAAACAGTGTTTTTGAGCATTGAAGCTCTAACCTAACTTTCTCTGCAAAAAAGCTCTAACTGCTGAAAATCAGCTTTTAGTGCTCTCAGAAGCTCAAAAACAGTGTTTCTGAGCATTGAAGCTCTAACCTAACTTTCTCTGCAAAAAAGCTCTAACTGATGAAAATCTGTCTTCTGCTTTCCAAATTACATGAGAATTCATGAGAAAGAAGCAAATTTCTTGTACTTGAGTTTTTCTTTTAAAACTGCATTAAGCACCTTTCTCTCACTGAGAAAGAAGCTTTTCAGCATCTGTGTCCTTGGATTCTTTTCATTTGCTTAGTTGCACTAACACAGCTTTTAGTGCTCTCAGAAGCTCAAAAACAGTGTTTCTGAGCATTGAAGCTCTAACCTAACTTTCTCTGCAAAAAAGCTCTAACTGATGAAAATCAGCTTTTAGTGCTCTCAGAAGCTCAAAAACAGTGTTTCTGAGCATTGAAGCTCTAACCTAACTTTCTCTGCTAAAAAGCTCTAGCTGATGAAAATCTGTCTTCTGCTTTGCAAATTACATGAGAATTCATGAGAAAGAAAAAAATTTCATGTACTTGAGTTTTTCTCTTAAAACTGCATTAAGCACCTTTCTCTCACTGAGAAAGAAGCTTTTCAGCATCTGTGGCCTTGGATTCTTTTCATTTGCTTAGTTGCACTAACACAGCTTTTAGTGCTCTCAGAAGCTCAAAAACAGTGTTTCTGAGCATTGAATCTCTAACCTAACATTTTCTGCAAAAAAGCTCTAACTGCTGAAAATCAGCTTTTAGTGCTCTCAGAAGCTCAAAAACAGTGTTTCTGAGCATTGAAGCTCTAATCTAACTTTCTCTGCAAAAAAGCTCTAACTGATGAAAATCTGTCTTCTGCTTTGCAAATTACAAGAGAATTCATGAGAAAGAAGCAAATTTCTTATACTTGAGTTTTTCTCTTAAAACTGCATTAAGCACCTTTCTCTCACTGAGAAAGAAGCTTTTCAGCATCTGTGGCCTTGGATTCTTTTCATTTGCTTAGTTGCACTAACACAGCTTTTAGTGCTCTCAGAAGCTCAAAAACAGTGTTTCTGAGCATTGAAGCTCTAACCTAACTTTCTCTGCAAAAAAGCTCTAACTGATGAAAATCAGCTTTTAGTGCTCTCAGAAGCTCAAAAACAGTGTTTCTGAGCATTGAAGCTCTAACCTAACTTTCTCTGCAAAAAAGCTCTAACTGATGAAAATCAGCTTTTAGTGCTCTCAGAAGCTCAAAAACAGTGTTTCTGAGCTTTGAAGCTCTAACCTAACTTTCTCTGCAAAAAAGCTCTAACTGCTGAAAATCAGCTTTTAGTGCTCTCAGAAGCTCAAAAACAGTGTTTCTGAGCATTGAAGCTCTAACCTAACTTTCTCTGCAAAAAAGCTCTAACTGCTGAAAATCAGCTTTTAGTGCTCTCAGAAGCTCAAAAACAGTGTTTCTGAGCATTGAAGCTCTAATCAAACTTTCTCTGCAAAAAAGCTCTAACTGATGAAAATATGTCTTCTGCTTTGCAAATTACATGAGAATTCATGAGAAAGAAGCAAATTTCTTGTACTTGAGTTTTTCTTTTAAAACTGCATTAAGCACCTTTCTCTCACTGAGAAAGAAGCTTTTCAGCATCTGTGTCCTTGGATTCTTTTCATTTGCTTAGTTGCACTAACACAGCTTTTAGTGCTCTCAGAAGCTCAAAAACAGTGTTTCTGAGCATTGAAGCTCTAACCTAACTTTCTCTGCAAAAAAGCTCTAACTGATGAAAATCAGCTTTTAGTGCTCTCAGAAGCTCAAAAACAGTGTTTCTGAGCATTGAATCTCTAACCTAACATTTTTCTGCAAAAAAGCTCTAACTGATGAAAATCAGCTTTTAGTGCTCTCAGAAGCTCAAAAACAGTGTTTCTGAGCATTGAAGCTCTAACCTAACTTTCTCTGCTAAAAAGCTCTAGCTGATGAAAATCTGTCTTCTGCTTTGCAAATTACATGAGAATTCATGAGAAAGAAAAAAATTTCATGTACTTGAGTTTTTCTCTTAAAACTGCATTAAGCACCTTTCTCTCACTGAGAAAGAAGCTTTTCAGCATCTGTGGCCTTGGATTCTTTTCATTTGCTTAGTTGCACTAACACAGCTTTTAGTGCTCTCAGAAGCTCAAAAACAGTGTTTCTGAGCATTGAAGCTCTAACCTAACTTTCTCTGCAAAAAAGCTCTAACTGATGAAAATCTGTCTTCTGCTTTCCAAATTACATGAGAATTCATGAGAAAGAAGCAAATTTCTTGTACTTGAGTTTTTCTTTTAAAACTGCATTAAGCACCTTTCTCTCACTGAGAAAGAAGCTTTTCAGCATCTGTGTCCTTGGATTCTTTTCATTTGCTTATTTGCACTAACACAGCTTTTAGTGCTCTCAGAAGCTCAAAAACAGTGTTTCTGAGCATTGAAGCTCTAACCTAACTTTCTCTGCAAAAAAGCTCTAACTGATGAAAATCAGCTTTTAGTGCTCTCAGAAGCTCAAAAACAGTGTTTCTGAGCATTGAATCTCTAACCTAACATTTTCTGCAAAAAAGCTCTAACTGATGAAAATCAGCTTTTAGTGCTCTCAGAAGCTCAAAAACAGTGTTTCTGAGCATTGAAGCTCTAACCTAACTTTCTCTGCAAAAAAGCTCTAACTGCTGAAAATCAGCTTTTAGTGCTCTCAGAAGCTCAAAAACAGTGTTTCTGAGCATTGAAGCTCTAACCTAACTTTCTCTGCAAAAAAGCTCTAACTGCTGAAAATCAGCTTTTAGTCCTCTCAGAAGCTCAAAAACAGTGTTTCTGAGCATTGAAGCTCTAATCTAACTTTCTCTGCAAAAAAGTTCTAACTGATGAAAATCTGTCTTCTGCGTTGCAAATTACATGAGAATTCATGAGAAAAAAGCAAATTTCTTGTACTTGTGTTTTTCTCTTAAAACTGCATTAAGCACCTTTCTCTCACTGAGAAATAAGCTTTTCAGCATCTGTGGCCTTGGATTCTTTTCATTTGCTTAGTTGCACTAACACAGCTTTTAGTGCTCTCAGAAGCTCAAAAACAGTGTTTCTGAGCATTGAATCTCTAACCTAACATTTTTCTGCAAAAAAGCTCTAACTGATGAAAATCAGCTTTTAGTGCTCTCAGAAGCTCAAAAACAGTGTTTCTGAGCATTGAAGCTCTAACCTAACTTTCTCTGCTAAAAAGCTCTAACTGATGAAAATCTGTCTTCTGCTTTGCAAATTACATGAGAATTCATGAGAAAGAAAAAAATTTCATGTACTTGAGTTTTTCTCTTAAAACTGCATTACGCACCTTTCTCTCACTGAGAAATAAGCTTTTCAGCATCTGTGGCCTTGGATTCTTTTCATTTGCTTAGTTGCACTAACACAGCTTTTAGTGCTCTCAGAAGCTCAAAAACAGTGTTTCTGAGCATTGAATCTCTAACCTAACATTTTCTGCAAAAAAGCTCTAACTGATGAAATTCAGCTTTTAGTGCTCTCAGAAGCTCAAAAACAGTGTTTCTGAGCATTGAAGCTCTAACCTAACTTTCTCTGCAAAAAAGCTCTAACTGATGAAAATCTGTCTTCTGCTTTCCAAATTACATGAGAATTCATGAGAAAGAAGCAAATTTCTTGTACTTGAGTTTTTCTTTTAAAACTGCATTAAGCACCTTTCTCTCACTGAGAAAGAAGCTTTTCAGCATCTGTGTCCTTGGATTCTTTTCATTTGCTTAGTTGCACTAACACAGCTTTTAGTGCTCTCAGAAGCTCAAAAACAGTGTTTCTGAGCATTGAAGCTCTAACCTAACTTTCTCTGCAAAAAAGCTCTAACTGATGAAAATCAGCTTTTAGTGCTCTCAGAAGCTCAAAAACAGTGTTTCTGAGCATTGAATCTCTAACCTAACATTTTTCTGCAAAAAAGCTCTAACTGATGAAAATCAGCTTTTAGTGCTCTCAGAAGCTCAAAAACAGTGTTTCTGAGCATTGAAGCTCTAACCTAACTTTCTCTGCAAAAAAGCTCTAACTGATGAAAATCAGCTTTTAGTCCTCTCAGAAGCTCAAAAACAGTGTTTCTGAGCATTGAATCTCTAACCTAACATTTTCTGCAAAAAAGCTCTAACTGATGAAATTCAGCTTTTAGTGCTCTCAGAAGCTCAAAAACAGTGTTTCTGAGCATTGAAGCTCTAACCTAACTTTCTCTGCAAAAAAGCTCTAACTGATGAAAATCTGTCTTCTGCTTTCAAAATTACATGAGAATTCATGAGAAAGAAGCAAATTTCTTGTACTTGAGTTTTTCTTTTAAAACTGCATTAAGCACCTTTCTCTCACTGAGAAAGAAGCTTTTCAGCATCTGTGTCCTTGGATTCTTTTCATTTGCTTAGTTGCACTAACACAGCTTTTAGTGCTCTCAGAAGCTCAAAAACAGTGTTTCTGAGCATTGAAGCTCTAACCTAACTTTCTCTGCTAAAAAGCTCTAACTGATGAAAATCTGTCTTCTGCTTTGCAAATTACATGAGAATTCATGAGAAAGAAGCAAATTTCTTGTACTTGAGTTTTTCTCTTAAAACTGCATTAAGCACCATTTTCTCACTGAGAAAGAAGCTTTTCAGCATCTGTGGCCTTGGATTCTTTTCATTTGCTTAGTTGCACTAACACAGCTTTTAGTGCTCTCAGAAGCTCAAAAACAGTGTTTCTGAGCATTGAAGCTCTAACCTAACTTTCTCTGCAAAAAAGCTCTAACTGATGAAAATCAGCTTTTAGTGCTCTCAGAAGCTCAAAAAGAGTGTTTCTGAGCATTGAAGCTCTAACCTAACATTTTCTGCAAAAAAGCTCTAACTGATGAAAATCAGCTTTTAGTGCTCTCAGAAGCTCAAAAACAGTGTTTCTGAGCATTGAAGCTCTAACCTAACTTTCTCTGCAAAAAAGCTCTAACTGATGAAAATCAGCTTTTAGTGCTCTCAGAAGCTCAAAAACAGTGTTTCTGAGCATTGAATCTCTAACCTAACATTTTTCTGCAAAAAAGCTCTAACTGATGAAAATCAGCTTTTAGTGCTCTCAGAAGCTCAAAAACAGTGTTTCTGAGCATTGAAGCTCTAACCTAACTTTCTCTGCAAAAAAGCTCTAACTGATGAAAATCTGTCTTCTGCTTTGCAAATTACATGAGAATTCATGAGAAAGAAACAAATTTCATGTACTTGAGTTTTTCTCTTAAAACTGCATTAAGCACCTTTCTTTCACTGAGAAAGAAGCTTTTCAGCATCTGTGGCCTTGGATTCTTTTCATTTGCTTAGTTGCACTAACACAGCTTTTAGTGCTCTCAGAAGCTCAAAAACAGTGTTTCTGAGCATTGAATCTCTAACCTAACATTTTCTGCAAAAAAGCTCTAACTGATGAAAATCAGCTTTTAGTGCTCTCAGAAGCTCAAAAACAGTGTTTCTGAGCATTGAAGCTCTAACCTAACATTTTCTGCAAAAAAGCTCTAACTGATGAAAATCAGCTTTTAGTGCTCTCAGAAGCTCAAAAACAGTGTTTCTGAGCATTGAAGCTCTAACCTAAGTTTCTCTGCAAAAAAGCTCTAACTGATGAAAATCAGCTTTTAGTGCTCTCAGAAGCTCAAAAACAGTGTTTCTGAGCATTGAAGCTCTAACCTAACATTTTCTGCAAAAAAGCTCTAACTGATGAAAATCAGCTTTTAGTGCTCTCAGAAGCTCAAAAACAGTGTTTTTGAGCATTGAAGCTCTAACCTAACTTTCTCTGCAAAAAAGCTCTAACTGCTGAAAATCAGCTTTTAGTGCTCTCAGAAGCTCAAAAACAGTGTTTCTGAGCATTGAAGCTCTAACCTAACTTTCTCTGCAAAAAAGCTCTAACTGATGAAAATCTGTCTTCTGCTTTCCAAATTACATGAGAATTCATGAGAAAGAAGCAAATTTCTTGTACTTGAGTTTTTCTTTTAAAACTGCATTAAGCACCTTTCTCTCACTGAGAAAGAAGCTTTTCAGCATCTGTGTCCTTGGATTCTTTTCATTTGCTTAGTTGCACTAACACAGCTTTTAGTGCTCTCAGAAGCTCAAAAACAGTGTTTCTGAGCATTGAAGCTCTAACCTAACTTTCTCTGCAAAAAAGCTCTAACTGATGAAAATCAGCTTTTAGTGCTCTCAGAAGCTCAAAAACAGTGTTTCTGAGCATTGAAGCTCTAACCTAACTTTCTCTGCTAAAAAGCTCTAGCTGATGAAAATCTGTCTTCTGCTTTGCAAATTACATGAGAATTCATGAGAAAGAAAAAAATTTCATGTACTTGAGTTTTTCTCTTAAAACTGCATTAAGCACCTTTCTCTCACTGAGAAAGAAGCTTTTCAGCATCTGTGGCCTTGGATTCTTTTCATTTGCTTAGTTGCACTAACACAGCTTTTAGTGCTCTCAGAAGCTCAAAAACAGTGTTTCTGAGCATTGAATCTCTAACCTAACATTTTCTGCAAAAAAGCTCTAACTGCTGAAAATCAGCTTTTAGTGCTCTCAGAAGCTCAAAAACAGTGTTTCTGAGCATTGAAGCTCTAATCTAACTTTCTCTGCAAAAAAGCTCTAACTGATGAAAATCTGTCTTCTGCTTTGCAAATTACAAGAGAATTCATGAGAAAGAAGCAAATTTCTTATACTTGAGTTTTTCTCTTAAAACTGCATTAAGCACCTTTCTCTCACTGAGAAAGAAGCTTTTCAGCATCTGTGGCCTTGGATTCTTTTCATTTGCTTAGTTGCACTAACACAGCTTTTAGTGCTCTCAGAAGCTCAAAAACAGTGTTTCTGAGCATTGAAGCTCTAACCTAACTTTCTCTGCAAAAAAGCTCTAACTGATGAAAATCAGCTTTTAGTGCTCTCAGAAGCTCAAAAACAGTGTTTCTGAGCATTGAAGCTCTAACCTAACTTTCTCTGCAAAAAAGCTCTAACTGATGAAAATCAGCTTTTAGTGCTCTCAGAAGCTCAAAAACAGTGTTTCTGAGCATTGAAGCTCTAACCTAACTTTCTCTGCAAAAAAGCTCTAACTGCTGAAAATCAGCTTTTAGTGCTCTCAGAAGCTCAAAAACAGTGTTTCTGAGCATTGAAGCTCTAACCTAACTTTCTCTGCAAAAAAGCTCTAACTGCTGAAAATCAGCTTTTAGTGCTCTCAGAAGCTCAAAAACAGTGTTTCTGAGCATTGAAGCTCTAATCAAACTTTCTCTGCAAAAAAGCTCTAACTGATGAAAATATGTCTTCTGCTTTGCAAATTACATGAGAATTCATGAGAAAGAAGCAAATTTCTTGTACTTGAGTTTTTCTCTTAAAACTGCATTAAGCACCTTTCTCTCACTGAGAAAGAAGCTTTTCAGCATCTGTGGCCTTGGATTCTTTTCATTTGCTTAGTTGCACTAACACAGCTTTTAGTGCTCTCAGAAGCTCAAAAACAGTGTTTCTGAGCATTGAAGCTCTAACCTAACTTTCTCTGCAAAAAAGCTCTAACTGATGAAAATCAGCTTTTAGTGCTCTCAGAAGCTCAAAAAGAGTGTTTCTGAGCATTGAAGCTCTAACCTAACATTTTCTGCAAAAAAGCTCTAACTGATGAAAATCAGCTTTTAGTGCTCTCAGAAGCTCAAAAACAGTGTTTCTGAGCATTGAAGCTCTAACGTAAGTTTCTCTGCAAAAAAGCTCTAACTGATGAAAATCAGCTTTTAGTGCTCTCAGAAGCTCAAAAACAGTGTTTCTGAGCATTGAAGCTCTAACCTAACATTTTCTGCAAAAAAGCTCTAACTGATGAAAATCAGCTTTTAGTGCTCTCAGAAGCTCAAAAACAGTGTTTTTGAGCATTGAAGCTCTAACCTAACTTTCTCTGCAAAAAAGCTCTAACTGCTGAAAATCAGCTTTTAGTGCTCTCAGAAGCTCAAAAACAGTGTTTCTGAGCATTGAAGCTCTAACCTAACTTTCTCTGCAAAAAAGCTCTAACTGATGAAAATCTGTCTTCTGCTTTGCAAATGACATGAGAATTCATGAGAAAGAAGCAAATTTCTTGTACTTGAGTTTTTCTCTTAAAACTGCATTAAGCACCATTCTCTCACTGAGAAAGAAGCTTTTCAGCATCTGTGGCCTTGGATTCTTTTCATTTGCTTAGTTGCACTAATACAGCTTTTAGTGCTCTCAGAAGCTCAAAAACAGTGTTTCTGAGCATTGAAGCTCTAACCTAACTTTCTCTGCAAAAAAGCTCTAACTGCTGAAAATCAGGTTTTAGTGCTCTCAGAAGCTCAAAAACAGTGTTTCTGAGCATTGAAGCTCTAACCTAACTTTCTCTGCAAAAAAGCTCTAACTGATGAAAATCTGTCTTCTGCTTTCCAAATTACATGAGAATTCATGAGAAAGAAGCAAATTTCTTGTACTTGAGTTTTTCTTTTAAAACTGCATTAAGCACCTTTCTCTCACTGAGAAAGAAGCTTTTCAGCATCTGTGTCCTTGGATTCTTTTCATTTGCTTAGTTGCACTAACACAGCTTTTAGTGCTCTCAGAAGCTCAAAAACAGTGTTTCTGAGCATTGAAGCTCTAACCTAACTTTCTCTGCAAAAAAGCTCTAACTGATGAAAATCAGCTTTTAGTGCTCTCAGAAGCTCAAAAACAGTGTTTCTGAGCATTGAATCTCTAACCTAACATTTTCTGCAAAAAAGCTCTAACTGATGAAAATCAGCTTTTAGTGCTCTCAGAAGCTCAAAAACAGTGTTTCTGAGCATTGAAGCTCTAACCTAACTTTCTCTGCAAAAAAGCTCTAACTGCTGAAAATCAGCTTTTAGTGCTCTCAGAAGCTCAAAAACAGTGTTTCTGAGCATTGAAGCTCTAATCTAACTTTCTCTGCAAAAAAGTTCTAACTGATGAAAATCTGTCTTCTGCGTTGCAAATTACATGAGAATTCATGAGAAAAAAGCAAATTTCTTGTACTTGTGTTTTTCTCTTAAAACTGCATTAAGCACCTTTCTCTCACTGAGAAATAAGCTTTTCAGCATCTGTGGCCTTGGATTCTTTTCATTTGCTTAGTTGCACTAACACAGCTTTTAGTGCTCTCAGAAGCTCAAAAACAGTGTTTCTGAGCATTGAATCTCTAACCTAACATTTTTCTGCAAAAAAGCTCTAACTGATGAAAATCAGCTTTTAGTGCTCTCAGAAGCTCAAAAACAGTGTTTCTGAGCATTGAAGCTCTAACCTAACTTTCTCTGCTAAAAAGCTCTAACTGATGAAAATCTGTCTTCTGCTTTGCAAATTACATGAGAATTCATGAGAAAGAAAAAAAATTCATGTACTTGAGTTTTTCTCTTAAAACTGCATTAAGCACCTTTCTCTCACTGAGAAATAAGCTTTTCAGCATCTGTGTCCTTGGATTCTTTTCATTTGCTTAGTTGCACTAACACAGCTTTTAGTGCTCTCAGAAGCTCAAAAACAGTGTTTCTGAGCATTGAAGCTCTAACCTAACTTTCTCTGCAAAAAAGCTCTAACTGATGAAAATCAGCTTTTAGTGCTCTCAGAAGCTCAAAAACAGTGTTTCTGAGCATTGAATCTCTAACCTAACATTTTTCTGCAAAAAAGCTCTAACTGATGAAAATCAGCTTTTAGTGCTCTCAGAAGCTCAAAAACAGTGTTTCTGAGCATTGAAGCTCTAACCTAACTTTCTCTGCAAAAAAGCTCTAACTGATGAAAATCAGCTTTTAGTCCTCTCAGAAGCTCAAAAACAGTGTTTCTGAGCATTGAAGCTCTAACCTAACTTTCTCTGCAAAAAAGCTCTAACTGATGAAAATCTGTCTTCTGCTTTGCAAATTACATGAGAATTCATGAGAAAGAAAAAAATTTCATGTACTTGAGTTTTTCTCTTAAAACTGCATTAAGCACCTTTCTCTCACTGAGAAATAAGCTTTTCAGCATCTGTGGCCTTGGATTCTTTTCATTTGCTTAGTTGCACTAACACAGCTTTTAGTGCTCTCAGAAGCTCAAAAACAGTGTTTCTGAGCATTGAAGCTCTAACCTAACTTTCTCTGCAAAAAAGCTCTAACTGATGAAAATCTGTCTTCTGCTTTCAAAATTACATGAGAATTCATGAGAAAGAAGCAAATTTCTTGTACTTGAGTTTTTCTTTTAAAACTGCATTAAGCACCTTTCTCTCACTGAGAAAGAAGCTTTTCAGCATCTGTGTCCTTGGATTCTTTTCATTTGCTTAGTTGCACTAACACAGCTTTTAGTGCTCTCAGAAGCTCAAAAACAGTGTTTCTGAGCATTGAAGCTCTAACCTAACTTTCTCTGCAAAAAAGCTCTAACTGGTGAAAATCAGCTTATAGTGCTCTCAGAAGCTGAAAAACAGTGTTTCTGAGCATTGAAGCTCTAACCTAACTTTCTCTGCAAAAAAGCTCTAACTGCTGAAAATCAGCTTTTAATGCTCTCAGAAGCTCAAAAACAGTGTTTCTGAGCATTGAAGCTCTAACCTAACTTTCTCTGCAAAAAAGCTCTAACTGATGAAAATCTGTCTTCTGCTTTGCAAATAACATGAGAATTCATGAGAAAGAAGCAAATTTCTTGTACTTGAGTTTTTCTCTTAAAACTGCATTAAGCACCTTTCTCTCACTGAGAAAGAAGCTTTTCAGCATCTGTGGCCTTGGATTCTTTTCATTTGCTTAGTTGCACTAACACAGCTTTTAGTGCTCTCAGAAGCTCAAAAACAGTGTTTCTGAGCATTGAATCTCTAACCTAACATTTTTCTGCAAAAAAGCTCTAACTGATGAAAATCAGCTTTTAGTGCTCTCAGAAGCTCAAAAACAGTGTTTCTGAGCATTGAAGCTCTAACCTAACTTTCTCTGCTAAAAAGCTCTAACTGATGAAAATCTGTCTTCTGCTTTGCAAATTACATGAGAATTCATGAGAAAGAAAAAAATTTCTTGTACTTGAGTTTTTCTCTTAAAACTGCATTAAGCACCTTTCTCTCACTGAGAAAGAAGCTTTTCAGCATCTGTGGCCTTGGATTCTTTTCATTTGCTTAGTTGCACTAACACAGCTTTTAGTGCTCTCAGAAGCTCAAAAACAGTGTTTCTGAGCATTGAAGCTCTAACCTAACTTTCTCTGCAAAAAAGCTCTAACTGCTGAAAATCAGGTTTTAGTGCTCTCAGAAGCTCAAAAACAGTGTTTCTGAGCATTGAAGCTCTAACCTAACTTTCTCTGCAAAAAAGCTCTAACTGATGAAAATCTGTCTTCTGCTTTCCAAATTACATGAGAATTCATTAGAAAGAAGCAAATTTCTGGTACTTGAGTTTTTCTTTTAAAACTGCATTAAGCACCTTTCTCTCACTGAGAAAGAAGCTTTTCAGCATCTGTGTCCTTGGATTCTTTTCATTTGCTTAGTTGCACTAACACAGCTTTTAGTGCTCTCAGAAGCTCAAAAACAGTGTTTCTGAGCATTGAAGCTCTAACCTAACTTTCTCTGCAAAAAAGCTCTAACTGATGAAAATCAGCTTTTAGTGCTCTCAGAAGCTCAAAAACAGTGTTTCTGAGCATTGAATCTCTAAACTAACATTTTTCTGCAAAAAAGCTCTAACTGATGAAAATCAGCTTTTAGTGCTCTCAGAAGCTCAAAAACAGTGTTTCTGAGCATTGAAGCTCTAACCTAACTTTCTCTGCAAAAAAGCTCTAACTGATGAAAATCAGCTTTTAGTGCTCTCAGAAGCTCAAAAAGAGTGTTTCTGAGCATTGAAGCTCTAACCTAACTTTCTCTGCTAAAAAGCTCTAACTGATGAAAATCTGTCTTCTGCTTTGCAAATTACATGAGAATTCTTTAGAAAGAAAAAAATTTCATGTACTTGAGTTTTTCTCTTAAAACTGCATTAAGCACCTTTCTCTCACTGAGAAAGAAGCTTTTCAGCATCTGTGGCCTTGGATTCTTTTCATTTGCTTAGTTGCACTAACACAGCTTTTAGTGCTCTCAGAAGCTCAAAAACAGTGTTTCTGAGCATTGAAGCTCTAACCTAACATTTTCTGCAAAAAAGCTCTAACTGATGAAAATCAGCTTTTAGTGCTCTCAGAAGCTCAAAAACAGTGTTTCTGAGCATTGAAGCTCTAACCTAACTTTCTCTGCAAAAAAGCTCTAACTGATGAAAATCAGCTTTTAGTGCTCTCAGAAGCTCAAAAACAGTGTTTCTGAGCATTGAAGCTCTAACCTAACTTTCTCTGCAAAAAAGCTCTAACTGATGAAAATCAGCTTTTAGTGCTCTCAGAAGCTCAAAAACAGTGTTTCTGAGCATTGAAGCTCTAACCTAACTTTCTCTGCAAAAAAGCTCTAACTGAGGAAAATCAGCTTTTAGTGCTCTCAGAAGCTCAAAAACAGTGTTTCTGAGCATTGAAGCTCTAACCTAACTTTCTCTGCTAAAAAGCTCTAACTGATGAAAATCTGTCTTCTGCTTTGCAAATTACATGAGAATTCTTTAGAAAGAAAAAAATTTCATGTACTTGAGTTTTTCTCTTAAAACTGCATTAAGCACCTTTCTCTCACTGAGAAAGAAGCTTTTCAGCATCTGTGGCCTTGGATTCTTTTCATTTGCTTAGTTGCACTAACACAGCTTTTAGTGCTCTCAGAAGCTCAAAAACAGTGTTTCTGAGCATTGAATCTCTAACCTAACATTTTCTGCAAAAAAGCTCTAACTGATGAAAATCAGCTTTTAGTGCTCTCAGAAGCTCAAAAACAGTGTTTCTGAGCATTGAAGCTCTAACCTAACTTTCTCTGCAAAAAAGCTCTAACTGATGAAAATCAGCTTTTAGTGCTCTCAGAAGCTCAAAAACAGTGTTTCTGAGCATTGAAGCTCTAACCTAACATTTTCTGCAAAAAAGCTCTAACTGATGAAAATCAGCTTTTAGTGCTCTCAGAAGCTCAAAAACAGTGTTTCTGAGCATTGAAGCTCTAACCTAACTTTCTCTGCAAAAAAGCTCTAACTGATGAAAATCTGTCTTCTGCTTTGCAAATGACATGAGAATTCATGAGAAAGAAGCAAATTTCTTGTACTTGAGTTTTTCTCTTAAAACTGCATTAAGCACCATTCTCTCACTGAGAAAGAAGCTTTTCAGCATCTGTGGCCTTGGATTCTTTTCATTTGCTTAGTTGCACTAACACAGCTTTTAGTGCTCTCAGAAGCTCAAAAACAGTGTTTCTGAGCATTGAAGCTCTAACCTAACTTTCTCTGCAAAAAAGCTCTAACTGCTGAAAATCAGGTTTTAGTGCTCTCAGAAGCTCAAAAACAGTGTTTCTGAGCATTGAAGCTCTAACCTAACTTTCTCTGCAAAAAAGCTCTAACTGATGAAAATCTGTCTTCTGCTTTCCAAATTACGTGAGAATTCATGAGAAAGAAGCAAATTTCTTGTACTTGAGTTTTTCTTTTAAAACTGCATTAAGCACCTTTCTCTCACTGAGAAAGAAGCTTTTCAGCATCTGTGTCCTTGGATTCTTTTCATTTGCTTAGTTGCACTAACACAGCTTTTAGTGCTCTCAGAAGCTCAAAAACAGTGTTTCTGAGCATTGAAGCTCTAACCTAACTTTCTCTGCAAAAAAGCTCTAACTGATGAAAATCAGCTTTTAGTGCTCTCAGAAGCTCAAAAACAGTGTTTCTGAGCATTGAATCTCTAACCTAACATTTTTCTGCAAAAAAGCTCTAACTGATGAAAATCAGCTTTTAGTGCTCTCAGAAGCTCAAAAACAGTGTTTCTGAGCATTGAAGCTCTAACCTAACTTTCTCTGCTAAAAAGCTCTAACTGATGAAAATCTGTCTTCTGCTTTGCAAATTACATGAGAATTCATGAGAAAGAAAAAAATTTCATGTACTTGAGTTTTTCTCTTAAAACTGCATTAAGCACCTTTCTCTCACTGAGAAAGAAGCTTTTCAGCATCTGTGGCCTTGGATTCTTTTCATTTGCTTAGTTGCACTAACACAGCTTTTAGTGCTCTCAGAAGCTCAAAAACAGTGTTTCTGAGCATTGAATCTCTAACCTAACATTTTCTGCAAAAAAGCTCTAACTGATGAAAATCAGCTTTTAGTGCTCTCAGAAGCTCAAAAACAGTGTTTCTGAGCATTGAATCTCTAACCTAACATTTTCTGCAAAAAAGCTCTAACTGATGAAAATCAGCTTTTAGTGCTCTCAGAAGCTCAAAAACAGTGTTTCTGAGCATTGAAGCTCTAACCTAACTTTCTCTGCAAAAAAGCTCTAACTGATGAAAATCAGCTTTTAGTACTCTCAGAAGCTCAAAAACAGTGTTTCTGAGCATTGAAGCTCTAACCTAACTTTCTCTGCAAAAAAGCTCTAACTGATGAAAATCAGCTTTTAGTGCTCTCAGAAGCTCAAAAACAGTGTTTCTGAGCATTGAAGCTCTAACCTAACTTTCTCTGCAAAAAAGCTCTAACTGAGGAAAATCAGCTTTTAGTGCTCTCAGAAGCTCAAAAACAGTGTTTCTGAGCATTGAAGCTCTAACCTAACATTTTCTGCAAAAAAGCTCTAACTGATGAAAATCAGCTTTTAGTGCTCTCAGAAGCTCAAAAACAGTGTTTCTGAGCATTGAAGCTCTAACCTAACTTTCTCTGCAAAAAAGCTCTAACTGATGAAAATCTGTCTTCTGCTTTGCAAATGACATGAGAATTCATGAGAAAGAAGCAAATTTCTTGTACTTGAGTTTTTCTCTTAAAACTGCATTAAGCACCATTCTCTCACTGAGAAAGAAGCTTTTCAGCATCTGTGGCCTTGGATTCTTTTCATTTGCTTAGTTGCACTAACACAGCTTTTAGTGCTCTCAGAAGCTCAAAAACAGTGTTTCTGAGCATTGAAGCTCTAACCTAACTTTCTCTGCAAAAAAGCTCTAACTGCTGAAAATCAGGTTTTAGTGCTCTCAGAAGCTCAAAAACAGTGTTTCTGAGCATTGAAGCTCTAACCTAACTTTCTCTGCAAAAAAGCTCTAACTGATGAAAATCAGCTTTTAGTGCTCTCAGAAGCTCAAAAACAGTGTTTCTGAGCATTGAAGCTCTATCCTAACTTTCTCTGCAAAAAAGCTCTAACTGATGAAAATCAGCTTTTAGTGCTCTCAGAAGCTCAAAAACAGTGTTTCTGAGCATTGAAGCTCTAACCTAACTTTCTCTGCAAAAAAGCTCTAACTGCTGAAAATCAGCTTTTAGTGCTGTCAGAAGCTCAAAAACAGTGTTTCTGAGCATTGAAGCTCTAACCTAACTTTCTCTGCAAAAAAGCTCTAACTGCTGAAAATCAGCTTTTAGTGCTCTCAGAAGCTCAAAAACAGTGTTTCTGAGCATTGAAGCTCTAATCTAACTTTCTCTGCAAAAAAGCTCTAACTGATGAAAATCTGTCTTCTGCTTTGCAAATTACAAGAGAATTCATGAGAAAGAAGCAAATTTCTTGTACTTGAGTTTTTCTCTTAAAACTGCATTAAGCACCTTTCTCTCACTGAGAAAGAAGCTTTTCAGCATCTGTGGCCTTGGATTCTTTTCATTTGCTTAGTTGCACTAACACAGCTTTTAGTGCTCTCAGAAGCTCAAAAACAGTGTTTCTGAGCATTGAATCTCTAACCTAACATTTTTCTGCAAAAAAGCTCTAACTGATGAAAATCAGCTTTTAGTGCTCTCAGAAGCTCAAAAACAGTGTTTCTGAGCATTGAAGCTCTAACCTAACTTTCTCTGCTAAAAAGCTCTAACTGATGAAAATCTGTCTTCTGCTTTGCAAATTACATGAGAATTCATGAGAAAGAAAAAAAATTCATGTACTTGAGTTTTTCTCTTAAAACTGCATTAAGCACCTTTCTCTCACTGAGAAAGAAGCTTTTCAGCATCTGTGGCCTTGGATTCTTTTAATTTGCTTAGTTGCACTAACACAGCTTTTAGTGCTCTCAGAAGCTCAAAAACAGTGTTTCTGAGCATTGAAGCTCTAACCTAACTTTCTCTGCAAAAAAGCTCTAACTGATGAAAATCAGCTTTTAGTGCTCTCAGAAGCTCAAAAACAGTGTTTCTGAGCATTGAATCTCTAAACTAACATTTTTCTGCAAAAAAGCTATAACTGATGAAAATCAGCTTTTAGTGCTCTCAGAAGCTCAAAAACAGTGTTTCTGAGCATTGAAGCTCTAACCTAACTTTCTCTGCAAAAAAGCTCTAACTGATGAAAATCAGCTTTTAGTGCTCTCAGAAGCTCAAATACAGTGTTTCTGAGCATTGAAGCTCTAACCTAACTTTCTCTGCTAAAAAGCTCTAACTGATGAAAATCTGTCTTCTGCTTTGCAAATTACATGAGAATTCATGAGAAAGAAAAAAATTTCATGTACTTGAGTTTTTCTCTTAAAACTGCATTAAGCACCTTTCTCTCACTGAGAAAGAAGCTTTTCAGCATCTGTGGCCTTGGATTCTTTTCATTTGCTTAGTTGCACTAACACAGCTTTTAGTGCTATCAGAAGCTCAAAAACAGTGTTTCTGAGCATTGAATCTCTAACCTAACATTTTCTGCAAAAAAGCTCTAACTGATGAAAATCAGCTTTTAGTGCTCTCAGAAGCTCAAAAACAGTGTTTCTGAGCATTGAAGCTCTAACCTAACTTTCTCTGTAAAAAAGCTCTAACTGATGAAAATCAGCTTTTAGTGCTCTCAGAAGCTCAAAAACAGTGTTTCTGAGCATTGAAGCTCTAACCTAACTTTCTCTGCAAAAAAGCTCTAACTGATGAAAATCTGTCTTCTGCTTTGCAAATTACATGAGAATTCATGAGAAAGAAACAAATTTCTTGTACTTGAGTTTTTCTCTTAAAACTGCATTAAGCACCTTTCTCTCACTGAGAAAGAAGCTTTTCAGCATCTGTGGCCTTGGATTCTTTTCATTTGCTTAGTTGCACTAACACAGCTTTTAGTGCTCTCAGAAGCTCAAAAACAGTGTTTCTGAGCATTGAAGCTCTAACCTAACTTTCTCTGCAAAAAAGCTCTAACTGCTGAAAATCAGCTTTTAGTGCTCTCAGAAGCTCAAAAACAGTGTTTCTGAGCATTGAAGCTCTAACCTAACTTTCTCTGCAAAAAAGCTCTAACTGATGAAAATCAGCTTTTAGTGCTCTCAGAAGCTCAAAAACAGTGTTTCTGAGCATTGAAGCTCTAACCTAACTTTCTCTGCAAAAAAGCTCTAACTGATGAAAATCTGTCTTCTGCTTTCCAAATTACATGAGAATTCATTAGAAAGAAGCAAATTTCTTGTACTTGAGTTTTTCTTTTAAAACTGCATTAAGCACCTTTCTCTCACTGAGAAAGAAGCTTTTCAGCATCTGTGTCCTTGGATTCTTTTCATTTGCTTAGTTGCACTAACACAGCTTTTAGTGCTCTCAGAAGCTCAAAAACAGTGTTTCTGAGCATTGAAGCTCTAACCTAACTTTCTCTGCAAAAAAGCTCTAACTGATGAAAATCAGCTTTTAGTGCTCTCAGAAGCTCAAAAACAGTGTTTCTGAGCATTGAATCTCTAAACTAACATTTTTCTGCAAAAAAGCTCTAACTGATGAAAATCAGCTTTTAGTGCTCTCAGAAGCTCAAAAACAGTGTTTCTGAGCATTGAAGCTCTAACCTAACTTTCTCTGCTAAAAAGCTCTAACTGATGAAAATCTGTCTTCTGCTTTGCAAATTACATGAGAATTCTTTAGAAAGAAAAAAATTTCATGTACTTGAGTTTTTCTCTTAAAACTGCATTAAGCACCTTTCTCTCACTGAGAAAGAAGCTTTTCAGCATCTGTGGCCTTGGATTCTTTTCATTTGCTTAGTTGCACTAACACAGCTTTTAGTGCTCTCAGAAGCTCAAAAACAGTGTTTCTGAGCATTGAATCTCTAACCTAACATTTTCTGCAAAAAAGCTCTAACTGATGAAAATCAGCTTTTAGTGCTCTCAGAAGCTCAAAAACAGTGTTTCTGAGCATTGAAGCTCTAACCTAACTTTCTCTGCAAAAAAGCTCTAACTGATGAAAATCAGCTTTTAGTGCTCTCAGAAGCTCAAAAACAGTGTTTCTGAGCATTGAAGCTCTAACCTAACATTTACTGCAAAAAAGCTCTAACTGATAAAAATCTGTCTTCTGCTTTGCAAATTACATGAGAATTCATGAGAAAGAAGCAAATTTCTTGTACTTGAGTTTTGCTCTTAAAACTGCATTAAGCACCTTTCTCTCATTGAGAAAGAAGCTTTTCAGCATCTGTGGCCTTGGATTCTTTTCATTTGCTTAGTTGCACTAACACAGCTTTTAGTGCTCTCAGAAGCTCAAAAACAGTGTTTCTGAGCATTGAATCTCTAACCTAACATTTTCTGCAAAAAAGCTCTAACTGATGAAAATCAGCTTTTAGTGCTCTCAGAAGCTCAAAAACAGTGTTTCTGAGCATTGAAGCTCTAATAACTTTCTCTGCAAAAAAGCTCTAACTGATGAAAATCAGCTTTTAGTGCTCTCAGAAGCTCAAAAACAGTGTTTCTGAGCATTGAAGCTCTAACCTAACTTTCTCTGCAAAAAAGCTCTAACTGCTGAAAATCAGCTTTTAGTGCTCTCAGAAGCTCAAAAACAGTGTTTCTGAGCATTGAAGCTCTAATCTAACTTTCTCTGCAAAAAAGCTCTAACTGATGAAAATATGTCTTCTGCTTTGCAAATTACATGAGAATTCATGAGAAAGAAGCAAATTTCTTGTACTTGAGTTTTTCTCTTAAAACTGCATTAAGCACCTTTCTCTCACTGAGAAAGAAGCTTTTCAGCATCTGTGGCCTTGAATTCTTTTCATTTGCTTAGTTGCACTAACACAGCTTTTAGTGCTCTCAGAAGCTCAAAAACAGTGTTTCTGAGCATTGAAGCTCTAACCTAACATTTTCTGCAAAAAAGCTCTAACTGATGAAAATCAGCTTTTAGTGCTCTCAGAAGCTCAAAAACAGTGTTTCTGAGCATTGAAGCTCTAACCTAACTTTCTCTGCAAAAAAGCTCTAACTGCTGAAAATCAGGTTTTAGTGCTCTCAGAAGCTCAAAAACAGTGTTTCTGAGCATTGAAGCTCTAACCTAACTTTCTCTGCAAAAAAGCTCTAACTGATGAAAATCTGTCTTCTGCTTTCCAAATGACATGAGAATTCATGAGAAAGAAGCAAATTTCTTGTACTTGAGTTTTTCTTTTAAAACTGCATTAAGCACCTTTCTCTCACTGAGAAAGAAGCTTTTCAGCATCTGTGTCCTTGGATTCTTTTCATTTGCTTAGTTGCACTAACACAGCTTTTAGTGCTCTCAGAAGCTCAAAAACAGTGTTTCTGAGCATTGAAGCTCTAACCTAACTTTCTCTGCAAAAAAGCTCTAACTGATGAAAATCAGCTTTTAGTGCTCTCAGAAGCTCAAAAACAGTGTTTCTGAGCATTGAATCTCTAACCTAACATTTTTCTGCAAAAAAGCTCTAACTGATGAAAATCAGCTTTTAGTGCTCTCAGAAGCTCAAAAACAGTGTTTCTGAGCATTGAAGCTCTAACCTAACTTTCTCTGCAAAAAAGCTCTAACTGATGAAAATCAGCTTTTAGTGCTCTCAGAAGCTCAAAAACAGTGTTTCTGAGCATTGAAGCTCTAACCTAACTTTCTCTGCAAAAAAGCTCTAACTGATGAAAATCAGCTTTTAGTGCTCTCAGAAGCTCAAAAACAGTGTTTCTGAGCATTGAAGCTCTAACCTAACTTTCTCTGCAAAAAAGCTCTAACTGATGAAAATCAGCTTTTAGTGCTCTCAGAAGCTCAAAAACAGTGTTTCTGAGCATTGAAGCTCTAATCTAACTTTCTCTGCAAAAAAGCTCTAACTGATGAAAATCTGTCTTCTGCTTTGCAAATTACATGAGAATTCATGAGAAAGAAGCAAATTTTTTGTACTTGAGTTTTTCTCTTAAAACTGCATTAAGCACCTTTCTCTCACTGAGAAAGAAGCTTTTCAGCATCTGTGGCCTTGGATTCTTTTCATTTGCTTAGTTGCACTAACACAGCTTTTAGTGCTCTCAGAAGCTCAAAAACAGTGTTTCTGAGCATTGAATCTCTAACCTAACATTTTCTGCAAAAAAGCTCTAACTGATGAAAATCAGCTTTTAGTCCTCTCAGAAGCTCAAAAACAGTGTTTCTGAGCATTGAAGCTCTAACCTAACTTTCTCTGCAAAAAAGCTCTAACTGATGAAAATCAGCTTTTAGTGCTCTCAGAAGCTCAAAAACAGTGTTTCTGAGCATTGAAGCTCTAACCTAACTTTCTCTGCAAAAAAGCTCTAACTGATGAAAATCAGCTTTTAGTGCTCT
The DNA here is from genome assembly GCA_036784905.1 of Acrossocheilus fasciatus. Taxonomy (NCBI): domain Eukaryota; kingdom Metazoa; phylum Chordata; class Actinopteri; order Cypriniformes; family Cyprinidae; genus Acrossocheilus; species Acrossocheilus fasciatus. The sequence continues at coordinate 31,183,296 of CM071959.1, forward strand.
CAGAAGCTCAAAAACAGTGTTTCTGAGCATTGAAGCTCTAACCTAACTTTCTCTGCAAAAAAGCTCTAACTGATGAAAATCAGCTTTTAGTGCTCTCAGAAGCTCAAAAACAGTGTTTCTGAGCATTGAAGCTCTAATCTAACTTTCTCTGCAAAAAAGCTCTAACTGATGAAAATCTGTCTTCTGCTTTGCAAATTACATGAGAATTCATGAGAAAGAAGCAAATTTTTTGTACTTGAGTTTTTCTCTTAAAACTGCATTAAGCACCTTTCTCTCACTGAGAAAGAAGCTTTTCAGCATCTGTGGCCTTGGATTCTTTTCATTTGCTTAGTTGCACTAACACAGCTTTTAGTGCTCTCAGAAGCTCAAAAACAGTGTTTCTGAGCATTGAAGCTCTAACCTAACATTTACTAGAAAAAAGCTCTAACTGATGAAATTCAGCTTTTAGTGCTCTCAGAAGCTCAAAAACTGTGTTTCTGAGCATTGAAGCTCTAACCTAACATTTACTAGAAAAAAGCTCTAACTGATGAAAATCAGCTTTTAGTGCTCTCAGAAGCTCAAAAACAGTGTTTCTGAGCATTGAAGCTCTAACCTAACTTTCTCTGCAAAAAAGCTCTAACTGATGAAAATCTGTCTTCTGCTTTGCAAATTACATGAGAATTCATGAGAAAGAAACAAATTTCATGTACTTGAGTTTTTCTCTTAAAACTGCATTAAGCACCTTTCTCTCACTGAGAAAGAAGCTTTTCAGCATCTGTGGCCTTGGATTCTTTTCATTTGCTTAGTTGCACTAACACAGCTTTTAGTGCTCTCAGAAGCTCAAAAACAGTGTTTCTGAGCATTGAAGCTCTAACCTAACTTTCTCTGCAAAAAAGCTCTAACTGATGAAAATCTGTCTTCTGCTTTCCAAATTACATGAGAATTCATGAGAAAGAAGCAAATTTCTTGTACTTGAGTTTTTCTTTTAAAACTGCATTAAGCACCTTTCTCTCACTGAGAAAGAAGCTTTTCAGCATCTGTGTCCTTGGATTCTTTTCATTTGCTTAGTTGCACTAACACAGCTTTTAGTGCTCTCAGAAGCTCAAAAACAGTGTTTCTGAGCATTGAAGCTCTAACCTAACTTTCTCTGCAAAAAAGCTCTAACTGATGAAAATCAGCTTTTAGTGCTCTCAGAAGCTCAAATACAGTGTTTCTGAGCATTGAATCTCTAACCTAACATTTTTCTGCAAAAAAGCTCTAACTGATGAAAATCAGCTTTTAGTGCTCTCAGAAGCTCAAATACAGTGTTTCTGAGCATTGAAGCTCTAACCTAACTTTCTCTGCTAAAAAGCTCTAACTGATGAAAATCTGTCTTCTGCTTTGCAAATTACATGAGAATTCATGAGAAAGAAAAAAATTTCATGTACTTGAGTTTTTCTCTTAAAACTGCATTAAGCACCTTTCTCTCACTGAGAAAGAAGCTTTTCAGCATCTGTGGCCTTGGATTCTTTTCATTTGCTTAGTTGCACTAACACAGCTTTTAGTGCTCTCAGAAGCTCAAAAACAGTGTTTCTGAGCATTGAAGCTCTAACCTAACTTTCTCTGCAAAAAAGCTCTAACTGCTGAAAATCAGCTTTTAGTCCTCTCAGAAGCTCAAAAACAGTGTTTCTGAGCATTGAAGCTCTAATCTAACTTTCTCTGCAAAAAAGCTCTAACTGATGAAAATCTGTCTTCTGCTTTGCAAATTACATGAGAATTCATGAGAAAGAAGCAAATTTCTTGTACTTGAGTTTTTCTCTTAAAACTGCATTAAGCACCTTTCTCTCACTGAGAAAGAAGCTTTTCAGCATCTGTGGCCTTGGATTCTTTTCATTTGCTTAGTTGCACTAACACAGCGTTTAGTGCTCTCAGAAGCTCAAAAACAGTGTTTCTGAGCATTGAATCTCTAACCTAACATTTTCTGCAAAAAAGCTCTAACTGATGAAATTCAGCTTTTAGTGCTCTCAGAAGCTCAAAAACAGTGTTTCTGAGCATTGAAGCTCTAACCTAACATTTACTAGAAAAAAGCTCTAACTGATGAAAATCAGCTTTTAGTGCTCTCAGAAGCTCAAAAACAGTGTTTCTGAGCATTGAATCTCTAATCTAACTTTCTCTGCAAAAAAGCTCTAACTGATGAAAATCTGTCTTCTGCTTTGCAAATTACATGAGAATTCATGAGAAAGAAGCAAATTTCTTGTACTTGAGTTTTTCTCTTAAAACTGCATTAAGCACCTTTCTCTCACTGAGAAAGAAGCTTTTCAGCATCTGTGGCCTTGGATTCTTTTCATTTGCTTAGTTGCACTAACACAGCGTTTAGTGCTCTCAGAAGCTCAAAAACAGTGTTTCTGAGCATTGAATCTCTAACCTAACATTTTCTGCAAAAAAGCTCTAACTGATGAAATTCAGCTTTTAGTGCTCTCAGAAGCTCAAAAACAGTGTTTCTGAGCATTGAAGCTCTAACCTAACATTTACTAGAAAAAAGCTCTAACTGATGAAAATCAGCTTTTAGTGCTCTCAGAAGCTCAAAAACAGTGTTTCTGAGCATTGAATCTCTAACCTAACATTTTTCTGCAAAAAAGCTCTAACTGCTGAAAATCTGTCTTCTGCTTTGCAAATTACATGAGAATTCATGAGAAAGAAACAAATTTCATGTACTTGAGTTTTTCTCTTAAAACTGCATTAAGCACCTTTCTCTCACTGAGAAAGAAGCTTTTCAGCATCTGTGGCCTTGGATTCTTTTCATTTGCTTAGTTGCACTAACACAGCGTTTAGTGCTCTCAGAAGCTCAAAAACAGTGTTTCTGAGCATTGAAGCTCTAACCTAACTTTCTCTGCAAAAAAGCTCTAACTGATGAAAATCAGCTTTTAGTGCTCTCAGAAGCTCAAAAACAGTGTTTCTGAGCATTGAAGCTCTAACCTAACTTTCTCTGCAAAAAAGCTCTAACTGCTGAAAATCAGCTTTTAGTGCTCTCAGAAGCTCAAAAACAGTGTTTCTGAGCATTGAAGCTCTAACCTAACTTTCTCTGCAAAAAAGCTCTAACTGCTGAAAATCAGCTTTTAGTGCTCTCAGAAGCTCAAAAACAGTGTTTCTGAGCATTGAAGCTCTAATCTAACTTTCTCTGCAAAAAAGCTCTAACTGATGAAAATATGTCTTCTGCTTTGCAAATTACATGAGAATTCATGAGAAAGAAGCAAATTTCTTGTACTTGAGTTTTTCTCTTAAAACTGCATTAAGCACCTTTCTCTCACTGAGAAAGAAGCTTTTCAGCATCTGTGGCCTTGGATTCTTTTCATTTGCTTAGTTGCACTAACACAGCTTTTAGTGCTCTCAGAAGCTCAAAAACAGTGTTTCTGAGCATTGAAGCTCTAACCTAACTTTCTCTGCTAAAAAGCTCTAACTGATGAAAATCTGTCTTCTGCTTTGCAAATTACATGAGAATTCATGAGAAAGAAACAAATTTCATGTACTTGAGTTTTTCTCTTAAAACTGCATTAAGCACCTTTCTCTCACTGAGAAAGAAGCTTTTCAGCATCTGTGGCCTTGGATTCATTTCATTTGCTTAGTTGCACTAACACAGCTTTTAGTGCTCTCAGAAGCTCAAAAACAGTGTTTCTGAGCATTGAATCTCTAACCTAACATTTTCTGCAAAAAAGCTCTAACTGATGAAAATCAGCTTTTAGTGCTCTCAGAAGCTCAAAAACAGTGTTTCTGAGCATTGAAGCTCTAACCTAACTTTCTCTGCAAAAAAGCTCTAACTGATGAAAATCAGCTTTTAGTGCTCTCAGAAGCTCAAAAACAGTGTTTCTGAGCATTGAAGCTCTAACCTAACTTTCTCTGCAAAAAAGCTCTAACTGATGAAAATCAGCTTTTAGTGCTCTCAGAAGCTCAAAAACAGTGTTTCTGAGCATTGAAGCTCTAACCTAACTTTCTCTGCAAAAAAGCTCTAACTGATGAAAATCTGTCTTATGCTTTGCAAATTACATGAGAATTCATGAGAAAGAAGCAAATTTCTTGTACTTGAGCTTTTCTCTTAAAACTGCATTAAGCACCTTTCTCTCACTGAGAAAGAAGCTTTTCAGCATCTGTGGCCTTGGATTCTTTTCATTTGCTTAGTTGCACTAACACAGCGTTTAGTGCTCTCAGAAGCTCAAAAACAGTGTTTCTGAGCATTGAAGCTCTAACCTAACTTTCTCTGCAAAAAAGCTCTAACTGATGAAAATCAGCTTTTAGTGCTCTCAGAAGCTCAAAAACAGTGTTTCTGAGCATTGAAGCTCTAACCTAACTTTCTCTGCAAAAAAGCTCTAACTGATGAAAATCAGCTTTTAGTGCTCTCAGAAGCTCAAAAACAGTGTTTCTGAGCATTGAAGCTCTAACCTAACTTTCTCTGCAAAAAAGCTCTAACTGCTGAAAATCAGCTTTTAGTGCTCTCAGAAGCTCAAAAACAGTGTTTCTGAGCATTGAAGCTCTAACCTAACTTTCTCTGCAAAAAAGCTCTAACTGCTGAAAATCAGCTTTTAGTGCTCTCAGAAGCTCAAAAACAGTGTTTCTGAGCATTGAAGCTCTAATCTAACTTTCTCTGCAAAAAAGCTCTAACTGATGAAAATATGTCTTCTGCTTTGCAAATTACATGAGAATTCATGAGAAAGAAGCAAATTTCTTGTACTTGAGTTTTTCTCTTAAAACTGCATTAAGCACCTTTCTCTCACTGAGAAAGAAGCTTTTCAGCATCTGTGGCCTTGGATTCTTTTCATTTGCTTAGTTGCACTAACACAGCTTTTAGTGCTCTCAGAAGCTCAAAAACAGTGTTTCTGAGCATTGAAGCTCTAACCTAACTTTCTCTGCTAAAAAGCTCTAACTGATGAAAATCTGTCTTCTGCTTTGCAAATTACATGAGAATTCATGAGAAAGAAACAAATTTCATGTACTTGAGTTTTTCTCTTAAAACTGCATTAAGCACCTTTCTCTCACTGAGAAAGAAGCTTTTCAGCATCTGTGGCCTTGGATTCTTTTCATTTGCTTAGTTGCACTAACACAGCTTTTAGTGCTCTCAGAAGCTCAAAAACAGTGTTTCTGAGCATTGAATCTCTAACCTAACATTTTCTGCAAAAAAGCTCTAACTGATGAAAATCAGCTTTTAGTGCTCTCAGAAGCTCAAAAACAGTGTTTCTGAGCATTGAAGCTCTAACCTAACTTTCTCTGCAAAAAAGCTCTAACTGATGAAAATCAGCTTTTAGTGCTCTCAGAAGCTCAAAAACAGTGTTTCTGAGCATTGAAGCTCTAACCTAACTTTCTCTGCAAAAAAGCTCTAACTGATGAAAATCAGCTTTTAGTGCTCTCAGAAGCTCAAAAACAGTGTTTCTGAGCATTGAAGCTCTAACCTAACTTTCTCTGCAAAAAAGCTCTAACTGATGAAAATCTGTCTTATGCTTTGCAAATTACATGAGAATTCATGAGAAAGAAGCAAATTTCTTGTACTTGAGCTTTTCTCTTAAAACTGCATTAAGCACCTTTCTCTCACTGAGAAAGAATTTTTTCAGCATCTGTGGCCTTGGATTCTTTTCATTTGCTTAGTTGCACTAAACACAGCTTTTAGTGCTCTCAGAAGCTCAAAAACAGTGTTTCTGAGCATTGAAGCTCTAACCTGACTTTCTCTGCAAAAAAGCTCTAACTGATGAAAATCAGCTTTTAGTGCTCTCAGAAGCTCAAAAACAGTGTTTCTGAGCATTGAAGCTCTAACCTAACTTTCTCTGCAAAAAAGCTCTAACTGCTGAAAATCTGTCTTCTGCTTTGCAAATTACATGAGAATTCATGAGAAAGAAACAAATTTCATGTACTTGAGTTTTTCTCTTAAAACTGCATTAAGCACCTTTCTCTCACTGAGAAAGAAGCTTTTCAGCATCTGTGGCCTTGGATTCTTTTCATTTGCTTAGTTGCACTAACACAGCGTTTAGTGCTCTCAGAAGCTCAAAAACAGTGTTTCTGAGCATTGAAGCTCTAACCTAACATTTTCTGCAAAAAAGCTCTAACTGATGAAAATCAGCTTTTAGTGCTCTCAGAAGCTCAAAAACAGTGTTTCTGAGCATTGAAGCTCTAACCTAACTTTCTCTGCAAAAAAGCTCTAACTGATGAAAATCTGTCTTCTGCTTTGCAAATTACATGAGAATTCATGAGAAAGAAGCAAATTTCTTGTACTTGAGTTTTTCTCTTAAAACTGCATTAAGCACCTTTCTCTCACTGAGAAAGAAGCTTTTCAGCATCTGTGGCCTTGGATTCTTTTCATTTGCTTAGTTGCACTAACACAGCTTTTAGTGCTCTCAGAAGCTCAAAAACAGTGTTTCTGAGCATTGAAGCTCTAACCTAACATTTTCTGCAAAAAAGCTCTAACTGATGAAAATCAGCTTTTAGTGCTCTCAGAAGCTCAAAAACAGTGTTTCTGAGCATTGAAGCTCTAACCTAACTTTCTCTGCAAAAAAGCTCTAACTGATGAAAATCAGCTTTTAGTGCTCTCAGAAGCTCAAAAACAGTGTTTCTGAGCATTGAAGCTCTAACCTAACTTTCTCTGCAAAAAAGCTCTAACTGATGAAAATCAGCTTTTAGTGCTCTCAGAAGCTCAAAAACAGTGTTTCTGAGCATTGAAGCTCTAACCTAACTTTCTCTGCAAAAAGCTCTAACTGATGAAAATCAGCTTTTAGTGCTCTCAGAAGCTCAAAAACAGTGTTTCTGAGCATTGAAGCTCTAACCTAACATTTACTGCAAAAAAGCTCTAACTGATAAAAATCTGTCTTCTGCTTTGCAAATTACATGAGAATTCATGAGAAAGAAGCAAATTTCTTGTACTTGAGATTTTCTCTTAAAACTGCATTAAGCACCTTTCTCTCATTGAGAAAGAAGCTTTTCAGCATCTGTGGCCTTGGATTCTTTTCATTTGCTTAGTTGCACTAACACAGCTTTTAGTGCTCTCAGAAGCTCAAAAACAGTGTTTCTGAGCATTGAATCTCTAACCTAACATTTTCTGCAAAAAAGCTCTAACTGATGAAAATCAGCTTTTAGTGCTCTCAGAAGCTCAAAAACAGTGTTTCTGAGCATTGAAGCTCTAACCTAACTTTCTCTGCAAAAAAGCTCTAACTGCTGAAAATCAGCTTTTAGTGCTCTCAGAAGCTAAAAAACAGTGTTTCTGAGCATTGAAGCTCTAACCTAACTTTCTCTGCAAAAAAGCTCTAACTGCTGAAAATCAGCTTTTAGTGCTCTCAGAAGCTCAAAAACAGTGTTTCTGAGCATTGAAGCTCTAACCTAACTTTCTCTGCAAAAAAGCTCTAACTGCTGAAAATCAGCTTTTAGTGCTCTCAGAAGCTAAAAAACAGTGTTTCTGAGCATTGAAGCTCTAACCTAACTTTCTCTGCAAAAAAGCTCTAACTGATGAAAATCTGTCTTCCGCTTTGCAAATGACATGAGAATTCATGAGAAAGAAGCAAATTTCTTGTACTTGAGTTTTTCACTTAAAACTGCATTAAGCACCATTCTCTCACTGAGAAAGAAGCTTTTCAGCATCTGTGGCCTTGGATTCTTTTCATTTGCTTAGTTGCACTAACACAGCTTTTAGTGCTCTCAGAAGCTCAAAAACAGTGTTTCTGAGCATTGAAGCTCTAACCTAACATTTTCTGCAAAAAAGCTCTAACTGATGAAAATCAGCTTTTAGTGCTCTCAGAAGCTCAAAAACAGTGTTTCTGAGCATTGAAGCTCTAACCTAACTTTCTCTGCTAAAAAGCTCTAACTGATGAAAATCTGTCTTCTGCTTTGCAAATTACATGAGAATTCATGAGAAAGAAACAAATTTCATGTACCTGAGTTTTTCTCTTAAAACTGCATTAAGCACCTTTCTCTCACTGAGAAAGAAGCTTTTCAGCATCTGTGGCCTTGGATTCTTTTCATTTGCTTAGTTGCACTAACACAGCTTTTAGTGCTCTCAGAAGCTCAAAAACAGTGTTTCTGAGCATTGAAGCTCTAACCTAACATTTTCTGCAAAAAAGCTCTAACTGATGAAAATCAGCTTTTAGTGCTCTCAGAAGCTCAAAAACAGTGTTTCTGAGCATTGAAGCTCTAACCTAACATTTTCTGCAAAAAAGCTCTAACTGATGAAAATCAGCTTTTAGTGCTCTCAGAAGCTCAAAAACAGTGTTTCTGAGCATTGAAGCTCTAACCTAACTTTCTCTGCAAAAAAGCTCTAACTGCTGAAAATCAGCTTTTAGTGCTCTCAGAAGCTCAAAAACAGTGTTTCTGAGCATTGAAGCTCTAATCTAACTTTCTCTGCAAAAAAGCTCTAACTGATGAAAATATGTCTTCTGCTTTGCAAATTACATGAGAATTCATGAGAAAGAAGCAAATTTCTTGTACTTGAGTTTTTCTCTTAAAACTGCATTAAGCACCTTTCTCTCACTGAGAAAGAAGCTTTTCAGCATCTGTGGCCTTGGATTCTTTTCATTTGCTTAGTTGCACTAACACAGCTTTTAGTGCTCTCAGAAGCTCAAAAACAGTGTTTCTGAGCATTGAAGCTCTAACCTAACTTTCTCTGCTAAAAAGCTCTAACTGATGAAAATCTGTCTTCTGCTTTGCAAATTACATGAGAATTCATGAGAAAGAAACAAATTTCATGTACTTGAGTTTTTCTCTTAAAACTGCATTAAGCACCTTTCTCTCACTGAGAAAGAAGCTTTTCAGCATCTGTGGCCTTGGATTCATTTCATTTGCTTAGTTGCACTAACACAGCTTTTAGTGCTCTCAGAAGCTCAAAAACAGTGTTTCTGAGCATTGAATCTCTAACCTAACATTTTCTGCAAAAAAGCTCTAACTGATGAAAATCAGCTTTTAGTGCTCTCAGAAGCTCAAAAACAGTGTTTCTGAGCATTGAAGCTCTAACCTAACTTTCTCTGCAAAAAAGCTCTAACTGATGAAAATCAGCTTTTAGTGCTCTCAGAAGCTCAAAAACAGTGTTTCTGAGCATTGAAGCTCTAACCTAACTTTCTCTGCAAAAAAGCTCTAACTGATGAAAATCAGCTTTTAGTGCTCTCAGAAGCTCAAAAACAGTGTTTCTGAGCATTGAAGCTCTAACCTAACTTTCTCTGCAAAAAAGCTCTAACTGATGAAAATCTGTCTTATGCTTTGCAAATTACATGAGAATTCATGAGAAAGAAGCAAATTTCTTGTACTTGAGCTTTTCTCTTAAAACTGCATTAAGCACCTTTCTCTCACTGAGAAAGAAGCTTTTCAGCATCTGTGGCCTTGGATTCTTTTCATTTGCTTAGTTGCACTAACACAGCGTTTAGTGCTCTCAGAAGCTCAAAAACAGTGTTTCTGAGCATTGAAGCTCTAACCTAACTTTCTCTGCAAAAAAGCTCTAACTGATGAAAATCAGCTTTTAGTGCTCTCAGAAGCTCAAAAACAGTGTTTCTGAGCATTGAAGCTCTAACCTAACTTTCTCTGCAAAAAAGCTCTAACTGATGAAAATCAGCTTTTAGTGCTCTCAGAAGCTCAAAAACAGTGTTTCTGAGCATTGAAGCTCTAACCTAACTTTCTCTGCAAAAAAGCTCTAACTGCTGAAAATCAGCTTTTAGTGCTCTCAGAAGCTCAAAAACAGTGTTTCTGAGCATTGAAGCTCTAACCTAACTTTCTCTGCAAAAAAGCTCTAACTGCTGAAAATCAGCTTTTAGTGCTCTCAGAAGCTCAAAAACAGTGTTTCTGAGCATTGAAGCTCTAATCTAACTTTCTCTGCAAAAAAGCTCTAACTGATGAAAATATGTCTTCTGCTTTGCAAATTACATGAGAATTCATGAGAAAGAAGCAAATTTCTTGTACTTGAGTTTTTCTCTTAAAACTGCATTAAGCACCTTTCTCTCACTGAGAAAGAAGCTTTTCAGCATCTGTGGCCTTGGATTCTTTTCATTTGCTTAGTTGCACTAACACAGCTTTTAGTGCTCTCAGAAGCTCAAAAACAGTGTTTCTGAGCATTGAAGCTCTAACCTAACTTTCTCTGCTAAAAAGCTCTAACTGATGAAAATCTGTCTTCTGCTTTGCAAATTACATGAGAATTCATGAGAAAGAAACAAATTTCATGTACTTGAGTTTTTCTCTTAAAACTGCATTAAGCACCTTTCTCTCACTGAGAAAGAAGCTTTTCAGCATCTGTGGCCTTGGATTCTTTTCATTTGCTTAGTTGCACTAACACAGCTTTTAGTGCTCTCAGAAGCTCAAAAACAGTGTTTCTGAGCATTGAATCTCTAACCTAACATTTTCTGCAAAAAAGCTCTAACTGATGAAAATCAGCTTTTAGTGCTCTCAGAAGCTCAAAAACAGTGTTTCTGAGCATTGAAGCTCTAACCTAACTTTCTCTGCAAAAAAGCTCTAACTGATGAAAATCAGCTTTTAGTGCTCTCAGAAGCTCAAAAACAGTGTTTCTGAGCATTGAAGCTCTAACCTAACTTTCTCTGCAAAAAAGCTCTAACTGATGAAAATCAGCTTTTAGTGCTCTCAGAAGCTCAAAAACAGTGTTTCTGAGCATTGAAGCTCTAACCTAACTTTCTCTGCAAAAAAGCTCTAACTGATGAAAATCTGTCTTATGCTTTGCAAATTACATGAGAATTCATGAGAAAGAAGCAAATTTCTTGTACTTGAGCTTTTCTCTTAAAACTGCATTAAGCACCTTTCTCTCACTGAGAAAGAATTTTTTCAGCATCTGTGGCCTTGGATTCTTTTCATTTGCTTAGTTGCACTAAACACAGCTTTTAGTGCTCTCAGAAGCTCAAAAACAGTGTTTCTGAGCATTGAAGCTCTAACCTGACTTTCTCTGCAAAAAAGCTCTAACTGATGAAAATCAGCTTTTAGTGCTCTCAGAAGCTCAAAAACAGTGTTTCTGAGCATTGAAGCTCTAACCTAACTTTCTCTGCAAAAAAGCTCTAACTGCTGAAAATCTGTCTTCTGCTTTGCAAATTACATGAGAATTCATGAGAAAGAAACAAATTTCATGTACTTGAGTTTTTCTCTTAAAACTGCATTAAGCACCTTTCTCTCACTGAGAAAGAAGCTTTTCAGCATCTGTGGCCTTGGATTCTTTTCATTTGCTTAGTTGCACTAACACAGCGTTTAGTGCTCTCAGAAGCTCAAAAACAGTGTTTCTGAGCATTGAAGCTCTAACCTAACATTTTCTGCAAAAAAGCTCTAACTGATGAAAATCAGCTTTTAGTGCTCTCAGAAGCTCAAAAACAGTGTTTCTGAGCATTGAAGCTCTAACCTAACTTTCTCTGCAAAAAAGCTCTAACTGATGAAAATCTGTCTTCTGCTTTGCAAATTACATGAGAATTCATGAGAAAGAAGCAAATTTCTTGTACTTGAGTTTTTCTCTTAAAACTGCATTAAGCACCTTTCTCTCACTGAGAAAGAAGCTTTTCAGCATCTGTGGCCTTGGATTCTTTTCATTTGCTTAGTTGCACTAACACAGCTTTTAGTGCTCTCAGAAGCTCAAAAACAGTGTTTCTGAGCATTGAAGCTCTAACCTAACATTTTCTGCAAAAAAGCTCTAACTGATGAAAATCAGCTTTTAGTGCTCTCAGAAGCTCAAAAACAGTGTTTCTGAGCATTGAAGCTCTAACCTAACTTTCTCTGCAAAAAAGCTCTAACTGATGAAAATCAGCTTTTAGTGCTCTCAGAAGCTCAAAAACAGTGTTTCTGAGCATTGAAGCTCTAACCTAACTTTCTCTGCAAAAAAGCTCTAACTGATGAAAATCAGCTTTTAGTGCTCTCAGAAGCTCAAAAACAGTGTTTCTGAGCATTGAAGCTCTAACCTAACTTTCTCTGCAAAAAGCTCTAACTGATGAAAATCAGCTTTTAGTGCTCTCAGAAGCTCAAAAACAGTGTTTCTGAGCATTGAAGCTCTAACCTAACATTTACTGCAAAAAAGCTCTAACTGATAAAAATCTGTCTTCTGCTTTGCAAATTACATGAGAATTCATGAGAAAGAAGCAAATTTCTTGTACTTGAGATTTTCTCTTAAAACTGCATTAAGCACCTTTCTCTCATTGAGAAAGAAGCTTTTCAGCATCTGTGGCCTTGGATTCTTTTCATTTGCTTAGTTGCACTAACACAGCTTTTAGTGCTCTCAGAAGCTCAAAAACAGTGTTTCTGAGCATTGAATCTCTAACCTAACATTTTCTGCAAAAAAGCTCTAACTGATGAAAATCAGCTTTTAGTGCTCTCAGAAGCTCAAAAACAGTGTTTCTGAGCATTGAAGCTCTAACCTAACTTTCTCTGCAAAAAAGCTCTAACTGCTGAAAATCAGCTTTTAGTGCTCTCAGAAGCTAAAAAACAGTGTTTCTGAGCATTGAAGCTCTAACCTAACTTTCTCTGCAAAAAAGCTCTAACTGCTGAAAATCAGCTTTTAGTGCTCTCAGAAGCTCAAAAACAGTGTTTCTGAGCATTGAAGCTCTAACCTAACTTTCTCTGCAAAAAAGCTCTAACTGCTGAAAATCAGCTTTTAGTGCTCTCAGAAGCTAAAAAACAGTGTTTCTGAGCATTGAAGCTCTAACCTAACTTTCTCTGCAAAAAAGCTCTAACTGATGAAAATCTGTCTTCCGCTTTGCAAATGACATGAGAATTCATGAGAAAGAAGCAAATTTCTTGTACTTGAGTTTTTCACTTAAAACTGCATTAAGCACCATTCTCTCACTGAGAAAGAAGCTTTTCAGCATCTGTGGCCTTGGATTCTTTTCATTTGCTTAGTTGCACTAACACAGCTTTTAGTGCTCTCAGAAGCTCAAAAACAGTGTTTCTGAGCATTGAAGCTCTAACCTAACATTTTCTGCAAAAAAGCTCTAACTGATGAAAATCAGCTTTTAGTGCTCTCAGAAGCTCAAAAACAGTGTTTCTGAGCATTGAAGCTCTAACCTAACTTTCTCTGCTAAAAAGCTCTAACTGATGAAAATCTGTCTTCTGCTTTGCAAATTACATGAGAATTCATGAGAAAGAAACAAATTTCATGTACCTGAGTTTTTCTCTTAAAACTGCATTAAGCACCTTTCTCTCACTGAGAAAGAAGCTTTTCAGCATCTGTGGCCTTGGATTCTTTTCATTTGCTTAGTTGCACTAACACAGCTTTTAGTGCTCTCAGAAGCTCAAAAACAGTGTTTCTGAGCATTGAAGCTCTAACCTAACATTTTCTGCAAAAAAGCTCTAACTGATGAAAATCAGCTTTTAGTGCTCTCAGAAGCTCAAAAACAGTGTTTCTGAGCATTGAAGCTCTAACCTAACATTTTCTGCAAAAAAGCTCTAACTGATGAAAATCAGCTTTTAGTGCTCTCAGAAGCTCAAAAACAGTGTTTCTGAGCATTGAAGCTCTAACCTAACTTTCTCTGCAAAAAAGCTCTAACTGATGAAAATCTGTCTTCTGCTTTGCAAATTACATGAGAATTCATGAGAAAGAAGCAAATTTCTTGTACTTGAGTTTTTATCTTAAAACTGCATTAAGCACCTTTCTCTTACTGAGAAAGAAGCTTTTCAGCATCTGTGGCCTTGGATTCTTTTCATTTGCTTAGTTGCACTAACACAGCTTTTAGTGCTCTCAGAAGCTCAAAAACAGTGTTTCTGAGCATTGAAGCTCTAACCTAACATTTTCTGCAAAAAAGCTCTAACTGATGAAAATCAGCTTTTAGTGCTCTCAGAAGCTCAAAAACAGTGTTTCTGAGTATTGAAGCTCTAACCTAACTTTCTCTGCTAAAAAGCTCTAACTGATGAAAATCAGCTTTTAGTGCTCTCAGAAGCTCAAAAACAGTGTTTCTGAGCATTGAAGCTCTAACCTAACTTTCTCTGCAAAAAAGCTCTAACTGATGAAAATCAGCTTTTAGTGCTCTCAGAAGCTCAAAAACAGTGTTTCTGAGCATTGAAGCTCTAACCTAACTTTCTCTGCAAAAAAGCTCTAACTGATGAAAATCAGCTTTTAGTGCTCTCAGAAGCTCAAAAACAGTGTTTCTGAGCATTGAAGCTCTAACCTAACTTTCTCTGCTAAAAAGCTCTAACTGATGAAAATCTGTCTTCTGCTTTGCAAATTACATGAGAATTCATGAGAAAGAAACAAATTTCATGTACTTGAGTTTTTCTCTTAAAACTGCATTAAGCACCTGAGAAAAAAGCTTTTCAGCATGTGTGGCCTTGGATTCTTTTCATTTACTTAGTTGCACTAACACAGCTTTTAGTGCTCTCAGAAGCTCAAAAACAGTGTTTCTGAGCATTGAAGCTCTAACCTAACATTTTCTGCAAAAAAGCTCTAACTGATGAAAATCTATCTTCTGCTTTGCAAATGACATGAGAATTCATGAGAAAGAAGCAAATTTCTTGTACTTGAGTTTTTCACTTAAAACTGCATTAAGCACCATTCTCTCACTGAGAAAGAAGCTTTTCAGCATCTGTGGCCTTGGATTCTTTTCATTTGCTTAGTTGCACTAACACAGCTTTTAGTGCTCTCAGAAGCTCAAAAACAGTGTTTCTGAGCATTGAAGCTCTAACCTAACATTTTCTGCAAAAAAGCTCTAACTGATGAAAATCAGCTTTTAGTGCTCTCAGAAGCTCAAAAACAGTGTTTCTGAGCATTGAAGCTCTAACCTAACTTTCTCTGCTAAAAAGCTCTAACTGATGAAAATCTGTCTTCTGCTTTGCAAATTACATGAGAATTCATGAGAAAGAAACAAATTTCATGTACTTGAGTTTTTCTCTTAAAACTGCATTAAGCACCTTTCTCTCACTGAGAAAGAAGCTTTTCAGCATCTGTGGCCTTGGATTCTTTTCATTTGCTTAGTTGCACTAAACACAGCTTTTAGTGCTCTCAGAAGCTCAAAAACAGTGTTTCTGAGCATTGAAGCTCTAACCTAACTTTCTCTGCAAAAAAGCTCTAACTGATGAAAATCAGCTTTTAGTGCTCTCAGAAGCTCAAAAACAGTGTTTCTGAGCATTGAAGCTCTAACCTAACTTTCTCTGCAAAAAAGCTCTAACTGATGAAAATCAGCTTTTAGTGCTCTCAGAAGCTCAAAAACAGTGTTTCTGAGCATTGAAGCTCTAACCTAACTTTCTCTGCAAAAAAGCTCTAACTGATGAAAATCAGCTTTTAGTGCTCTCAGAAGCTCAAAAACAGTGTTTCTGAGCATTGAAGCTCTAACCTAACTTTCTCTGCAAAAAAGCTCTAACTGATGAAAATCTGTCTTCTGCTTTGCAAATGACATGAGAATTCATGAGAAAGAAGCAAATTTCTTGTACTTGAGTTTTTCTCTTAAAACTGCATTAAGCACCTTTCTCTTACTGAGAAAGAAGCTTTTCAGCATCTGTGGCCTTGGATTCTTTTCATTTGCTTAGTTGCACTAACACAGCTTTTAGTGCTCTCAGAAGCTCAAAAACAGTGTTTCTGAGCATTGAATCTCTAACCTAACATTTTCTGCAAAAAAGCTCTAACTGATGAAAAT
Organism: Acrossocheilus fasciatus; assembly: GCA_036784905.1. Lineage (NCBI taxonomy): Eukaryota > Metazoa > Chordata > Actinopteri > Cypriniformes > Cyprinidae > Acrossocheilus > Acrossocheilus fasciatus. The sequence goes on from CM071959.1 coordinate 31,198,805, forward strand.
CAGCTTTTAGTGCTCTCAGAAGCTCAAAAACAGTGTTTCTGAGCATTGAAGCTCTAACCTAACATTTTCTGCAAAAAAGCTCTAACTGATGAAAATCAGCTTTTAGTGCTCTCAGAAGCTCAAAAACAGTGTTTCTGAGCATTGAAGCTCTAACCTAACTTTCTCTGCAAAAAAGCTCTAACTGATGAAAATCAGCTTTTAGTGCTCTCAGAAGCTCAAAAACAGTGTTTCTGAGCATTGAAGCTCTAACCTAACTTTCTCTGCAAAAAAGCTCTAACTGATGAAAATCTGTCTTCTGCTTTGCAAATGACATGAGAATTCATGAGAAAGAAGCAAATTTCTTGTACTTGAGTTTTTCTCTTAAAACTGCATTAAGCACCTTTCTCTCACTGAGAAAGAAGCTTTTCAGCATCTGTGGCCTTGGATTCTTTTCATTTGCTTAGTTGCACTAACACAGCTTTTAGTGCTCTCAGAAGCTCAAAAACAGTGTTTCTGAGCATTGAAGCTCTAACCTAACATTTTCTGCAAAAAAGCTCTAACTGATGAAAATCAGCTTTTAGTGCTCTCAGAAGCTCAAAAACAGTGTTTCTGAGCATTGAAGCTCTAACCTAACATTTTCTGCAAAAAAGCTCTAACTGATGAAAATCAGCTTTTAGTGCTCTCAGAAGCTCAAAAACAGTGTTTCTGAGCATTGAAGCTCTAACCTAACTTTCTCTGCAAAAAAGCTCTAACTGATGAAAATCAGCTTTTAGTGCTCTCAGAAGCTCAAAAACAGTGTTTCTGAGCATTGAAGCTCTAACCTAACTTTCTCTGCAAAAAAGCTCTAACTGCTGAAAATCAGCTTTTAGTGCTCTCAGAAGCTCAAAAACAGTGTTTCTGAGCATTGAAGCTCTAACCTAACTTTCTCTGCAAAAAAGCTCTAACTGATGAAAATCTGTCTTCTGCTTTGCAAATGACATGAGAATTCATGAGAAAGAAGCAAATTTCTTGTACTTGAGTTTTTCTCTTAAAACTGCATTAAGCACCTTTCTCTCACTGAGAAAGAAGCTTTTCAGCATCTGTGGCCTTGGATTCTTTTCATTTGCTTAGTTGCACTAACACAGCTTTTAGTGCTCTCAGAAGCTCAAAAACAGTGTTTCTGAGCATTGAATCTCTAACCTAACATTTTCTGCAAAAAAGCTCTAACTGATGAAAATCAGCTTTTAGTGCTCTCAGAAGCTCAAAAACAGTGTTTCTGAGCATTGAAGCTCTAACCTAACATTTTCTGCAAAAAAGCTCTAACTGATGAAAATCAGCTTTTAGTGCTCTCAGAAGCTCAAAAACAGTGTTTCTGAGCATTGAAGCTCTAACCTAACTTTCTCTGCAAAAAAGCTCTAACTGATGAAAATCAGCTTTTAGTGCTCTCAGAAGCTCAAAAACAGTGTTTCTGAGCATTGAAGCTCTAACCTAACTTTCTCTGCAAAAAAGCTCTAACTGCTGAAAATCAGCTTTTAGTGCTCTCAGAAGCTCAAAAACAGTGTTTCTGAGCATTGAAGCTCTAACCTAACTTTCTCTGCAAAAAAGCTCTAACTGATGAAAATCTGTCTTCTGCTTTGCAAATGACATGAGAATTCATGAGAAAGAAGCAAATTTCTTGTACTTGAGTTTTTCTCTTAAAACTGCATTAAGCACCTTTCTCTCACTGAGAAAGAAGCTTTTCAGCATCTGTGGCCTTGGATTCTTTTCATTTGCTTAGTTGCACTAACACAGCTTTTAGTGCTCTCAGAAGCTCAAAAACAGTGTTTCTGAGCATTGAATCTCTAACCTAACATTTTCTGCAAAAAAGCTCTAACTGATGAAAATCAGCTTTTAGTGCTCTCAGAAGCTCAAAAACAGTGTTTCTGAGCATTGAAGCTCTAACCTAACATTTTCTGCAAAAAAGCTCTAACTGATGAAAATCAGCTTTTAGTGCTCTCAGAAGCTCAAAAACAGTGTTTCTGAGCATTGAAGCTCTAAACTAACATTTTCTGCAAAAAAGCTCTAACTGATGAAAATCAGCTTTTAGTGCTCTCAGAAGCTCAAAAACAGTGTTTCTGAGCATTGAATCTCTAACCTAACATTTTCTGCAAAAAAGCTCTAACTGATGAAAATCAGCTTTTAGTGCTCTCAGAAGCTCAAAAACAGTGTTTCTGAGCATTGAAGCTCTAAACTAACATTTTCTGCAAAAAAGCTCTAACTGATGAAAATCAGCTTTTAGTGCTCTCAGAAGCTCAAAAACAGTGTTTCTGAGCATTGAAACTCTAACCTAACTTTCTCTGCAAAAAAGCTCTAACTGATGAAAATCAGCTTTTAGTGCTCTCAGAAGCTCAAAAACAGTGTTTCTGAGCATTGAAGCTCTAACCTAACATTTTCTGCAAAAAAGCTCTAACTGATGAAAATCAGCTTTTAGTGCTCTCAGAAGCTCAAAAACAGTGTTTCTGAGCATTGAAACTCTAACCTAACTTTCTCTGCAAAAAAGCTCTAACTGATGAAAATCAGCTTTTAGTGCTCTCAGAAGCTCAAAAACAGTGTTTCTGAGCATTGAATCTCTAACCTAACATTTTCTGCAAAAAAGCTCTAACTGATGAAAATCAGCTTTTAGTGCTCTCAGAAGCTCAAAAACAGTGTTTCTGAGCATTGAAGCTCTAACCTAACTTTCTCTGCAAAAAAGCTCTAACTGATGAAAATCAGCTTTTAGTGCTCTCAGAAGCTCAAAAACAGTGTTTCTGAGCATTGAAGCTCTAACCTAACATTTTCTGCAAAAAAGCTCTAACTGATGAAAATCAGCTTTTAGTGCTCTCAGAAGCTCAAAAACAGTGTTTCTGAGCATTGAAACTCTAACCTAACTTTCTCTGCAAAAAAGCTCTAACTGATGAAAATCTGTCTTCTGCTTTGCAAATGACATGAGAATTCATGAGAAAGAAGCAAATTTCTTGTACTTGAGTTTTTCTCTTAAAACTGCATTAAGCACCTTTCTCTCACTGAGAAAGAAGCTTTTCAGCATCTGTGGCCTTGGATTCTTTTCATTTGCTTAGTTGCACTAACACAGCTTTTAGTGCTCTCAGAAGCTCAAAAACAGTGTTTCTGAGCATTGAAGCTCTAACCTAACTTTCTCTGCAAAAAAGCTCTAACTGATGAAAATAAGCTTTTAGTGCTCTCAGAAGCTCAAAAACAGTGTTTCTGAGCATTGAAGCTCTAACCTAACTTTCTCTGCAAAAAAGCTCTAACTGATGAAAATCTGTCTTCTGCTTTGCAAATTACATGAGAATTCATGAGAAAGAAGCAAATTTCTTGTACTTGAGTTTTTCTCTTAATATTGCATTGAGCACCTTTCTCTCACTGACAAAGAAGCTTTTAAGCATCTGTGGCCTTGGATTCTTTTCATTTGCTTAGTTGCACTAACACAGCTTTTAGTGCTCTCAGAAGCTCAAAAACAGTGTTTCTGAGCATTGAATCTCTAACCTAACATTTTCTGCAAAAAAGCTCTAACTGATGAAAATCAGCTTTTAGTGCTCTCAGAAGCTCAAAAACAGTGTTTCTGAGCATTGAAGCTCTAACCTAACTTTCTCTGCAAAAAAGCTCTAACTGATGAAAATCTGTCTTCTGCTTTGCAAATGACATGAGAATTCATGAGAAAGAAGCAAATTTCTTGTACTTGAGTTTTTCTCTTAAAACTGCATTAAGCACCTTTCTCTCACTGAGAAAGAAGCTTTTCAGCATCTGTGGCCTTGGATTCTTTTCATTTGCTTAGTTGCACTAACACAGCTTTTAGTGCTCTCAGAAGCTCAAAAACAGTGTTTCTGAGCATTGAATCTCTAACCTAACATTTTCTGCAAAAAAGCTCTAACTGATGAAAATCAGCTTTTAGTGCTCTCAGAAGCTCAAAAACAGTGTTTCTGAGCATTGAAGCTCTAACCTAACATTTTCTGCAAAAAAGCTCTAACTGATGAAAATCAGCTTTTAGTGCTCTCAGAAGCTCAAAAACAGTGTTTCTGAGCATTGAAGCTCTAACCTAACTTTCTCTGCAAAAAAGCTCTAACTGATGAAAATCAGCTTTTAGTGCTCTCAGAAGCTCAAAAACAGTGTTTCTGAGCATTGAAGCTCTAAACTAACATTTTCTGCAAAAAAGCTCTAACTGATGAAAATCAGCTTTTAGTGCTCTCAGAAGCTCAAAAACAGTGTTTCTGAGCATTGAAGCTCTAACCTAACATTTTCTGCAAAAAAGCTCTAACTGATGAAAATCAGCTTTTAGTGCTCTCAGAAGCTCAAAAACAGTGTTTCTGAGCATTGAATCTCTAACCTAACATTTTCTGCAAAAAAGCTCTAACTGATGAAAATCAGCTTTTAGTGCTCTCAGAAGCTCAAAAACAGTGTTTCTGAGCATTGAAGCTCTAACCTAACTTTCTCTGCAAAAAAGCTCTAACTGATGAAAATCAGCTTTTAGTGCTCTCAGAAGCTCAAAAACAGTGTTTCTGAGCATTGAAGCTCTAACCTAACTTTCTCTGCAAAAAAGCTCTAACTGCTGAAAATCAGCTTTTAGTGCTCTCAGAAGCTCAAAAACAGTGTTTCTGAGCATTGAAGCTCTAATCTAACTTTCTCTGCCAAAAAGCTCTAACTGATGAAAATCTGTCTTCTGCTTTGCAAATGACATGAGAATTCATGAGAAAGAAGCAAATTTCTTGTACTTGAGTTTTTATCTTAAAACTGCATTAAGCACCTTTCTCTCACTGAGAAAGAAGCTTTTCAGCATCTGTGGCCTTGGATTCTTTTCATTTGCTTAGTTGCACTAACACAGCTTTTAGTGCTCTCAGAAGCTCAAAAACAGTGTTTATGAGCATTGAATCTCTAACCTAACATTTTCTGCAAAAAAGCTCTAACTGATGAAAATCAGCTTTTAGTGCTCTCAGAAGCTCAAAAACAGTGTTTCTGAGCATTGAAGCTCTAACCTAACATTTTCTGCAAAAAAGCTCTAACTGATGAAAATCAGCTTTTAGTGCTCTCAGAAGCTCAAAAACAGTGTTTCTGAGCATTGAAGCTCTAACCTAACTTTCTCTGCAAAAAAGCTCTAACTGATGAAAATCAGCTTTTAGTGCTCTCAGAAGCTCAAAAACAGTGTTTCTGAGCATTGAATCTCTAACCTAACATTTTCTGCAAAAAAGCTCTAACTGATGAAAATCAGCTTTTAGTGCTCTCAGAAGCTCAAAAACAGTGTTTCTGAGCATTGAAGCTCTAACCTAACATTTTCTGCAAAAAAGCTCTAACTGATGAAAATCAGCTTTTAGTGCTCTCAGAAGCTCAAAAACAGTGTTTCTGAGCATTGAAGCTCTAACCTAACATTTTCTGCAAAAAAGCTCTAACTGATGAAAATCAGCTTTTAGTGCTCTCAGAAGCTCAAAAACAGTGTTTCTGAGCATTGAAGCTCTAACCTAACTTTCTCTGCAAAAAAGCTCTAACTGATGAAAATCAGCTTTTAGTGCTCTCAGAAGCTCAAAAACAGTGTTTCTGAGCATTGAAGCTCTAACCTAACATTTTCTGCAAAAAAGCTCTAACTGATGAAAATCAGCTTTTAGTGCTCTCAGAAGCTCAAAAACAGTGTTTCTGAGCATTGAAGCTCTAACCTAACTTTCTCTGCAAAAAAGCTCTAACTGATGAAAATCTGTCTTCTGCTTTGCAAATTACATGAGAATTCATGAGAAAGAAGCAAATTTCTTGTACTTGAGTTTTTCTCTTAATATTGCATTGAGCACCTTTCTCTCACTGACAAAGAAGCTTTTAAGCATCTGTGGCCTTGGATTCTTTTCATTTGCTTAGTTGCACTAACACAGCTTTTAGTGCTCTCAGAAGCTCAAAAACAGTGTTTCTGAGCATTGAATCTCTAACCTAACATTTTCTGCAAAAAAGCTCTAACTGATGAAAATCAGCTTTTAGTGCTCTCAGAAGCTCAAAAACAGTGTTTCTGAGCATTGAAGCTCTAACCTAACTTTCTCTGCAAAAAAGCTCTAACTGATGAAAATCTGTCTTCTGCTTTGCAAATGACATGAGAATTCATGAGAAAGAAGCAAATTTCTTGTACTTGAGTTTTTCTCTTAAAACTGCATTAAGCACCTTTCTCTCACTGAGAAAGAAGCTTTTCAGCATCTGTGGCCTTGGATTCTTTTCATTTGCTTAGTTGCACTAACACAGCTTTTAGTGCTCTCAGAAGCTCAAAAACAGTGTTTCTGAGCATTGAATCTCTAACCTAACATTTTCTGCAAAAAAGCTCTAACTGATGAAAATCAGCTTTTAGTGCTCTCAGAAGCTCAAAAACAGTGTTTCTGAGCATTGAAGCTCTAACCTAACATTTTCTGCAAAAAAGCTCTAACTGATGAAAATCAGCTTTTAGTGCTCTCAGAAGCTCAAAAACAGTGTTTCTGAGCATTGAAGCTCTAACCTAACTTTCTCTGCAAAAAAGCTCTAACTGATGAAAATCAGCTTTTAGTGCTCTCAGAAGCTCAAAAACAGTGTTTCTGAGCATTGAAGCTCTAAACTAACATTTTCTGCAAAAAAGCTCTAACTGATGAAAATCAGCTTTTAGTGCTCTCAGAAGCTCAAAAACAGTGTTTCTGAGCATTGAAGCTCTAACCTAACATTTTCTGCAAAAAAGCTCTAACTGATGAAAATCAGCTTTTAGTGCTCTCAGAAGCTCAAAAACAGTGTTTCTGAGCATTGAATCTCTAACCTAACATTTTCTGCAAAAAAGCTCTAACTGATGAAAATCAGCTTTTAGTGCTCTCAGAAGCTCAAAAACAGTGTTTCTGAGCATTGAAGCTCTAACCTAACTTTCTCTGCAAAAAAGCTCTAACTGATGAAAATCAGCTTTTAGTGCTCTCAGAAGCTCAAAAACAGTGTTTCTGAGCATTGAAGCTCTAACCTAACTTTCTCTGCAAAAAAGCTCTAACTGCTGAAAATCAGCTTTTAGTGCTCTCAGAAGCTCAAAAACAGTGTTTCTGAGCATTGAAGCTCTAATCTAACTTTCTCTGCCAAAAAGCTCTAACTGATGAAAATCTGTCTTCTGCTTTGCAAATGACATGAGAATTCATGAGAAAGAAGCAAATTTCTTGTACTTGAGTTTTTATCTTAAAACTGCATTAAGCACCTTTCTCTCACTGAGAAAGAAGCTTTTCAGCATCTGTGGCCTTGGATTCTTTTCATTTGCTTAGTTGCACTAACACAGCTTTTAGTGCTCTCAGAAGCTCAAAAACAGTGTTTATGAGCATTGAATCTCTAACCTAACATTTTCTGCAAAAAAGCTCTAACTGATGAAAATCAGCTTTTAGTGCTCTCAGAAGCTCAAAAACAGTGTTTCTGAGCATTGAAGCTCTAACCTAACATTTTCTGCAAAAAAGCTCTAACTGATGAAAATCAGCTTTTAGTGCTCTCAGAAGCTCAAAAACAGTGTTTCTGAGCATTGAAGCTCTAACCTAACTTTCTCTGCAAAAAAGCTCTAACTGATGAAAATCAGCTTTTAGTGCTCTCAGAAGCTCAAAAACAGTGTTTCTGAGCATTGAATCTCTAACCTAACATTTTCTGCAAAAAAGCTCTAACTGATGAAAATCAGCTTTTAGTGCTCTCAGAAGCTCAAAAAAAGTGTTTCTGAGCATTGAAGCTCTAACCTAACATTTTCTGCAAAAAAGCTCTAACTGATGAAAATCAGCTTTTAGTGCTCTCAGAAGCTCAAAAACAGTGTTTCTGAGCATTGAAACTCTAACCTAACATTTTCTGCAAAAAAAGCTCTAACTGATGAAAATCAGCTTTTAGTGCTCTCAGAAGCTCAAAAACAGTGTTTCTGAGCATTGAAACTCTAACCTAACTTTCTCTGCAAAAAAGCTCTAACTGATGAAAATCAGCTTTTAGTGCTCTCAGAAGCTCAAAAACAGTGTTTCTGAGCATTGAAGCTCTAACCTAACTTTCTCTGCAAAAAAGCTCTAACTGATGAAAATCAGCTTTTAGTGCTCTCAGAAGCTCAAAAACAGTGTTTCTGAGCATTGAAACTCTAACCTAACATTTTCTGCAAAAAAGCTCTAACTGATGAAAATCAGCTTTTAGTGCTCTCAGAAGCTCAAAAACAGTGTTTCTGAGCATTGAAACTCTAACCTAACTTTCTCTGCAAAAAAGCTCTAACTGATGAAAATCAGCTTTTAGTGCTCTCAGAAGCTCAAAAACAGTGTTTCTGAGCATTGAAGCTCTAACCTAACTTTCTCTGCAAAAAAGCTCTAACTGATGAAAATCAGCTTTTAGTGCTCTCAGAAGCTCAAAAACAGTGTTTCTGAGCATTGAATCTCTAACCTAACATTTTCTGCAAAAAAGCTCTAACTGATGAAAATCAGCTTTTAGTGCTCTCAGAAGCTCAAAAACAGTGTTTCTGAGCATTGAATCTCTAACCTAACATTTTCTGCAAAAAAGCTCTAACTGATGAAAATCAGCTTTTAGTGCTCTCAGAAGCTCAAAAACAGTGTTTCTGAGCATTGAAGCTCTAACCTAACATTTTCTGCAAAAAAGCTCTAACTGATGAAAATCAGCTTTTAGTGCTCTCAGAAGCTCAAAAACAGTGTTTCTGAGCATTGAAACTCTAACCTAACTTTCTCTGCAAAAAAGCTCTAACTGATGAAAATCAGCTTTTAGTGCTCTCAGAAGCTCAAAAACAGTGTTTCTGAGCATTGAAGCTCTAACCTAACATTTTCTGCAAAAAAGCTCTAACTGATGAAAATCAGCTTTTAGTGCTCTCAGAAGCTCAAAAACAGTGTTTCTGAGCATTGAAGCTCTAAACTAACATTTTCTGCAAAAAAGCTCTAACTGATGAAAATCAGCTTTTAGTGCTCTCAGAAGCTCAAAAACAGTGTTTCTGAGCATTGAAGCTCTAACCTAACATTTTCTGCAAAAAAGCTCTAACTGATGAAAATCAGCTTTTAGTGCTCTCAGAAGCTCAAAAACAGTGTTTCTGAGCATTGAAGCTCTAACCTAACTTTCTCTGCTAAAAAGCTCTAACTGATGAAAATCTGTCTTCTGCTTTGCAAATTACATGAGAATTCATGAGAAAGAAACAAATTTCATGTACTTGAGTTTTTCTCTTAAAACTGCATTAAGCACCTTTCTCTCACTGAGAAAGAAGCTTTTCAGCATCTGTGGCCTTGGTTGCACTAACACAGCTTTTAGTGCTCTCAGAAGCTCAAAAACAGTGTTTCTGAGCATTGAAGCTCTAACCTAACATTTTCTGCAAAAAAGCTCTAACTGATGAAAATCAGCTTTTAGTGCTCTCAGAAGCTCAAAAACAGTGTTTCTGAGCATTGAATCTCTAACCTAACATTTTCTGCAAAAAAGCTCTAACTGATGAAAATCAGCTTTTAGTGCTCTCAGAAGCTCAAAAACAGTGTTTCTGAGCATTGAAGCTCTAACCTAACTTTCTCTGCAAAAAAGCTCTAACTGCTGAAAATCTGCTTTTAGTGCTCTCAGAAGCTCAAAAACAGTGTTTCTGAGCATTGAAGCTCTAACCTAACTTTCTCTGCAAAAAAGCTCTAACTGCTTAAAATCAGCTTTTAGTGCTCTCAGAAGCTCAAAAACAGTGTTTCTGAGCATTGAAGCTCTAACCTAACATTTTCTGCAAAAAAGCTCTAACTGATGAAAATCAGCTTTTAGTGCTCTCAGAAGCTCAAAAACAGTGTTTCTGAGCATTGAAGCTCTAACCTAACATTTTCTGCAAAAAAGCTCTAACTGATGAAAATCAGCTTTTAGTGCTCTCAGAAGCTCAAAAACAGTGTTTCTGAGCATTGAAGCTCTAACCTAACATTTTCTGCAAAAAAGCTCTAACTGATGAAAATCAGCTTTTAGTGCTCTCAGAAGCTCAAAAACAGTGTTTCTGAGCATTGAATCTCTAACCTAACATTTTCTGCAAAAAAGCTCTAACTGATGAAAATCAGCTTTTAGTGCTCGCAGAAGCTCAAAAACAGTGTTTCTGAGCATTGAAGCTCTAACCTAACTTTCTCTGCAAAAAAGCTCTAACTGATGAAAATCAGCTTTTAGTGCTCTCAGAAGCTCAAAAACAGTGTTTCTGAGCATTGAAGCTCTAACCTAACATTTTCTGCAAAAAAGCTCTAACTGATGAAAATCAGCTTTTAGTGCTCTCAGAAGCTCAAAAACAGAGTTTCTGAGCATTGAATCTCTAACCTAACATTTTCTGCAAAAAAGCTCTAACTGATGAAAATCAGCTTTTAGTGCTCTCAGAAGCTCAAAAACAGTGTTTCTGAGCATTGAAGCTCTAACCTAACTTTCTCTGCAAAAAAGCTCTAACTGCTGAAAATCAGCTTTTAGTGCTCTCAGAAGCTCAAAAACAGTGTTTCTGAGCATTGAAGCTCTAACCTAACATTTTCTGCAAAAAAGCTCTAACTGATGAAAATCAGCTTTTAGTGCTCTCAGAAGCTAAAAAACAGTGTTTCTGAGCATTGAAGCTCTAACCTAACTTTCTCTGCAAAAAAGCTCTAACTGATGAAAATCTGTCTTCTGCTTTGCAAATGACATGAGAATTCATGAGAAAGAAGCAAATTTCTTGTACTTGAGTTTTTCACTTAAAACTGCATTAAGCACCATTCTCTCACTGAGAAAGAAGCTTTTCAGCATCTGTGGCCTTGGATTCTTTTCATTTGCTTAGTTGCACTAACACAGCTTTTAGTGCTCTCAGAAGCTCAAAAACAGTGTTTCTGAGCATTGAAGCTCTAACCTAACTTTCTCTGCAAAAAAGCTCTAACTGATGAAAATCAGCTTTTAGTGCTCTCAGAAGCTCAAAAACAGTGTTTCTGAGCATTGAAGCTCTAACCTAACATTTTCTGCAAAAAAGCTCTAACTGATGAAAATCAGCTTTTAGTGCTCTCAGAAGCTCAAAAACAGTGTTTCTGAGCATTGAAGCTCTAACCTAACTTTCTCTGCAAAAAAGCTCTAACTGATGAAAATCAGCTTTTAGTGCTCTCAGAAGCTCAAAAACAGTGTTTCTGAGCATTGAAGCTCTAAACTAACATTTTCTGCAAAAAAGCTCTAACTGATGAAAATCAGCTTTTAGTGCTCTCAGAAGCTCAAAAACAGTGTTTCTGAGCATTGAAGCTCTAACCTAACATTTTCTGCAAAAAAGCTCTAACTGATGAAAATCAGCTTTTAGTGCTCTCAGAAGCTCAAAAACAGTGTTTCTGAGCATTGAATCTCTAACCTAACATTTTCTGCAAAAAAGCTCTAACTGATGAAAATCAGCTTTTAGTGCTCTCAGAAGCTCAAAAACAGTGTTTCTGAGCATTGAAGCTCTAACCTAACTTTCTCTGCAAAAAAGCTCTAACTGATGAAAATCAGCTTTTAGTGCTCTCAGAAGCTCAAAAACAGTGTTTCTGAGCATTGAAGCTCTAACCTAACTTTCTCTGCAAAAAAGCTCTAACTGCTGAAAATCAGCTTTTAGTGCTCTCAGAAGCTCAAAAACAGTGTTTCTGAGCATTGAAGCTCTAATCTAACTTTCTCTGCCAAAAAGCTCTAACTGATGAAAATCTGTCTTCTGCTTTGCAAATGACATGAGAATTCATGAGAAAGAAGCAAATTTCTTGTACTTGAGTTTTTATCTTAAAACTGCATTAAGCACCTTTCTCTCACTGAGAAAGAAGCTTTTCAGCATCTGTGGCCTTGGATTCTTTTCATTTGCTTAGTTGCACTAACACAGCTTTTAGTGCTCTCAGAAGCTCAAAAACAGTGTTTATGAGCATTGAATCTCTAACCTAACATTTTCTGCAAAAAAGCTCTAACTGATGAAAATCAGCTTTTAGTGCTCTCAGAAGCTCAAAAACAGTGTTTCTGAGCATTGAAGCTCTAACCTAACATTTTCTGCAAAAAAGCTCTAACTGATGAAAATCAGCTTTTAGTGCTCTCAGAAGCTCAAAAACAGTGTTTCTGAGCATTGAAGCTCTAACCTAACTTTCTCTGCAAAAAAGCTCTAACTGATGAAAATCAGCTTTTAGTGCTCTCAGAAGCTCAAAAACAGTGTTTCTGAGCATTGAATCTCTAACCTAACATTTTCTGCAAAAAAGCTCTAACTGATGAAAATCAGCTTTTAGTGCTCTCAGAAGCTCAAAAACAGTGTTTCTGAGCATTGAAGCTCTAACCTAACATTTTCTGCAAAAAAGCTCTAACTGATGAAAATCAGCTTTTAGTGCTCTCAGAAGCTCAAAAACAGTGTTTCTGAGCATTGAAACTCTAACCTAACATTTTCTGCAAAAAAAGCTCTAACTGATGAAAATCAGCTTTTAGTGCTCTCAGAAGCTCAAAAACAGTGTTTCTGAGCATTGAAACTCTAACCTAACTTTCTCTGCAAAAAAGCTCTAACTGATGAAAATCAGCTTTTAGTGCTCTCAGAAGCTCAAAAACAGTGTTTCTGAGCATTGAAGCTCTAACCTAACTTTCTCTGCAAAAAAGCTCTAACTGATGAAAATCAGCTTTTAGTGCTCTCAGAAGCTCAAAAACAGTGTTTCTGAGCATTGAAACTCTAACCTAACATTTTCTGCAAAAAAGCTCTAACTGATGAAAATCAGCTTTTAGTGCTCTCAGAAGCTCAAAAACAGTGTTTCTGAGCATTGAAACTCTAACCTAACTTTCTCTGCAAAAAAGCTCTAACTGATGAAAATCAGCTTTTAGTGCTCTCAGAAGCTCAAAAACAGTGTTTCTGAGCATTGAAGCTCTAACCTAACTTTCTCTGCAAAAAAGCTCTAACTGATGAAAATCAGCTTTTAGTGCTCTCAGAAGCTCAAAAACAGTGTTTCTGAGCATTGAATCTCTAACCTAACATTTTCTGCAAAAAAGCTCTAACTGATGAAAATCAGCTTTTAGTGCTCTCAGAAGCTCAAAAACAGTGTTTCTGAGCATTGAATCTCTAACCTAACATTTTCTGCAAAAAAGCTCTAACTGATGAAAATCAGCTTTTAGTGCTCTCAGAAGCTCAAAAACAGTGTTTCTGAGCATTGAATCTCTAACCTAACATTTTCTGCAAAAAAGCTCTAACTGATGAAAATCAGCTTTTAGTGCTCTCAGAAGCTCAAAAACAGTGTTTCTGAGCATTGAAGCTCTAACCTAACATTTTCTGCAAAAAAGCTCTAACTGATGAAAATCAGCTTTTAGTGCTCTCAGAAGCTCAAAAACAGTGTTTCTGAGCATTGAAACTCTAACCTAACTTTCTCTGCAAAAAAGCTCTAACTGATGAAAATCAGCTTTTAGTGCTCTCAGAAGCTCAAAAACAGTGTTTCTGAGCATTGAAGCTCTAACCTAACATTTTCTGCAAAAAAGCTCTAACTGATGAAAATCAGCTTTTAGTGCTCTCAGAAGCTCAAAAACAGTGTTTCTGAGCATTGAAGCTCTAACCTAACATTTTCTGCAAAAAAGCTCTAACTGATGAAAATCAGCTTTTAGTGCTCTCAGAAGCTCAAAAACAGTGTTTCTGAGCATTGAATCTCTAACCTAACATTTTCTGCAAAAAAGCTCTAACTGATGAAAATCAGCTTTTAGTGCTCTCAGAAGCTCAAAAACAGTGTTTCTGAGCATTGAAGCTCTAACCTAACTTTCTCTGCTAAAAAGCTCTAACTGATGAAAATCTGTCTTCTGCTTTGCAAATTACATGAGAATTCATGAGAAAGAAACAAATTTCATGTACTTGAGTTTTTCTCTTAAAACTGCATTAAGCACCTTTCTCTCACTGAGAAAGAAGCTTTTCAGCATCTGTGGCCTTGGTTGCACTAACACAGCTTTTAGTGCTCTCAGAAGCTCAAAAACAGTGTTTCTGAGCATTGAAGCTCTAACCTAACATTTTCTGCAAAAAAGCTCTAACTGATGAAAATCAGCTTTTAGTGCTCTCAGAAGCTCAAAAACAGTGTTTCTGAGCATTGAATCTCTAACCTAACATTTTCTGCAAAAAAGCTCTAACTGATGAAAATCAGCTTTTAGTGCTCTCAGAAGCTCAAAAACAGTGTTTCTGAGCATTGAAGCTCTAACCTAACTTTCTCTGCAAAAAAGCTCTAACTGCTGAAAATCTGCTTTTAGTGCTCTCAGAAGCTCAAAAACAGTGTTTCTGAGCATTGAAGCTCTAACCTAACTTTCTCTGCAAAAAAGCTCTAACTGCTTAAAATCAGCTTTTAGTGCTCTCAGAAGCTCAAAAACAGTGTTTCTGAGCATTGAAGCTCTAACCTAACATTTTCTGCAAAAAAGCTCTAACTGATGAAAATCAGCTTTTAGTGCTCTCAGAAGCTCAAAAACAGTGTTTCTGAGCATTGAAGCTCTAACCTAACATTTTCTGCAAAAAAGCTCTAACTGATGAAAATCAGCTTTTAGTGCTCTCAGAAGCTCAAAAACAGTGTTTCTGAGCATTGAAGCTCTAACCTAACATTTTCTGCAAAAAAGCTCTAACTGATGAAAATCAGCTTTTAGTGCTCTCAGAAGCTCAAAAACAGTGTTTCTGAGCATTGAATCTCTAACCTAACATTTTCTGCAAAAAAGCTCTAACTGATGAAAATCAGCTTTTAGTGCTCGCAGAAGCTCAAAAACAGTGTTTCTGAGCATTGAAGCTCTAACCTAACTTTCTCTGCAAAAAAGCTCTAACTGATGAAAATCAGCTTTTAGTGCTCTCAGAAGCTCAAAAACAGTGTTTCTGAGCATTGAAGCTCTAACCTAACATTTTCTGCAAAAAAGCTCTAACTGATGAAAATCAGCTTTTAGTGCTCTCAGAAGCTCAAAAACAGAGTTTCTGAGCATTGAATCTCTAACCTAACATTTTCTGCAAAAAAGCTCTAACTGATGAAAATCAGCTTTTAGTGCTCTCAGAAGCTCAAAAACAGTGTTTCTGAGCATTGAAGCTCTAACCTAACTTTCTCTGCAAAAAAGCTCTAACTGCTGAAAATCAGCTTTTAGTGCTCTCAGAAGCTCAAAAACAGTGTTTCTGAGCATTGAAGCTCTAACCTAACATTTTCTGCAAAAAAGCTCTAACTGATGAAAATCAGCTTTTAGTGCTCTCAGAAGCTAAAAAACAGTGTTTCTGAGCATTGAAGCTCTAACCTAACTTTCTCTGCAAAAAAGCTCTAACTGATGAAAATCTGTCTTCTGCTTTGCAAATGACATGAGAATTCATGAGAAAGAAGCAAATTTCTTGTACTTGAGTTTTTCACTTAAAACTGCATTAAGCACCATTCTCTCACTGAGAAAGAAGCTTTTCAGCATCTGTGGCCTTGGATTCTTTTCATTTGCTTAGTTGCACTAACACAGCTTTTAGTGCTCTCAGAAGCTCAAAAACAGTGTTTCTGAGCATTGAAGCTCTAACCTAACTTTCTCTGCAAAAAAGCTCTAACTGATGAAAATCAGCTTTTAGTGCTCTCAGAAGCTCAAAAACAGTGTTTCTGAGCATTGAAGCTCTAACCTAACATTTTCTGCAAAAAAGCTCTAACTGATGAAAATCAGCTTTTAGTGCTCTCAGAAGCTCAAAAACAGTGTTTCTGAGCATTGAATCTCTAACCTAACATTTTCTGCAAAAAAGCTCTAACTGATGAAAATCAGCTTTTAGTGCTCTCAGAAGCTCAAAAACAGTGTTTCTGAGCATTGAAGCTCTAACCTAACTTTCTCTGCAAAAAAGCTCTAACTGATGAAAATCAGCTTTTAGTGCTCTCAGAAGCTCAAAAACAGTGTTTCTGAGCATTGAAGCTCTAACCTAACTTTCTCTGCTAAAAAGCTCTACCTGATGAAAATCTGTCTTCTGCTTTGCAAATTACATGAGAATTCATGAGAAAGAAACAAATTTCATGTACTTGAGTTTTTCTCTTAAAACTGCATTAAGCACCTTTCTCTCACTGAGAAAGAAGCTTTTCAGCATCTGTGGCCTTGGATTCTTTTCATTTGCTTAGTTGCACTAACACAGCTTTTAGTGCTCTCAGAAGCTCAAAAACAGTGTTTCTGAGCATTGAAGCTCTAACCTAACATTTTCTGCAAAAAAGCTCTAACTGATGAAAATCAGCTTTTAGTGCTCTCAGAAGCTCAAAAACAGTGTTTCTGAGCATTGAAGCTCTAACCTAACATTTTCTGCAAAAAAGCTCTAACTGATGAAAATCAGCTTTTAGTGCTCTCAGAAGCTAAAAAACAGTGTTTCTGAGCATTGAAGCTCTAACCTAACTTTCTCTGCAAAAAAGCTCTAACTGCTGAAAATCAGCTTTTAGTGCTCTCAGAAGCTAAAAAACAGTGTTTCTGAGCATTGAAGCTCTAACCTAACTTTCTCTGCAAAAAAGCTCTAACTGCTGAAAATCAGCTTTTAGTGCTCTCAGAAGCTCAAAAACAGTGTTTCTGAGCATTGAAGCTCTAACCTAACTTTCTCTGCTAAAAAGCTCTAACTGATGAAAATCTGTCTTCTGCTTTGCAAATTACATGAGAATTCATGAGAAAGAAACAAATTTCATGTACTTGAGTTTTTCTCTTAAAACTGCATTAAGCACCTTTCTCTCACTGAGAAAGAAGCTTTTCAGCATCTGTGGCCTTGGTTGCACTAACACAGCTTTTAGTGCTCTCAGAAGCTCAAAAACAGTGTTTCTGAGCATTGAAGCTCTAACCTAACATTTTCTGCAAAAAAGCTCTAACTGATGAAAATCAGCTTTTAGTGCTCTCAGAAGCTCAAAAACAGTGTTTCTGAGCATTGAAGCTCTAACCTAACTTTCTCTGCAAAAAAGCTCTAACTGATGAAAATCTGTCTTCTGCTTTGCAAATGACATGAGAATTCATGAGAAAGAAGCAAATTTCTTGTACTTGAGTTTTTCACTTAAAACTGCATTAAGCACCATTCTCTCACTGAGAAAGAAGCTTTTCAGCATCTGTGGCCTTGGATTCTTTTCATTTGCTTAGTTGCACTAACACAGCTTTTAGTGCTCTCAGAAGCTCAAAAACAGTGTTTCTGAGCATTGAAGCTCTAACCTAACTTTCTCTGCAAAAAAGCTCTAACTGATGAAAATCAGCTTTTAGTGCTCTCAGAAGCTCAAAAACAGTGTTTCTGAGCATTGAATCTCTAACCTAACATTTTCTGCAAAAAAGCTCTAACTGATGAAAATCAGCTTTTAGTGCTCTCAGAAGCTCAAAAACAGTGTTTCTGAGCATTGAAGCTCTAACCTAACTTTCTCTGCAAAAAAGCTCTAACTGATGAAAATCTGTCTTCTGCTTTGCAAATGACATGAGAATTCATGAGAAAGAAGCAAATTTCTTGTACTTGAGTTTTTCACTTAAAACTGCATTAAGCACCATTCTCTCACTGAGAAAGAAGCTTTTCAGCATCTGTGGCCTTGGATTCTTTTCATTTGCTTAGTTGCACTAACACAGCTTTTAGTGCTCTCAGAAGCTCAAAAACAGTGTTTCTGAGCATTGAAGCTCTAACCTAACATTTTCTGCAAAAAAGCTCTAACTGATGAAAATCAGCTTTTAGTGCTCTCAGAAGCTCAAAAACAGTGTTTCTGAGCATTGAAGCTCTAACGTAACATTTTCTGCAAAAAAGCTCTAACTGATGAAAATCAGCTTTTAGTGCTCTCAGAAGCTCAAAAACAGTGTTTCTGAGCATTGAAGCTCTAACCTAACTTTCTCTGCAAAAAAGCTCTAACTGCTGAAAATCAGCTTTTAGTGCTCTCAGAAGCTAAAAAACAGTGTTTCTGAGCATTGAAGCTCTAACCTAACTTTCTCTGCAAAAAAGCTCTAACTGATGAAAATCTGTCTTCTGCTTTGCAAATGACATGAGAATTCATGAGAAAGAAGCAAATTTCTTGTACTTGAGTTTTTCACTTAAAACTGCATTAAGCACCTTTCTCTCACTGAGAAAGAAGCTTTTCAGCATCTGTGGCCTTGGATTCTTTTCATTTGCTTAGTTGCACTAACACAGCTTTTAGTGCTCTCAGAAGCTCAAAAACAGTGTTTCTGAGCATTGAAGCTCTAACCTAACTTTCTCTGCAAAAAAGCTCTAACTGATGAAAATCAGCTTTTAGTGCTCTCAGAAGCTCAAAAACAGTGTTTCTGAGCATTGAATCTCTAACCTAACATTTTCTGCAAAAAAGCTCTAACTGATGAAAATCAGCTTTTAGTGCTCTCAGAAGCTCAAAAACAGTGTTTCTGAGCATTGAAGCTCTAACCTAACTTTCTCTGCAAAAAAGCTCTAACTGATGAAAATCAGCTTTTAGTGCTCTCAGAAGCTCAAAAACAGTGTTTCTGAGCATTGAAGCTCTAACCTAACTTTCTCTGCAAAAAAGCTCTAACTGCTGAAAATCAGCTTTTAGTGCTCTCAGAAGCTAAAAAACAGTGTTTCTGAGCATTGAAGCTCTAACCTAACTTTCTCTGCAAAAAAGCTCTAACTGATGAAAATCAGCTTTTAGTGCTCTCAGAAGCTCAAAAACAGTGTTTCTGAGCATTGAAGCTCTAACCTAACTTTCTCTGCTAAAAAGCTCTACCTGATGAAAATCTGTCTTCTGCTTTGCAAATTACATGAGAATTCATGAGAAAGAAACAAATTTCATGTACTTGAGTTTTTCTCTTAAAACTGCATTAAGCACCTTTCTCTCACTGAGAAAGAAGCTTTTCAGCATCTGTGGCCTTGGATTCTTTTCATTTGCTTAGTTGCACTAACACAGCTTTTAGTGCTCTCAGAAGCTCAAAAACAGTGTTTCTGAGCATTGAATCTCTAACCTAACATTTTCTGCAAAAAAGCTCTAACTGATGAAAATCAGCTTTTAGTGCTCTCAGAAGCTCAAAAACAGTGTTTCTGAGCATTGAAGCTCTAACCTAACATTTTCTGCAAAAAAGCTCTAACTGATGAAAATCAGCTTTTAGTGCTCTCAGAAGCTCAAAAACAGTGTTTCTGAGCATTGAAACTCTAACCTAACTTTCTCTGCAAAAAAGCTCTAACTGATGAAAATCAGCTTTTAGTGCTCTCAGAAGCTCAAAAACAGTGTTTCTGAGCATTGAAGCTCTAACCTAACATTTTCTGCAAAAAAGCTCTAACTGATGAAAATCAGCTTTTAGTGCTCTCAGAAGCTCAAAAACAGTGTTTCTGAGCATTGAAGCTCTAACCTAACATTTTCTGCAAAAAAGCTCTAACTGATGAAAATCAGCTTTTAGTGCTCTCAGAAGCTCAAAAACAGTGTTTCTGAGCATTGAATCTCTAACCTAACATTTTCTGCAAAAAAGCTCTAACTGATGAAAATCAGCTTTTAGTGCTCTCAGAAGCTCAAAAACAGTGTTTCTGAGCATTGAAGCTCTAACCTAACTTTCTCTGCTAAAAAGCTCTAACTGATGAAAATCTGTCTTCTGCTTTGCAAATTACATGAGAATTCATGAGAAAGAAACAAATTTCATGTACTTGAGTTTTTCTCTTAAAACTGCATTAAGCACCTTTCTCTCACTGAGAAAGAAGCTTTTCAGCATCTGTGGCCTTGGTTGCACTAACACAGCTTTTAGTGCTCTCAGAAGCTCAAAAACAGTGTTTCTGAGCATTGAAGCTCTAACCTAACATTTTCTGCAAAAAAGCTCTAACTGATGAAAATCAGCTTTTAGTGCTCTCAGAAGCTCAAAAACAGTGTTTCTGAGCATTGAAGCTCTAACCTAACTTTCTCTGCAAAAAAGCTCTAACTGATGAAAATCTGTCTTCTGCTTTGCAAATGACATGAGAATTCATGAGAAAGAAGCAAATTTCTTGTACTTGAGTTTTTCACTTAAAACTGCATTAAGCACCATTCTCTCACTGAGAAAGAAGCTTTTCAGCATCTGTGGCCTTGGATTCTTTTCATTTGCTTAGTTGCACTAACACAGCTTTTAGTGCTCTCAGAAGCTCAAAAACAGTGTTTCTGAGCATTGAAGCTCTAACCTAACTTTCTCTGCAAAAAAGCTCTAACTGATGAAAATCAGCTTTTAGTGCTCTCAGAAGCTCAAAAACAGTGTTTCTGAGCATTGAAGCTCTAACCTAACATTTTCTGCAAAAAAGCTCTAACTGATGAAAATCAGCTTTTAGTGCTCTCAGAAGCTCAAAAACAGTGTTTCTGAGCATTGAATCTCTAACCTAACATTTTCTGCAAAAAAGCTCTAACTGATGAAAATCAGCTTTTAGTGCTCTCAGAAGCTCAAAAACAGTGTTTCTGAGCATTGAAGCTCTAACCTAACTTTCTCTGCAAAAAAGCTCTAACTGCTGAAAATCAGCTTTTAGTGCTCTCAGAAGCTCAAAAACAGTGTTTCTGAGCATTGAAGCTCTAACCTAACATTTTCTGCAAAAAAGCTCTAACTGATGAAAATCAGCTTTTAGTGCTCTCAGAAGCTCAAAAACAGTGTTTCTGAGCATTGAAGCTCTAACCTAACTTTCTCTGCAAAAAAGCTCTAACTGCTGAAAATCAGCTTTTAGTGCTCTCAGAAGCTAAAAAACAGTGTTTCTGAGCATTGAAGCTCTAACCTAACTTTCTCTGCAAAAAAGCTCTAACTGATGAAAATCTGTCTTCTGCTTTGCAAATGACATGAGAATTCATGAGAAAGAAGCAAATTTCTTGTACTTGAGTTTTTCACTTAAAACTGCATTAAGCACCATTCTCTCACTGAGAAAGAAGCTTTTCAGCATCTGTGGCCTTGGATTCTTTTCATTTGCTTAGTTGCACTAACACAGCTTTTAGTGCTCTCAGAAGCTCAAAAACAGTGTTTCTGAGCATTGAAGCTCTAACCTAACTTTCTCTGCAAAAAAGCTCTAACTGCTGAAAATCAGCTTTTAGTGCTCTCAGAAGCTCAAAAACAGTGTTTCTGAGCATTGAAGCTCTAACCTAACATTTTCTGCAAAAAAGCTCTAACTGATGAAAATCAGCTTTTAGTGCTCTCAGAAGCTCAAAAACAGTGTTTCTGAGCATTGAAGCTCTAACCTAACATTTTCTGCAAAAAAGCTCTAACTGATGAAAATCAGCTTTTAGTGCTCTCAGAAGCTCAAAAACAGTGTTTCTGAGCATTGAAGCTCTAACCTAACATTTTCTGCAAAAAAGCTCTAACTGATGAAAATCAGCTTTTAGTGCTCTCAGAAGCTCAAAAACAGTGTTTCTGAGCATTGAATCTCTAACCTAACATTTTCTGCAAAAAAGCTCTAACTGATGAAAATCAGCTTTTAGTGCTCTCAGAAGCTCAAAAACAGTGTTTCTGAGCATTGAAGCTCTAACCTAACTTTCTCTGCTAAAAAGCTCTAACTGATGAAAATCTGTCTTCTGCTTTGCAAATTACATGAGAATTCATGAGAAAGAAACAAATTTCATGTACTTGAGTTTTTCTCTTAAAACTGCATTAAGCACCTTTCTCTCACTGAGAAAGAAGCTTTTCAGCATCTGTGGCCTTGGTTGCACTAACACAGCTTTTAGTGCTCTCAGAAGCTCAAAAACAGTGTTTCTGAGCATTGAAGCTCTAACCTAACATTTTCTGCAAAAAAGCTCTAACTGATGAAAATCAGCTTTTAGTGCTCTCAGAAGCTCAAAAACAGTGTTTCTGAGCATTGAAGCTCTAACCTAACTTTCTCTGCAAAAAAGCTCTAACTGATGAAAATCTGTCTTCTGCTTTGCAAATGACATGAGAATTCATGAGAAAGAAGCAAATTTCTTGTACTTGAGTTTTTCACTTAAAACTGCATTAAGCACCATTCTCTCACTGAGAAAGAAGCTTTTCAGCATCTGTGGCCTTGGATTCTTTTCATTTGCTTAGTTGCACTAACACAGCTTTTAGTGCTCTCAGAAGCTCAAAAACAGTGTTTCTGAGCATTGAAGCTCTAACCTAACTTTCTCTGCAAAAAAGCTCTAACTGATGAAAATCAGCTTTTAGTGCTCTCAGAAGCTCAAAAACAGTGTTTCTGAGCATTGAAGCTCTAACCTAACATTTTCTGCAAAAAAGCTCTAACTGATGAAAATCAGCTTTTAGTGCTCTCAGAAGCTCAAAAACAGTGTTTCTGAGCATTGAATCTCTAACCTAACATTTTCTGCAAAAAAGCTCTAACTGATGAAAATCAGCTTTTAGTGCTCTCAGAAGCTCAAAAACAGTGTTTCTGAGCATTGAAGCTCTAACCTAACTTTCTCTGCAAAAAAGCTCTAACTGCTGAAAATCAGCTTTTAGTGCTCTCAGAAGCTCAAAAACAGTGTTTCTGAGCATTGAAGCTCTAACCTAACATTTTCTGCAAAAAAGCTCTAACTGATGAAAATCAGCTTTTAGTGCTCTCAGAAGCTCAAAAACAGTGTTTCTGAGCATTGAAGCTCTAACCTAACTTTCTCTGCAAAAAAGCTCTAACTGCTGAAAATCAGCTTTTAGTGCTCTCAGAAGCTAAAAAACAGTGTTTCTGAGCATTGAAGCTCTAACCTAACTTTCTCTGCAAAAAAGCTCTAACTGATGAAAATCTGTCTTCTGCTTTGCAAATGACATGAGAATTCATGAGAAAGAAGCAAATTTCTTGTACTTGAGTTTTTCACTTAAAACTGCATTAAGCACCATTCTCTCACTGAGAAAGAAGCTTTTCAGCATCTGTGGCCTTGGATTCTTTTCATTTGCTTAGTTGCACTAACACAGCTTTTAGTGCTCTCAGAAGCTCAAAAACAGTGTTTCTGAGCATTGAAGCTCTAACCTAACATTTTCTGCAAAAAAGCTCTAACTGATGAAAATCAGCTTTTAGTGCTCTCAGAAGCTCAAAAACAGTGTTTCTGAGCATTGAAGCTCTAACCTAACATTTTCTGCAAAAAAGCTCTAACTGATGAAAATCAGCTTTTAGTGCTCTCAGAAGCTCAAAAACAGTGTTTCTGAGCATTGAATCTCTAACCTAACATTTTCTGCAAAAAAGCTCTAACTGATGAAAATCAGCTTTTAGTGCTCTCAGAAGCTCAAAAACAGTGTTTCTGAGCATTGAAGCTCTAACCTAACTTTCTCTGCTAAAAAGCTCTAACTGATGAAAATCTGTCTTCTGCTTTGCAAATTACATGAGAATTCATGAGAAAGAAACAAATTTCATGTACTTGAGTTTTTCTCTTAAAACTGCATTAAGCACCTTTCTCTCACTGAGAAAGAAGCTTTTCAGCATCTGTGGCCTTGGTTGCACTAACACAGCTTTTAGTGCTCTCAGAAGCTCAAAAACAGTGTTTCTGAGCATTGAAGCTCTAACCTAACATTTTCTGCAAAAAAGCTCTAACTGATGAAAATCAGCTTTTAGTGCTCTCAGAAGCTCAAAAACAGTGTTTCTGAGCATTGAAGCTCTAACCTAACATTTTCTGCAAAAAAGCTCTAACTGATGAAAATCAGCTTTTAGTGCTCTCAGAAGCTCAAAAACAGTGTTTCTGAGCATTGAATCTCTAACCTAACATTTTCTGCAAAAAAGCTCTAACTGATGAAAATCAGCTTTTAGTGCTCTCAGAAGCTCAAAAACAGTGTTTCTGAGCATTGAAGCTCTAACCTAACTTTCTCTGCAAAAAAGCTCTAACTGATGAAAATCAGCTTTTAGTGCTCTCAGAAGCTCAAAAACAGTGTTTCTGAGCATTGAAGCTCTAACCTAACTTTCTCTGCTAAAAAGCTCTACCTGATGAAAATCTGTCTTCTGCTTTGCAAATTACATGAGAATTCATGAGAAAGAAACAAATTTCATGTACTTGAGTTTTTCTCTTAAAACTGCATTAAGCACCTTTCTCTCACTGAGAAAGAAGCTTTTCAGCATCTGTGGCCTTGGATTCTTTTCATTTGCTTAGTTGCACTAACACAGCTTTTAGTGCTCTCAGAAGCTCAAAAACAGTGTTTCTGAGCATTGAAGCTCTAACCTAACATTTTCTGCAAAAAAGCTCTAACTGATGAAAATCAGCTTTTAGTGCTCTCAGAAGCTCAAAAACAGTGTTTCTGAGCATTGAAGCTCTAACCTAACATTTTCTGCAAAAAAGCTCTAACTGATGAAAATCAGCTTTTAGTGCTCTCAGAAGCTAAAAAACAGTGTTTCTGAGCATTGAAGCTCTAACCTAACTTTCTCTGCAAAAAAGCTCTAACTGATGAAAATCAGCTTTTAGTGCTCTCAGAAGCTCAAAAACAGTGTTTCTGAGCATTGAAGCTCTAACCTAACTTTCTCTGCTAAAAAGCTCTACCTGATGAAAATCTGTCTTTTGCTTTGCAAATTACATGAGAATTCATGAGAAAGAAACAAATTTCATGTACTTGAGTTTTTCTCTTAAAACTGCATTAAGCACCTTTCTCTCACTGAGAAAGAAGCTTTTCAGCATCTGTGGCCTTGGATTCTTTTCATTTGCTTAGTTGCACTAACACAGCTTTTAGTGCTCTCAGAAGCTCAAAAACAGTGTTTCTGAGCATTGAAGCTCTAACCTAACATTTTCTGCAAAAAAGCTCTAACTGATGAAAATCAGCTTTTAGTGCTCTCAGAAGCTCAAAAACAGTGTTTCTGAGCATTGAAGCTCTAACCTAACATTTTCTGCAAAAAAGCTCTAACTGATGAAAATCAGCTTTTAGTGCTCTCAGAAGCTAAAAAACAGTGTTTCTGAGCATTGAAGCTCTAACCTAACTTTCTCTGCAAAAAAGCTCTAACTGCTGAAAATCAGCTTTTAGTGCTCTCAGAAGCTAAAAAACAGTGTTTCTGAGCATTGAAGCTCTAACCTAACTTTCTCTGCAAAAAAGCTCTAACTGCTGAAAATCAGCTTTTAGTGCTCTCAGAAGCTCAAAAACAGTGTTTCTGAGCATTGAAGCTCTAACCTAACTTTCTCTGCTAAAAAGCTCTAACTGATGAAAATCTGTCTTCTGCTTTGCAAATTACATGAGAATTCATGAGAAAGAAACAAATTTCATGTACTTGAGTTTTTCTCTTAAAACTGCATTAAGCACCTTTCTCTCACTGAGAAAGAAGCTTTTCAGCATCTGTGGCCTTGGTTGCACTAACACAGCTTTTAGTGCTCTCAGAAGCTCAAAAACAGTGTTTCTGAGCATTGAAGCTCTAACCTAACATTTTCTGCAAAAAAGCTCTAACTGATGAAAATCAGCTTTTAGTGCTCTCAGAAGCTCAAAAACAGTGTTTCTGAGCATTGAAGCTCTAACCTAACTTTCTCTGCAAAAAAGCTCTAACTGATGAAAATCTGTCTTCTGCTTTGCAAATGACATGAGAATTCATGAGAAAGAAGCAAATTTCTTGTACTTGAGTTTTTCACTTAAAACTGCATTAAGCACCATTCTCTCACTGAGAAAGAAGCTTTTCAGCATCTGTGGCCTTGGATTCTTTTCATTTGCTTAGTTGCACTAACACAGCTTTTAGTGCTCTCAGAAGCTCAAAAACAGTGTTTCTGAGCATTGAAGCTCTAACCTAACATTTTCTGCAAAAAAGCTCTAACTGATGAAAATCAGCTTTTAGTGCTCTCAGAAGCTCAAAAACAGTGTTTCTGAGCATTGAAGCTCTAACCTAACTTTCTCTGCAAAAAAGCTCTAACTGCTGAAAATCAGCTTTTAGTGCTCTCAGAAGCTCAAAAACAGTGTTTCTGAGCATTGAAGCTCTAACGTAACATTTTCTGCAAAAAAGCTCTAACTGATGAAAATCAGCTTTTAGTGCTCTCAGAAGCTCAAAAACAGTGTTTCTGAGCATTGAAGCTCTAACCTAACTTTCTCTGCAAAAAAGCTCTAACTGCTGAAAATCAGCTTTTAGTGCTCTCAGAAGCTAAAAAACAGTGTTTCTGAGCATTGAAGCTCTAACCTAACTTTCTCTGCAAAAAAGCTCTAACTGATGAAAATCTGTCTTCTGCTTTGCAAATGACATGAGAATTCATGAGAAAGAAGCAAATTTCTTGTACTTGAGTTTTTCACTTAAAACTGCATTAAGCACCTTTCTCTCACTGAGAAAGAAGCTTTTCAGCATCTGTGGCCTTGGATTCTTTTCATTTGCTTAGTTGCACTAACACAGCTTTTAGTGCTCTCAGAAGCTCAAAAACAGTGTTTCTGAGCATTGAAGCTCTAACCTAACTTTCTCTGCAAAAAAGCTCTAACTGATGAAAATCAGCTTTTAGTGCTCTCAGAAGCTCAAAAACAGTGTTTCTGAGCATTGAATCTCTAACCTAACATTTTCTGCAAAAAAGCTCTAACTGATGAAAATCAGCTTTTAGTGCTCTCAGAAGCTCAAAAACAGTGTTTCTGAGCATTGAAGCTCTAACCTAACTTTCTCTGCAAAAAAGCTCTAACTGATGAAAATCAGCTTTTAGTGCTCTCAGAAGCTCAAAAACAGTGTTTCTGAGCATTGAAGCTCTAACCTAACTTTCTCTGCAAAAAAGCTCTAACTGCTGAAAATCAGCTTTTAGTGCTCTCAGAAGCTAAAAAACAGTGTTTCTGAGCATTGAAGCTCTAACCTAACTTTCTCTGCAAAAAAGCTCTAACTGATGAAAATCAGCTTTTAGTGCTCTCAGAAGCTCAAAAACAGTGTTTCTGAGCATTGAAGCTCTAACCTAACTTTCTCTGCTAAAAAGCTCTACCTGATGAAAATCTGTCTTCTGCTTTGCAAATTACATGAGAATTCATGAGAAAGAAACAAATTTCATGTACTTGAGTTTTTCTCTTAAAACTGCATTAAGCACCTTTCTCTCACTGAGAAAGAAGCTTTTCAGCATCTGTGGCCTTGGATTCTTTTCATTTGCTTAGTTGCACTAACACAGCTTTTAGTGCTCTCAGAAGCTCAAAAACAGTGTTTCTGAGCATTGAAGCTCTAACCTAACATTTTCTGCAAAAAAGCTCTAACTGATGAAAATCAGCTTTTAGTGCTCTCAGAAGCTAAAAAACAGTGTTTCTGAGCATTGAAGCTCTAACCTAACTTTCTCTGCAAAAAAGCTCTAACTGCTGAAAATCAGCTTTTAGTGCTCTCAGAAGCTCAAAAACAGTGTTTCTGAGCATTGAAGCTCTAACCTAACATTTTCTGCAAAAAAGCTCTAACTGATGAAAATCAGCTTTTAGTGCTCTCAGAAGCTCAAAAACAGTGTTTCTGAGCATTGAAGCTCTAACCTAACTTTCTCTGCAAAAAAGCTCTAACTGATGAAAATCTGTCTTCTGCTTTGCAAATGACATGAGAATTCATGAGAAAGAAGCAAATTTCTTGTACTTGAGTTTTTCACTTAAAACTGCATTAAGCACCATTCTCTCACTGAGAACGTCTCAGGTTACATATGTAACCATGGTTCCCTGAGTAGGGAACGAGACACTGCGTCCTCTAGGGGTCGCTATGGGGAACGCCGTCAGCGTGACCCGTGTCTGAAGCATATATACAAAAACACCACATGTTGGCCGGCGACAGCCTATGACGTCACTACCGGCACGACCACAGTATAAAGGGGTGCCGGGAAAATACGTCATTCACTTCTTCGTCTGAAGCTTGCGTCCGAAGCATGGCACCGAGCCTAGAGGACGCAGTGTCTCGTTCCCTACTCAGGGAACCATGGTTACATATGTAACCTGAGACGTTCCCTTTCGAGGGAACTTCGAACTGCGTCCTCTAGGGGTCGCTATGGGGAACGGAATACCCACGCCACCATGCTGAGGGGAGTGCAAGCCAAGCACAAAAAGGCGAGCACTAAGTATCAACTCTACCCGGCTAAGGGAGTTGCCCCTGGGACGGTTCGACGGCTGTCAGTGACATTATCCCCTTTGGCCAAAAACCTGAGCTGCATACCCCAGAACTTACCTGTTAGGGGCCAGGCCTCCTGGACCCAGGGTAGAGCTCAAAGGCTTGGAATCAGATTTAGTAGAGATTCCTTTAAGGGGATACGACCAAGCGCCTAGGATAGTAACTAGGCCTTGGCCTGTCACCCAGGGGCTACTGCTTGCTCAGCATGAGCTCGCTGAAGGAATTGTCTCAACAGATCCTTGGTAGCAACACCCTGTTCAAGTCAGTATCACTGGGGATACATAGGTAGAGTGGGGCCCAAGGTGAAAACCGGGACCTTACCGACTCAAAGAAAGGGCACGAAGCCGCAGCGCGTAACCCATACCATACAGGATTTTAGAAAGCTCGCAAAACACTGGTGTGCGATCTTACCACAACGTGGCTTTCAGAAAGTGCACAGAGACTAGCGTGCGCACTTACCATAACATGGATTTGAAACACCGTTCTGGAGAGCGGAGAACCCAACTCTCAGGGAACTCAGACGCTCAGAAGGGAGCGGCATGCTCATAGGTGACCCTCTAAGGTGAGGGGAGCAATGCTAGCTCGACCAACAGCATAGCTCTGGAGAGCGGAGAACCCAACTCTCAGCATGAGAGGGAACTCAGACGCTCAGAAGGGAGCGGCATGCTCATAGGTGACCCTCATGGTGAGGGGAGCAATGCCATCTCGACCCACAAGCAGAGCATATGCGACACAGAGCTCTAGGGGAGCGGAGAACCCAACTCTCAGCAAGAGAGGGAACTCAGACGCTCAGAAGGGAGCGGCATGCTCATAGGTGACCCTCTAAGGTGAGGGGAGCAATGCTAGCTCGACCAACAGCATAGCTCTGGAGAGCGGAGAACCCAACTCTCAGCATGAGAGGGAACTCAGACGCTCAGAAGGGAGCGGCATGCTCATAGGTGACCCTCATGGTGAGGGGAGCAACGCCAGCTCGACCTACAGGGAGAGCATATGGGACACAGAGCTCTAGGGGAGCGGAGAACCCCACTCTCAGCATGAGAGGGAACTCAGACGCTCAGAAGGGAGCGGCATGCTCATAGGTGACCCTCTAAGGTGAGGGGAGCAATGCTAGCTCGACCAACAGCATAGCTCTGGAGAGCGGAGAACCCAACTCTCAGCATGAGAGGGAACTCAGACGCTCAGAAGGGAGCGGCATGCTCATAGGTGACCCTCATGGTGAGGGGAGCAACGCCAGCTCGACCCACAGGGAGAGCATATGGGACACAGAGCTCTAGGGGAGCGGAGAACCCCACTCTCAGCATGAGAGGGAACTCAGACGCTCAAAAGGGAGCGGCATGCTCATAGGTGACCCTCTAAGGTGAGGGGAGCAATGCTAGCTCGACCAACAGCATAGCTCTGGAGAGCGGAGAACCCAACTTTCAGCATGAGAGGGAACTCAGACGCTCAGAAGGGAGCGGCATGCTCATAGGTAACCCTCATGGTGAGGGGAGCAACGCCAGCTCGCCCCAACAAGGAGAGCAACCCAACAGGGAGGCAGAGAGACCTAACAACCTGAGGCTGCTGATGACAGAGCTCTGGAGAGCGGAGAACTCAACTCTCAGCATGAGAGGAATCTCAGACGCTCAGATGGGAGCAGCATGCTCATAGGTGACCCTCAATGGTGAGGGGAGCGATGCTAGCTCGACCAACACATAGCTCTGGAGAGCGGAGAACCCAACTCTCAGCATGAGAGGGAACTCAGACGCTCAGAAGGGAGCGGCATGCTCATAGGTGACCCTCATTGTGAGGGGAGCAATGCTAGCTCGACCCACAAGGAGAGCATATGTGACACAGAGCTCTAGGGGAGCGGAGAACCCAACTCTCAGCATGAGAGGGAACTCAGACGCTCAGAAGGGAGCGGCATGCTCATAGGTGACCCTCATGGTGAGGGGAGCAATGCTAGCTCGACCAACAACATGGCTCTGGAGAGCGGAGAACCCAACTCTCAGCATGAGAGGGAACTCAGACGCTCAGAAGGGAGCGGCATGCTCATAGGTGACCCTCATGGTGAGGGGAGCAATGCCAGCTCGACCAACAAGAAGAGCAAAGGGCTGAATGACAGAACTCTGGAGAGCGACCACTGGCCTAAAAAGCCGGTAAGCCCTCCAGAGAGGCTGCCACAAAACTTTTGGGCTCTACTTAAACCCTAGCAGGGGAGACGCACACACTAGGCAAGGGCTCAGGGAGATTGCTACTTAAAAACCCTCGGAAGGGGAGCAGTCCCTAAGCTAGCACATCGATATCCTCAGATAGCTATGCACCTTCTCAAACCAAAGAAACTGAAGTAAAAGACCCGCAGGTCCTGGAACTGCAGTGTCGCCAGTGTGGAACACATAAATACCAGTAAACAATAGAACTGGATCATACTCACCCATCCATGGTTCCTGCGCATGAGATCAGTCCCGGAGGCGAAATCCGAAGAGTCGGGTCCGGACCATCAGTAAGGTAGTTTCTATGAAGCATAGAACTTAACCAAAACATCATAAGTCCAGCATAGAGACTGCAATGATTTTAAAGCGCAGGTTCTATCTTGGTCCACACCCAACCTCAGTCAGGTGGAATAAAACAGAGGTTGCAGGGGAATTAGAGAGGGGAAGATAAGGGCAGATGACAGGCCCCCCGAGGAAAGGGAGTAGATGTTTCAATTATTACTCTGGTCCTGGACGAGAGCGTTGAGAACGCTTCGTCTGGATCACCTCCCTCAGGTCTTGCCTACCTCTCTTTGACCCGCGCCTCCCTCTAGCCCTACCCGCAGGCGGGGGAGGGGCACGAGTTGCGACACTAGCCTTCTGTGCCCATCTCTGATCCCCGGATGGAGATGGGCCAGGACCCCTGCGTTGTTCGGGCTCAGACCTGGACCTTCTTGGAATGAAGGTTTTGAAGGCCGCTGAACGCGCCTTCGCCTCCCTAAACTTCTCGACCACCGTCTCAACGGAGGTACCGAAAAGCTCGGAAGGCGAGACTGGAGCATCGAGAAGAAAGCCCTTCTCCTTCTTCCCAACATCTGCCAGATTCACCCACAGATGTCTCTCCGTTACCACCATGGCCGCCATAGACCTGCCCATAGCAGTGGCGGCCTGCTTAGTGGCACGGAGAGCCAAATCCGTGGTGCGGCGCAGCTCAGCTACTTCATCAGGTGACAAGCCCTGACCCTTATCCAGGTCTTTCAGCAGATCAGCCTGGTAAGCCTGAAGCACCGCCATCGTGTGCAACGAAGCGACAGCCTGACCTGCTGCTGCGTATGCCCTGCCATTTAAGCGAGATGTTTCCTGAAGGGGCTTAGACGGCAAGGAGGGAGCCTTGAGAGAGGATGTCTCGCCCACAGAGAGATAGCTGGCCAGCGTCTCTTCCACAGGGGGCATCCCCTCATAGCCGCTTTCACGCATCCCCTCAATGTTAGCATAACTGGTATGCTGAAACCTATGAATGCGAGAGGAAAACGGCTTTTTCCATTCCCTCTCAACCTCTGCATGGAGATCAGGAAGAAATGGAAGGCTCACTCGAGCTGGGGGGCTATGGCCAGAAAGATAACGCTCATCGAGACGACCCCGCGGCGCCACCATCTTGGCCCGCTTCCACGGCAAGTCAAGCCTCGCCGTGGCGCGTTCCATAACCTCCAACAGTTCGTCATACGCAGGGCAGGAGGATTGAGAGGGCTCAGTCTCAACTTCTTCGCCCTCAGACATCTCCTGCTCTTCCTGGGCAAAACCCAGCAGAGCACTAGCCGCTGGATCAGATGATGTCAGAGAGATCGCATCATCGTCATCCAGCGACTCACTCTCGTTCGCGGCCGACGAGCGCGAGAGGGAAAGCCCCCTCTCTAACTCATGAGCCAGCTCCGCCTGCGAGCCCCACGAGCTCACTGCCCTCCGTGCCTCAGCAGCAGTGGGTCTCGAGCCGCGGGAAGCAGACGGCTGTCCCTCCTTCCTCAAAAAGAGAGACAGACGAGAGCGGAGCTTTCTCATAGAAAAAAGCTCACAGTGCACGCAGATTGCCCCCTCGAGAACATCGCGTGCGTGCTCCTCGCCCAAACAAAAGACGCAAAGATCGTGTGTGTCATCAGGTGTCAAATAACGAGGACACGGATGCACACATCTCTTAAACGCCTTGCTAGTGCTCGCCATAGTAGAAAAATCGTTTCTTACCTGTAGAATACACGCTTCAAACAAAACAGTCACTGAAGACGAAGAAGAGAATGACGTATTTTCCCGGCACCCCTTTATACTGTGGTCGTGCCGGTAGTGACGTCATAGGCTGTCGCCGGCCAACATGTGGTGTTTTTGTATATATGCTTCAGACACGGGTCACGCTGACGGCGTTCCCCATAGCGACCCCTAGAGGACGCAGTTCGAAGTTCCCTCGAAAGGGAAAGAAGCTTTTCAGCATCTGTGGCCTTGGATTCTTTTCATTTGCTTAGTTGCACTAACACAGCTTTTAGTGCTCTCAGAAGCTCAAAAACAGTGTTTCTGAGCATTGAAGCTCTAACCTAACTTTCTCTGCAAAAAAGCTCTAACTGATGAAAATCAGCTTTTAGTGCTCTCAGAAGCTCAAAAACAGTGTTTCTGAGCATTGAAGCTCTAACCTAACTTTCTCTGCAAAAAAGCTCTAACTGCTGAAAATCTGCTTTTAGTGCTCTCAGAAGCTCAAAAACAGTGTTTCTGAGCATTGAAGCTCTAACCTAACTTTCTCTGCAAAAAAGCTCTAACTGCTTAAAATCAGCTTTTAGTGCTCTCAGAAGCTCAAAAACAGTGTTTCTGAGCATTGAAGCTCTAACCTAACTTTCTCTGCAAAAAAGCTCTAACTGATGAAAATCAGCTTTTAGTGCTCTCAGAAGCTCAAAAACAGTGTTTCTGAGCATTGAAGCTCTAACCTAACATTTTCTGCAAAAAAGCTCTAACTGATGAAAATCAGCTTTTAGTGCTCTCAGAAGCTCAAAAACAGTGTTTCTGAGCATTGAAGCTCTAACCTAACTTTCTCTGCAAAAAAGCTCTAACTGCTGAAAATCAGCTTTTAGTGCTCTCAGAAGCTAAAAAACAGTGTTTCTGAGCATTGAAGCTCTAACCTAACTTTCTCTGCAAAAAAGCTCTAACTGAAGAAAATCAGCTTTTAGTGCTCTCAGAAGCTCAAAAACAGTGTTTCTGAGCATTGAAGCTCTAACCTAACTTTCTCTGCAAAAAAGCTCTAACTGCTGAAAATCTGCTTTTAGTGCTCTCAGAAGCTCAAAAACAGTGTTTCTGAGCATTGAAGCTCTAACCTAACTTTCTCTGCAAAAAAGCTCTAACTGATGAAAATCTGTCTTCTGCTTTGCAAATGACATGAGAATTCATGAGAAAGAAGCAAATTTCTTGTACTTGAGTTTTTCACTTAAAACTGCATTAAGCACCATTCTCTCACTGAGAAAGAAGCTTTTCAGCATCTGTGGCCTTGGATTCTTTTCATTTGCTTAGTTGCACTAACACAGCTTTTAGTGCTCTCAGAAGCTCAAAAACAGTGTTTCTGAGCATTGAAGCTCTAACCTAACATTTTCTGCAAAAAAGCTCTAACTGATGAAAATCAGCTTTTAGTGCTCTCAGAAGCTCAAAAACAGTGTTTCTGAGCATTGAAGCTCTAACCTAACTTTCTCTGCAAAAAAGCTCTAACTGCTGAAAATCAGCTTTTAGTGCTCTCAGAAGCTCAAAAACAGTGTTTCTGAGCATTGAAGCTCTAACCTAACATTTTCTGCAAAAAAGCTCTAACTGATGAAAATCAGCTTTTAGTGCTCTCAGAAGCTCAAAAACAGTGTTTCTGAGCATTGAAGCTCTAACCTAACTTTCTCTGCAAAAAAGCTCTAACTGCTGAAAATCAGCTTTTAGTGCTCTCAGAAGCTAAAAAACAGTGTTTCTGAGCATTGAAGCTCTAACCTAACTTTCTCTGCAAAAAAGCTCTAACTGATGAAAATCTGCTTTTAGTGCTCTCAGAAGCTAAAAAACAGTGTTTCTGAGCATTGAAGCTCTAACCTAACTTTCTCTGCAAAAAAGCTCTAACTGATGAAAATCTGTCTTCTGCTTTGCAAATGACATGAGAATTCATGAGAAAGAAGCAAATTTCTTGTACTTGAGTTTTTCACTTAAAACTGCATTAAGCACCATTCTCTCACTGAGAAAGAAGCTTTTCAGCATCTGTGGCCTTGGATTCTTTTCATTTGCTTAGTTGCACTAACACAGCTTTTAGTGCTCTCAGAAGCTCAAAAACAGTGTTTCTGAGCATTGAAGCTCTAACCTAACATTTTCTGCAAAAAAGCTCTAACTGATGAAAATCAGCTTTTAGTGCTCTCAGAAGCTCAAAAACAGTGTTTCTGAGCATTGAAGCTCTAACCTAACTTTCTCTGCAAAAAAGCTCTAACTGCTGAAAATCAGCTTTTAGTGCTCTCAGAAGCTCAAAAACAGTGTTTCTGAGCATTGAAGCTCTAACCTAACATTTTCTGCAAAAAAGCTCTAACTGATGAAAATCAGCTTTTAGTGCTCTCAGAAGCTCAAAAACAGTGTTTCTGAGCATTGAAGCTCTAACCTAACTTTCTCTGCAAAAAAGCTCTAACTGCTGAAAATCAGCTTTTAGTGCTCTCAGAAGCTAAAAAACAGTGTTTCTGAGCATTGAAGCTCTAACCTAACTTTCTCTGCAAAAAAGCTCTAACTGATGAAAATCTGTCTTCTGCTTTGCAAATGACATGAGAATTCATGAGAAAGAAGCAAATTTCTTGTACTTGAGTTTTTCACTTAAAACTGCATTAAGCACCATTCTCTCACTGAGAAAGAAGCTTTTCAGCATCTGTGGCCTTGGATTCTTTTCATTTGCTTAGTTGCACTAACACAGCTTTTAGTGATCTCAGAAGCTCAAAAACAGTGTTTCTTAGCATTGAAGCTCTAACCTAACTTTCTCTGCAAAAAAGCTCTAACTGATGAAAATCAGCTTTTAGTGCTCTCAGAAGCTCAAAAACAGTGTTTCTGAGAATTGAAGCTCTAACCTAACATTTTCTGCAAAAAAGCTCTAACTGATGAAAATCAGCTTTTAGTGCTCTCAGAAGCTCAAAAACAGTGTTTCTGAGCATTGAATCTCTAACCTAACATTTTCTGCAAAAAAGCTCTAACTGATGAAAATCTGTCTTCTGCTTTGCAAATTACATGAGAATTCATGAGAAAGAAACAAATTTCATGTACTTGAGTTTTTCTCTTAAAACTGCATTAAGCACCTTTCTCTCACTGAGAAAGAAGCTTTTCAGCATCTGTGGCCTTGGATTCTTTTCATTTGCTTAGTTGCACTAACACAGCTTTTAGTGCTCTCAGAAGCTCAAAAACAGTGTTTCTGAGCATTGAAGCTCTAACCTAACATTTTCTGCAAAAAAGCTCTAACTGATGAAAATCAGCTTTTAGTGCTCTCAGAAGCTCAAAAACAGTGTTTCTGAGCATTGAAGCTCTAACCTAACATTTTCTGCAAAAAAGCTCTAACTGATGAAAATCAGCTTTTAGTGCTCTCAGAAGCTCAAAAACAGTGTTTCTGAGCATTGAATCTCTAACCTAACATTTTCTGCAAAAAAGCTCTAACTGATGAAAATCAGCTTTTAGTGCTCTCAGAAGCTCAAAAACAGTGTTTCTGAGCATTGAAGCTCTAACCTAACATTTTCTGCAAAAAAGCTCTAACTGATGAAAATCAGCTTTTAGTGCTCTCAGAAGCTCAAAAACAGTGTTTCTGAGCATTGAAGCTCTAACCTAACTTTCTCTGCAAAAAAGCTCTAACTGATGAAAATCAGCTTTTAGTGCTCTCAGAAGCTCAAAAACAGTGTTTCTGAGCATTGAAGCTCTAACCTAACATTTTCTGCAAAAAAGCTCTAACTGATGAAAATCAGCTTTTAGTGCTCTCAGAAGCTCAAAAACAGTGTTTCTGAGCATTGAAGCTCTAACCTAACTTTCTCTGCAAAAAAGCTCTAACTGCTGAAAATCAGCTTTTAGTGCTCTCAGAAGCTAAAAAACAGTGTTTCTGAGCATTGAAGCTCTAACCTAACTTTCTCTGCAAAAAAGCTCTAACTGATGAAAATCTGTCTTCTGCTTTGCAAATGACATGAGAATTCATGAGAAAGAAGCAAATTTCTTGTACTTGAGTTTTTCACTTAAAACTGCATTAAGCACCATTCTCTCACTGAGAAAGAAGCTTTTCAGCATCTGTGGCCTTGGATTCTTTTCATTTGCTTAGTTGCACTAACACAGCTTTTAGTGCTCTCAGAAGCTCAAAAACAGTGTTTCTGAGCATTGAAGCTCTAACCTAACTTTCTCTGCTAAAAAGCTCTAACTGATGAAAATCTGTCTTCTGCTTTGCAAATTACATGAGAATTCATGAGAAAGAAACAAATTTCATGTACTTGAGTTTTTCTCTTAAAACTGCATTAAGCACCTTTCTCTCACTGAGAAAGAAGCTTTTCAGCATCTGTGGCCTTGGATTCTTTTCATTTGCTTAGTTGCACTAACACAGCTTTTAGTGCTCTCAGAAGCTCAAAAACAGTGTTTCTGAGCATTGAAGCTCTAACCTAACATTTTCTGCAAAAAAGCTCTAACTGATGAAAATCAGCTTTTAGTGCTCTCAGAAGCTCAAAAACAGTGTTTCTGA
Organism: Acrossocheilus fasciatus; assembly: GCA_036784905.1. Classification (NCBI taxonomy): domain Eukaryota; kingdom Metazoa; phylum Chordata; class Actinopteri; order Cypriniformes; family Cyprinidae; genus Acrossocheilus; species Acrossocheilus fasciatus. The sequence goes on from CM071959.1 coordinate 31,235,172, forward strand.
GCATTGAAGCTCTAACCTAACTTTCTCTGCAAAAAAGCTCTAACTGATGAAAATCAGCTTTTAGTGCTCTCAGAAGCTCAAAAACAGTGTTTCTGAGCATTGAAGCTCTAACCTAACTTTCTCTGCAAAAAAGCTCTAACTGATGAAAATCAGCTTTTAGTGCTCTCAGAAGCTCAAAAACAGTGTTTCTGAGCATTGAAGCTCTAACCTAACTTTCTCTGCAAAAAAGCTCTAACTGATGAAAATCAGCTTTTAGTGCTCTCAGAAGCTCAAAAACAGTGTTTCTGAGCATTGAAGCTCTAACCTAACTTTCTCTGCAAAAAAGCTCTAACTGATGAAAATCAGCTTTTAGTGCTCTCAGAAGCTCAAAAACAGTGTTTCTGAGCATTGAAGCTCTAACCTAACATTTTCTGCAAAAAAGCTCTAACTGATGAAAATCAGCTTTTAGTGCTCTCAGAAGCTCAAAAACAGTGTTTCTGAGCATTGAAACTCTAACCTAACTTTCTCTGCAAAAAAGCTCTAACTGACGAAAATCAGCTTTTAGTGCTCTCAGAAGCCTCAAAACAGTGTTTCTGAGCATTGAAGCTCTAACCTAACATTTTCTGCAAAAAAGCTCTAACTGATGAAAATCAGCTTTTAGTGCTCTCAGAAGCTCAAAAACAGTGTTTCTGAGCATTGAATCTCTAACCTAACATTTTCTGCAAAAAAGCTCTAACTGATGAAAATCAGCTTTTAGTGCTCTCAGAAGCTCAAAAACAGTGTTTCTGAGCATTGAAGCTCTAACCTAACTTTCTCTGCAAAAAAGCTCTAACTGATGAAAATCAGCTTTTAGTGCTCTCAGAAGCTCAAAAACAGTGTTTCTGAGCATTGAAGCTCTAACCTAACTTTCTCTGCAAAAAAGCTCTAACTGCTGAAAATCAGCTTTTAGTGCTCTCAGAAGCTCAAAAACAGTGTTTCTGAGCATTGAAGCTCTAACCTAACTTTCTCTGCAAAAAAGCTCTAACTGCTGAAAATCAGCTTTTAGTGCTCTCAGAAGCTCAAAAACAGTGTTTCTGAGCATTGAAGCTCTAACCTAACTTTCTCTGCTAAAAAGCTCTAACTGATGAAAATCTGTCTTCTGCTTTGCAAATTACATGAGAATTCATGAGAAAGAAACAAATTTCATGTACTTGAGTTTTTCTCTTAAAACTGCATTAAGCACCTTTCTCTCACTGAGAAAGAAGCTTTTCAGCATCTGTGGCCTTGGATTCTTTTCATTTGCTTAGTTGCACTAACACAGCTTTTAGTGCTCTCAGAAGCTCAAAAACAGTGTTTCTGAGCATTGAATCTCTAACCTAACATTTTCTGCAAAAAAGCTCTAACTGATGAAAATCAGCTTTTAGTGCTCTCAGAAGCTCAAAAACAGTGTTTCTGAGCATTGAAGCTCTAACCTAACATTTTCTGCAAAAAAGCTCTAACTGATGAAAATCAGCTTTTAGTGCTCTCAGAAGCTCAAAAACAGTGTTTCTGAGCATTGAAGCTCTAACCTAACTTTCTCTGCAAAAAAGCTCTAACTGATGAAAATCAGCTTTTAGTGCTCTCAGAAGCTCAAAAACAGTGTTTCTGAGCATTGAAGCTCTAACCTAACTTTCTCTGCAAAAAAGCTCTAACTGCTGAAAATCTGCTTTTAGTGCTCTCAGAAGCTCAAAAACAGTGTTTCTGAGCATTGAAGCTCTAACCTAACTTTCTCTGCAAAAAAGCTCTAACTGATGAAAATCTGTCTTCTGCTTTGCAAATGACATGAGAATTCATGAGAAAGAAGCAAATTTCTTGTACTTGAGTTTTTCACTTAAAACTGCATTAAGCACCATTCTCTCACTGAGAAAGAAGCTTTTCAGCATCTGTGGCCTTGGATTCTTTTCATTTGCTTAGTTGCACTAACACAGCTTTTAGTGCTCTCAGAAGCTCAAAAACAGTGTTTCTGAGCATTGAAGCTCTAACCTAACATTTTCTGCAAAAAAGCTCTAACTGATGAAAATCAGCTTTTAGTGCTCTCAGAAGCTCAAAAACAGTGTTTCTGAGCATTGAAGCTCTAACCTAACTTTCTCTGCTAAAAAGCTCTAACTGATGAAAATCTGTCTTCTGCTTTGCAAATTACATGAGAATTCATGAGAAAGAAACAAATTTCATGTACTTGAGTTTTTCTCTTAAAACTGCATTAAGCACCTTTCTCTCACTGAGAAAGAAGCTTTTCAGCATCTGTGGCCTTGGATTCTTTTCATTTGCTTAGTTGCACTAACACAGCTTTTAGTGCTCTCAGAAGCTCAAAAACAGTGTTTCTGAGCATTGAATCTCTAACCTAACATTTTCTGCAAAAAAGCTCTAACTGATGAAAATCAGCTTTTAGTGCTCTCAGAAGCTCAAAAACAGTGTTTCTGAGCATTGAAGCTCTAACCTAACTTTCTCTGCAAAAAAGCTCTAACTGCTGAAAATCAGCTTTTAGTGCTCTCAGAAGCTAAAAAACAGTGTTTCTGAGCATTGAAGCTCTAACCTAACTTTCTCTGCAAAAAAGCTCTAACTGATGAAAATCTGTCTTCTGCTTTGCAAATGACATGAGAATTCATGAGAAAGAAGCAAATTTCTTGTACTTGAGTTTTTCACTTAAAACTGCATTAAGCACCATTCTCTCACTGAGAAAGAAGCTTTTCAGCATCTGTGGCCTTGGATTCTTTTCATTTGCTTAGTTGCACTAACACAGCTTTTAGTGCTCTCAGAAGCTCAAAAACAGTGTTTCTGAGCATTGAAGCTCTAACCTAACATTTTCTGCAAAAAAGCTCTAACTGATGAAAATCAGCTTTTAGTGCTCTCAGAAGCTCAAAAACAGTGTTTCTGAGCATTGAAGCTCTAACCTAACTTTCTCTGCAAAAAAGCTCTAACTGATGAAAATCAGCTTTTAGTGCTCTCAGAAGCTCAAAAACAGTGTTTCTGAGCATTGAAGCTCTAACCTAACTTTCTCTGCAAAAAAGCTCTAACTGCTGAAAATCTGCTTTTAGTGCTCTCAGAAGCTCAAAAACAGTGTTTCTGAGCATTGAAGCTCTAACCTAACTTTCTCTGCAAAAAAGCTCTAACTGATGAAAATCTGTCTTCTGCTTTGCAAATGACATGAGAATTCATGAGAAAGAAGCAAATTTCTTGTACTTGAGTTTTTCACTTAAAACTGCATTAAGCACCATTCTCTCACTGAGAAAGAAGCTTTTCAGCATCTGTGGCCTTGGATTCTTTTCATTTGCTTAGTTGCACTAACACAGCTTTTAGTGCTCTCAGAAGCTCAAAAACAGTGTTTCTGAGCATTGAAGCTCTAACCTAACATTTTCTGCAAAAAAGCTCTAACTGATGAAAATCAGCTTTTAGTGCTCTCAGAAGCTCAAAAACAGTGTTTCTGAGCATTGAAGCTCTAACCTAACTTTCTCTGCTAAAAAGCTCTAACTGATGAAAATCTGTCTTCTGCTTTGCAAATTACATGAGAATTCATGAGAAAGAAACAAATTTCATGTACTTGAGTTTTTCTCTTAAAACTGCATTAAGCACCTTTCTCTCACTGAGAAAGAAGCTTTTCAGCATCTGTGGCCTTGGATTCTTTTCATTTGCTTAGTTGCACTAACACAGCTTTTAGTGCTCTCAGAAGCTCAAAAACAGTGTTTCTGAGCATTGAATCTCTAACCTAACATTTTCTGCAAAAAAGCTCTAACTGCTGAAAATCAGCTTTTAGTGCTCTCAGAAGCTCAAAAACAGTGTTTCTGAGCATTGAAGCTCTAACCTAACATTTTCTGCAAAAAAGCTCTAACTGATGAAAATCAGCTTTTAGTGCTCTCAGAAGCTCAAAAACAGTGTTTCTGAGCATTGAAGCTCTAACCTAACTTTCTCTGCAAAAAAGCTCTAACTGATGAAAATCTGTCTTCTGCTTTGCAAATGACATGAGAATTCATGAGAAAGAAGCAAATTTCTTGTACTTGAGTTTTTCACTTAAAACTGCATTAAGCACCATTCTCTCACTGAGAAAGAAGCTTTTCAGCATCTGTGGCCTTGGATTCTTTTCATTTGCTTAGTTGCACTAACACAGCTTTTAGTGCTCTCAGAAGCTCAAAAACAGTGTTTCTGAGCATTGAAGCTCTAACCTAACATTTTCTGCAAAAAAGCTCTAACTGATGAAAATCAGCTTTTAGTGCTCTCAGAAGCTCAAAAACAGTGTTTCTGAGCATTGAATCTCTAACCTAACATTTTCTGCAAAAAAGCTCTAACTGATGAAAATCAGCTTTTAGTGCTCTCAGAAGCTCAAAAACAGTGTTTCTGAGCATTGAAGCTCTAACCTAACTTTCTCTGCAAAAAAGCTCTAACTGATGAAAATCAGCTTTTAGTGCTCTTAGAAGCTCAAAAACAGTGTTTCTGAGCATTGAAGCTCTAACCTAACTTTCTCTGCAAAAAAGCTCTAACTGCTGAAAATCTGCTTTTAGTGCTCTCAGAAGCTCAAAAACAGTGTTTCTGAGCATTGAAGCTCTAACCTAACTTTCTCTGCAAAAAAGCTCTAACTGATGAAAATCTGTCTTCTGCTTTGCAAATGACATGAGAATTCATGAGAAAGAAGCAAATTTCTTGTACTTGAGTTTTTCACTTAAAACTGCATTAAGCACCATTCTCTCACTGAGAAAGAAGCTTTTCAGCATCTGTGGCCTTGGATTCTTTTCATTTGCTTAGTTGCACTAACACAGCTTTTAGTGCTCTCGGAAGCTCAAAAACAGTGTTTCTGAGCATTGAAGCTCTAACCTAACATTTTCTGCAAAAAAGCTCTAACTGATGAAAATCAGCTTTTAGTGCTCTCAGAAGCTCAAAAACAGTGTTTCTGAGCATTGAAGCTCTAACCTAACTTTCTCTGCAAAAAAGCTCTAACTGCTGAAAATCAGCTTTTAGTGCTCTCAGAAGCTCAAAAACAGTGTTTCTGAGCATTGAAGCTCTAACCTAACATTTTCTGCAAAAAAGCTCTAACTGATGAAAATCAGCTTTTAGTGCTCTCAGAAGCTCAAAAACAGTGTTTCTGAGCATTGAAGCTCTAACCTAACTTTCTCTGCAAAAAAGCTCTAACTGATGAAAATCTGTCTTCTGCTTTGCAAATGACATGAGAATTCATGAGAAAGAAGCAAATTTCTTGTACTTGAGTTTTTCACTTAAAACTGCATTAAGCACCATTCTCTCACTGAGAAAGAAGCTTTTCAGCATCTGTGGCCTTGGATTCTTTTCATTTGCTTAGTTGCACTAACACAGCTTTTAGTGCTCTCAGAAGCTCAAAAACAGTGTTTCTGAGCATTGAAGCTCTAACCTAACATTTTCTGCAAAAAAGCTCTAACTGATGAAAATCAGCTTTTAGTGCTCTCAGAAGCTCAAAAACAGTGTTTCTGAGCATTGAAGCTCTAACCTAACTTTCTCTGCAAAAAAGCTCTAACTGCTGAAAATCAGCTTTTAGTGCTCTCAGAAGCTCAAAAACAGTGTTTCTGAGCATTGAAGCTCTAACCTAACATTTTCTGCAAAAAAGCTCTAACTGATGAAAATCAGCTTTTAGTGCTCTCAGAAGCTCAAAAACAGTGTTTCTGAGCATTGAAGCTCTAACCTAACTTTCTCTGCAAAAAAGCTCTAACTGCTGAAAATCAGCTTTTAGTGCTCTCAGAAGCTAAAAAACAGTGTTTCTGAGCATTGAAGCTCTAACCTAACTTTCTCTGCAAAAAAGCTCTAACTGATGAAAATCTGTCTTCTGCTTTGCAAATGACATGAGAATTCATGAGAAAGAAGCAAATTTCTTGTACTTGAGTTTTTCACTTAAAACTGCATTAAGCACCATTCTCTCACTGAGAAAGAAGCTTTTCAGCATCTGTGGCCTTGGATTCTTTTCATTTGCTTAGTTGCACTAACACAGCTTTTAGTGATCTCAGAAGCTCAAAAACAGTGTTTCTTAGCATTGAAGCTCTAACCTAACTTTCTCTGCAAAAAAGCTCTAACTGATGAAAATCAGCTTTTAGTGCTCTCAGAAGCTCAAAAACAGTGTTTCTGAGAATTGAAGCTCTAACCTAACATTTTCTGCAAAAAAGCTCTAACTGATGAAAATCAGCTTTTAGTGCTCTCAGAAGCTCAAAAACAGTGTTTCTGAGCATTGAATCTCTAACCTAACATTTTCTGCAAAAAAGCTCTAACTGATGAAAATCTGTCTTCTGCTTTGCAAATTACATGAGAATTCATGAGAAAGAAACAAATTTCATGTACTTGAGTTTTTCTCTTAAAACTGCATTAAGCACCTTTCTCTCACTGAGAAAGAAGCTTTTCAGCATCTGTGGCCTTGGATTCTTTTCATTTGCTTAGTTGCACTAACACAGCTTTTAGTGCTCTCAGAAGCTCAAAAACAGTGTTTCTGAGCATTGAAGCTCTAACCTAACATTTTCTGCAAAAAAGCTCTAACTGATGAAAATCAGCTTTTAGTGCTCTCAGAAGCTCAAAAACAGTGTTTCTGAGCATTGAAGCTCTAACCTAACATTTTCTGCAAAAAAGCTCTAACTGATGAAAATCAGCTTTTAGTGCTCTCAGAAGCTCAAAAACAGTGTTTCTGAGCATTGAATCTCTAACCTAACATTTTCTGCAAAAAAGCTCTAACTGATGAAAATCAGCTTTTAGTGCTCTCAGAAGCTCAAAAACAGTGTTTCTGAGCATTGAAGCTCTAACCTAACATTTTCTGCAAAAAAGCTCTAACTGATGAAAATCAGCTTTTAGTGCTCTCAGAAGCTCAAAAACAGTGTTTCTGAGCATTGAAGCTCTAACCTAACTTTCTCTGCAAAAAAGCTCTAACTGATGAAAATCAGCTTTTAGTGCTCTCAGAAGCTCAAAAACAGTGTTTCTGAGCATTGAAGCTCTAACCTAACATTTTCTGCAAAAAAGCTCTAACTGATGAAAATCAGCTTTTAGTGCTCTCAGAAGCTCAAAAACAGTGTTTCTGAGCATTGAAGCTCTAACCTAACTTTCTCTGCAAAAAAGCTCTAACTGCTGAAAATCAGCTTTTAGTGCTCTCAGAAGCTAAAAAACAGTGTTTCTGAGCATTGAAGCTCTAACCTAACTTTCTCTGCAAAAAAGCTCTAACTGATGAAAATCTGTCTTCTGCTTTGCAAATGACATGAGAATTCATGAGAAAGAAGCAAATTTCTTGTACTTGAGTTTTTCACTTAAAACTGCATTAAGCACCATTCTCTCACTGAGAAAGAAGCTTTTCAGCATCTGTGGCCTTGGATTCTTTTCATTTGCTTAGTTGCACTAACACAGCTTTTAGTGCTCTCAGAAGCTCAAAAACAGTGTTTCTGAGCATTGAAGCTCTAACCTAACTTTCTCTGCTAAAAAGCTCTAACTGATGAAAATCTGTCTTCTGCTTTGCAAATTACATGAGAATTCATGAGAAAGAAACAAATTTCATGTACTTGAGTTTTTCTCTTAAAACTGCATTAAGCACCTTTCTCTCACTGAGAAAGAAGCTTTTCAGCATCTGTGGCCTTGGATTCTTTTCATTTGCTTAGTTGCACTAACACAGCTTTTAGTGCTCTCAGAAGCTCAAAAACAGTGTTTCTGAGCATTGAAGCTCTAACCTAACATTTTCTGCAAAAAAGCTCTAACTGATGAAAATCAGCTTTTAGTGCTCTCAGAAGCTCAAAAACAGTGTTTCTGAGCATTGAAGCTCTAACCTAACTTTCTCTGCAAAAAAGCTCTAACTGATGAAAATCAGCTTTTAGTGCTCTCAGAAGCTCAAAAACAGTGTTTCTGAGCATTGAAGCTCTAACCTAACTTTCTCTGCAAAAAAGCTCTAACTGATGAAAATCAGCTTTTAGTGCTCTCAGAAGCTCAAAAACAGTGTTTCTGAGCATTGAAGCTCTAACCTAACTTTCTCTGCAAAAAAGCTCTAACTGATGAAAATCAGCTTTTAGTGCTCTCAGAAGCTCAAAAACAGTGTTTCTGAGCATTGAAGCTCTAACCTAACTTTCTCTGCAAAAAAGCTCTAACTGATGAAAATCAGCTTTTAGTGCTCTCAGAAGCTCAAAAACAGTGTTTCTGAGCATTGAAGCTCTAACCTAACATTTTCTGCAAAAAAGCTCTAACTGATGAAAATCAGCTTTTAGTGCTCTCAGAAGCTCAAAAACAGTGTTTCTGAGCATTGAAACTCTAACCTAACTTTCTCTGCAAAAAAGCTCTAACTGACGAAAATCAGCTTTTAGTGCTCTCAGAAGCCTCAAAACAGTGTTTCTGAGCATTGAAGCTCTAACCTAACATTTTCTGCAAAAAAGCTCTAACTGATGAAAATCAGCTTTTAGTGCTCTCAGAAGCTCAAAAACAGTGTTTCTGAGCATTGAATCTCTAACCTAACATTTTCTGCAAAAAAGCTCTAACTGATGAAAATCAGCTTTTAGTGCTCTCAGAAGCTCAAAAACAGTGTTTCTGAGCATTGAAGCTCTAACCTAACTTTCTCTGCAAAAAAGCTCTAACTGATGAAAATCAGCTTTTAGTGCTCTCAGAAGCTCAAAAACAGTGTTTCTGAGCATTGAAGCTCTAACCTAACTTTCTCTGCAAAAAAGCTCTAACTGCTGAAAATCAGCTTTTAGTGCTCTCAGAAGCTCAAAAACAGTGTTTCTGAGCATTGAAGCTCTAACCTAACTTTCTCTGCAAAAAAGCTCTAACTGCTGAAAATCAGCTTTTAGTGCTCTCAGAAGCTCAAAAACAGTGTTTCTGAGCATTGAAGCTCTAACCTAACTTTCTCTGCTAAAAAGCTCTAACTGATGAAAATCTGTCTTCTGCTTTGCAAATTACATGAGAATTCATGAGAAAGAAACAAATTTCATGTACTTGAGTTTTTCTCTTAAAACTGCATTAAGCACCTTTCTCTCACTGAGAAAGAAGCTTTTCAGCATCTGTGGCCTTGGATTCTTTTCATTTGCTTAGTTGCACTAACACAGCTTTTAGTGCTCTCAGAAGCTCAAAAACAGTGTTTCTGAGCATTGAATCTCTAACCTAACATTTTCTGCAAAAAAGCTCTAACTGATGAAAATCAGCTTTTAGTGCTCTCAGAAGCTCAAAAACAGTGTTTCTGAGCATTGAAGCTCTAACCTAACATTTTCTGCAAAAAAGCTCTAACTGATGAAAATCAGCTTTTAGTGCTCTCAGAAGCTCAAAAACAGTGTTTCTGAGCATTGAAGCTCTAACCTAACTTTCTCTGCAAAAAAGCTCTAACTGATGAAAATCAGCTTTTAGTGCTCTCAGAAGCTCAAAAACAGTGTTTCTGAGCATTGAAGCTCTAACCTAACTTTCTCTGCAAAAAAGCTCTAACTGCTGAAAATCTGCTTTTAGTGCTCTCAGAAGCTCAAAAACAGTGTTTCTGAGCATTGAAGCTCTAACCTAACTTTCTCTGCAAAAAAGCTCTAACTGATGAAAATCTGTCTTCTGCTTTGCAAATGACATGAGAATTCATGAGAAAGAAGCAAATTTCTTGTACTTGAGTTTTTCACTTAAAACTGCATTAAGCACCATTCTCTCACTGAGAAAGAAGCTTTTCAGCATCTGTGGCCTTGGATTCTTTTCATTTGCTTAGTTGCACTAACACAGCTTTTAGTGCTCTCAGAAGCTCAAAAACAGTGTTTCTGAGCATTGAAGCTCTAACCTAACATTTTCTGCAAAAAAGCTCTAACTGATGAAAATCAGCTTTTAGTGCTCTCAGAAGCTCAAAAACAGTGTTTCTGAGCATTGAAGCTCTAACCTAACTTTCTCTGCTAAAAAGCTCTAACTGATGAAAATCTGTCTTCTGCTTTGCAAATTACATGAGAATTCATGAGAAAGAAACAAATTTCATGTACTTGAGTTTTTCTCTTAAAACTGCATTAAGCACCTTTCTCTCACTGAGAAAGAAGCTTTTCAGCATCTGTGGCCTTGGATTCTTTTCATTTGCTTAGTTGCACTAACACAGCTTTTAGTGCTCTCAGAAGCTCAAAAACAGTGTTTCTGAGCATTGAATCTCTAACCTAACATTTTCTGCAAAAAAGCTCTAACTGATGAAAATCAGCTTTTAGTGCTCTCAGAAGCTCAAAAACAGTGTTTCTGAGCATTGAAGCTCTAACCTAACTTTCTCTGCAAAAAAGCTCTAACTGCTGAAAATCAGCTTTTAGTGCTCTCAGAAGCTAAAAAACAGTGTTTCTGAGCATTGAAGCTCTAACCTAACTTTCTCTGCAAAAAAGCTCTAACTGATGAAAATCTGTCTTCTGCTTTGCAAATGACATGAGAATTCATGAGAAAGAAGCAAATTTCTTGTACTTGAGTTTTTCACTTAAAACTGCATTAAGCACCATTCTCTCACTGAGAAAGAAGCTTTTCAGCATCTGTGGCCTTGGATTCTTTTCATTTGCTTAGTTGCACTAACACAGCTTTTAGTGCTCTCAGAAGCTCAAAAACAGTGTTTCTGAGCATTGAAGCTCTAACCTAACATTTTCTGCAAAAAAGCTCTAACTGATGAAAATCAGCTTTTAGTGCTCTCAGAAGCTCAAAAACAGTGTTTCTGAGCATTGAAGCTCTAACCTAACTTTCTCTGCAAAAAAGCTCTAACTGATGAAAATCAGCTTTTAGTGCTCTCAGAAGCTCAAAAACAGTGTTTCTGAGCATTGAAGCTCTAACCTAACTTTCTCTGCAAAAAAGCTCTAACTGCTGAAAATCTGCTTTTAGTGCTCTCAGAAGCTCAAAAACAGTGTTTCTGAGCATTGAAGCTCTAACCTAACTTTCTCTGCAAAAAAGCTCTAACTGATGAAAATCTGTCTTCTGCTTTGCAAATGACATGAGAATTCATGAGAAAGAAGCAAATTTCTTGTACTTGAGTTTTTCACTTAAAACTGCATTAAGCACCATTCTCTCACTGAGAAAGAAGCTTTTCAGCATCTGTGGCCTTGGATTCTTTTCATTTGCTTAGTTGCACTAACACAGCTTTTAGTGCTCTCAGAAGCTCAAAAACAGTGTTTCTGAGCATTGAAGCTCTAACCTAACATTTTCTGCAAAAAAGCTCTAACTGATGAAAATCAGCTTTTAGTGCTCTCAGAAGCTCAAAAACAGTGTTTCTGAGCATTGAAGCTCTAACCTAACTTTCTCTGCTAAAAAGCTCTAACTGATGAAAATCTGTCTTCTGCTTTGCAAATTACATGAGAATTCATGAGAAAGAAACAAATTTCATGTACTTGAGTTTTTCTCTTAAAACTGCATTAAGCACCTTTCTCTCACTGAGAAAGAAGCTTTTCAGCATCTGTGGCCTTGGATTCTTTTCATTTGCTTAGTTGCACTAACACAGCTTTTAGTGCTCTCAGAAGCTCAAAAACAGTGTTTCTGAGCATTGAATCTCTAACCTAACATTTTCTGCAAAAAAGCTCTAACTGCTGAAAATCAGCTTTTAGTGCTCTCAGAAGCTCAAAAACAGTGTTTCTGAGCATTGAAGCTCTAACCTAACATTTTCTGCAAAAAAGCTCTAACTGATGAAAATCAGCTTTTAGTGCTCTCAGAAGCTCAAAAACAGTGTTTCTGAGCATTGAAGCTCTAACCTAACTTTCTCTGCAAAAAAGCTCTAACTGATGAAAATCTGTCTTCTGCTTTGCAAATGACATGAGAATTCATGAGAAAGAAGCAAATTTCTTGTACTTGAGTTTTTCACTTAAAACTGCATTAAGCACCATTCTCTCACTGAGAAAGAAGCTTTTCAGCATCTGTGGCCTTGGATTCTTTTCATTTGCTTAGTTGCACTAACACAGCTTTTAGTGCTCTCAGAAGCTCAAAAACAGTGTTTCTGAGCATTGAAGCTCTAACCTAACATTTTCTGCAAAAAAGCTCTAACTGATGAAAATCAGCTTTTAGTGCTCTCAGAAGCTCAAAAACAGTGTTTCTGAGCATTGAATCTCTAACCTAACATTTTCTGCAAAAAAGCTCTAACTGATGAAAATCAGCTTTTAGTGCTCTCAGAAGCTCAAAAACAGTGTTTCTGAGCATTGAAGCTCTAACCTAACTTTCTCTGCAAAAAAGCTCTAACTGATGAAAATCAGCTTTTAGTGCTCTTAGAAGCTCAAAAACAGTGTTTCTGAGCATTGAAGCTCTAACCTAACTTTCTCTGCAAAAAAGCTCTAACTGCTGAAAATCTGCTTTTAGTGCTCTCAGAAGCTCAAAAACAGTGTTTCTGAGCATTGAAGCTCTAACCTAACTTTCTCTGCAAAAAAGCTCTAACTGATGAAAATCTGTCTTCTGCTTTGCAAATGACATGAGAATTCATGAGAAAGAAGCAAATTTCTTGTACTTGAGTTTTTCACTTAAAACTGCATTAAGCACCATTCTCTCACTGAGAAAGAAGCTTTTCAGCATCTGTGGCCTTGGATTCTTTTCATTTGCTTAGTTGCACTAACACAGCTTTTAGTGCTCTCGGAAGCTCAAAAACAGTGTTTCTGAGCATTGAAGCTCTAACCTAACATTTTCTGCAAAAAAGCTCTAACTGATGAAAATCAGCTTTTAGTGCTCTCAGAAGCTCAAAAACAGTGTTTCTGAGCATTGAAGCTCTAACCTAACTTTCTCTGCAAAAAAGCTCTAACTGCTGAAAATCAGCTTTTAGTGCTCTCAGAAGCTCAAAAACAGTGTTTCTGAGCATTGAAGCTCTAACCTAACATTTTCTGCAAAAAAGCTCTAACTGATGAAAATCAGCTTTTAGTGCTCTCAGAAGCTCAAAAACAGTGTTTCTGAGCATTGAAGCTCTAACCTAACTTTCTCTGCAAAAAAGCTCTAACTGATGAAAATCTGTCTTCTGCTTTGCAAATGACATGAGAATTCATGAGAAAGAAGCAAATTTCTTGTACTTGAGTTTTTCACTTAAAACTGCATTAAGCACCATTCTCTCACTGAGAAAGAAGCTTTTCAGCATCTGTGGCCTTGGATTCTTTTCATTTGCTTAGTTCCACTAACACAGCTTTTAGTGCTCTCAGAAGCTCAAAAACAGTGTTTCTGAGCATTGAAGCTCTAACCTAACTTTCTCTGCAAAAAAGCTCTAACTGATGAAAATCAGCTTTTAGTGCTCTCAGAAGCTCAAAAACAGTGTTTCTGAGCATTGAAGCTCTAACCTAACTTTCTCTGCAAAAAAGCTCTAACTGCTGAAAATCAGCTTTTAGTGCTCTCAGAAGCTAAAAAACAGTGTTTCTGAGCATTGAAGCTCTAACCTAACTTTCTCTGCAAAAAAGCTCTAACTGCTGAAAATCAGCTTTTAGTGCTCTCAGAAGCTCAAAAACAGTGTTTCTGAGCATTGAAGCTCTAACCTAACTTTCTCTGCAAAAAAGCTCTAACTGATGAAAATCAGCTTTTAGTGCTCTCAGAAGCTCAAAAACAGTGTTTCTGAGCATTGAAGCTCTAACCTAACATTTTCTGCAAAAAAGCTCTAACTGATGAAAATCAGCTTTTAGTGCTCTCAGAAGCTCAAAAACAGTGTTTCTGAGCATTGAAGCTCTAACCTAACTTTCTCTGCTAAAAAGCTCTAACTGATGAAAATCTGTCTTCTGCTTTGCAAATTACATGAGAATTCATGAGAAAGAAACAAATTTCATGTACTTGAGTTTTTCTCTTAAAACTGCATTAAGCACCTTTCTCTCACTGAGAAAGAAGCTTTTCAGCATCTGTGGCCTTGGATTCTTTTCATTTGCTTAGTTGCACTAACACAGCTTTTAGTGCTCTCAGAAGCTCAAAAACAGTGTTTCTGAGCATTGAAGCTCTAACCTAACATTTTCTGCAAAAAAGCTCTAACTGATGAAAATCAGCTTTTAGTGCTCTCAGAAGCTCAAAAACAGTGTTTCTGAGCATTGAAGCTCTAACCTAACTTTCTCTGCAAAAAAGCTCTAACTGATGAAAATCTGTCTTCTGCTTTGCAAATGACATGAGAATTCATGAGAAAGAAGCAAATTTCTTGTACTTGAGTTTTTCTCTTAAAACTGCATTAAGCACCTTTCTCTCACTGAGAAAGAAGCTTTTCAGCATCTGTGGCCTTGGATTCTTTTCATTTGCTTAGTTGCACTAAACACAGCTTTTAGTGCTCTCAGAAGCTCAAAAACAGTGTTTCTGAGCATTGAATCTCTAACCTAACATTTTCTGCAAAAAAGCTCTAACTGATGAAAATCAGCTTTTAGTGCTCTCAGAAGCTCAAAAACAGTGTTTCTGAGCATTGAAGCTCTAACCTAACTTTCTCTGCAAAAAAGCTCTAACTGATGAAAATCTGTCTTCTGCTTTGCAAATTACATGAGAATTCATGAGAAAGAAGCAAATTTCTTGTACTTGAGTTTTTCTCTTAAAACTGCATTAAGCACCTTTCTCTCACTGAGAAAGAAGCTTTTCAGCATCTGTGGCCTTGGATTCTTTTCATTTGCTTAGTTGCACTAACACAGCTTTTAGTGCTCTCAGAAGCTCAAAAACAGTGTTTCTGAGCATTGAAGCTCTAACCTAACATTTTCTGCAAAAAAGCTCTAACTGATGAAAATCAGCTTTTAGTGCTCTCAGAAGCTCAAAAACAGTGTTTCTGAGCATTGAATCTCTAACCTAACATTTTCTGCAAAAAAGCTCTAACTGATGAAAATCAGCTTTAAGTGCTCTCAGAAGCTCAAAAACAGTGTTTCTGAGCATTGAAGCTCTAACCTAACTTTCTCTGCAAAAAAGCTCTAACTGATGAAATTCAGCTTTTAGTGCTCTCAGAAGCTCAAAAACAGTGTTTCTGAGCATTGAAGCTCTAACCTAACTTTCTCTGCAAAAAAGCTCTAACTGATGAAAATCAGCTTTTAGTGCTCTCAGAAGCTCAAAAACAGTGTTTCTGAGCATTGAATCTCTAACCTAACATTTTCTGCAAAAAAGCTCTAACTGATGAAAATCAGCTTTAAGTGCTCTCAGAAGCTCAAAAACAGTGTTTCTGAGCATTGAATCTCTAACCTAACATTTTCTGCAAAAAAGCTCTAACTGATGAAATTCAGCTTTTAGTGCTCTCAGAAGCTCAAAAACAGTGTTTCTGAGCATTGAAGCTCTAACCTAACATTTACTAGAAAAAAGCTCTAACTGATGAAAATCAGCTTTTAGTGCTCTCAGAAGCTCAAAAACAGTGTTTCTGAGCATTGAATCTCTAACCTAACATTTTCTGCAAAAAAGCTCTAACTGATGAAAATCAGCTTTTAGTGCTCTCAGAAGCTCAAAAACAGTGTTTCTGAGCATTGAAGCTCTAACCTAACTTTCTCTGCAAAAAAGCTCTAACTGCTGAAAATCTGCTTTTAGTGCTCTCAGAAGCTCAAAAACAGTGTTTCTGAGCATTGAAGCTCTAACCTAACTTTCTCTGCAAAAAAGCTCTAACTGCTTAAAATCAGCTTTTAGTGCTCTCAGAAGCTCAAAAACAGTGTTTCTGAGCATTGAAGCTCTAACCTAACTTTCTCTGCAAAAAAGCTCTAACTGATGAAAATCAGCTTTTAGTGCTCTCAGAAGCTCAAAAACAGTGTTTCTGAGCATTGAAGCTCTAACCTAACATTTTCTGCAAAAAAGCTCTAACTGATGAAAATCAGCTTTTAGTGCTCTCAGAAGCTCAAAAACAGTGTTTCTGAGCATTGAAGCTCTAACCTAACTTTCTCTGCAAAAAAGCTCTAACTGCTGAAAATCAGCTTTTAGTGCTCTCAGAAGCTAAAAAACAGTGTTTCTGAGCATTGAAGCTCTAACCTAACTTTCTCTGCAAAAAAGCTCTAACTGAAGAAAATCAGCTTTTAGTGCTCTCAGAAGCTCAAAAACAGTGTTTCTGAGCATTGAAGCTCTAACCTAACTTTCTCTGCAAAAAAGCTCTAACTGCTGAAAATCTGCTTTTAGTGCTCTCAGAAGCTCAAAAACAGTGTTTCTGAGCATTGAAGCTCTAACCTAACTTTCTCTGCAAAAAAGCTCTAACTGATGAAAATCTGTCTTCTGCTTTGCAAATGACATGAGAATTCATGAGAAAGAAGCAAATTTCTTGTACTTGAGTTTTTCACTTAAAACTGCATTAAGCACCATTCTCTCACTGAGAAAGAAGCTTTTCAGCATCTGTGGCCTTGGATTCTTTTCATTTGCTTAGTTGCACTAACACAGCTTTTAGTGCTCTCAGAAGCTCAAAAACAGTGTTTCTGAGCATTGAAGCTCTAACCTAACATTTTCTGCAAAAAAGCTCTAACTGATGAAAATCAGCTTTTAGTGCTCTCAGAAGCTCAAAAACAGTGTTTCTGAGCATTGAAGCTCTAACCTAACTTTCTCTGCAAAAAAGCTCTAACTGCTGAAAATCAGCTTTTAGTGCTCTCAGAAGCTCAAAAACAGTGTTTCTGAGCATTGAAGCTCTAACCTAACATTTTCTGCAAAAAAGCTCTAACTGATGAAAATCAGCTTTTAGTGCTCTCAGAAGCTCAAAAACAGTGTTTCTGAGCATTGAAGCTCTAACCTAACTTTCTCTGCAAAAAAGCTCTAACTGCTGAAAATCAGCTTTTAGTGCTCTCAGAAGCTAAAAAACAGTGTTTCTGAGCATTGAAGCTCTAACCTAACTTTCTCTGCAAAAAAGCTCTAACTGATGAAAATCTGCTTTTAGTGCTCTCAGAAGCTAAAAAACAGTGTTTCTGAGCATTGAAGCTCTAACCTAACTTTCTCTGCAAAAAAGCTCTAACTGATGAAAATCTGTCTTCTGCTTTGCAAATGACATGAGAATTCATGAGAAAGAAGCAAATTTCTTGTACTTGAGTTTTTCACTTAAAACTGCATTAAGCACCATTCTCTCACTGAGAAAGAAGCTTTTCAGCATCTGTGGCCTTGGATTCTTTTCATTTGCTTAGTTGCACTAACACAGCTTTTAGTGCTCTCAGAAGCTCAAAAACAGTGTTTCTGAGCATTGAAGCTCTAACCTAACATTTTCTGCAAAAAAGCTCTAACTGATGAAAATCAGCTTTTAGTGCTCTCAGAAGCTCAAAAACAGTGTTTCTGAGCATTGAAGCTCTAACCTAACTTTCTCTGCAAAAAAGCTCTAACTGCTGAAAATCAGCTTTTAGTGCTCTCAGAAGCTCAAAAACAGTGTTTCTGAGCATTGAAGCTCTAACCTAACATTTTCTGCAAAAAAGCTCTAACTGATGAAAATCAGCTTTTAGTGCTCTCAGAAGCTAAAAAACAGTGTTTCTGAGCATTGAAGCTCTAACCTAACTTTCTCTGCAAAAAAGCTCTAACTGATGAAAATCTGTCTTCTGCTTTGCAAATGACATGAGAATTCATGAGAAAGAAGCAAATTTCTTGTACTTGAGTTTTTCACTTAAAACTGCATTAAGCACCATTCTCTCACTGAGAAAGAAGCTTTTCAGCATCTGTGGCCTTGGATTCTTTTCATTTGCTTAGTTGCACTAACACAGCTTTTAGTGATCTCAGAAGCTCAAAAACAGTGTTTCTTAGCATTGAAGCTCTAACCTAACTTTCTCTGCAAAAAAGCTCTAACTGATGAAAATCAGCTTTTAGTGCTCTCAGAAGCTCAAAAACAGTGTTTCTGAGAATTGAAGCTCTAACCTAACATTTTCTGCAAAAAAGCTCTAACTGATGAAAATCAGCTTTTAGTGCTCTCAGAAGCTCAAAAACAGTGTTTCTGAGCATTGAATCTCTAACCTAACATTTTCTGCAAAAAAGCTCTAACTGATGAAAATCTGTCTTCTGCTTTGCAAATTACATGAGAATTCATGAGAAAGAAACAAATTTCATGTACTTGAGTTTTTCTCTTAAAACTGCATTAAGCACCTTTCTCTCACTGAGAAAGAAGCTTTTCAGCATCTGTGGCCTTGGATTCTTTTCATTTGCTTAGTTGCACTAACACAGCTTTTAGTGCTCTCAGAAGCTCAAAAACAGTGTTTCTGAGCATTGAAGCTCTAACCTAACATTTTCTGCAAAAAAGCTCTAACTGATGAAAATCAGCTTTTAGTGCTCTCAGAAGCTCAAAAACAGTGTTTCTGAGCATTGAAGCTCTAACCTAACATTTTCTGCAAAAAAGCTCTAACTGATGAAAATCAGCTTTTAGTGCTCTCAGAAGCTCAAAAACAGTGTTTCTGAGCATTGAATCTCTAACCTAACATTTTCTGCAAAAAAGCTCTAACTGATGAAAATCAGCTTTTAGTGCTCTCAGAAGCTCAAAAACAGTGTTTCTGAGCATTGAAGCTCTAACCTAACATTTTCTGCAAAAAAGCTCTAACTGATGAAAATCAGCTTTTAGTGCTCTCAGAAGCTCAAAAACAGTGTTTCTGAGCATTGAAGCTCTAACCTAACTTTCTCTGCAAAAAAGCTCTAACTGATGAAAATCAGCTTTTAGTGCTCTCAGAAGCTCAAAAACAGTGTTTCTGAGCATTGAAGCTCTAACCTAACATTTTCTGCAAAAAAGCTCTAACTGATGAAAATCAGCTTTTAGTGCTCTCAGAAGCTCAAAAACAGTGTTTCTGAGCATTGAAGCTCTAACCTAACTTTCTCTGCAAAAAAGCTCTAACTGCTGAAAATCAGCTTTTAGTGCTCTCAGAAGCTAAA
Source organism: Acrossocheilus fasciatus (assembly GCA_036784905.1). Lineage (NCBI taxonomy): Eukaryota > Metazoa > Chordata > Actinopteri > Cypriniformes > Cyprinidae > Acrossocheilus > Acrossocheilus fasciatus. The sequence goes on from CM071959.1 coordinate 31,253,796, forward strand.
AAACAGTGTTTCTGAGCATTGAAGCTCTAACCTAACTTTCTCTGCAAAAAAGCTCTAACTGATGAAAATCTGTCTTCTGCTTTGCAAATGACATGAGAATTCATGAGAAAGAAGCAAATTTCTTGTACTTGAGTTTTTCACTTAAAACTGCATTAAGCACCATTCTCTCACTGAGAAAGAAGCTTTTCAGCATCTGTGGCCTTGGATTCTTTTCATTTGCTTAGTTGCACTAACACAGCTTTTAGTGCTCTCAGAAGCTCAAAAACAGTGTTTCTGAGCATTGAAGCTCTAACCTAACTTTCTCTGCTAAAAAGCTCTAACTGATGAAAATCTGTCTTCTGCTTTGCAAATTACATGAGAATTCATGAGAAAGAAACAAATTTCATGTACTTGAGTTTTTCTCTTAAAACTGCATTAAGCACCTTTCTCTCACTGAGAAAGAAGCTTTTCAGCATCTGTGGCCTTGGATTCTTTTCATTTGCTTAGTTGCACTAACACAGCTTTTAGTGCTCTCAGAAGCTCAAAAACAGTGTTTCTGAGCATTGAAGCTCTAACCTAACATTTTCTGCAAAAAAGCTCTAACTGATGAAAATCAGCTTTTAGTGCTCTCAGAAGCTCAAAAACAGTGTTTCTGAGCATTGAAGCTCTAACCTAACTTTCTCTGCAAAAAAGCTCTAACTGATGAAAATCAGCTTTTAGTGCTCTCAGAAGCTCAAAAACAGTGTTTCTGAGCATTGAAGCTCTAACCTAACTTTCTCTGCAAAAAAGCTCTAACTGATGAAAATCAGCTTTTAGTGCTCTCAGAAGCTCAAAAACAGTGTTTCTGAGCATTGAAGCTCTAACCTAACTTTCTCTGCAAAAAAGCTCTAACTGATGAAAATCAGCTTTTAGTGCTCTCAGAAGCTCAAAAACAGTGTTTCTGAGCATTGAAGCTCTAACCTAACTTTCTCTGCAAAAAAGCTCTAACTGATGAAAATCAGCTTTTAGTGCTCTCAGAAGCTCAAAAACAGTGTTTCTGAGCATTGAAGCTATAACCTAACATTTTCTGCAAAAAAGCTCTAACTGATGAAAATCAGCTTTTAGTGCTCTCAGAAGCTCAAAAACAGTGTTTCTGAGCATTGAAACTCTAACCTAACTTTCTCTGCAAAAAAGCTCTAACTGACGAAAATCAGCTTTTAGTGCTCTCAGAAGCCTCAAAACAGTGTTTCTGAGCATTGAAGCTCTAACCTAACATTTTCTGCAAAAAAGCTCTAACTGATGAAAATCAGCTTTTAGTGCTCTCAGAAGCTCAAAAACAGTGTTTCTGAGCATTGAATCTCTAACCTAACATTTTCTGCAAAAAAGCTCTAACTGATGAAAATCAGCTTTTAGTGCTCTCAGAAGCTCAAAAACAGTGTTTCTGAGCATTGAAGCTCTAACCTAACTTTCTCTGCAAAAAAGCTCTAACTGATGAAAATCAGCTTTTAGTGCTCTCAGAAGCTCAAAAACAGTGTTTCTGAGCATTGAAGCTCTAACCTAACTTTCTCTGCAAAAAAGCTCTAACTGCTGAAAATCAGCTTTTAGTGCTCTCAGAAGCTCAAAAACAGTGTTTCTGAGCATTGAAGCTCTAACCTAACTTTCTCTGCAAAAAAGCTCTAACTGCTGAAAATCAGCTTTTAGTGCTCTCAGAAGCTCAAAAACAGTGTTTCTGAGCATTGAAGCTCTAATCTAACTTTCTCTGCAAAAAAGCTCTAACTGATGAAAATCTGTCTTCTGCTTTCCAAATGACATGAGAATTCATGAGAAAGAAGCAAATTTCTTGTACTTGAGTTTTTATCTTAAAACTGCATTAAGCACCTTTCTTTCACTGAGAAAGAAGCTTTTCAGCATCTGTGGCCTTGGATTCTTTTTATTTGCTTAGTTGCACTAACACAGCTTTTAGTGCTCTCAGAAGCTCAAAAACAGTGTTTCTGAGCATTGAAGCTCTAACCTAACTTTCTCTGCTAAAAAGCTCTAACTGATGAAAATCTGTCTTCTGCTTTGCAAATTACATGAGAATTCATGAGAAAGAAACAAATTTCATGTACTTGAGTTTTTCTCTTAAAACTGCATTAAGCACCTTTCTCTCACTGAGAAAGAAGCTTTTCAGCATCTGTGGCCTTGGATTCTTTTCATTTGCTTAGTTGCACTAACACAGCTTTTAGTGCTCTCAGAAGCTCAAAAACAGTGTTTCTGAGCATTGAATCTCTAACCTAACATTTTCTGCAAAAAAGCTCTAACTGATGAAAATCAGCTTTTAGTGCTCTCAGAAGCTCAAAAACAGTGTTTCTGAGCATTGAAGCTCTAACCTAACATTTTCTGCAAAAAAGCTCTAACTGATGAAAATCAGCTTTTAGTGCTCTCAGAAGCTCAAAAACAGTGTTTCTGAGCATTGAAGCTCTAACCTAACTTTCTCTGCAAAAAAGCTCTAACTGATGAAAATCAGCTTTTAGTGCTCTCAGAAGCTCAAAAACAGTGTTTCTGAGCATTGAAGCTCTAACCTAACTTTCTCTGCAAAAAAGCTCTAACTGCTGAAAATCTGCTTTTAGTGCTCTCAGAAGCTCAAAAACAGTGTTTCTGAGCATTGAAGCTCTAACCTAACTTTCTCTGCAAAAAAGCTCTAACTGATGAAAATCTGTCTTCTGCTTTGCAAATGACATGAGAATTCATGAGAAAGAAGCAAATTTCTTGTACTTGAGTTTTTCACTTAAAACTGCATTAAGCACCATTCTCTCACTGAGAAAGAAGCTTTTCAGCATCTGTGGCCTTGGATTCTTTTCATTTGCTTAGTTGCACTAACACAGCTTTTAGTGCTCTCAGAAGCTCAAAAACAGTGTTTCTGAGCATTGAAGCTCTAACCTAACATTTTCTGCAAAAAAGCTCTAACTGATGAAAATCAGCTTTTAGTGCTCTCAGAAGCTCAAAAACAGTGTTTCTGAGCATTGAAGCTCTAACCTAACTTTCTCTGCTAAAAAGCTCTAACTGATGAAAATCTGTCTTCTGCTTTGCAAATTACATGAGAATTCATGAGAAAGAAACAAATTTCATGTACTTGAGTTTTTCTCTTAAAACTGCATTAAGCACCTTTCTCTCACTGAGAAAGAAGCTTTTCAGCATCTGTGGCCTTGGATTCTTTTCATTTGCTTAGTTGCACTAACACAGCTTTTAGTGCTCTCAGAAGCTCAAAAACAGTGTTTCTGAGCATTGAATCTCTAACCTAACTTTCTCTGCTAAAAAGCTCTAACTGATGAAAATCAGCTTTTAGTGCTCTCAGAAGCTCAAAAACAGTGTTTCTGAGCATTGAAGCTCTAACCTAACATTTTCTGCAAAAAAGCTCTAACTGATGAAAATCAGCTTTTAGTGCTCTCAGAAGCTCAAAAACAGTGTTTCTGAGCATTGAAGCTCTAACCTAACATTTTCTGCAAAAAAGCTCTAACTGATGAAAATCAGCTTTTAGTGCTCTCAGAAGCTCAAAAACAGTGTTTCTGAGCATTGAATCTCTAACCTAACATTTTCTGCAAAAAAGCTCTAACTGATGAAAATCAGCTTTTAGTGCTCTCAGAAGCTCAAAAACAGTGTTTCTGAGCATTGAAGCTCTAACCTAACATTTTCTGCAAAAAAGCTCTAACTGATGAAAATCAGCTTTTAGTGCTCTCAGAAGCTCAAAAACAGTGTTTCTGAGCATTGAAGCTCTAACCTAACTTTCTCTGCAAAAAAGCTCTAACTGATGAAAATCAGCTTTTAGTGCTCTCAGAAGCTCAAAAACAGTGTTTCTGAGCATTGAAGCTCTAACCTAACATTTTCTGCAAAAAAGCTCTAACTGATGAAAATCAGCTTTTAGTGCTCTCAGAAGCTCAAAAACAGTGTTTCTGAGCATTGAAGCTCTAACCTAACTTTCTCTGCAAAAAAGCTCTAACTGCTGAAAATCAGCTTTTAGTGCTCTCAGAAGCTAAAAAACAGTGTTTCTGAGCATTGAAGCTCTAACCTAACTTTCTCTGCAAAAAAGCTCTAACTGATGAAAATCTGTCTTCTGCTTTGCAAATGACATGAGAATTCATGAGAAAGAAGCAAATTTCTTGTACTTGAGTTTTTCACTTAAAACTGCATTAAGCACCATTCTCTCACTGAGAAAGAAGCTTTTCAGCATCTGTGGCCTTGGATTCTTTTCATTTGCTTAGTTGCACTAACACAGCTTTTAGTGCTCTCAGAAGCTCAAAAACAGTGTTTCTGAGCATTGAAGCTCTAACCTAACTTTCTCTGCTAAAAAGCTCTAACTGATGAAAATCTGTCTTCTGCTTTGCAAATTACATGAGAATTCATGAGAAAGAAACAAATTTCATGTACTTGAGTTTTTCTCTTAAAACTGCATTAAGCACCTTTCTCTCACTGAGAAAGAAGCTTTTCAGCATCTGTGGCCTTGGATTCTTTTCATTTGCTTAGTTGCACTAACACAGCTTTTAGTGCTCTCAGAAGCTCAAAAACAGTGTTTCTGAGCATTGAAGCTCTAACCTAACATTTTCTGCAAAAAAGCTCTAACTGATGAAAATCAGCTTTTAGTGCTCTCAGAAGCTCAAAAACAGTGTTTCTGAGCATTGAAGCTCTAACCTAACTTTGTCTGCAAAAAAGCTCTAACTGATGAAAATCAGCTTTTAGTGCTCTCAGAAGCTCAAAAACAGTGTTTCTGAGCATTGAAGCTCTAACCTAACTTTCTCTGCAAAAAAGCTCTAACTGATGAAAATCAGCTTTTAGTGCTCTCAGAAGCTCAAAAACAGTGTTTCTGAGCATTGAAGCTCTAACCTAACTTTCTCTGCAAAAAAGCTCTAACTGATGAAAATCAGCTTTTAGTGCTCTCAGAAGCTCAAAAACAGTGTTTCTGAGCATTGAAGCTCTAACCTAACTTTCTCTGCAAAAAAGCTCTAACTGATGAAAATCAGCTTTTAGTGCTCTCAGAAGCTCAAAAACAGTGTTTCTGAGCATTGAAGCTCTAACCTAACATTTTCTGCAAAAAAGCTCTAACTGATGAAAATCAGCTTTTAGTGCTCTCAGAAGCTCAAAAACAGTGTTTCTGAGCATTGAAACTCTAACCTAACTTTCTCTGCAAAAAAGCTCTAACTGACGAAAATCAGCTTTTAGTGCTCTCAGAAGCCTCAAAACAGTGTTTCTGAGCATTGAAGCTCTAACCTAACATTTTCTGCAAAAAAGCTCTAACTGATGAAAATCAGCTTTTAGTGCTCTCAGAAGCTCAAAAACAGTGTTTCTGAGCATTGAATCTCTAACCTAACATTTTCTGCAAAAAAGCTCTAACTGATGAAAATCAGCTTTTAGTGCTCTCAGAAGCTCAAAAACAGTGTTTCTGAGCATTGAAGCTCTAACCTAACTTTCTCTGCAAAAAAGCTCTAACTGATGAAAATCAGCTTTTAGTGCTCTCAGAAGCTCAAAAACAGTGTTTCTGAGCATTGAAGCTCTAACCTAACTTTCTCTGCAAAAAAGCTCTAACTGCTGAAAATCAGCTTTTAGTGCTCTCAGAAGCTCAAAAACAGTGTTTCTGAGCATTGAAGCTCTAACCTAACTTTCTCTGCAAAAAAGCTCTAACTGCTGAAAATCAGCTTTTAGTGCTCTCAGAAGCTCAAAAACAGTGTTTCTGAGCATTGAAGCTCTAATCTAACTTTCTCTGCAAAAAAGCTCTAACTGATGAAAATCTGTCTTCTGCTTTCCAAATGACATGAGAATTCATGAGAAAGAAGCAAATTTCTTGTACTTGAGTTTTTATCTTAAAACTGCATTAAGCACCTTTCTTTCACTGAGAAAGAAGCTTTTCAGCATCTGTGGCCTTGGATTCTTTTTATTTGCTTAGTTGCACTAACACAGCTTTTAGTGCTCTCAGAAGCTCAAAAACAGTGTTTCTGAGCATTGAAGCTCTAACCTAACTTTCTCTGCTAAAAAGCTCTAACTGATGAAAATCTGTCTTCTGCTTTGCAAATTACATGAGAATTCATGAGAAAGAAACAAATTTCATGTACTTGAGTTTTTCTCTTAAAACTGCATTAAGCACCTTTCTCTCACTGAGAAAGAAGCTTTTCAGCATCTGTGGCCTTGGATTCTTTTCATTTGCTTAGTTGCACTAACACAGCTTTTAGTGCTCTCAGAAGCTCAAAAACAGTGTTTCTGAGCATTGAATCTCTAACCTAACATTTTCTGCAAAAAAGCTCTAACTGATGAAAATCAGCTTTTAGTGCTCTCAGAAGCTCAAAAACAGTGTTTCTGAGCATTGAAGCTCTAACCTAACATTTTCTGCAAAAAAGCTCTAACTGATGAAAATCAGCTTTTAGTGCTCTCAGAAGCTCAAAAACAGTGTTTCTGAGCATTGAAGCTCTAACCTAACTTTCTCTGCAAAAAAGCTCTAACTGATGAAAATCAGCTTTTAGTGCTCTCAGAAGCTCAAAAACAGTGTTTCTGAGCATTGAAGCTCTAACCTAACTTTCTCTGCAAAAAAGCTCTAACTGCTGAAAATCTGCTTTTAGTGCTCTCAGAAGCTCAAAAACAGTGTTTCTGAGCATTGAAGCTCTAACCTAACTTTCTCTGCAAAAAAGCTCTAACTGCTGAAAATCAGCTTTTAGTGCTCTCAGAAGCTCAAAAACAGTGTTTCTGAGCATTGAAGCTCTAACCTAACATTTTCTGCAAAAAAGCTCTAACTGATGAAAATCAGCTTTTAGTGCTCTCAGAAGCTCAAAAACAGTGTTTCTGAGCATTGAAGCTCTAACCTAACTTTCTCTGCTAAAAAGCTCTAACTGATGAAAATCTGTCTTCTGCTTTGCAAATTACATGAGAATTCATGAGAAAGAAACAAATTTCATGTACTTGAGTTTTTCTCTTAAAACTGCATTAAGCACCTTTCTCTCACTGAGAAAGAAGCTTTTCAGCATCTGTGGCCTTGGATTCTTTTCATTTGCTTAGTTGCACTAACACAGCTTTTAGTGCTCTCAGAAGCTCAAAAACAGTGTTTCTGAGCATTGAATCTCTAACCTAACATTTTCTGCAAAAAAGCTCTAACTGATGAAAATCAGCTTTTAGTGCTCTCAGAAGCTCAAAAACAGTGTTTCTGAGCATTGAAGCTCTAACCTAACTTTCTCTGCAAAAAAGCTCTAACTGATGAAAATCTGTCTTCTGCTTTGCAAATGACATGAGAATTCATGAGAAAGAAGCAAATTTCTTGTACTTGAGTTTTTCACTTAAAACTGCATTAAGCACCATTCTCTCACTGAGAAAGAAGCTTTTCAGCATCTGTGGCCTTGGATTCTTTTCATTTGCTTAGTTGCACTAACACAGCTTTTAGTGCTCTCAGAAGCTCAAAAACAGTGTTTCTGAGCATTGAAGCTCTAACCTAACATTTTCTGCAAAAAAGCTCTAACTGATGAAAATCAGCTTTTAGTGCTCTCAGAAGCTCAAAAACAGTGTTTCTGAGCATTGAATCTCTAACCTAACATTTTCTGCAAAAAAGCTCTAACTGATGAAAATCAGCTTTTAGTGCTCTCAGAAGCTCAAAAACAGTGTTTCTGAGCATTGAAGCTCTAACCTAACTTTCTCTGCAAAAAAGCTCTAACTGATGAAAATCAGCTTTTAGTGCTCTTAGAAGCTCAAAAACAGTGTTTCTGAGCATTGAAGCTCTAACCTAACTTTCTCTGCAAAAAAGCTCTAACTGCTGAAAATCTGCTTTTAGTGCTCTCAGAAGCTCAAAAACAGTGTTTCTGAGCATTGAAGCTCTAACCTAACTTTCTCTGCAAAAAAGCTCTAACTGATGAAAATCTGTCTTCTGCTTTGCAAATGACATGAGAATTCATGAGAAAGAAGCAAATTTCTTGTACTTGAGTTTTTCACTTAAAACTGCATTAAGCACCATTCTCTCACTGAGAAAGAAGCTTTTCAGCATCTGTGGCCTTGGATTCTTTTCATTTGCTTAGTTGCACTAACACAGCTTTTAGTGCTCTCGGAAGCTCAAAAACAGTGTTTCTGAGCATTGAAGCTCTAACCTAACATTTTCTGCAAAAAAGCTCTAACTGATGAAAATCAGCTTTTAGTGCTCTCAGAAGCTCAAAAACAGTGTTTCTGAGCATTGAAGCTCTAACCTAACTTTCTCTGCAAAAAAGCTCTAACTGCTGAAAATCAGCTTTTAGTGCTCTCAGAAGCTCAAAAACAGTGTTTCTGAGCATTGAAGCTCTAACCTAACATTTTCTGCAAAAAAGCTCTAACTGATGAAAATCAGCTTTTAGTGCTCTCAGAAGCTCAAAAACAGTGTTTCTGAGCATTGAAGCTCTAACCTAACTTTCTCTGCAAAAAAGCTCTAACTGATGAAAATCTGTCTTCTGCTTTGCAAATGACATGAGAATTCATGAGAAAGAAGCAAATTTCTTGTACTTGAGTTTTTCACTTAAAACTGCATTAAGCACCATTCTCTCACTGAGAAAGAAGCTTTTCAGCATCTGTGGCCTTGGATTCTTTTCATTTGCTTAGTTCCACTAACACAGCTTTTAGTGCTCTCAGAAGCTCAAAAACAGTGTTTCTGAGCATTGAAGCTCTAACCTAACTTTCTCTGCAAAAAAGCTCTAACTGATGAAAATCAGCTTTTAGTGCTCTCAGAAGCTCAAAAACAGTGTTTCTGAGCATTGAAGCTCTAACCTAACTTTCTCTGCAAAAAAGCTCTAACTGCTGAAAATCAGCTTTTAGTGCTCTCAGAAGCTAAAAAACAGTGTTTCTGAGCATTGAAGCTCTAACCTAACTTTCTCTGCAAAAAAGCTCTAACTGCTGAAAATCAGCTTTTAGTGCTCTCAGAAGCTCAAAAACAGTGTTTCTGAGCATTGAAGCTCTAACCTAACTTTCTCTGCAAAAAAGCTCTAACTGATGAAAATCAGCTTTTAGTGCTCTCAGAAGCTCAAAAACAGTGTTTCTGAGCATTGAAGCTCTAACCTAACATTTTCTGCAAAAAAGCTCTAACTGATGAAAATCAGCTTTTAGTGCTCTCAGAAGCTCAAAAACAGTGTTTCTGAGCATTGAAGCTCTAACCTAACTTTCTCTGCTAAAAAGCTCTAACTGATGAAAATCTGTCTTCTGCTTTGCAAATTACATGAGAATTCATGAGAAAGAAACAAATTTCATGTACTTGAGTTTTTCTCTTAAAACTGCATTAAGCACCTTTCTCTCACTGAGAAAGAAGCTTTTCAGCATCTGTGGCCTTGGATTCTTTTCATTTGCTTAGTTGCACTAACACAGCTTTTAGTGCTCTCAGAAGCTCAAAAACAGTGTTTCTGAGCATTGAAGCTCTAACCTAACATTTTCTGCAAAAAAGCTCTAACTGATGAAAATCAGCTTTTAGTGCTCTCAGAAGCTCAAAAACAGTGTTTCTGAGCATTGAAGCTCTAACCTAACTTTCTCTGCAAAAAAGCTCTAACTGATGAAAATCTGTCTTCTGCTTTGCAAATGACATGAGAATTCATGAGAAAGAAGCAAATTTCTTGTACTTGAGTTTTTCTCTTAAAACTGCATTAAGCACCTTTCTCTCACTGAGAAAGAAGCTTTTCAGCATCTGTGGCCTTGGATTCTTTTCATTTGCTTAGTTGCACTAAACACAGCTTTTAGTGCTCTCAGAAGCTCAAAAACAGTGTTTCTGAGCATTGAATCTCTAACCTAACATTTTCTGCAAAAAAGCTCTAACTGATGAAAATCAGCTTTTAGTGCTCTCAGAAGCTCAAAAACAGTGTTTCTGAGCATTGAAGCTCTAACCTAACTTTCTCTGCAAAAAAGCTCTAACTGATGAAAATCTGTCTTCTGCTTTGCAAATTACATGAGAATTCATGAGAAAGAAGCAAATTTCTTGTACTTGAGTTTTTCTCTTAAAACTGCATTAAGCACCTTTCTCTCACTGAGAAAGAAGCTTTTCAGCATCTGTGGCCTTGGATTCTTTTCATTTGCTTAGTTGCACTAACACAGCTTTTAGTGCTCTCAGAAGCTCAAAAACAGTGTTTCTGAGCATTGAATCTCTAACCTAACATTTTCTGCAAAAAAGCTCTAACTGATGAAAATCAGCTTTTAGTGCTCTCAGAAGCTCAAAAACAGTGTTTCTGAGCATTGAATCTCTAACCTAACATTTTCTGCAAAAAAGCTCTAACTGATGAAAATCAGCTTTAAGTGCTCTCAGAAGCTCAAAAACAGTGTTTCTGAGCATTGAAGCTCTAACCTAACTTTCTCTGCAAAAAAGCTCTAACTGATGAAATTCAGCTTTTAGTGCTCTCAGAAGCTCAAAAACAGTGTTTCTGAGCATTGAAGCTCTAACCTAACTTTCTCTGCAAAAAAGCTCTAACTGATGAAAATCAGCTTTTAGTGCTCTCAGAAGCTCAAAAACAGTGTTTCTGAGCATTGAATCTCTAACCTAACATTTTCTGCAAAAAAGCTCTAACTGATGAAAATCAGCTTTAAGTGCTCTCAGAAGCTCAAAAACAGTGTTTCTGAGCATTGAAGCTCTAACCTAACTTTCTCTGCAAAAAAGCTCTAACTGATGAAAATCAGCTTTAAGTGCTCTCAGAAGCTCAAAAACAGTGTTTCTGAGCATTGAAGCTCTAACCTAACTTTCTCTGCAAAAAAGCTCTAACTGATGAAAATCAGCTTTAAGTGCTCTCAGAAGCTCAAAAACAGTGTTTCTGAGCATTGAAGCTCTAACCTAACTTTCTCTGCAAAAAAGCTCTAACTGATGAAAATCTGTCTTCTGCTTTGCAAATTACATGAGAATTCATGAGAAAGAAGCAAATTTCTTGTACTTGAGTTTTTCTCTTAAAACTGCATTAAGCACCTTTCTCTCAACTGAGAAAGAAGCTTTTCAGCATCTGTGGCCTTGGATTCTTTTCATTTGCTTAGTTGCACTAACACAGCTTTTAGTGCTCTCAGAAGCTCAAAAACAGTGTTTCTGAGCATTGAAGCTCTAACCTAACATTTTCTGCAAAAAAGCTCTAACTGATGAAAATCAGCTTTTAGTGCTCTCAGAAGCTCAAAAACAGTGTTTCTGAGCATTGAAGCTCTAACCTAACATTTTCTGCAAAAAAGCTCTAACTGATGAAAATCAGCTTTTAGTGCTCTCAGAAGCTCAAAAACAGTGTTTCTGAGCATTGAATCTCTAACCTAACATTTTCTGCAAAAAAGCTCTAACTGATGAAAATCAGCTTTAAGTGCTCTCAGAAGCTCAAAAACAGTGTTTCTGAGCATTGAAGCTCTAACCTAACTTTCTCTGCTAAAAAGCTCTAACTGATGAAAATCTGTCTTCTGCTTTGCAAATTACATGAGAATTCATGAGAAAGAAGCAAATTTCTTGTACTTGAGTTTTCTCTTAAAATTACATTGAGCCCCTTTCTCTCACTGAGAAAGAAGCTTTTCAGCATCTGTGGCCTTGGATTCTTTTCATTTGCTTAGTTGCACTAACACAGCTTTTAGTGCTCTCAGAAGCTCAAAAACAGTGTTTCTGAGCATTGAAGCTCTAACCTAACTTTCTCTGCAAAAAAGCTCTAACTGATGAAAATCAGCTTTTAGTGCTCTCAGAAGCTCAAAAACAGTGTTTCTGAGCATTGAAGCTCTAACCTAACTTTCTCTGCTAAAAAGCTCTAACTGATGAAAATCTGTCTTCTGCTTTGCAAATTACATGAGAATTCATGAGAAAGAAACAAATTTCATGTACACTCTAAAAAATATATTTGTTTCAAAATATTACATGCAATATTATTAATTAAATTCAACACATTAAAATTAATTAGAATTAATCAAATGAAATGCTAACAATTAACCATTCAAAATGAGTAAAATAGCATGAAAAAATTAAGTAAAATTCAAACAAAAATATTCATTTCATTGGACAAAAAACACTATGCTAATGATACTATGTTATGCATGTCAGGCCAGTAGTTGGCGATCAAGAAACACTGCGCAAAAACGTAATATGTATGTACATGACGTCAATTTTTTCGCAAATTCATGTTTTTGTTGTTTACATGGAGATGATACAGGCATCGTGTTCAAAAGCTTGTGTTTCCAGGCCCCCAAAACTGAATTATTGAAGACACCTGATGTTAACACAGAATCACTGAAGGAGAAAATCATGTTTTACCATTGGGTCACCGTCACGGTGGTCAATGTTTGCTTTAGTTGGGTTCTTGACCCTTGACTTCTTAACATAATATTTTGTTTGGCTGCTGTTACAGAGTTAAACAACAGTTAGACAAGCCAAATGAGAAGGTGGTTTGGTGGTGTTGGTTTTGTTTTGACATCATCATCAGACCTGAATCTCTGAGTTGGTTTTACTGTATCAGTTTCCGCATTGCGTATTTTTAGTAGTTTGTTTTGTGAAGTTCAGAGTTGATCTGTTTATCTGAATATGTTGTTTATCACCGTTGTTGAGATTCATACTCTGATTCTTTATGTCAGAATGTGCCTAAAAAAATGATTTTTTTTCTTTTGGGATCAGAACTATTTTTAAAAACCCTTTGGATTATACTGAAAATTTCAGAATTTATACTGTAGAATTACAGGACTGCTGTAATCAAAGTAAATTTAATTCAGAGATTAAGCTCTAAAAGAGTTCAGAGATTCAGGTCAAATGATGATGACAATACATAATCAACACCACCAAACCACCTTCTCATTTGGCTTGTCTAACTGTTGTTTAACTCTGTAACAGCAGCCAAACAAAATATAATGTTAAGGAGTCAAGGGTCAAGAGCCCAACTAAAGCAAACATTGACCACCGTGACGGTGACCCAATAGTAAAACAATTTTCTCCTTCAGTGATTCTGTGTTAACATCAGGTGTCTTCAATAATTCAGTTTTGGGGGCCTGGAAACACAAGCTTTTGAACACGATGCCTGTATCATCTCCATATAAACAACAAAAACATGAATTTGCGAAAAAGGTGACGTCATGTGCATACATATTACGTTTTTGCGCAGTGTTTCTTGATCGCCAACTACTGGCCTGACATGCATAGTGTTTTTTGTCCAATGAAACGAATATTTTTGTTTGAATTTTACTTAATTTTTTCATGCTATTTTACTCTATTTGAATGGTTAATTGTTAGCATTTCATTTGATTAATTCTAGTTAATTTTAATGTGTTGAATTTAATTAATAATATTGCATGTAATATTTTGAAACAAATATATTTTTTAGAGTGCATACGGTATTTTATTCAAGAAATGAGGAGCAGGTTTCAAATCAGATCTGACCAAGATATTACGAAGACTAGGTGTTTTTTTGTGCACTAAACGAGGTGGTTCATCAAAACACTTTTTGAGACCGGGATCACTCTCTACGATGTGCCAATGTTTCAATAAAACATGATGAATGTCCTTCGAAACAGGCGAATATTGAATATAACAATTAACCCGACGTTTAAATTTTTTAGTTTTTTTAACAAGACTCTCCTGTTGCGACACATCTTTAAAACGACTCACTGCAGACTGGATCCACTCTTCTCGATATGATCGTTTTCTGAATCTCTCCGATAGGATTTGTGATTGCTGTTGAAAATCTACATCTTTACTACAAATACGGCAAATACGACTAAATTGTGAAATTGGTAACGAACGCTTTAATGACACAGGATGATACGATTGTCCGTGCAAGATGGTGTTACGGTCAGTTGGTTTACGATACAAAGTAGTTTCGATGCCCGATGCAGTGCGAAGAACAAGCACATCCAAAAAATTCATTTTCTCTTGATGAAATTCAATAGTAAATTTCAACGCACTACATTCATTATTTACCAAACTATGAAACTCCAGTAACTCAGATTCAGCACCACTCCATATTAAAAAAACATCATCGATATAACGTTTCCATAGAACAATGTGTCTCAAAAAATAATTTACCCCAGGGTTTAACACAAACTGATATTCAAACATCCCACATCATAAATTATAGAAATCTAATGATTTTCAAAGGGCAGCAGCTATTTGCACTGTGTAAATGCACTGTTTAAACTCATTTTTATAGGGTGTTAGTACAATAAACACACAGAAATGCACAGTAAATGTATTTCAGCCAGGACCACTAAATTTATTGTAGAGGTCCTGAACATTATTCTGGTGGCAGGATTTGCTCTGAAGGGTTCAAATTCTGAGCTGTCCACGAGCAAACCTCACTGAGGTTTGAAACCCCTGATTACTAATGCAATACCTAGAATTTTTTTAAATGCAACAAATATAAAATTCCATGCAGAAGTGATACAGGTCTGTAAACAAGACTGGACAAGATTAAACAACGATTATCTGATAGTTGATTTCTGTGGACAAGACACTAGTGATCATGTGCCTCTGTAAGGGGGAGCTGGGGATGGAGTAGGGTCTCATGTCTGTGTGACAGACTAAAGCAAGTGTGAGTATGGGTGAACTTATTTAATTGTAGTGGGAGGAGTTACAATCAGCTGAGTGTCAGCTGATGCTGACTGTCACGCTGTGGTATGTCTGAACTATGCTTGAGCTCCATTTGTCACTCAATCTACATTTATAAATTAACAGTTTAACCTCTTAACTGTCACCGTCCACCCTGTGGGACGCCTACGTTTACTTCACTATTTTACAATTAAATCCTAATCTAATCAGGACAAACTGTATATCGTTGGAAAGGTCTAAGACTCCTAAATAGGTATTTTACCACTTTTTTTGTAAAAAAATTATGTAGGATCAGATGTTGATGTTTTATTGGTTAAAATGATGCCACCATCATGCAGATCAGTGCTTGCTTTACTTGGGCTCTTGACCATTTTAATAACTGAAAGTGTTTTGCTTTTATGCAATTGCAATATTGTTTAGCAATAAATATTTGCTCATTGCTGAATTAAAAGCTTGAAGCAGATGCGTTTACACTTTCTGCTTTCATTCACTTGAATGAACATCAGTCCACCTGTAGCTGATGTGTGTTTGAGGAGAGCTCCCCACATGATTGTAAAGCACTTTTGGTGTGTTTCAATACATAGTAAAGCGCTGCATAAGTGCCTCATTCGTCACAAAGATATCTGTCTTTGGTAATATCCAGCTGTTTATAAACAAATTGTCACCTTAACGCTTAAATATTGCAAAAAAGAAAAACTGTGTCACTCAGGCTTCTAGATGTGAGCACTTATCATAGGATCCTCAACAATGGTGACAATAATTATTCATGCTGCAGTGCATGATGGGAGTTTTTACTATGGTGTTACCCAGCATGGATTGCAGCATTTTGTTGATTGTCACCATTGTTGAGATTCATATGCTGGCTCTTGATGTCTCTGTGTGTAGAAATAGCTCTGGAGTTTTAATATTTATGTGCATTAGAGAAATTTAAAATTTATTCAATATAACTATTAGAGCAACACTTTCATCGCATGCTGTAGTTTCACAGGGTTGATTATTGAAAACATGAACATATAAATAAAAGAAAAGAGTTATTTTGGAGGTAAAATAGCGCCTGATGACTACCTCATCATATGAAAACAGCTATTAGCTGCTCACTGTATAGCACTGATCGCTCTGCTTTATAACAGCACATGCACTGCTGCAGCGAGAGATCTGACACAGAAGTCAAGAGTCAGGAACCCAACTAAAGCACGCATTGATCATTCATCATTTTAACCATTAAAACATCCTCTGTAATTCTCAATAACAGCAGGTGTTCATCACTAATGCACAATCATCATTTAATTAGAAACTTAATTATCTCATTAACTTTAACTCTTTGAGGACTTGGGATTTGACTCGAGACTCGTTTGTGTCTTCTTGAAAGGAATGACTTGGTTCCTCCTCTGGTGAAATCAGCTGCTGAGTTCATGGGTGGAACAAAAATATGGCAGGACTTTTACTTTCTGACCCCTGGACTTTACAACTCTGTTTATGACAAGAGTGCACCTGAAAAATCTACATCATAACAGGAGTTCTGACCTTTGTCACAGAAAGTCTTCTTTTTTGTCTTTTTCTCTGTCACGCTTTAGAAATCATAAGAAATTATATATCAGTTGAAAACTTAAAATCTCAAAATTCATCCTTTGAAACCCATTTTAAAATCAGACATTGCATTACCATGGAAATGGTACATCAAAATCACGTTGGAAAATGTTTTCATTCATGAATTATAAAAAATTAAGTTTGGATAGTGCACTATAATGTCTATGTTCAAAACTGTGAGTGACAGTTAAGGGGTTAATAGACAGTTTGATAAAGCTTTGTTTTTTTTTTTGCTTTTTTGATGGTCACCGTTGTTGAGATTCACAGGTTGATTATTGATGTCTGTGTGTATAAATGGAAATGTTTTTTTTTTTTTATTATTTTTATTTGATTATTTATATATATTTTTTTAATTTTTTTTTTAAATTTATTGTATGAGAATATCTTTTAAGAAATTCTTTGGAATGTGTTGAAAATGCTAGAGTTCTTATGCTGAAAACTCTTTGAGAACTTGAGATTTGACTTGAAAGGAATGACTTGCTTCCTCCTCTGGTGAAATTGGCTGCTGAGTTCATGGGTTGAATAAACACATGGCAGGACTTTTACTTTCTGACCCCTGGACTTTACAACTCTGTCTGTAATATGTATTCTTGTTTTACACTCTTTGGCCACCAGGTGGTATTGTGAGCAAATGAAGCCTCCAAAAATTAACCCTATTGTGAACCACTTGGCTGAAAAGTTGAACATCTTCATGAGGCTTCATGAAGATGTGTTTTAACACCTTAACACTCTTGAGTGTGGTCTCACATATACTCCCAGGAGAGTGTGATTTCACGCTGGATTATTGCTGTGTAGGAGTGCTCTGAGCACCTGAAGACTTAAAAAAAAGAGTCTGCGCCTCACGTTTTCAAACATGAAAAAGGCATTCTGTCTGATCGGGGCCTTAAAAAATAATGGCTGAGAGAACTGTCAAGTCATTTTTTACTTGTATAGTGGTTTTCACAGAGTTTTTGTTTCTGCAGCAAATATGTAAGTGTGTGTAGAGCTGGAAATCTGTTTTATTGGTTGTTTTGTGATCAGCAAAGGCTTTATATAGAAAACTAATTTACCACAAAATGAAGTAAAGAGTTTTCCTTTGTGTTACCATTTACTTACAATTCAAAACTTCTCAAATACTCAATGGAGGTAAGTTCAAGGTAACTTGTCTGATTCATCTAAATCAGAGATTCATTGCTGGAATTGCTTTTATGGTGCTAATCATCAAGATTATTTTTTGACATATCTCAATGTCCCACAGTAATATGCAAACTACATTCCACCGCTCGCTAAACTCACGAATAGATGAGTGTGTCTTTGATGTTACACCACACTTTTAACCCTCTACAGCATAGCGTTGCCCTCACGCAACGGAAAGTTTTTTTTTTCTTATGCCCCATATTCAGTACATGTTTTTTTAATGGATTGCAACCAATTAAAATGTTTGAAAGGTATCAAAGGACATTCCAATAAGGTGTGGGAGTCACCTATCAAGCACCATTTGAAGGTGAGACATCCTGATCTGACACATGGTCGCAGGAGCACAGAAGGCAAGATTATTTGCTTTAGTAATCTAATTTAAAATGGCACAAACTGTAAGTAATATGTATATATATGTGTGTGTGTGTGTGTGTGTGTGTGTGTGTGTGTGTGTGTGTGCATGTGTGTGTGTGTGTGTTTTTTTTTTTTTTCGTCTCAGAGCAACGTTATGCAATAAGGAGTAAGGAAGCAGGGGTCCACAGCTCCCATCCCTAACCAGAATCTCCCATTGACAATACATACAGGCAAATAATGTGTGACAAAAAGGGAAGATGCAAGGTTCCTAGCTGCACAGGAACACCCAAAGTGATAAAAGTGGACCTGTGTTTCACAGCATAGAAGAAGTCCTTCTTGAAGTTTAACACGGAGTAAAATCTCATTCCACGAAGTACATGATATGACAAGACACACTACATCAGGGTTGGGAAACTTCGGTCCTGGAGGACCACTGTCCTGCAGAGTTAGCTCCAACCCTAATCAAACACATCAGCACCAGCTAATTAATTTACTTAATGTACTTTAAAGGGGCCATATGACGTTGGTAAAAAGAACATTTTTTTTGTGTATTTGGTGTAATGCAATGTGTTTATGTGGTTAAAAAAACACATTATTTTCCTCATACTGTACATTATTGTTGCTACTATATGCCCCGTCCTTCTGAAAGTGCTGATTTTTTACAAAGCTCATTGTTCTGAGAAGCAAGGTGTGCTCTGATTGGCCAGCTATCCAGTGTTGTGATTGGCCAAATACCTCAAGCGTGTGACGGAAATGTTATGCCCCCTTACCGTATTGTGATGACAACACAATAAAACCCATTATAAAGAATGCATTTGTTAAATCCAGTGGGGACATAATTACTGATTATAGTGACTTATACTGTTGCATCGTGCTGCGTAAACATTACCATGTCTGCATTTGTGATCGGAGAAACGGCAAACAACAAGCACTACTATACATTGCTCAAAACTCGCATTTGAATCATCAGTGGCAAATTCTTTAAATAAGAAAACATACTTACAGGCTGTGAGTTAGAAGCGCCAAACTGTCCTTGCAAAGTTGGAATTGCCCCACTTTATAGAAACTTATAAACTTATATCTTTGTGCAAGCCTGCATTGTAGGCTATTCTTTCAGGTTCAGGAAATAGTCCTCCGTAAAATGCGCTACACACTCAAATATTTGCGTTGTACTGTTCTGGAACAGTGTTGTACATACAAATTAACCACTGATTTCGATAACACTTTATTTTGATGGTCCCTTTTGCTTTACCTATAGTCAACAGAATGTGTAAAAACTTTACCTATAATCAACAGAATGTGTAAAAGGGACCGTCAAAATAAAGTGAAACCCTGATTTCTAGTTGTGTCTGCTTTTGGAAGCCCAAACAAAGTACTTTCGCTTTAACAACAAAACACCAGCGTCTCCACGACATGGCGCTGGGGGAAGCAACAATGCCTCAGGGAGAGCAATAGTTCAGCTTTCTTTCATTGCATATACGTTCATTGCGTGGTGTTTTGCAAATATTCACACACCGTGATGTAAACATGTGGGGGCGTGTTTAAATGAGCCGTTTTAGGTGGGCGTGGTTGAGTCTTAAATTTTATAAAGAATGTCTCTTGAAATCGCATCATATGACCCTTTTAAAATCATTAGAAAGCTACAGGCAGGTATGTTTCATTAGGTTTGGAGCTAAAGTTTGGTCCTCAAGGTTCACTGTCTTGCAAAGTTTCCCAGCCCGGCACTACGACACAAACCTACCCACTCATCCAGTGAACGTCTTTTTGAAGTCTTTGCAGACGTTGAAAAGACATCCACTGAGGAGCCAGAATGAAAGTTTTATGACGTATTTTTTTGACGTGAGCGTCCGATATAGACGTTCAGTGAACCTCCATACAAGGTTAAAAACTAGTTCAAATGTGGTTATGTGGTTAAAATCATATATTTTTAACATCATTTGATGTTCATTTAGACTTCATTTATACTGTTTCTGGACCAAATACACACTCTCAGGATGCATTAGATTTAAACTCATGTTTTTTCAAAGTAATTTCCTGCATAATTGCAAAGCAACTCACAGACACTGTCCAAAAATCATGAAAATAAAAGAATCTTCACTGAAACAGTGTTCAATTAAATGATCAAATAACGAATGATTAATTAAGCATTTGGTAAAAATCAGCTGCAATTCAAAGACAGTAAATCTCTCAAGATCTCAGCAGAGGAGGATCAAACATCTCCACAAACAGCATCACCAGCTTCACTCATTAGATTGACTTTATTTCTGTCAGACATCTATAGCTTTTATTGATAATTACCAGAGGTTTAGATGTTGATATGTTTCATTTGAACTCACCATTGTGGTGGACAGTGTTTGCTTTAGTTGGGATCTTGGTCCTCGTACTTCTCGTGTTAGCTTTTCATTGGCAGTCGTGACTGTGTCTTTGTAAAACACAGCTGTTGTGGCAAAGAATGCCAAAATGAAGCAAGTTCAGATGGTATTAGCCTCTTTTTGACAACGGTAAAATAAACACAATTTGAGCATCTGATATAATTAAGTTCGATTTAATATTTTACACTTTATAGCCACCAAATGTTGTGAAGCTGTACCAAGAACATTGAAACGATCGCTTATTGTGAAGATGGACAAAAACACTATCTGTGTGTTGCTTTGCAATTACAAATGTAAATTACATTGAAATAACATGAGTTTAAATCTAATGCATCCTGAGAGTGTTTATTTGGTCCAGAAACAGTATAAATTGTGTCTAAATGAACCTTAAATGATGTTAAAAATATGTCCACTGACCACATTTGAACTAGTTTTTAACCTTGTATGGAGGTTCACTGAACATCTATATTGGACGCTCAGAACAGAACAGATCAAAAAAAGACATCATAAAAACGTTCATTCTGGCTCCTCAGTGGACGTCTTTGCAACGTCTGCAAAGACTTCAAAAAGACGTCCACTGGACGTAACTTTGCCCAGAGGGTACGTTTGTATCAAATGCAATATATCAATGTGTGTCAAGTGTTTATCCCTTTTCACTTAATTATTTCTTGACATTTTTTGACAGATTCGTAAAAATAGACCGAGAAACAATAAATGCACATTTATTGTACATTTATATTTATGTACATTACATAAACTATACATTACAATTATAACAAATGAATAAATCATATAAATGAAAAACTTCAAATAATGAATCAAACACAAATATAACAAATACATTCAATTATAAATTAAAATGCTCCATCGGGACAAGACCACGGGAATCAGATATCACGGGAATCTTTACACAATCTGACATAGCTGCAGTTTCAATTAAACTGTGGTTTTTTTTTTTCTATTCTGTCTCAGAGGGAGTTTTGGTTCCTTGCCGCTGTCGCCTCTGGTTTGCTCAGTTGGGGACACTTAATTTCTAGCGATTATCGTCAATTTGATTGTACAGATACTATTTAAACTAAACTGAGCTAGACAGTGACATCTCTGAATTCAATAAGAAGCCCAATCTGACACAAGGCTGGGATGGGCTACAGGACAATAGGCAAACAGCTTGGTGAGAAGGCAACTGTTGGCGCAATTATTAGAAAATGGAAGAAATTTCTCTTAAAACAAATGTGTTAAAAACAGCACAACCTGTGTTGTACTTTAACTCACCTGTGTGTCAAATTAAGGACAGCACATTTTGTGTTAATTCAATTTCAACACAACCAGTGTGTTATTCTTCTTAACACAGGCTGATATTCTTAAAATATTTAACACCCTAATGTGTCAAAAATAACACAATTTGTGTCATAGATGTGCTATTCTCAACCAGTTAGAATGAATGCAACACTGAATACTGAATGCAATGATGAATGCAAAAAAAAAAAAAAAAAAAAAAAATACACTGTAAAAATGATTCACTATATTTACTCAATAAAATTGAGTCAACAGGTTACGAGCAATATTATTAATTAAATTCAACACATAAAAATTAATTAGAATTAATCAGATGATTACAAATTAACCATTCAAAATGAGTAAAATAGCATGAAAAAAAATAAGTAAAATTTAAACAAAAATATTGGTTTCATTGGACAAAAAACACTATGCTAATGATACTATATTATGCATGCCAGGTCAGTAGTTGCCGATCAAGAAACACTGTGCAAAAACATAATATGCATGCACATGACGTCACCTTTTTCACAAATTCATGTTTTTGTTGTTTACATGGAGATGATACAGGCATTGTGTTCAAAAGCTTGTGTTTCCAGGCCCCCAAAACTGAATTATTGAAGACACCTGATGTTAACAAACAGAATCACTGAAGGAGAAAATCGTTTTACTATTCTGTCACCATCACAGTGGTCAATGATTGCTTTAGTTGGGCTCTTGACTGTTTAACATTAGATATGGTTTGGCTGCTGTAACTGAGTTAAACAACAGTTAAGACAAGCCAAGAGAAAAGGTGATTCTGTGGTGTTGGTTATGTTTTGACATAATCAGCATGAATCTGAGTTGGATTTACAGTATCTGTTTCTGCCATCCTGTGATTGTGCAGTGTAACACCTGGAATTTTCAGCATAAACAGATTTTTAAAAGCTCTTCTGATCAAATAATTATTAGAAAAAATAAGCTTTCATCTAGGCACACAGACATCAAGTATCAGCGTGAGAACCTCAACAATGGTGACCATCAAATGTTGCAGTGCATTCTGGGTGCCACCAATCAAAACTCATCAATAGCTCCAGAGGTGGACAGTAACGAAGTAAATTTACTTGAGTATGGTACTTAAGTACACTTTTTGAGTATCTGTACTTTACTCGAGTATTATTTTTTCTGGAAACTTGCGACTTTAACTTCACTACATTTGAAAGACAAATATTGTACTTTTTACTCAACTACATTTATATCAAGGTCCCCAAGTAGAAAGTCGTTATATGTAGCAGTTTTTACAGTGTGTGCATTTTCAGATTCGCTGAACCCTTTTTTTCTGCGAAAATCTGTCCTGCGATCTGCCAGGACCTTCATTCGTCACAAAGATGTCTCTCTTTGGTAATATCCAGCTGTTTATAAACAAATTGTCACCTTAATGCTTAAATTTTGCAAAAAAGACTTTTACTTTCTGACCCCTGGACTTTACAACTCTGTTTATGACAAGAGTGCACCTGAAAAATCTACATCATAACAGGAGTTCTGACCTTTGTCACAGAAAGTCTTCTTTTTTGCCTTTTTCTCTGTCACGCTTTAGAAATCATAAGAAATTATATATCAGTTGAAAACTTAAAATCTCAAAATTCATCCTTTGAAACCCATTTTAAAATCAGACATTGCATTACCATGGAAATGGTACATCAAAATCACGTTGGAAAATGTTTTCATTCATGAATTATAAAAAATTAAGTTTGGATAGTGCACTATAATGTCTATGTTCAAAACTGTGAGTGACAGTTAAGGGGTTAATACACTCTCAAAAAGGATGTGTTAAATAATAACAAATTTTTTGTGTTGTGGCCATTTTAACACATTTTGTGTAATTTTAAGTTGGTCATGTGTAAAAAGAAAGAGAGAGAGAGAGAGAGAGAGAGAAACAACACAGTGTGTCCAACAGAATACAGGTGCTGGTCGTATAATTAGAATATCATCAAAAAGTTGATTTATTTCACTAATTCCGTTCAAAAAGTGAAACTTGTATATTATATTCATTCATTACACACAGACTGATATATTTCAAATGTATATTTCTTTTAATTTTGATGATTATAACTGGCAACTAAGGAAAATCCCAAATTTCTCAGTGATTCTGTGTTAACATCAGGGGTGTATTCCAGAAAGCATGGTTAACTTACCGTAAACCCTGAACTTTCGGTTGATTAACCCCAAACCTTGCTTACTCGAGGTATGTGGTTACAAAAACGCGTCCGGGAGTAAGTTCATTCAACTCAGAGTATGTTCCTGGTTAAGACTCAAGACATTCTCAACAGAGCGACGAATCGACGAGTCACTATGGAAACGGACGCGTACCATACTGCTTCTTTCTTCTTCTTCTATTCAAAGGTTATGTAGGCCTTATTCTTAGTGCATATCGCCACCTAATTGATGGTTTTGAAATCATTTTTATTTTTTTCCCCGTTTAATCTTTAATCCTTGAGAATAAGAATTATATTGTTTGTTTGATGCTAATTATATATTAAGTCATATCAGATATGTATTTTTATTATAGAAATACATTATAGAAAATGCGATCCATGTGTGAGATGATAATATAAAATGTAATATATATATATATATATATATATATATATAGGCTAATATAATAAATTAAACATTACCTTTTCATAATAGTGTTTTATAATTTAGACAGTTAACTGTTATATATGCCAATAAAATATAATAACCATATTAGAGCAATATATAGGCTAACCTTGTTTATTACTTATATAAGCGCTTTATCATTAAAATAGCATGCAACTATATGCGCTATCTGTCACGCCCACTGAAGGCTCGTCAGTAGACCATACATGCTCTGATAGCGCTGAAGTGAACTAACCCTGGAACATAAGCTGCTCCGGAGCAGGTTATCTTCAGAGAGCAAGTTGCTATGGTTACTTACATACCCTGAAAGTAACCTCCGATTTTGGAACCGAAAGCTGAGGTTATCCGCTCACTTATCCTCAAACATACCCGGGTATATCACATAACCTGCTTTCTGGAATACACCCTAGGTGTCTTCAATAACTGTTTTTTTGGGGCCTGGAAACACAAGCTTTTGAACACAATGCCTGTATCATCTCCATGTGAACAACAAAAACATGAATTTGTGAAAAAGGTGACGTCATGTGCGTATTACATTTTTGCGCAGTGTTTCTTGATCGCCAACTACTGGCCTGGCATGCATACTATTCATTAGCATAGTGTTTTTTTTTTTTTTTTTTTTTTTTGGCCAGTGAAATCAATATTTTTGTTTAAATTTTCCTTAATTTTTTTGTGCTATTTTACTCATTTTGAATGGTTAATTTGTAATCATCTTATTCTATTTTTTTTTTATGTGTTGAATTTAATTAATAATATTGCTTGTAATCTGTTGACAATTTTATTGAGTAAATATAGTGTATCATTTTTTACAGTGTAGAGCTGGAAATCTGTTTTTATTGGTTGTTTGTGATCAGCAAAGGCTTGATATAGAAAACTAATTTACCACAAAACGAAGTAAAGAGTTTGCCTTTGTGTTACCATTTACTTACAATTCAAAACTACTCAAATACTCAATGGAGGTGAATTCCAGGGGCCTATACCATGAAGCCGGATTAGCTGCTAGCCAGGTAAGTTTCAGTTTAGTTTGCCCCAACTCTGGGTTTTAGGTACCATGAAGGTAGCTCGGCTTTAAGCGTTGTTTGTCGCCATGGTATCTTATGCTGCACGGCTAACCTGCTCCGGGGCAGGTTATGTTCTGGATTTGAGATCTCAGACTGAAATTCGACCAATCAGCTGTGATCAAAGAAACATATAGGTGACGTCACATATCCCAGTGTCGGTTGCAATGGCTTCACCTTTTCTACCAAATCCTGTGGACATCTCCGCACAAATTGTTAGACGAGCACTTCGTAGAGAAAGAGTTTTTAGGGACAGACAAAATCCCCTAGCTTTTCCTGATACTTACTTGTATGAAAGATACAGATTCTCCGCGGAAGGAATATCTTATATTTGCGAACTTCTTGAGCCGCACATATCAAATGTGACACGTCGAAGTCATGCTCTTACTGTACCGCAAATGGTATGCATTGCGTTGCGTTTTTTTGCAAGCGGTACGTACTTATATGCGGTCGGTGATGCAGAGAACCTTGGGAAAAACACGGTTTGTCGAACCATTCGCAAGGTGGTCCTCGCACTGCAGGGGTACATGAATAGCTTCATAGTGTTCCCCGGACATTTATCGACCATGTCCATAAAAGAGGGCTTTTATAAAATTGCCGGTAAGATTGATAGGGTGACACTGCATGAACAGATTTACTTTTTAGACATTCACTTTTTTTCTCCCCAGAAAGCAGATTTCACTTAGAACACTTAAATTATACAATACAGTACAAGTTCTTATTCTAAATCTTTTAACAAATATATTAATCTTATGATAGGATTCCCTAGAGTCATAGGAGCAATAGACTGCACACATGTTGCAATCTCCACAGCTCTTGGAGAACATGAGGCAGATTATGTGAATAGAAAGTCCTTTCACAGCCTCAATGTTCAGGTAGGTGTACTATAGATTCAAGATGACTTATTTTCAGTGAGATGAATCATTAACACATGACAATGATCTACTGTACATTTCATCTGCAGATAACTTGTGATCATGAATGCATGATCACAAGCTTGGATGCCAAATGGCCTGGCTCAGTGCATGACTCACGAATTTTCCGTGAGTCTGTGTTGTGTCAGCGCTTTGAGGAAGGCAAGTTACAGTGCAAAACACTTTAAAGTGTTCATTTTAATTGACAAAGCAAAACTTATACAATTTTCCCCTTTTCTGTTCTGTGACAGGGCTTTTTGATGGCCTGTTGGTAGGAGACAGGGGTTATGCATGCCAGAGAGTTTTACTAACCCCCTATCCTGACCCTCAGACAAGGCCACAAAACCGGTTCAATGTGGCCCTCAGTAAAACCAGGGTCAAGATTGAGATGACCTTTGGCATCCTAAAGGCACGTTTCAACTGCCTTCGGCGGTTAAGGGTGTCACCAGAGCGGGCATCACAGATAGTGGCTGCATGTGCCATTCTGCACAATATAGCCACTATCAGAAAGGAGCAAGCACCACCACTAAACCAGCTTCTCCCCGATGAAATTGACCCAATCACACTTGACCACCCAGCTGGCACAGCTGTCAGAGATGCAATCACCATACAATATTTTACTTAATAAAAGTAAATTGAAACTGCAGATAGGTCTCAAATGGTTTTATTGTTGATGTGGCTAGGGAGGGAGAAAGAGAGAAAGATGCATTAATAAGTATTGAGTGTTCATACTAATGTGTTGCCTGTTTTAGTAAGTTCACATACTGAGATCTGTTTTTCCATCTGTTTGATCTCCAATTTAAATTTTTTTAATTTGGAGGCTCCTCAGCTCACAGTCCAGCTCCTTTAGAGTGCAGTCCAATTCTAGGCTCCTTTTGTAAAGGGCCCTGACCGAGTCAGTTTCCACCTGAAACATAATTCCACCACAAACAATCATTACAAGTCTTAAGGTAAATCAAATGACAAAAGGCATGACTTACAGGCACAGGACTGGCTGTAATTTATGTCAAGGGTTTAAAGCAGTACCTTGTTCACATTCCTTCTGAAGCCCATTGAGGTGTCAGTTTGTGGGGCAGGTTGTGAAAAATCCTACAATAAAAGATAAGGGCTAGTCACATTTGTGTGACATTAAAAAAAAAAAAAAAAAAAAAAATGCATTCACCTCAGCAATGGTTTCAGAACACACAGAGAGGGTGTCTTCGTCATTTGCTTCACCCTAATAAATAAAAGTAGGCCAATGTAAAGCGTAACTGTTGTAAAGCATATTCATAGTGTTCTGTCTGTTTCAAGCTCAGCTCTGTGTGGGAGACTGTGTGAACGTGTGCCGGCTTCAACAGGGACACTGTATTTTCCTCTACTGCAGAACATACAGTCAGCCACATGTACAACTTTTAAAAGGTAGTAATGAATTGCACACATACCCAGTGTCACTTGCTTAGAGGAGCCAGCACCAGGGTCAGATTGTACAGCACCTGTAATACCATCCATAATCGGCCGCCCCTTATTGCTACTCAGAGCCAGCTCCTCTGCTACAGTGTATTCTGAGGCGGCCCTCCCCCAGTTTTCCGAATGTCACACTTTTTTCTGTTTGCTGCAAAAAAGTTTTTGTGAAAATGTTCACGAAAATAATAAAAGGTTATGGTAAATACTCACCACTTTGAATGATATTTTTATATTTTGTCTTTATCTGCTGCCAAGAACGTTTGTAGTTGGGGTTGCATCTAAAAATCAATGAATAACCTATTAATCTATATGACGTAGGCCTAATATACAGTCACATTTTTATACACAAATACGTTTATACATACAGTATACGTACACACACACACATTTTAATTTAAGCATTAATACATTTTTAAAATAAACCTAACTGTTAACATACGTCTAATGCACAATGAAATAACATGAGTAACTTGAAGAACTAACGGAATTAACATTAGATTAATAAATGCTGAAAAACTATCGTTCATTGTTAATTCATGTTAGCTAATGCATTACGTTCTCTAAACAAATACAACCTTATTGTAAAGGCATCATATACACGCGCGCACACACATACATCATGCACATCATTTTTAATTAATATTGAATGTAGGCTATATTTGTTTAACTTACGCATTAACGCAATCAGCGATCTTTTTCCAACACTCTTCTCTTGCTTTGGCAGCAGATACAGTATTACTGCGTGCTTGAAACACATGTTTATATTCTTCATACTTATGAATAATTATTTCTTGCTCCTCCGCAGAAAAATATACAGCTCTCGCTCTATCCATATTGAACGCGATTGGTTGTTCGGTGCCGACGTCACTCTTTTATGTGTACGCGCCCGTGGAGTAATCATAGCTTAAGGATCAAAGCCCGAGTTGACAGAGAAAGTTGATGAGCTGCTTCATGGTACCAATTAAGCCTGATTGCATCGGTTTGGTTTTGTCAACTCAAAACTAATCCTGTAACCCCGAGTTTGTTTAGCCACCATCATGGTACAGGCCCCAGGTAACTTGTCTGACTCATCTCAACCAGAGATTCATTGCTGGAATTGCTGTTGTGGTGCTAATCATCAAGATTATTTTTTGACATATCTCAATGTCCCACAGTAATATGCAAACTACATTCCACCGCTCACTAAACTCACGAATAGATGGGTGTGTCTTTGATGTCACACCACACTTTTAACCCTCTACAGCATAATGAATAAAGTTCCACATCACTGTCTGCACTGCACTTTTCTGTCGGTCTTTTCCCATCAGCAATGAATGTAAAATAAAATGTAAAAAGAAAACAGTTTTCGTGAGTGTGGATCATAATCTCCAATAATGAATAAAGTTCCAATACTAAGTTTAATAAAGATCCACAAAACAGAGATATATACAGAGATTCAAAATAAGGTAATTTATCAAACACAGCTGAAACAAACAAACTCAATCACAGAAACCATAGCAACAAAGGAAGAGTGGAACTAATGGAATACAAACTAAAAGTCCATGAAAATCAAAGCTAACTGAATATTGTCACATTTTGTGCGGGGAGGAACGAGGAGACGTGGAATACACAAAACAATCTTTAATGAAGTCCATAAACAGGGTACAGCCAACATTGGGAATCGCAGGAAACACACGAACTGAACAAGTAGACCCGACAAACACAAACTCAATGGATTGTGGCTATGAACACATGACAATCAGGGAAAAATGAGACACACCTGGAATCAAGTAAACACAATCAAAGGGAGACAGAAACTCGGTCACGGAGCAAACGGGGAGCAAAAAAAGTCCAGTGGTTTGACAGTATAAGAGTGACAATAATAAAATACAACAAATAAAATAATAAATTAATACACAATTCATAATTATTCATAATTGTTCAGTCATTAAGACATCAGAATATCAGGACAAATTGCACAGCATTGTGTAAAAAAATAATAATTTTGTAAATAATAATAATTATCGTCTCTATTTTTTTAAATAAAAATAAATGTAGATAAAGTAAGTTGTTTACATTTGTTGTTTACATTATATATTTATGCTGATGTGGCATAAATACATCAGTATGATGTTTAAAGGGATTGTTCACCTAAACATGATCATTCTGGTATAATTTATGGACATTATGTATTCACTGTAGCTGTCACTGTATTCAGTGACATTCAGTGACAGCTGAAATAAAGGCTGTGAGGAATATGCAAATGTATCTGTGTATTGTCAGAGAATGATGCATATTCTGAATATGTAAAGCATGAGTGGAATGGGCTTCTTGATTCAGTGATTCAGTGATTTCTGACTGCACAGCAAAATCTCTGGTGTCAAATTAACACTGCTCTGTGTCTATATGTGTCCACAATACAGTGTTAAAGTTAATGTGGTAATTCAGAGATTCATTGAGTGATGATTAAACATTATTGAACACACTTGATGTTAACAAGCAGAATCATCAAAGAAGAAAATCGCAATTTTTTTAACAGTGTTTACTTTAGTTGGGCTTGAATTGACCCTTGACTTTTTACATCTTATTTGGCTGCTATAATTGAATTATAACAGCCAGACCTTTGCAAAGAGCAAAAGTCATCAGTTGGTGGTGATTATGTTCTAACAATCATTTTTTGGCCTGAATCACTGAATTCATTTAGTCTAACATTTGAGTTAAGTTTCTTTTTTTGACTACAACAGCCTTGCGTTCCCACAGTGAAAAATTCTGTCTTTTTTATAAATCTTAGTCTATGAGCTAAATGCAATTTGCTGACGCAAAAAAAAAAAAGAAAGAAATCTCAGAAAAGTCTTTCACCCACAGACATAAAGAATCAGCGTATGAATCTCAACAACGGTGACAAACAGCATATTCAGATAAACAGATCAACTCTGAACATCACAAAACAAGCTACTAAAAAGTCACGTAAAAATAATCAGAATCACAATCAGAATGAGCTTTATTGTCAGGTATTACGAAGAATTTGTTTTCGTGACAGAAGCTTCCACAGTGCAACAGAATGACAGTGACAAGGAATAACAATATACAAATTGACAATTTTATGTACAGGTATATAACAATAGACAGTTGTATGTACTACATACATATATAAACTGAACAAAATTATAAACGCAACACCTTTGTTTTTTCCCCCAAAGATCAAAGACTTTTTCTATGTGCACAAAAGGCCTATTTCTCTCAAATATTGTTCACAAATCTGTCTAAATCTCACAATAAAAGGCCACTCTAAAATGTGCAGTTTTACTGTATTGGGGGGTCTGGGGGGGTCCGGGTTATTTTTGGGGGGTTCAGGGGGTCCGAAAACCAGTCAGTATGTGGTGTGACCACCATTTGCCTCACGCAGTGCAACTAGGGCTGAACGATTAATTGCATTTGCGATAATATCGCAATATGAAAAAACTCGATTTTTCAAATGCAGAGGCTGCGATTACACTCACGTGACACACCAGAGTAAAGAGGTGTGTTCGACTTGAAGATTGATCGGTGAATGACATCAAAGTACAGCGAGAGAAAGCATCTTATATTAATATTAAGACCCTTTCACATGGGATGCCGCAGTCGCGAATGTCTAGTTCATTTTCAATGGGAGACATGTGGAAAGCGGCAAACCGTGGGCGGTTTCGCTGTCAGCGCGGAGGTGGAGCCAGTGCTGCTCATGCACCCAAAATCATGCCACTTCCACAAGCACAGCGCTTCGCGACAGGTGCTGCCAAAGATAAAAATATTTCATCTTTTTGTAAGAGGCAGTGGCAGCCACGTGTCGGCTTTAACCAATTACTGAACAGAATATTAACACCCAATCATAGAACATTTCACTGAGCTCATGTGTTGAAAACATGATGATATATATATTCTTATTATTTATTTAAAGTCTGTCTAAAGTTAACAGACAGTGTTTAAAAAGTGCAATCCACATGTTTACATATATGTTTATTACAGTGACTTTGAATTAATTACCTAAATACTGAGTGTGGTAAAGCAACAGATTTGTTTTTATATTTCTGCAATCTACTTTAGTTTGTCTGATTTGTTACTGACTTTCATAATAATGTTTACACCAGGCTTATTTGTCAGTGCTGTATGTTGTCATAATTATTACGTGCTTACAAGGCCGGAAGTTCAACAAATCAGTCAATATACTACTGTGATTGTAGTTGTTAAAATAATGTCATTCATATCAATTCATGCATCACCCAATTTCATCGTAACATATAGGTCTGGCCTACAGAAAAGAACATTTATGTTTAATCTATCTAATATTGTGCTGGTCATACTATAAAATGATTTAAAGAGCTTTAAAAAATAATTGCATATTATATCGCAATCGCAATATTGGTAAAAAAAAAAAAAAAAAATCGCAACTAGATTATTTTCCAAAATTGTTCAGCCCTAAGTGGAACACATCTCCTTCACATAGAGTTGATCAGGTTGTTGATTGTGGCTTGTGGAGTGTTGGTCCACTCCTCTTCAATGGCTGTGGGAAGTTGCTGGATATTGGCAGGGACTGGAACACACTGTCGTATACGCCTATCCAGAGCATCCCAAACATGCTCAATGGGTGACATGTCCGGTGAGTATGCTGGCCATGCAAGAACTTGGTTGTTTTCAGCTTCCAGGAATTGTGTACAGAGCCTTGCAACATGGGACCGTGCATTATCATGCTGCAACATGAGGTGATGGTCGTGGATGAATGGCACAACAATGGGCCTCAGGATCTTGTCACGGTATCTCTGTGCATTCAAAATGCCATAAATAAAATGCACCTGTGTTCGTTGTCCATAACATACGCCTGCCCATACCATAACCCCACCGCCACCATGGGCCACTCTGTTGATCCACAATGTTGACATCAGCAAACCACTCACCCACACGACGCTGCACATGCTGTCTGCCGTCTGCCCTGTACAGTGAAAACTGGGATTCATCCGTGAAGAGAACACCTCTCCAAAGTGCCAGACGCCATCAAATGTGAGCACTTGCCCGCTCAAGTCAGTTACGACGACGAACTGCGGTCAGGTCGAGACCCCGATGAGGATGACGAGCATGCAGATGAGCTTCCCTGAAACGGTTTCTGACAGTTTGTGCAGAAATTCTTTGGTTATGCAAACCGATTGTTGCAGCAGCTGTCCGGGTGTCTGGTCTCAGACGATCTTGGAGGTGAAGCTGCTGGATGTGGAAGTCCAGGGCTGGTGTGGTTATACGTGGTCTGCGGTTGTGAGGCCGGTTGGATGTACTGCCAAATTCTTTGAACGCCTTTGGAGACGGCTTATGGTAGAGAAATGAACATTCAATTCACGGGCAACAGCTCTGGTGGACATTCCTGCAGTCAGCATGCCAATTGCACGCTCACTCAAAACTTGCAACATCTGTGGCATTGCGCTGTGTGATAAAACTGCATATTTTAGAGTGGCCTTTTATTGTGGCCAGCCTAAGCCACACCTGAGCAATAATCATGTTGTCTAATCAGCATCTTGATATGCTATACCTATGAGGTGGATGGAGTATCTCGGCAAAGTGCTCACTAACACAGATTTAGACAGATTTGTGAACAACATTTGAGAGAAATAGGTCTTTTGTATACATAGAAAGTCTTAAATCTTTGAGTTCAGCTCATGAAAAATGGGGGTAAAAACAAAAGTGTTGCATTTATAATTTTGTTCATAACTAATATTATGTGCAATTGAAATGTAGACTAAGTATGTGTGTTAGATAAATACACACACACATATATATATATATAAGTGTATAAACAGTGTGTGTTCCACAATTATTGTCAAGTGTTCATGAGATGGATTGCCTGAGGGAAGAAACTGTTCCTGTGCTGGCTGTTCTGGTGCTCAGAGCTCTGTAGCGTTGACCAGACGACAACAGTTCAAAGAGGGAGTGTGCTGAATGAGAGAGGTCCAGAGTGATTTTGCCAGTAAAAGAAAATAGTAGGAATAAAATAAATTACAAAGACAATTCTACTTATAATTTATTCACGCTGCAATGCATGATGAGAGCCATGCATGAGTTTTTATTGGCTACAACGTTTTTTTGATGGTCACCGTTGTTGTGATTCTCACGCTGATTCTTGATATCTGTGTGTCTAAATTAAAGTATGTGTGTTAAGTTTTTGATCAAAATGTAAAAACATCTGCCTGATTATACTGTGAAAGCCAGCTCTTTGTTGTTCACAGCATTAACATTAAGGGTGTACAGCGGAGCCATTATTTGTATCTGTATCTGTGACAATCTCAAAATTATTTGTATCTGTGTTCGGATAGATCTGAAAGTGGGTGTGGCTTAAACCGGAAGTTTGTAAAATTACATGAAAACACCATTTTAAATGCAAATCTGTTCAATTCGTAGTTTTCATTTAACAAAGATGCCTTGTATAACTAAAGAAAGTATTATTTTTAATTAAAATTATAACTTTGTAAGTATCTTCTATTTAAAACTATCAAAAACGAAAAATAACTTTATTTTCCAGTGAAACTTTGTGCACAAATTTGACAAGAGACAAGCATCCATACTCTTACATAAGAGCACTAGTAGAAAAAAAGAAATAGAAATGAAAAGAAAGTGTTCAGTAGCCTATCATAGCAGAATGACAATAAAGCTCGCTTGAACTTTAAGTAACTTAGCTCATGTGTTGCGGGAGTCGTTCACGAGTTCGTTTTTTTTTTTTTTTTTTTGATATAACTACAGACAAAGCTCTGATTTCTAAGAGACGTGCATAGACCCCAACGTGGCTATTGATTGGCACTCATTTCATTCATATACAGGTGTTGGTCATATAATTAGAATATCATCAAAAAGTTGATTTATTTCACTAATTCCATTCAAAAAGTGAAACTTGTATATTATATTCATTCATTACTCACAGACTGATATATTTCAAATGTTGCAGTGCATTCTGGGTGCCACCAATCAAAACTCATCAATAGCTCCAGAGGTGGACAGTAACGAAGTAAATTTACTTGAGTATGGTACTTAAGTACACTTTTTGAGTATCTGTACTTTACTCGAGTATTATTTTTTCTGGAAACTTGCGACTTTAACTTCACTACATTTGAAAGACAAATATTGTACATTTTACTCAACTACATTTATATCAAGGTCCCCAAGTAGAAAGTCGTTATATGTAGCAGTTTTTACAGTGTGTGCATTTTCAAATTCGCTGAACCCTTTTTTTCTGCGAAAATCTGTCCTGCGATCTGCCAGGACCTTCATTCGTCACAAAGATGTCTCTCTTTGGTAATATCCAGCTGTTTATAAACAAATTGTCACCTTAATGCTTAAATTTTGCAAAAAAGACTTTTACTTTCTGACCCCTGGACTTTACAACTCTGTTTATGACAAGAGTGTACCTGAAAAATCTACATCATAACAGGAGTTCTGACCTTTGTCACAGAAAGTCTTCTTTTTTGCCTTTTTCTCTGTCACGCTTTAGAAATCATAAGAAATTATATATCAGTTGAAAACTTAAAATCTCAAAATTCATCCTTTGAAACCCATTTTAAAATCAGACATTGCATTACCATGGAAATGGTACATCAAAATCACGTTGGAAAATGTTTTTATTCATGAATTATAAAAAATTAAGTTTGGATAGTGCACTATAATGTCTATGTTCAAAACTGTGAGTGACAGTTAAGGGGTTAATACACTCTCAAAAAGGATGTGTTAAATAATAACAAATTTTTTGTGTTATGGCCATTTTAACACATTTTGTGTAATTTTAAGTTGGTCATGTGTAAAAAGAAAGAGAGAGAGAGAGAGAGAGAGAAACAACACAGTGTGTCCAACAGAATACAGGTGCTGGTCGTATAATTAGAATATCATCAAAAAGTTGATTTATTTCACTAATTCCATTCAAAAAGTGAAACTTGTATATTATATTCATTCATTACACACAGACTGATATATTTCAAATGTATATTTCTTTTAATTTTGATGATTATAACTGACAACTAAGGAAAATCCCAAATTCAGTATCTCAAACAGTTAGAATATTACTTAAGACCAATACAAATAAAGGATTTTTAGAAATCTTGGCCAACTGAAAAGTATGAACATGAAAAGTATGAGCATGTACAGCACTCAATACTTAGTTGGGGCTCCTTTTGCCTGAATTACTGCAGAAATGCAGCGTGGCATGGAGTCGATCAGTCTGTGGCACTGCTCAGGTGTTATGAGAGCCCAGGTTGCTCTGATAGTGGCCTTCAGCTCTTCTGCATTGTTGGGTCTGGTGTCTCTCATCTTCCTCTTGACAATACCCCATAGATTTTCTATGGGGTTAAGGTCAGGCGAGTTTGCTGGCCAATTAAGAACAGGGATACCATGGTCCTTAAACCAGATACTGGTTGCTTTGGCACTGTGTGCAGGTGCCAAGTCCTGCTGGAAAATGAAATCAGCATCTCTATAAAGCTTGTCAGCAGAAGGAAGCATGAAGTGCTCTAAAATTTCCTGGTAGATGGCTGCGTTGATTGTGGACTTCAGAAAACACAGTGGACCAACACCAGCAGATGACATGGCAGCCCAAACCATCACATACTGTGGAAACTTTACACTGGACCTCAAGCAACATGGATTCTGTGCCTCTCCACTCTTCCTCCAGACTCTGGGACCTTGATTTCCAAATGAAATGAAAAATTTACTTTCATCTGAAAAGAGGACTTTGGACCACTGAGCAACAGTCCAGTTCTTCTTCTCCACAGCCCAGGTAAGATGCTTCTGACGTTGTCTCTGGTTCAGAAGTGGCTTGGTAGCCCTTTTCCTGAAGACATCTGAGCGTGGTGACTCTTGATGCACTGACTCCAGCTTCAGTTCTCTCCTTGTGAAGCTCTCCCAAATGTTTGAATCGGCTTTGCTTGACTGTATTCTCAAGCTTGCAATCATCCCTGTTGCATCCCATGGTCATTTATTCAAACTCAAATGTAAATATTCTAATATTTTGAGATACTGATTTTTGACTGTAAGCTCTAATTATCAAAATTAAAAGAAATAAACATTTGAAATATATCAGTCTGTGTGTAATGAATGAATATAATATACAAGTTAATAAATCAACTTTTTGATGATATTCTAATTATATGACCAGCACCTGTAGGCTAGTTTACACTCATTTACTTTACACATCCAGGCCGATAGCCAGCTATGATGTCCAGACCTCCATAAATGTTTCATGTTCAAAAATAAAATTTGAAAACATATGAAAAATTATTTAAATCATGTCGCTGAATAAATTAATGTGGCTGATTCGCAGCAGCTTGGCGCAAGTGCAGCCTCCACTCCGCTCCGCTATGTTGCCAGATCTAGTTATTCGTGGGAAGTCGTGGCCTAATGGTTAGAGAGTCGGACTCGTAATCCAAAGGTTGCGAGTTCGAGTCTCGGGCCGGCAGGGATTGTAGGTGGGGGGAGCGACTGTCCAGCGCTCTCTCCATCTCAATACCACGACTGAGGTGAGACCCTTGAGCAAGGCACCGAACCCCCAACTGCTCCCCGGGTGCCGCAGCATAAATGGCTGCCCCTGCTCCGGGTGTGTGTTCACAGTGTGTGTGTGTGTTCACTGCTGTGTGTGTGCACGTTGGATGGGTTAAATGCAGAGCACAAATTCCGAGTATGGGTCACCATACTTGGCCGTATGTCACTTCACTTCACTTATTATATGCGTCGCTGGACTTGTTTTAATACTTAATATAAAAGCGTTAATAAAGTAATTGGGGCATTAATAAAGTGGGGAAATGAAGGTTGAGGTTAGAGATTCCATATCCTATTTGCAAAATACAAGATTCAAACTTATTTTGGTGCATTTTTCAGGAGATTGGTTGTGTTTGTTTTTTTGTACCAATATCTGGCAACACTGCAGGCAGCAATCAAAAAAGGAGTGCACGGATAGTTTATTACTGAGGAGACCACATTCGTTAGACAAACACAATGATCACCATGATATTATCTGTACGAAACTGTGTCAAACGCTATCAAAGCAATTACTATTGCACAAATCGTAACAACCGCAGACCTCACTAATGTAGTGCTGTTCCAGCAAACGTGATTGTGTCTGCCGAATATTTTTTCTATTATTCGGATAAATCCGTTATTCATTTTGAAGCCATCCATGCCTTTCCGAATAAGGTATTCGGCTTCGGGCACATCCCTAATTAACATAAACAACAAAGAAAGTCTAACTCTATTATTCAGATCAGTACATAATGATTATATCAAAATATAATTATAAGCATCCAAACCCTTTTGCTCTTTGTTTGTCTGAAACAAAATGTAATATTAAAACATCAAGGGTTAAGAGCCCAACTAAAGTAAACACTGACCACTATAATCGTGACTTTACAAATTGTGATTTTCTTCTTTGGTAATTCTGCTTGTTAACATCAGGTGTCTTCAATAATGGCAAATCATCACTCAATGAATCTCTTAAACCACTTTCTAATATCCATGGCGTTTTGTTTGATTCGCACCTCACCGCCAAAATTTTATTTTAAGATTGCATGCACAGCTAAGCAATTTTTTTCCCCTCAAAAGGAATTACAAATGACGTAATTACGTAAACCTTATGTCTTTTTGTGGATTTTACAAATATTTAACCAATGAAAAGACCTTGTGACTAAACCTCGTAACGCCATTGGATCAAAATGTCAGCGAAACCTCGTAACTCACCCCGCCTCCATTCTGAATGAAGCGCGTGCACCGTCCGGAGACAGATCTCTGCTAGTTCACAATGCAAGGGTAAATAAATAACTGATGTTTGAAAAAAGTACAGTGATTTCTTTACTCGAAACACTATGTCTGTAAAGGCTAATGTTTTTTGTGTGTTTGAAGAGCGGATAAGTTAGCATTTGCCGTCTAATTGTAGCCATACTTTTGTACGTTTTAAATATATCCTGTGCATAGCGGTATATTTCAGTGCAGTGGTGTGCCGTGGGATTTTTAATTCATCAAAACTGTGCGGTGGCAGAAAAAAGGTTGGGAAACACTGTTAAAATATGTTCTTTTGCGGTCAACAAAATTATCAAACATGACGATTTAATTAGGGGGGCACGTTGTGTTGTCTGGGGGGGCACTGCCCCCTAATGCCCCCCCCTTGGCGGCAGATCCTTTTCCTATTTAGCACCCAAACTCAGGAACAATCTACCTAACATTGTTCGGGAGGCAGACACACTCTGTCAGTTTAAATCTAGATTAAAGACACATCTCTTTAGCCTGGCTTACACATAACACACTAATACGCTTCTATTATTCAAATCCGTTAAAGGATTGTTAGGCTGCATTAATTAGATCAACCGGAACCGGGAACACTCCCCATAACACACGATGTACTCGTTACATCGTAAGTAGAATGGCATCTACGCTAATATTTGTCTGTTTCTTTCCTATTCTGTTTCTCAGTCCGTATCCGGTCAGATGGTGGATCAGCACCAAGAGATGATGTCTACAGCCCTGATCGTCAGCGGAGACCAGGACACCCAGATGGGCCCCAGAGACATATCCCCAGCGAAAACCTCGATTAAAATACAATAAAACTAAAAAATATAACAAAATAACTAAAAATATAATAAAATACCTAACTACATAATACTACTATTGTTAGAAATTGCAACAAAATTAAAATAGAAATATAAATTTTTGAACAGCGGGTTTTGTCTGGTCAGAGGAGAACTGGCCCCCCGACTGAGCCTGGTTTCTCCCAAGGTTTTTTTCTCCATTCTGTCTCAGAGGGAGTTTTGGTTCCTTGCCGCTGTCGCCTCTGGCTTGCTCAGTTGGGGACACTTAATTTCTAGCGATTATCGTTGATTTGATTGCACAGATACTATTTAAACTAAACTGAGCTAGACAATAAGCCCTTTCACACATACAGACTTTTGCGGAAAATTACCGGTAAATTGCCGTAAAGAGATCATGTGTGAACAGGACCTTTTCAAAAATACCAGTAAATTCGTTCCGGCAATTTACCGGTATGAGAAGTTGTAACATTACCAGTAAATTGCCGGAATTCTGCTGTGTGTACACAGAAGGAAAATTACCGGTATGAGCACGTACGCGTTCAGAACGCGGTGACGTAAGTCGTCTACTCCGGGCCAATCCAGAGCCGTTGAAATTCAAAATTCAACAGCTCTGGGCCAATCATAACATTCTGATGCAGATGACGCATTTACTCCGCGCTGTGTTTGAAGTCATGCGATGTCTCTGGGCCAAAAGAAGCATCATGAACGTGAACATTTGGCACAAAAATGCAAACATAAACAAAAACACTGATCGCGTTTACCCCTCCATGTTTACAAACACAAACACCGTGAGGCGCAGCCGTTTAGAGGTCATTTCCGTTTTATGATGTCACAGAATTTACCAGTAATTTAAAACCGATGTGTGAATGGTGCTTTACAGGTAAAATGACGGAATGCTGTTGCCTGTGTGAACAGCGCAGTTTGAATTTACCGGTAAAGTCGTTCTGGTAATTTTACGGCAATTTACTGGTATTACTATGTGAAAGGGGCTATTGACATCTCTGAATTCAATAATGAAATGCCTTTAACTGAAAATTGAGTGTTTAATCTTATTATTATTATACATTAGTGACACTCTGTCCTCCAATTTGACACTGTTAAGTGCTTTGACACAATCTGTATTGGTAAAAGCGCTATATAAATAAAGGTGACTTGACTTGACTATGTTTGGCTCAAATTGAAAGAATACAGAGTTTAATTTCTATTGTCTATGCTTTAAGGTTTATTGGAATTTTATGATGTAGCCTAATTAAAGATTTGAATAATTAAGTTACTTAGTAAGTTACTGTCTTTTCAGACAGAGTAATTAGTAAAGTAATTTAAATACAATAGTGATGATGTAATTAGTAATAGTAATTAATTACATTTTGAAAGTAACTTACCCAAAAAAGTTACTTATCCAAGATTAAATGCTGCGTTAAACAAATTTCAGGCTCTGTATACAAAAAAACAAAAACAAAAAAAATTTGGGATTATAAAAAAAAATAACCTGAGAATAACCATTAGGGAACATTCTGTATAAGTTATTTTTAGGATGTTTTAAAAATAACCATCCTGCAATGTTATAGCAACGTTATTTTATGGTTGCAAAAAGGATAACTTTTCACTGAAAAGTTCACTGAAATATTGACTTCTACAGTTTTCGTGAGTGAGGATTGGTAGAGAAAAAGGATAGGTGTTGATCAAATACCATGCGATTCTATTATTTATTCATCATTTATTTGTGCAGATAGGTTTCTTCACAGGAAAACAAATCAGTGCACCAAGTAATTTTCCCCCTATTTCCCTCTCGCCGCTTCACTCCAGTCCAGCGGGTGGCGCTAAAACACATTTTGTTTTCCAAACACCATTAAACCTTAGAGGAAGAAGTTTAGTTTCACCGCGTTCTCTGTTGTTTTGTCGTGATGCTGCCTTAATACAAACTGTTAGAAATGGTGTTTCTGTTACCAATAGGTATCAATAAATACCTGTAATATTCTCATCTTCACAGTCGTGACTAACTTTGCAAGCAGGAATATCTGGAGGAGCATCAGCTGAACTGAGATCTGCTGCTGTGAAGATGGTGTTTGTTAAAGAGGAGAGTGAGGAGAACACGAGTGAACCAGAACCCTGGAGAATAAAACAGGAACCAGAACCCCGGAGAATAAAACAGGAGGAACCACAAACCTGCAGAATAAAACAGGAGGAACCAGAACCCCGTGGAATAAAACAGGAGGAACAAGGAGGTTGGTTTATTCTTCATTTATCCTTGATTACTCTTGGTAAAGTAAAGTTGGTTTTATATTGGCACATTCAGACTTCTGCATTCAGTTCCTTTTAGGGCTGAAACGATTCCTCTAGTAACTCGAATACAAAAAAAATCATCGAGGCAAATTCTTGTGCTTCGAAGAATCGTTTTAGTCCATTTACTAGGGATGCACTGAATTTTCGGCCGCCGAAAATATATGCCGCGGCCGTGTTCAGGTCTCATCACTGCGCCGCGTGACGCTCTATCAACGTGCAGAATGCCCATTCATTTACCGCTCATGCTCACCGGAAAAGCTAAGCCCGCTCAAATAACGCGTGATAAGAAATTTCTATGTAGTATACTTGTTCCTGTTTGCAGTAGCGTTACCGTGCGATGACATGCTGTAGTACAGCTGTACTTGGCAACTGGTAAAATCTCCTTCAGTGATCTACAACATTTCCGCGTTCAATAACTTTCTAATTATATGTGCAATAAAGTTATTTTTTGCAAAGTATAATCATAACATCATTGTCAACCTACTACATTTTTTTCACAATCGATCAAAATGGGCAAGTATTGTTTTAATGTCTATACTATACTTACTTGTGAATGTCCGCTGAATGTCCAGTGTAGTGCGGTTAACAAAGTAAATGAATGCAATAGTCCGAATGAGCCCATATAAAACCAACTTTACCAAAGTTTTACTCTGTATGAATGAATGGCAGAGGCGCGCGCTTTCCTTTTTATCCCCCGTCAAGCGTCATGCTCGCGGTGATTTCAGCGTCTGCCCTCTCAATGAGGACATAAACACACGAACAACATCTCCAGAACTCCTCTGAGAGTCACTTCATGAGCGTTTCGCCGTTTCATTTGAGTAAAACTAGCGTCATATCACAATCACACAGAAATTTAATGGACTCACGGCAACCCGTCAAAATAAAAGTCCGGTTTAATTTGAAGACATTGCAACAGAAATGTATTACTACTGTTCAATGTACATACTACTAAAATTATGAAAACTTTATTTTTAAGGAATGATCACACAACATTTCTTCCATGTTTTAATTTGAATAGTAAATCCCCTTTGTTTGCCAAAAAGTTTAATTTTCAATCATTTAAAGATATAAATAAAATTAATGTTTTATGCCTTCATTTGATAACCAGATACACAACACAGAATTTCTGAGGAAAAATAAAACATTTCATAAGGCTATTTTAAAAATAAATAACAATAAAACATTAGATGAGAGAAAATAAAACATAACTTTATAATTGTCATCTTCTTTAATCATAGCTATAATTATAACAACACCTAAAATATGTTGCGTGTAAAAAGTGTTTGTTTCATCCGCTTGAAGGGTGGGTACATTGTGTGCACATGGTGGTACCACCTCCGCCGCATTTTGAGAAAGGAAAACCCCTGTTTGCAGGACTATACATTATTTGGATAATTAGTCAAACAACAACAACAGTTATGTCTGATTCTGTTGCATAGAACTGAATAAAAAATAATACATTAATATTTAATACTAATATATTTTCTGTCCAATTTTCCTTCAATAAAAGTGTGGTTATTTTATTGGCTTGTTTTTTAAATTCTTTAAAATTGAGTTAAATTAAAGCAAAGCCTTCTAAGAAGACAGTAAAGGCTTATGTCATGCCTGAGCTGTATAGTGACAATGATGTTGCTGATTAGAATTTGCAAAAAATAACTTTATTGCACATATAATTAGAAAGTTATTGAACGCAGAAATGTGTGAATGTTGTGAATGTGCGAATATAAAACCAACTTTACCCAAGTTGATGAACACTGTTTAGGGAGCATGTCAATGAGAACACAGTTCATGCACAGAGCTCACTTCTAACGAGCTGGTTATCTGAATCAGGTGTGTTAACTAAGCGAGACATGCAAAATATGCAGAGACGGGGGGCGCGAGGACTGGATTTGGGAACTGCTGGCCTACATCATGTGTCATTCACGCGTGAGAAAACTTTACAGCACAGTTAGTAAAAGTACTACAATACCAGGAAGGAAGATTGGGTTGTTGATGTTTGTCTGCCATTCTTGCTCTGTCTGCACAGCGTGCGTTGATGTATCCTGTCTGCGCAAACAGGGTGCACAGAGGTGTGCAAATACATATGTTGACAGGCAGGTAGGAAAGCCAATTAAAACGCTCGGACCTAGCATTTTGATTGGACAAACATTTCTTGGTCCTACACCTTCCACAGAATATATAAATACAAATAAATACATTTAGACCACTTAACTTAATGATTGCTATCAGGATGTGAAGAAACGTTTCAACCAGAATAACAAAAAAAAATTCTTTAGACAATCACCTATGGCACCTTTAAGATATAAACCTGACAGCATTGTTACAAGATGGAAGTAACCTTGTTTATTCTAATGCCGGATCTGTGATTATTGTGTAATTATTCAAGTTCAATCAGAATTTACACTTTTCATGACAGATGTAATGATAAAAACATAGTAAAAGTATTTGAGACTGTTCCACATGTAATACGTTTCCATTGAAGTCTCACAGCCGACACGCCCCTTCAAACAGAGCATTCAAACCAGAGAGTAAAATCATCATAGGTGCAGGAAACATTATAAATAATAATAAATGCAGGTCATGACCCCTTTAAAAGTATTAAATTTAAAGTGCTGATACCTGCAGATTCCCTGTAGACAGCAGTAACATCCCACGCATGTGTATTATGTTCAGCCTACAGATGCTTAGTGTTTCTTTACAAAGGGAGATCGCCATCTACTGGCCTGCCAGCATAATGCAGCATTTTTAGTGGTTTTCATGGATCTGTGTGAACATGAAAAGCATTTGTGTACAGATGAAAATGTTGTCAAAACTGTCCTTTTATTTTCCAAATGTCTCAATTGATTTTCATCAACTTAATGTTTTCATTTTAGGCCTGATGATATTGAAAGGAGAAAGACAAGATCTGAATGAGGTGGAGGAGAAACATCAGTGTCAGAAAGATCATGATGTCAATGGAGAAAAATCAGTGAATTGCAGCATTCAAATAACAGAAGTCCAAAGGCCTTTCAGCTGCTCTCAGTGTGGAAAGAGTTTTACACTGAAAGGACATCTTAAGGATCATTTGGTTAGTCATACTTCAAAAAAGCCTTTCAGCTGCTCTCATTGTGGAAACACTTACAAACATAAAAGAAGCCTTAAGAAACACATGTTAATTCATGCTGGAATAAAGTCTTTTACCTGCTCTCAGTGTGGACAGAGTTTTACACAGAAAGGAGACCTTAAGGATCATTTGGTAACTCACTCTTCAGAAAACCCTTTCAGCTGCTCTCAGTGTGGAAAGACTTTCACACGTAAAAGATACCTTAAGACTCACAGGTTAATTCATGCTGGAATAAAGCCTTTTACCTGCTCTCAATGTGGAAAGAGTTTTACACAGAAAGGGGACCTTAAGGATCATTTGGTAACTCACTCTTCAGAAAAGCCTTTCACCTGCTCTCAGTGTGGAAAGTCTTTCACACGTAAAAGATACCTTAAGACTCACATGTTAATTCATGCCGGAATAAAGCGTTTTACCTGCTCTCAGTGCGGAAAGAGTTTCATATGTAAAGGAATCCTGAGGAATCACATGGTAATTCATACTGGGATAAAGCCTTTCCGCTGCTCTCAGTGTGGAAAGAGTTTTACACAGAAAGGACACCTTAAGGATCATTTGGTAACTCACACTTC
Source organism: Acrossocheilus fasciatus (assembly GCA_036784905.1). Lineage (NCBI taxonomy): Eukaryota > Metazoa > Chordata > Actinopteri > Cypriniformes > Cyprinidae > Acrossocheilus > Acrossocheilus fasciatus. Next base: position 31,298,550 of record CM071959.1, read on the forward strand.
AGAAAAGCCTTTCACCTGCTCTCAGTGTGGAAAGTCTTTCACACGTAAAGGATACCTTAAGACTCACATGTTAAGTCATGCTGGGTAAAAGCCTTTCAGCTGCCAGGGTTTCTGCAGGATTTTTAAGCTAAAATTTAAGACTTTTTTAGACCTTTTTAAGACCTGCACAAATAAAATTAATACCATATGCGCGTGGTAGGGCAATGTCTATGGTAAACTATTAAACTGTAAAATGACTGTAAAAAGCATGATTTACAGTTCAGATAGAAGTTTTCAGGAAAACAAAAAGTTTTATAAAATGATACACATCCATTTTCTTAAAAAATGGTTTAAAGGCTGAAATGTGAAGAGTCAATAATTTTAATTATTACATTAATTTAAACAATTATTATCAATAAATTATTTTATTAATTAAATAACATACAAACACATTTTACTGTTTAGATTTTTATAATGAATTATCTTCTTATTGACCCACTAGTTCACATTTACAGCTCTGTGTGTTTGTAAGGTAAAAACATGGGTCAATTTTCACATTGGTCTGAACAAAAACACTAATGTTCCTGCCGTACCGGAGGCTGCAGTTCTAGGACCCTATTTTTTGGGACAGCGCTACTCCAACAGAAGAGACCTGATTCAAACATTAAACAAACAGATGCAAAGACTAGATCCATGGAAACTATTCATTTTTTATCTTTCCATCTTATTTTTAATGTAAGAGCTGGCGTGAACCGTTTGAGGGGGAGTCAGCAATCTCCATTTAGCCTTTTTAGCTGTGCAAAACAGTTCATTGTGATGCTGGATGTTGTAAATTAGTATTTGTATTCAAATTATTTTACATTTATTGAAGTACTAATAATCACACCAATTTGTACCGCAAGTGTTTTACCATTTACTGCACTTTAAGTTTGTCATACATCAGACGTGAAGCGCTGCGGCTAAGGAACTGAAGTCTCTCACAGGCTTTCTTTCCAAGAAAACTGAATTTAAAACCAGAATATATTGAAATAAATTAGGTTAAATATTTCAAGAGGGTTACCAACGGGTATGTTTAGGGTTAGGAGTTGGTTAGGACAATAATTAAGTGTATACAATTAAACAACTACATAATTCCTCAAAAAATAATAATATGAAGAATTGAATAGCAAGTTCTATAAAATAATATGAGCCACTAATATTTGGTCATTTAGCAGATGCTTTTATCCAAAGCGACTTATAAATGAGGACAATGGAAGCAATCAAAATCAACAAAAGAGCAATGGTATGCAAGTGCTATAACAAGCCTCAGTTAGCTTAATGCAGTACACACAGCAAGGTTTTTTTTTTTTTTTTTTTTTAAGAATAGAATTATAATAGAGAGTGCTAGAGTTAGAGGGTCAAATAAAGATGGAAGATATGTTTTTAGCCGATTCTTGAAGATGGTTAAGGACTCAGCTGCTGGGATTGAGTCGGAAGTAATTAATTTAGGTAAAGGGGTGCAGAGCCAGTGGTCGTAGCTATTGGTAGCCAGTGCAAATTGATAAACAGAGGTGTGATGTTCTTCATTCTTTCTTACATTATTTTTGGCTCATTAAAAATTAATTTTGCTGCACGTTCTGGATTAATTGTAAAGGTTTGATAGAACTGGCTGGAAGACCTGGCACAATACATACATACAAAAAATAAATACAATAAATAAATAAAATAATTAAAAAAAAAAACAACAACAACAACAACAACAACAAAAAACTATAGGGTCCTAGAAATCCAGTTCTGAAACTACAGCCTCCGGTATTGCATGAATACACTGCTCACAACAGCAGCCTTATTGAACACATGCACATTCATTCTCTGCCAGCAGGAGGCGCTTTCGAACTGTTTCCCCGGTAACAGCAGAACACAAAGCAGCACCTGACTTTGAAACGTGCTGCGCTCATATTTATTTATAGCTTTTTGAAGTTTAATGGTCACATTAAGCTGCATCGTGATTCTGGTCTGTACCCAAATTTAAGACCTCTTGAAATCATAATTAAGACTTTCTTGTACAATTTAAGACTTTTTATGACCTTAAATTTTGATAAAGTAAATTTAAGACGTTTTAAGACTTTTTAAGGACCCGCGGAAACCCTGAGCTGCTCTCAATATGGATATGTAAATGAGGATTTAATCATCACATGAGAATTCACACTAAAAGAGATGCCTTACCAGACAATTCACAGAAATTAAAAGCCTCATGTCTGTCCTGTTTGTGGCAAGATATTTTTACGGGTTTTAAAAGCTTGGAAAAACTGTAGGGATGGATATTGTTAAGGTTTTAAAGGCATTACTGCTCTTACTGATACTGCTGATCCATCTGGTATTTTTCTCTCAAAACTATGAAGTCCCTGCAAACAAGCCTGCACTGGCCCTTTACAGGCCCTTGAGAGTTTGCTCATTGGCAAAACATTGGCCCCTTAGCACTGGCCCTGGCAGCCCTCACTTAGCCTCCAGGAAGATTAAACGATGTTTTATTGAAGATAATAAAGTTTGAAGTCACCGTTATGGAGGTAAGCGCTTGCTTTAGTTGGGCTCTTAACCCTTGACTTCTTAACTTTGTTTCTGTAACTGTGTGTTTCTGAAGCACATTTTCTGATAGCAAAAGTTGTGAGAAGACAAACTGATCAGATGGTGATGGTTACTTATTAATGATTCACTGATCTCATCCAGAGTTTGATCTCTAGGAACATCTGGGAATTATTCAGATTTAATAATTTCACTGTAGTAGCATTAGAATATCACTGCATGAAATTTTGTCCTGCTTTAAAATTTTGAACATTAAGTCATTATGCAGAAATTATTTGGATGGGATCATGTAGACTCACACAGATATCAAGATTCAGCGTATGAACCTCAACAATGGTGACAATCAACGAAAAGCTTGTTTTATGATGTTCAGAGTTGATCTGAATATTTTGTTGACCGTCACCATTGTTGAGGTTCATACGCTGAATCTTGATATCCGTGTGAGTCTACATGATCCCATCCAAACCATTTCTGCATAGCAACTTAAAAATGTTCTAAATTTTCTAGGGCTAACATTCTAGGGCTACTATAAAGTGAAATAATTAATTCTAGATAATGTCCTCAGAGATCAGGGAATCAGGTCACTATGTGACAACTGAATCATCAAATCAGTTTTTCTTCTTGTAACTTTTTCTGTAACAAATGTGCTTCAGAAAAACACATTTACAGCAGGCAGAGAAACATTGAAGTTATACTTAAGGGTCAAGAGCCCAACTAAAAGCAAACGCTTACTTCCATAACGGTGACTTCAAACTTTATTATTTTCAATAAAACAGTGCTTAGACTTCCTGCAGGCTAAGAGAGGGCTGCCAGTGCTAAGGGGCCAACGTTTTGCCAATGAGCAAATTCTCAAGGGCCCTGCGCTGGCAGCCTGTAAAGGGCCAGTGCAGGCTTGTTTGCAGGGGTATGTTCAAGCTCTCTGAACAATTAATTTCTTGTTCTGTTTACATGTAACACACTGCTACACAAATAAATGTACTGTATAAATTCAAATGTGCATATTCTTTTTCTGTGTGTATATAGACTTTTACCAGTAAACTTTTACCTACCATTGAAATCAACTGGTGAACACATCCATGTGGGGCTCAAATTTGTTGCACCTAGGGCCAAGTCAATTTTGTCCCATAAAAGAACACGTCATCTGCTAGCGATTTTAATTCTGTTTAATTGTGCAAAAACATACTGAAAAATTAATCAAGCACAGCAAACTTTTAGCAAGGTAGGGTTAGGATTAGAACTCTCGTTCTGTCCTGTCACGGCTATGGAGGCCTTCAATGAACTTCCCATGTCCCCTACCTCAGTCCTTGTGTCTGTGCATGTTCTGTCTTCTCCTTGTGTCTCCGTCCTCCCTAGGTCCCAGGCTCTGCTGTCGGTTCCTGCTCCGCTCTGGTGGTCTTCTGCTCCACCTGTTCCACCTGCTCCACCGTGGTGGTCTGCTGTCTGGCTCTGGTGGTCTTCTGCACCACCGTGGAGATCTTCAGTCCCGTCTGGTCCGACCTGGTGGGCTCAAGTCCCGTCTGGTCCGCTCTTGTGGGCTCCAGTCCCGCCGGCTCCGCCCAGGTTTCCTGCTGTGTTGGCTCTGCCTTGGTCCCCAGTCACTCCGCTTCCACAGGGACCTGGCCCTCCATCCCTCCCCCTGTTCCGCCTCCGCTCCACCTCCCTCCTGGATTTATAGACTGTGTGGAGCGTCTGGAAGCCGCTCTTTGGGGGGGGGGGGGGGGGGGTCACCAGAGGTCACTCGCTCATCATAGTGACTTTCACACCACACATCACATGGACTGCATTTCCCATCAGCCATCTCACCAATCACACGCACACAGCTGTCACCTATCACTCATTGCACTAATCACACGCACACCTGATCCCACGCATCACTCATTACACACACTATTTAAACCCTGGACTTTCTCTCCCTCGAGTCCGAGTATTGTTTGTAGAGATGTTCCAATACCCTTTTTCCCTTCCCGATACCGATACCGATTCCGATTCCGATACCTAGGCTCGGGGTATCGGCCGATACCCAGTACTGATCCGATACCTGGGTGTGTATCTGGTTATACAGCTGTATGTACTACTAGCCATATGAATTGATACAATTATTTTATGGTGTGCTTCACCATAGATAGATAGATAGATAAGATAAGATAATAATCATACTATGAATTCTGCTAAGAACAATATAAAACGCACTAAGGATTAACAAGCTGCTGGATTCATGAATATTAATAAGGTTGTCTGCATTGGCTCGAACTTATTTGCTGAAATCAAAACAGTGACAATAGGTGAGCGCCGGCCAATGAGATTGTTGTTTGCGCATTAGCTCCGCCTACTACCAGAGAACCCGGCAGTTCTTAAAAGCTGAAGAATTCCAAAGGAACTCCGTTATTGTGACAGGAAAATACAACAAAGAATAACGTTTACATACCATGCAGAATTGACGCGCTACACGTAAGACTCTCTCGCTCCCTCTCCCTCTCTCTCTGCGTGCGAGGAAAAAAGCAAAGCGACGGCGAGGCGTGCGCTTCACACTAGAGCTTACGGTACGTCAAATACAGGTGCGCTGCGCATTCATTCAGATGATCTGAAAAATAGATCGCTTGACGGAGAGAGAAACTCTGAAGCGCTCAGAGTGTTCAGCGAGTGACAATATATCTGTGCTAAACTTATACATAGCCTCCCAGTAAAATCTGATCATTTATTAGCCAGTGGCTAATATTAGACATCATTTAGTCACCCAGGGTGAAGATTTAGTCGCATATGCGAGTGATTTAACTTACTGGCAATGTGCCAGCACGTTTGTATTTCTTCTTCGCTGCTCTGAATAGTGGTTGCTTGTGTGGCAACACAGCACAACTTCCCGTGTTTGCATTCTGAGCAGCGAAGAAGAATTGATTTCCGATTTGCAGCGTTAAGCAAAGCTAGCGCGCATAACTACAGGTCTTGTTTAAAAATGGTATCGGATCGGTACACGGGTTCAAGTACTCGCCGATACCGATGCCAGAATTTTTTGTGGTATCGGTGGAATTTCTGATACTAGTATCGGAATCGGAACAACCCTAATTGTTTGCGTTTACCGCTCCCCTAGCTGTAGCAACTTACAGAGCCCTTGTTAGTGTCTTTGTCTTGCCTGTTCTCCCGTGTTTTGTCTCTAGCCTGTGTTCCCTGGATTAACCCTTGCCTTGCCGTTTGGACATCGTTTGCACCCCTACTGGACTCTAGCCCGTGTTCCCTGGATTTTCTCTCTGCCTCGCCCACTGGATACTGTTTGCCGATCGTCGACCTTTGCTTGCCCTAGGATTACTCTCTGTCTTGTCCCTGCCATACCTGTTTGCCATTGCTAGACCCTGCCTGTATTTATGACCATGCCTATAATTAAAAGCTTGCAAATGGATCCGCACGCCTCTCGTCTCGTCAGCCCCGTTACACATACAAGGGGGAATCTCCTCAATCACCACCAGTGTGCAGCTTCCATCTGGATGATGCAATGGCAGTCATATTGCCCCAGAACACACCAGCTTATTGGTGAAGAGAAGACAGAATGATGAAGTCAATCAGTGTATGGGGATGATTAGGAGGCCATGATGGTCAGAGGCCAATAAGCAAAGGGAGAGTCAGGACCTCGGTTTAACGTCTCATCCAAAGGACCTTTTTACAGTATAGTGTCCTCGTCACTATACTGGGGCGTTAGAACCCACACAGACCATAGGGTAAGCACCTCCTGCTGGCCTCACTAACACCTCTTCCAGCAGCAACCTAGTTTTTCCTATTAGGTCTCCCATCCAGGTACTGACCAGGCTCAACGCTGCTTAGCTTCAGCGGGTAACCAGTCTTTGGCTACAGGGTGATATGGCTGCTGGCAATGGTAAATGATGTGATCACTGACCATAAATGGGGAAGTCGTGGCCTAATGGTTAGAGAGTCGGACTCGTAATCCAAAGGTTGCGAGTTCGAGTCTCGGGCCGGCAGGGATTGTAGGTGGGGGGAGTGACTGTCCAGCGCTCTCTCCACCCTCAATACCATGACTGAGGTGCCCTTGAGCAAGGCACCAAACCCCCAACTGCTCCCCGGGCGCCGCAGCATAAATGGCTGCCCACTGCTCCGGGTGTGTGTTCACGGTGTGTGTGTTCACTGCTGTGTGTGTGCACGTTGGATGGGTTAAATGCAGAGCACAAATTCCGAGTATGGGTCACCATACTTGGCCGTATGTCACTTCACTTTTCACTTTTAAACTAGATGTGCTTTGTTTGACAGAAACCTGGCCAGATGATTACATTACATTAAACGAGTCTACCCCCCAAGATTGTTACAAACATGAGCCGCGCCCAAAAGGTAAAGGGGGAGGTGTTGCTACAATTTATAGCAATATTCTCAGTATTTCTCAGAGGTCGGGTTTCAAGTATAATTTGTTTGAAGTAATGGTCCTTCATATAACGTTACCCAAAGAAACAAGTGTAAATGATAAATCCCCTGTGATGTTTGTGCTGGCTGCTGTATACAGGCCACCAGAGTATCATACAGACTACTAAAGAATTTGCTAATTTTCTATCTGAGTTAGTGCTGGCTGCAGATAAAGTCCTAATTGTTGGTGATTTTAATATCCATGTTGATAACGAAAAAGATTTGTTGGGACCAGCATTTATAGACATTCTAAACTCTATTGGTGTTAAACAACACGTGTCAGGACCTACTCACTGTCGAAATCATACTCTAGATTTAATACTGTCACATGGAATTGATGTCAGTGACGCCACAGAAATTTTGCAGCAGAGCAATGTTATCTCAGATCATTATCTAGTGTATATTCCATATGGCTAAAGCTGTAAAGCCAACCCCTTGCTACAAATATGGTAGAACCATCACTTTAGCTGTGTCCCAAAGCTAAGTGTACACACTTCGGAGTGCACATTTTAAGTGCGAATGCATCACACCGACACTACGAAGCAGAGTCTCCATGATGGTGGCATCATTTTAACCAATAAAACATCAACATCTGATCCTCTGTAATTCTCAATAACAGCAGGTGTTCATCACTAATGCACAATCATCATTTAATTAGTCACTTAATTATCTCATTAACTTTAACTCTTTCAGGACTTGGGATTTGACTTGAGACTTGCTTGTGACTTGAAAGGAATGACTTGGTTCCTCCTCTGGTGAAATCAGCTGCTGAGTTCATGGATGGAACAAAAATATGGCAGGACTTTTACTTTCTGACCCCTGGACTTTACAACTCTGGTCATAAATTAATCTATTACTTTTCCTACATAATTTTTTTACAAAAAAAGTGGTAAAATACCTATTTAGGAGTCTTAGACTTTTCCAACGATATACAGTTTGTCATGATTAGATTAGGATTTAATTGTAAAATAGTGAAGTAAACGTAGGCGTCCCACAGGGTGGACGGTGACAGTTGAGAGGTTAAAATAAAATTTTATATTTTTGTGTGAGAGATTAATATTTTATTTTAAAGGGGACCTATTATGGTCCTTTTTACAAGATGTAATATGATGTCCCCAGAGTGTGTATGTGAAGTTTTAGCTCAAAATACCCAACAGATAATTTTTTATAGCTTGTTAAAATTGCCACTTTTAGGGTATGAGCCAAAACGCTCTGATTTTGAGTATGTTGCTTTAATGCAAATGAGCTGCTCCCGGAGAAGAGGGCGGAGCTTCAAGAGCTCAAGCTCCTGCATTAGCAGTGCTAGCCTTTGCAAATAAACATTCCACGATTAGTACAAGCCTGTTATCTTTACAGAAAACATACTCCGTTTCAAAGTCAGTTATCTAATTATACTGTGCATAATAAATTTGCGTTTATGAATTGCACAAACAGGGAGCACAGCGCAATAAAAATAACAACATAGCTGGTCTCATGGTGCATGGCATGCTATCACAAACTTTATAAGTCCCATTCGTATTTATGAGCTCAACAAACTCAAGCGATCGACTCACTTGCAACTTTTAACTACCACATTCCAATTCACGATCATTCATGAAGACAGCACCAGTGAAAACAGACAAAGACAATGGTATCTTTAACATCATTAGCCTTAAAGAGTGCCAAGAAGCTCTTTCAGAAGGGCAATTTGGAAAACAAACGCGTGATACTTACTTTTTCTCAAGCTGAAGTTTATGCACGAAGTATTGGTTGGATCTTAGCGCTGCATTCGACACTATCGACCACATTCTTTTGAATAGATTAGAAAACTTTGTTGGCATTAGTGGAAGTGCCTTAGCATGGTTCAAATCGTGCTTATCTGACCGCCATCAGTTCGTAGCAGTGAATGAAGAGGTATCATATTGATCACAAGTGCAGTATGGAGTACCTCAAGGCTCAGTACTTGGGCCATTACTTTTCACGCTTTACATGTTACCCTTGGGAGATATTATCAGGAGACATGGTGTTAGCTTTCACTGTTATGCTGATGATACTCAGCTCTATATTTCTTCGCGGCCTGGTGAAACACACCAAATTGAGAAACGGAATGCATAGTCGATATAAAAAACTGGACGACGAGTAATTTTTTACTGCTAAATTTTGAAAAAACAGAGGTGTTAATTATCGGACCTAAATGTAACATGTAATAACCTAGAACATTATCTAACACTTGATGGCTGCTCTGTCAGTTCTTCTTCATCAGTCAGGAACCTAGGTGTGCTGTTTGATAACAATCTTTCATTTGAAAGCCATGTTTCTAGCATCTGTCAAACTGCGTTTTTCCATCTCAAAAACATATCTAAATTGCGACCTATGCTCTCAACGTCAAATGCAGAAATGTTAATTCATGTGTTTATTACCTCAAGGTTAGACAATTGTAATTTATTGGGCTTTATTGGGTGGTTGTTCTGCACGCTTGATCAACAAACTACAGTTGGTCCAAAATGCAGCAGCTAGAGTCCTTAATAGAACCAGGAAGTATGACCATATTAGCCCAGTTCTGTCAACACTGCACTGGCTCCCAATCAAACATCGGATAGATTTTAAAATCTTGTTAACTACTTATAAAGCCCTGAATGGCTAAGCGCCTCAGTACTTGAGCAAGCTCTTATCACACTATAGTCCTCCACGTCCACTGCGTTCTCAAAACTCTGGCCATTTGAGAATACCTAGAATATCAAAATCAACTGCAGGCGATAGATCCTTTTCCTATTTAGCACCCAAACTCTGCAACAATCTACCTAACACTGTTCGGGAGGCAGACACACTCTGTCAGTTTAAATCTAGATTAAAGACACATCTCTTTAGCCTGGCTTACACATAACACACTAATACGCTTCTATTATTCAAATCCGTTAAAGGATTATTAGGCTGTATTAATTAGATCAACCGGAACCGGGAACACTTCCCATAACACACGATGTACTCGTTACATCCTAAGTAGAATGGCATCTACGCTAATATTTGTCTGTTTCTTTCCTATTCTGTTTCTCGGTCCGTATCCGATCAGATGGTGGATCAGCACCAAGAGATGATGTCTGCAGCCCTGATCGTCAGCGGAGACCAGGACACCCAGATGACCCCCAGAGACATATCCCCAGTGGAGACCTTGACTAAAATACAATAAAACTAAAAATATAACAAAATAACTAAAAATATAATAAAATACCTAATTACATAATACTATTATTGTTAGAAATTGCAACAAAATAAAAATAGAAATATAAACTTTTGAACTGCGGGTTTCGTCTGGCCAGAGGAGAACTGGCCCCCCGACTTAGCCTGGTTTCTCCCAAGGCTTTTTTCTCCATTCTGTCACAGAGGGAGTTTTGGTTCCTTGGTGCTGTCGCCTCTGGCTGATTTGATTGCACAGATTCTATTTAAACTAAACTGAGCTAGACAATAACATCTCTGAATTCAATACTCATTGTGCTTTCACACAGGATGCGTTTGCAGTCCGCTCCTGATCCGCGGCTGTTAACCACAACATTTATTTTGATTTCAAATCCAAACATTGTTAGCCTACTGAAAGTGCTTTTTCAGCATTGTAGTGTAGTTGTATCACAGTACATTCTTTCATAGACATATTCACGTTTAAACTCAATTAATATAAACAACGTATTCAATGCGATTGGCTTCTAGATTTGTACATTAAATTGCTCAAGCAAGTGGAAACACATTTAAACACTGCATATAGCCTACTTTTCACAAATATTTTAAATTAAAACTTACCACTGAAAGAAACTGTCGGCTCTCGTGCCTTTTGCATTTAAATCTTTATTACAAACAGTCCCACGGGTCTTAAAGAACTTTGTTTTTCTACCTCCATAACCATAAAGTTATATAGTAGTATAACGCATGTGAACAGTAGCCTACTTTTTGATCAGTTCATCAGTAATATTCAGGAAATAATAGATACTGAATGGATGTTTGAACTTGCATGGTTTTTTTGTTTGTTTTGTCTTTTTATCCTCATTCCATATGATCAGGAAAAGAGAAAATCAACAGTAAAACAGGAGAAAGTAGTAAATTATTACTATATTACTGTGCCATAGTAAAATAAATGTGCCTATTTTTTTATCAGTTGACCAGCTATCTGCCCAATCAGGTATCTAGGTGACAGTTTATAGTTCTTGAGAGTATGTACCTCTCATTGTATGGCACAGCGCACAGACCTACCCCACTCTGACTGCACCTGTACTGTCTGCCGGCGGCCCTTTGAGCACACGATCAGAAAAAAAAGACGCAATCTAGCATCATCAGCAATGCGATGCCTCTCCTATGGACACTAAGACCACGTCCACCCCTGCCACCTCCATCCCCGTTGGGCAAAGGGTCCAGATGATCACTTGATTGTGCTTCGTAAACACTCTCGCCTTTTACGGGAGATGTACTGGGAGATTAGCGAACATTAGATGGCCGATCGTCATTTCCAAAAGGCAAATATTCCCCTTCAGAGTCACAAATCCTCACAGTACAAATTTTATTAGCCATTTGGCAATTTTCTGTCACAAATCTCACAATTTACTCACACGCTATGAACTGTACTGCTTCCACATCAGTGACATGATAGCTCACTTGCTCTGCTATTTCCTTGAACAATTTTGGTCTAGAATCGAAGTACTACATGTCTGCCATCTAGTGGTAGGGAATACAAATGAGATAAGATATATAGACACCATATTAGGAACTACAGTCTATTTAATGAAGTATGACGTTTTGTCGCAATTTTGCGACTTTGGCGCTTAGAGGGTTAAAGATCTGGGACCAATAATTGTGTAGAGATGGGCAAGACCAAAACACATGCACAGTAGTTGCAGGAGCTTGGTGACTGCAGTCAGACGTGGGATCCACCTCGGGATAAATTTTGGAAAGTCTAACTTTGGTCCAGTGGCAGCGATGACCGTGATTGGCACAAAAGGAAGAGGAGTGTACATGGCCTAGCATATTTTTCCATTGTTCTTCTGAAATATTTTCTCCTATGTCCTCTTCCCACTGAGATTTAATAGATGCAAGTGAGCATTCACACAAGGTGCAAATCGCAAAAGGTATGAAATCATACTTCATACTAGGGCTGCAACTAACGATTATTTTAATAATCGATTAATCTGTCAATTATTTTTTCGATTAATCGATGAATCGGATAAAAAAAAAAAGAAAAGCATTCATTTCCAACCCTTTATTCAAAACAGAACTAAAATCTTTAGAAAGTGCACAAACATGTTGCTCCTTGAACATCCCTGAGCTGTTATAATAATAAAAAAATAAAATAAAAATGGACTAACACAAAAAACATACACATGTATGCTTTACATCTGCCAAATATATAGACTTTTGTTTTTAAATAAAGTGCCACCTGAGCTGCCAGAACAATAAATAATTTATAAAAAATAAAGAACAATACAAATCAGAAAATTTAACAGGATTTGTTTGAATGTCAGAACTTGTTCTCTACACTACACTGCAGACGCACACACTCACAAACTCTCACACTGACACACTCTCTCTCTCTCAAGTTCACTTGAAGCTTATTCATTACATTATTACCATCATTGTAGTAAGTGCAAGGTTCATTTATACACCACATTTAAACACAGCTTAAGATGACCAAGTGCTATAAAAGAACTTCAAAATTAAATTTAAAAAGTACAACACAAACTAATATATTTGTCAATAATAACCTATATGGGACAAAGCACAGAATATACACTGCAAAAAATGCTTTTCTGACTTAGTAGTTTTGTCCTGTTTTCAGTCCAAATATCTAAAAAATCTTAAATCAAGATACATTTACTAGACACATGAACTAGCATAAGAAATTATGTCTTGTTTTCTGAAAAAACACCGCAAAATTATCTGTCAATGGGGTAAGAAAAATAATCTTAATGAGATATAATCTCAAACAGAAGTTTTAAGCATCACTTAATTTTCTCATGCCATTTTTCTTGTCTAGTAATCTTGATTTAAGATTTTTTAGATATTTGGACTGGAAACGAGACAAAATTACTAAGAAAAGCTCTTATTGCAGTGTAGCTATACATGACAACAGATTGAAAAATGAATGGTCCAAAAAAGGCGAGTGAATAAAAACGTGTCTTTAGTTTTGCAATGCAAAGTGCAAAGTAGCTATACCACCCCTGCTTTACTACTGTTATTAACGAGCTAACGCTAACTTGTCATGCAAAGACTCCAACATGTTTGCGTTTCAGGTGCTGGATCATTGCCGTGGTGCTCCCGTGCCATGCCATGTCGCTTTTGCATATTCTGCAGTTAACACACTTTTTCTGTTTATTTAAGCCCCTTTCACACTGCACATTGGTCCCGGAAAACTGCCGGAGTGCCTTGAGTGTGAACGCAAACACGTCCCGGGATTGATCCCGGGTTGGGGACCTAGTAACATTGCCGGGTTCAGTCCCGGAACGAGCGCTGTGTGAACAAAAGACGACGAATCAATTATGAAATTCGTTGCCAACTCTTTTAGTAATCGATTTTTATCGATTCGTTGTTGCAGCCCTACTTCATACACAGCAAAATCCCCAGTGTTAAATTAACACTACCAAGTATCTATGTGTCCACACTTCAGTGTTAAAAATAACACTGAAGTGGTGTTAAATTAACACTGCTGAGTGTCTACATGTGTCCACACTACAGAGTTTTAAAAATAACACTGAAGCAGTGTTAAAGTTAATGAGGTAATTAAGAGATTCATTGAATGATGATTGACCATTATTGAACACACCTGATGTTAACAAGCAGAATCACCAAAAAAGAAAATCACAATTTTAAGTCACCATTATAGTGGTCAGTGTTTACTTTAGTTGGGCTCTTAACCCTTAAATTTTTAATATTACATTTTGTTTGGATGCTATAACTGAATTATAACAGCCGGACTTTTGCAAAGAGCAAGTGTCATCAGGTGGTGATGATTGTGTTCTAACATAATCATCATTTGATCTGAACTCATTTAGAATCTTTTAGAAGAAACAGCCTTGTGATTCCACAGTTAAATTCTGTGTTTTCTATATATATTTTTTTAAGGATTTCTTACACGCTGTTCTGATAAAAAAAAAATAAAAGTTCAAAAAAATGTTTATTTAGGCACACACAGACATCAAGAATCAGCGTATGAAATCTCAACAACGGTGACAAAGAGCATATTCAGATAAACAACTCTGAACATCACAAAACAAGCTACTAAAAAGTCACATAAAAACAGCAAAAATAAAGGAAAATAGTAAGAATACATAAAAAGTACAAAGACAATTCTGCTTATAATTTATTCACGCTGCAATGCATGATGGGAGCCATGGATGAGTTTTTATTGGCTACAAAATGCTTTTTTGATGGTTACCGTTGTTGTGATTCTCACGCTGATTCTTGATGTCTGTGTGTCTTTGCTTCTCTAGCTGTTATAATTCAGTTATAGCAGCCAATTAAAATCTGATATTAAAAAGTTAAGGGTCAAGAGCCCAACCAAAGTAAACACTGACCATCAAATTTCTAATTTGTTGATTCTGCTTGTTAACATCAGGTGTGTTAAATAATGCTCAATTATTCTCTTAATTATTCACTCAATGAATCTCTTAATTACCTCATTAACTATAACACTGCTTCAGTGTTACTGTTAACACTCTGTAGTGTGGACCCATATACACATCCAGCAGTGTTAATATAACACCCCTTCAGTCTTACTTTTAACACTCTGTAGTGTGGACACATATAGACACTTGGCTGTTAATTTAAAGGAAAACGCCACCGGTTTTCCATATTCTAATATGTTCTTCCCTCAACTTAGACTAGTTGATACGTACCTCTCCCGTCTCAGTGTGTGCACTTAATCGCTCTAGCGCACGGCGCAACTATGTTAGCGTTTAGCTTAGCCCCATTCATTCCTTAGGATCCAAACAGGGATGAATTTAGAAGCCACCAAACACTTCCATGTTTTCCCTATTTAAAGATGGTTACATGAGTAGTTTCACGAGTAAGTGTGATGACACAAAATAAAACGTGGTGATTTTCTAAGCAGATAAAAAATGATAACTATAATGTATGGCGGAAGAGCACGTCGCAGCACTTCGACCACGGCGCAGTAATATCATCATGCGCCGAGGTCGAAGTGCTGCGACGTGCTCACTTGAGTGATGATATTACTGCGCCGAAGTCGAAGTGCTGCGACGTGCTCACTTGAGTGATGATATTACTGCGCCGAAGTCGAAGTGCTGCGAAGTGCTCTTCCGCCATATATTATAGTTATCATTTTTCATCCGCTTAGGAAATCGCCACGTTTTATTTTGTGTCACTATACTTACTCGTGTAACTACTCATGTAACCATCTTTAAATAGGGAAAACATGGAAGTGTTTGGTGGCTTCTAAATTCATCCCTGTTTGGATCCTAAGGAATGAATGGGGCTAAGCTAAACGCTAACATAGTTGCGCCGTGCGCTAGAGCGATTAAGTGCACGCACTGAGACGGGAGAGGTACGTATCAACTAGTCTAAGTTGAGGGAAGAACATATTAGAATATGGAAAACCGGTGGCGTTTTCCTTTAACACTGGGAATTTTGCTGTGTTACTACCTTCATCAAACCTATTCATAGTATGAAGGTTTGTAAGGAGTCAATAGGAGTAGCACTAGGAAGGTTAGGAAACTGAGGGTATATGTCCTGAACAAAATTGTGGACTTGCAAATATCTAAAAAAAAAAAAAAAAAATGGTGTCTTGGTAAATTTTTCTAATAATTGCTGGAAAGATGTGAAGAAATGATCTATATATCTATATGTTATAATGCCCAGTGTTGACCACTGGGTGAAAGTCCTATCCATCAGTGAAGGTGGGATGGCAAAATTTGCAGTAATAGGTGCAGACCACCACACTGAATATGAAGAATATCAAAAACTTTAGGAGTCAGCTGTCCACGGCAGTCCCTAAGGTACGATCACAATAACACACTCAGCAAAATATCGTCTAATTATCGTTATCGATAAAATCCAGGAAAATATCCCGATATTATTTTTTGTCAATATCGCACACCCCTACATTTAATACATCACTATATCACCAAGGAATAACAATAATAATGCATAAGCAAATGAATCTGTTAGTTTAGTTTGCTTAGATTTACTGGGTCAAAAGTTTGTTTCAATACAAACAACGTTACAAAAAATATAATTCATAGTGCATATAATGAATGAGTTATGAATTCATAGTTAACATCGGGCTAAAAAATTCAATACATTATTATAATACAATTGATTAAAAATGTGTTTTAGTATAATAAATAATAAATGCAATTAATCGAAAATAAGTTCATTTTAGTACACATTAAAAATACAATTCATTAAAAGGTAATTTAAATATATTAAAATCAATTAATTTAAAATACAATAAATTAAATTAAATCAAAATACAATTAAAACAAAGTTCATTAAAAGCAAGTTCATATTAATAAATTATTATAATAACGTTATAATTAAAATTCAGTCTCCATCGGCATCTAATGTACTGTAGAAAAAAACAAAAAAAAGACACATGAACTTTGTTATCTGCATGATGACATTAATCAAGTTGACATGATGCACAATGAATTCTTCTATTTAGGATTCTTCTTCACATGTTTTCTGTTTGGTATTTAAGATGCCAATACCAAATGTGCACACGTTTGTTTAATTATTTTAGTGAGGAATTTTCATAGACTAATGATTTTCAAATTAAAGTTAAAACTATTTCTATTAATGCAAATCAAACCAACATTGACAAATATAAAATATAATCATATAAAACACTAGATTTAAATACATGCATTTCTTGGCTTATTTATAAGCCTTTAAACTAGCGAGGAGGATTATTACGATTTCCCCATTAGTTGGTTTTCATAATATTTAAACATAAATGGGGACAATTGCCTCTCACAAGAGTAGCCAAGGCTGCTCTAAAAAGAAACGGAGTCCATTTACTCTAAGGACAAATAGACCAATTTGTTGGCAGAGGCTATTTACATAAACTCCGCCCACCAATGCCTGGCTGCGATAAACAGCACTGCAAAAGACACGTGTATTTCTGTAGTATCAGTGGCGCAGTGCGTAAAAGATGTGAGACGAGATCAACCCCAGTTCGATTCCGTCTTTTGTCAAACTGAGAAGGGTCTAACTGCAGAACCCTATGATGTCACAGCAGTCTGAGGACAGCAGCACCAGGCCAGCAGTCTGAGGCCGGAAGTGGGCGGAGCTATTTTATCCTAATATGCATTGCTCAGCATCATTACAAATGATTTTTACAACTGTTCAGTAAGCAATAATTTAATTAAGAGACTTACATTTTAGACAGCCTGGTTTTGCTCCATTTCGCCAACAAAAATAATTCCAAAGCACTGTTTTGCGTCTCTGATCAACATGACAGCATTTCGTCCTGATTGAATCAACCGTTAAATGATTCGGTTCAATTGCAATGACTCACTTATTAACAGTGACTTGCTGCCACCTGCTGGTGGTTTTAATTTCACATTTAAAGTATCTTTTAACTTTTATTAATTTCAAACATCAACATTGTCCATGTTTTATGTTTAAAATATCAAAACATTATTTATGCATTTCTAACTGCAGATTAAAGCATTACATGTCCCTCTGAGCTGCATTAAACAGAGTGTAAAAGCATCTAAATGCCATTCAGATTCAACTTCTGTGTTTCCACTGCCACAACAAAAAAGCCCTTTAAAAGGTAAAACCAATTTAAATGAATTTAAACTTGTCGGAAAAGACTAATCTGCTACATCAACTGGAATACTTCAAACCAGAGTTACTTTTGTTTTATATGCTGCTAAGAAGACACCCCAGAAGATGGATCAAGTATAGCTCCATCATTGTTCAAAATAAAAATAAAAAAATAGTTTTAATAAATAAAAAAATTGTAAAAATCAAGGAAATTTCTCTGGCATTTCTTTCTTTTTGCTGTATCAAAAACATACCGAACTGTGAATCCACTGTATCGTATGAAACCAAACTGAGAATTTTGTGAACCGTTACTACACACACGCACCCTTTGTATCCCTTTAAGTATTTTTAAAGTCAGAAGTTTATCATCTTATGTCTTAACTTATTACTGGACACAAAGAATTAAAACAAAGCTTAAGCATTTTGAACACTTTTTTTTTTTTTTTTTAAATAGAATGCATGTTTTTACTTAACCATTTCAGAATGAGCCATTTTTTCATACACATTACACAATTCTACACAGGATTGATGGAAGCAAGCAAATTCAGATCCATCAAACCCAAAAATCAAAACAAAATAAATGGAAAAGTACATTTTATTAAAATTTAATATAAGTAGCAAAGGCATAATATACTAAAAAAATTAAAAATAAATACTCCTTGAGAAAAAAAGTCAATCATCCTTCATTTGGAAGCGCAAGGCTAAAGCTCTTTGACCTGTTGTCAATCATCATCTGTTTCAGAGTGTGAAAGCTGAAGAAGGCCTTTTACTTGGTCTTCCTCTTTCAATTTTTAGAAAGCATGGCTCTTCCACTAAACCTCTGAAGACTTTTGGTTGTTGCAAAGCCATCCGACAGCAGTGCCGACAGGGGCCTTCTGTTATCTGTGGCTTCTTCTTGAGAGAAGTGTACAAATGTTTCCTGTGAAAAAATAATACCATATATGCCATACATCCATATACCCCCCCTCCCCCCATAAATGAATAAATATGTACAATATAAACCCCATGTAAAGGAACATTTCACACTTGTAATGGGGGTTAGCACCACTTTAACTTGGTGTAATGAAAGCCTACTCCAGAGAAGGGTTTCTACAGCTTTAGCATTGTTAACCCTTTATCAATAGACAGACAACCAATTACCTTCCTCATATTCAAGTGCTTTGGACAGTCACTGCAAAAATGAGCACTGCATAAAAACAGTAAATTAAATTCAGCATTTGACAGGATGTCAAAAATGTCAAATGCTGACAGAAAACACAACAGTCAGGGTCAAACTCGTGCTTCTCTTTGTTCTGCCGAACACAAAGGAAGATATTCTGAAGAATGTGGGAAACAGAGCAGTTCTGGGGCACCGTTGACTTCCATAGTATTTTTTTTTTCCTACTATGGAAGTCAATGGTGCCCCAAAACTGTCACGCCCCTGGACTGTCTTGTGTTTTGCTCTCCATGTGTTTTCCTTCCTCATGTGTGACCTAGTTTCTGCCAATTGAGTTAATCACCTTCATTGTGTTCACCTGTCTGCCACTCGTTATCCCCACTATATTAGTTGCTGTCCATTTAGTTCCTGTTGTCGGTTATTGTTTATGTTACCCTATGTGTGTATCTCCTGCTTTTGAAGTTCCATTAAATCTCTTGTTCCCGTTGAAACCTTCGTCTCCGTGCATCTTATGTGTTCCCCGTACACGCAACCGTGACAGAATAACCGACCAAACAGAAAAAGTGAAGTATAGCGGCGTGTTTCCCCTGGTTTTTGTTTCTGTTTTTTCTCTCAGTTTTTATTTTTTCCCTTTTGTCATGAATGACCCTGCCTGCCTTCTCCTCATGCTGGAGCAGAGGAGCCGGTACCCTCGAGGACCATACAAGACTATTCTTGGAAATCTCCCATTCCACCCACTACCCGGACTACTGCTTCTGCACATTCTACAAGATGAGCCTTAACGATGGGTACAGAGCGCGGTTGTCCGGGGATGGTCCTCGAGGAGATTTTGCCACCTATGTGGAGTGGGTGCTGGTGTCCTGTGGATCCCCGCTGACCGTGACCTACGAGGAGAATGACACTAGTACCACTCCGGACCCAGAGCCCAGCCTGCCATCACCCCGAGCCGCAGAGCGTAAGCCCGAGCCCACCGCGGACGGAGAGCCAGAGCCCAGAGCAACCCAAGAGCCATCGCAAAGAGGAGCGACTGAGCTGGAAATTGCCCCGGAGCCAGTGCCTCAGAGATCGTCCGATCAGGTGCGAGAGCCGGCTACAGCGCACGCGACGGTGGAAGTAACAGTGGAGTTTGAGGGTGCTGAAGGAAGCCCCGCCCACTGCACCACCGCTGAGGGTGAGCACTCACAGGACTCTGAGGACTCAAGAAATGGGGAAATCAAAGCAGACATGCCTGCCATGCTCACGCCGTCATTGGAGGTTTCTGACAGACCATTTAGGCCTCCGCTGGTCCCGTCCAGCTCTCCTGTGTCTCCGCTGGTCCCGTCCAGCTCTCCTGTGTCTCCGCTGGTCCCATCCAGCTCCGCGCTGCAAGAGCGCCGCCCAGTGCCTGCACCAAGAAGGCACCCCCCTGTCTCCGCGCTGCAAGAGCGCCCCCTTGAATCCGCGCTGCAAGAGCGCCGCCCAGTGCCTGCACCAAGAAGGCACCTCCCTGTCTCCGCGCTGCAAGAGCGCCGCCTAGAGTATGTACCTGCAAAGCTCCCTCCAGTGCCGGCTCCTCGGAAGTTCCCCATAAGGATTAGCCCAGAGGCTCAAAAATGCCCACCCTCCCACCCACTCTTGCACCCTCCACCGCTGTCGTCGGACAGCCCCGCTGCTCACTCTCAGCCCACCATCTGTGCGGTGGGATCGCCGCGGGTCTGCCTGTCTCCATCGGCGTCGTGGCTGGGGGATTCCTCGTCTTCACCTCCAGCCTCTGAATCCTGGACTCCACCTCGGCCCTCCGACCCGTCGGCTCCACCTCAGCTCCTAGCTCCCTCATCTCCACCGTCGCCCGTTGGCCCACCAGCTCCACCGGGCTCCTTCGTCCCTCCGGCTCCGCCTTGGTCGGTCGTCATCCCGCCATCGCCTCAGGACTCCGCTCCTCCGGCTGTGCCTCGTCGCTCCGTCCCACCGGCTCCGTTGGGCTCCTCCCTCCCTCCAGCTCCACCTTGGTCCTCAGTCGCTCCGGCTCCGCCGCGTGCCTCCGGATCTCCGCCTCGGTCGCCGGAGCTCTCGGCTCCGCCTTGGCCCTCCGGATCCTCGGCTCCGCCCGTACTCTTCAGCTCTCCGGCTCCGGCTCGGGCTCCTCTTCCATGGCTCCTCCCTCCGTCGGCTCCACCCTGGATCGTCTTCACGGCTGGGGCCTGGGTCCTGCCGGGCTCCTCCTGCTCCAAGTCCCTCCTGTCTCCTCTCTGGCTCCTCCCTCCTTCGTCACCTCCCTGGTCTCTGTCAGCCGGCCCTCTCCCGGTGGTCCGTCCTCCTCCTGAGCCTCCGCCTTTTGTTCCCACCCGTTTCCCTCCCCTCTGTTGTTCCACGGTGCGAGGACGCACCTTCCGGGAGGGGGGGGTAGTGTCACGCCCCTGGACTGTCTTGTGTTTTGCTCTCCATGTGTTTTCCTTCCTCATGTGTGACCTAGTTTCTGCCAATTGAGTTAATCACCTTCATTGTGTTCACCTGTCTGCCACTCGTTATCCCCACTATATTAGTTGCTGTCCATTTAGTTCCTGTTGTCGGTTATTGTTTATGTTACCCTATGTGTGTATCTCCTGCTTTTGAAGTTCCATTAAATCTCTTGTTCCCGTTGAAACCTTCGTCTCCGTGCATCTTATGTGTTCCCCGTACACGCAACCGTGACAAAAACAGCCTGGTTACAAACTTTCTTCAAAATATCCTCCTTTGTGTTCGGCAGAACAAAGAAATTCATACAGGTTTGGAACTACTTTAGGGTGAGTAAATGACAGAATTTTCATTTTTGGGTGAACTATCCCTATAAGTACATAATATATCTCAAATATATATAACATAAGATTATATCAAATACCTGCAGAGGGCGCCAACGGCCTGGTGACGTTTCACATTACAGTGTGATAAAACGATGTTTACATCCATTATATTTTAATAATTGGCCACATGCAAACTCAGAAACTTTTGATTTGAAATCGCGATGTACAATAAATGGCATATTTAGAAAAATAGGTTGATGTATGCATATATAAAAGCACCAGGACAGATGATTTACGTTACAAATCTAGTGAGATAATGCACACTGTTTCTCCATGTAAATATGCACTGGACATCTTTGATCATTGCACCTCGCAGCCTTTTCAACTTGCTTCTCCATTCATCAGGGCTGTGACCAGTGTTTCCAGATTGGATGGATGATTTCCAGCCCAAAAGCTCACAAAAACCACCCAAAACTTTAACTGTCAAAATAATGTGATAGAATGTAAATCAAGGTTGATAAGAGCCATTTTTAACTCCTTCTAAAAAAAAATAATGACAATAAAATAATATAAATATAATGCTAGATAAATTTCCCATGGATTAAATTGGGACAAATACATTAAAGAGTACTACCAAATATGATTAAAATATGCAAGCAGACACTGTCAAAACGGCAATCAAGAAATTAACCGATTCCCTCGAAAAACACATGCATCATTTTCAATGTCAACAGTCAGAATTTAAATGCAAAAAAGTGCCCAATATAAGTGATCAGGATAAGCAATGTAATTATAGGTATTTCACACTCGTTCATGCACACACCATGACAGCCAAAACTGTGTCATTCTGTATGATAATTCGACAATAAAAAAAAAACTTTCGTTTTTCGTTGTTTTCGTTTAACTTTACTTTCGAGTCGCTCTATAATTTCACACAGAACTAAGTCTTTCGTGAAGTTCATATTGAACATAATATAGAATTTTGCACTGTCAAAACGAATAAGTCCAGCATCTTTAAAGGATATACCAATCTGGACCGTGATATAGCAATTCACATTTTGAGAGTTAAAACACTCTCCATACTTTACCATCAAACTTATATAAGGCATTATGGTCACTTACAGTTTTATACATTCAACATCAGATCCGTTATCGCGTTAAAAACTCGTCGCTCATGAATCATCACATCTGTCTGCTGATCCCTAGTGATTGGCTAAAAGTGCGGCCGTGACGTCAACATCAGCACCAGTCATCTTTGCAGTGTGCGTGTGTGTTTGGTAACGTTGTGATGACTGATTGGAGTAAGCTATATACAGGTGTATCTCAAATTAGAATGTCGTGGAAAAGTTAATTTACTTCAGTAATTCAACTCAAATTGTGAAACTCGTGTATTAAATAAATTCAGTGCACACAGACTGAAGTAGTTTAAGTCTTTGGTTCTTTTAATTGTGATGATTTTGGCTCACATTTAACAAAAATCCACCAATTCACTCTCAACAAATTAGAATATGGTGACACGCCAATCAGCTAATCAACTCAAAACACCTGCAAAGGTTTCCTGAGCCTTCAAAATGGTCTCTCAGTTTGGTTCACTAAGTTACATAATCATGGGGAAGACTGATGTCTACAGCCCTGATCGTCAGCGGAGACCAGGACACCCAGATGACCCCCAGAGACATATCCCCAGCGAAAACCTCGATTAAAATACAATAAAATTAAAAAATATAACAAAATAACTAAAAATTAGGGGTGTCCCCGACTAAGGATTTTCATATTCGAATCGGAATTTTCGAATCATGCCGATAGTCGACTGATAGTCGAATCATATATTTGGGGGCGGAGCAAAATACATTACCAAGAATCAAGTCAGACATTCGACAGTCATAAATACACGGAAAATGTGTAACGGACGCCTCGCAGATACAAACGGGGTAAATAATGTTTTATGTTTTGATTAAAAGATAGTTAACATTAAACGTCAGCGAAACCCTTAAGAATTCACAATTTTTTTTTACAATAGTGCTCTCATTATAACGTTATATATATGATCGTAGTTATAACGTTCTGCATTTCTGTTTTGAGCTGCGCGCACTGAAGAGGACCAGTAGAATGAAGCAGCAGGTTTTTAATCAATGGGATTTAACTTATTTATCTCACATAGAATACGCTTCATTATTTATATAACGTAACATTAATATTACGACTTGTAGGCTATCTGCACAAAATGCCCTGAATGCACATGAACGCGTCTGCGCGGCTCTGAATGAACTCTTGTGGACGCGTTCTTCACGCAATAACATGCAGAAACACAACTAAACACAAAAATAAATAAATAAATAAAAAAAAATCACAGCGTTTCATTATAACAGTGTTCTCATTATAATGCTATGTACAGTATATGACAGTGCCAGTCATAATTATTAATATTCTGCATTGTTGTCCTGCTCGCACCGCGCGCTGAAGAGATAATCACCGTACTACACAGCGCTTTACTGTAGCGTAACTCAACCAAAGGCGTCTTATACGAGATAAATAATATACTTATATACCCTACCTGATCGAGAAAAAAAACGAAGTCTTCCACTCTGCCTGTGTCAGTTTGAGTCTTGTTAAAGATTTAAATCCCTGCCGCAAGAATGCTCCTCCGTCGGTGACGGATTAGAAAGCGAAACTTTAATCTATAGGGGAAGTTGGATTTATTCACGCACGTTAAAATATTTATTTAATGCTGTAAATAAGAATCTTAAAAGAAAGAAGCTTTATCATAATAGGCTGTATATTAACTTATTGGGAGAAAACCGGTGTGAAATCAGACACTGAGCACCCTCATATAGCCAAAATGGTATGATCATAACACCCTGCAAATATTCGACTGTGAGACTGGGAGTCGAATCAGGCTCCTCGAAGCATCGAATCGTCGAAGATTCGGGGACACCCCTACTAAAAATATAATAAAATACCTAACTACTTAATACTACTATTGTTAGAAACTGCAACAAAATTAAAATAGAAATATAAACTTTTGAACTGCGGGTTTCGTCTGGTCAGAGGAGAACTGGCCCCCGACTGAGCCTGGTTTCTCCCAAGGTTTTTTTCTCCATTCTGTCACAGAGGGAGTTTTGGTTCCTTGCCGCTGTCGCCTCTGGCTTGCTCAGTTGGGGACAATTAATTAATTTCTAGCGATTATCGTCGATTTGATTGCACAGATGCTATTTAAACTAAACTGAGCTAGACAATGACATCTCTGAATTCAATAATGAAATGCCTTTAACTGAAAATTGAGTGTTTAATCATATCATTATACATTACTGACACTCTATCCTCCAATTTGATACTGTTAAGTGCTTTGACACAATCTGTATTGTTAAAAGCGCTATATAAATAAAGGTGACTTGACTTGACTGCTGATCTGACAGTTGTCCAGAAGACAATCATTAACACCCTTCACAAGGAGGGTAAGCCACAAACATTCATTGCCAAAGAAGCTGGCTGTTCACAGAGTGCTGTATCCAAGCATGTTAACAGAAAGTTGAGTGGAAAGAAAAAGTGGGGAAGAAAAAGATGAACAACCAACCGAGAGAACCGCAGCTTTATGAGGATTGTCAAGCAAAATCGATTCAAGAATTTGGGTGAACTTCACAAGGAATGGACTGAGGCTGGGGTCAAGGCATCAAGAGCCACCACACACAGACGTGTCGAGGAATTTGGCTACAGTTGTCGTTTTCCTCTTGTTAAGCCACTCCTGAACCACAGACAACGTCAGAGGCGTCTTACCTGGGCTAAAGAGAAGAAGAACTGGACTGTTGCCCAGTGGTCCAAAGTCCTCTTTTCAGATGAGAGCAAGTTTTGTATTTCATTTGGAAACCAAGGTCCTAGAGTCTGGAGGAAGGGTGGAGAAGCTCATAGCCCAAGTTGCTTGAAGTCCAGTGTTAAGTTTCCACAGTCTGTGATGATTTGGGGTGCAATGTCATCTGCTGGTGTTGGTACATTGTGTTTTTTGAAAACCAAAGTCACTGCACCTGTTTACCAAGAAATTTTGGAGCACTTCATGCTTCCTTCTGCTGACCAGCTTTTAGAAGATGCTGATTTCATTTTCCAGCAGGATTTGGCACCTGCCCACACCGCCAAAAGCACCAAAAGTTGGTTAAATGACCATGGTGTTGGTGTGCTTGACTGGCCAGCAAACTCACCAGACCTGAACCCCATAGAGAGGAAAATGAGAAACAAGAGACCAAAAAATGCAGGGGCCGGTTGCACCAGCTGGACGTACACCCGGTCGTAAGGCTAGGCTGGACGTAAAATGCGCTTTAAGTCTTGCGTACAATTTATACCCGTTGCACCATCTCGGCGTAGTGCTACGTCTGACACTACACCTACCTCTGACTAGGCGTAAGATTTAAAGTGAAAACTCATGATTTGCATGAAAATATTACATATGATCAGGAATTATTAAAAGAAATGTAGCCTACCATTCCACATCTTGCTTGGAAGGACAGTATGCTTGGAAATATTTCACGTCTTTAATTCCATTCATTATTTGTAGCGTGCCTGCCATTCAATAATCGCAGTAAGTTTGTGCTTTGTTGTTTTTAATCAGAGATAAAAGTGTCAGCTTTCAAACTCTGTCAGTTTTATCACAAAATACAAACTATAAATGTGGTTTTCCAGCCACAGAAAGACGTCACGTTAAGTCACATTTGGCTACCTCAGGAAAGACTTAATTGTACATATAACCTCGATTGTCAGCTAGAAAAAAATAACTAAAGAAGGCTTGTATTGCATTCATTATATTTTACTTGACCTACCGCCTTCATTTTTAATGTTTGTTTAAAGAAATCTGTCATGGGAACGTGCAGGGAGACTATATAAAAATGCGGACTTGTTAGAAAATGTTTACTCGATGAAATCATGGCGCGGTGGCTTCACTTGTTATGATGTCTTGAGCAATTCAGTTCTATATTAGTAGTTGTAGCCATTGCAGCATGAACGTCATCTCAGCTATGTCTATAACTGCGGGAGAATGTGTCAGCGTGGACGCGCATCGTCTACGCCGGGCGTAGCTGCGCCTGATCTAGTTTTAGTTGGTGCAACAGGTCTAAATATTTATCGTAAAGCTGGACGTTGCAAAGCCCAGCGTAGGGCTTACACCCAGCTTTTTTACGTCTAGCTGGTGCAACCGGCCCCAGATGAGCTGAAGGCCAGTCAAAGAAACCTGGGCTTCCATACCACCTCAGCAGTGCCACAAACTGATCCCCTCCATGCCACGCCGAATTGAGGCAGTAATTAAGGCAAAAGGAGCCGCTAGCAAGTATTGAGGACATACAGTAAATGAACATACTTTCCAGAAGGCCAACAATTCACTAAAAATGTTTTTTTATTGGTCTTATGAAGTATTCTAATTTGTTGAGATAGTGAATTGGTGGGTTTTTGTTAAATCTGAGCCTAAATCATCACAATTAAAAGAACCAAAGACTCAAACTACTTCAGTCTGTGTGCATTGAATTTATTTAATACACGAATTTGAGTTGAATTGCTGAAATAAATGAACTTTTCCACGACATTCTAATTCACTGAGATGCACCTGTATACACACTTGGGCTTGTTTGTTAACCAATTAGCCTAAACAATTTATATACGTTTTGAAAAATGCCAAACTGACCAAAAACCAGCCCAAATTTTGTCCATCCCCCAAGCCAATATTTACCCGCACAATCAAATTCAACACCGCCCAACTGACCTATCGGTAAGCCCCGCCCCCCTTTGTTACGGTTGCTTCCTCGGACAAACAAACGGAGTTGCTCACTGTCTTACAATGACAGTTGCAGTGTGAAAACATTGTCCCACAATGTTTTTGCACAATTTTGGACACAGAAGGCCACCAAATGAGAATTAAATATTCCATGGAGGGATTTATAAAATATTTTAAAATAAATACGGTGGGTAGCTCGAAGCAAGGGTTTACTGATCACAATGCAAGTGGGGGAAGTCTCATATTACGGTCGGTCATCACGATCGCGGATGACGAAATGCAGGATCAACACTGTTCATGTATCGCAGACTACGATTAAATTAATGTAGATTTAACCAGTTTAATACGGAGAGGCACTGAAATGTAGACCTTCGTTTATGTGTTTTTGACCTACACTGTACAAGACACGAGAACAGTCCTGGACTGCACTATAAAGTTAGCTAGTTTTAGCCAGAGATACCTTGCTAAAGCACTAAATAACATTAATGTTCTGCTTGAGCAGATGAAAAATGTAACTTTATGAGTGTATGACAACGAGAAAATGAACATTTTTATTTTCATTTGTATTGGGGTGAATACTTAGGGACATTTTACTCTGTTTTGCTCTGTTGTTCGGATTCAGGAAATGTAATAAAATAAATTATACTGCCCATCCTCTCAGGATACCTGGAATCAGTGTTACAAGTACCCCAGGCACATCGTTTTTCCATTTTTGAAGTATAGACCCCATAAAACTGATGCAAGCTTCGGATCTTCCAATGTTTCTCTATGGCGCTGAAACCTAAAGATGTCCGAGTTCCACTCCCCGTGCAACTGATACTCGACTGCCATTAGCTAGTCTGCGTTCGAGGGGAGGGGCTTACCAGTAGATCAATTGGGCAGGAACCAGCCCAATCTGGCAACACTGGCTGCGACTCTGCTACTGGATACTATTATGCACGTCTAGTGTTTATAAGAGCAAAAAATTCTGATTGGCTAGTTATGTTAGTTTGGTTGAGAGTGAAAGCTGTGCTCCTCTCATACCATCGGTAGGCGATCTCATGGACTCAAAAGTAGAGAAGCACCGATTGTAATTTTCTTGGCCGATTCAGATTTCCGATTTTTTTGTAAGTGTGACCTGCCGATACCGATTTTGTTTCAAAGAACTGTAATTGACAGAATACCTATGTAAATTTCAATGCAAAAATTATTTACATAGAAATGATTAAACATTACAATTACCCCAATCTTTTTATAGCTTTTCTCTTACTTAAACAACTCTCAAAATAAAGTGCTCTGTGACTGGAAAGAGGAAGAAATAGTTAACTTAAAAGGAGTTGCTGTATGTAACAAAACAGATGTCATTTCCCACTATGTTTATAAATGGTCATTTTTTCCCCCTAACCTTACTAAATGTGTCATCTTTCACATCAAATTCTTACTTTGTTTCAATTAATTCAGTTAGCATAATAAGAAACTTTAGAGTTGTTACCATTCAAATGAAATTAGTATTAAAAAACTATCTTTCCACTGCAGAGGAAACAGAAGCTGCATCTGAAGTGGCATTAGATGCATTTACAGACAGTTTGATGAAGCTGAGGTGCCATAAATGCATTTACACTGCAAAATTTCAAATGCATAAATAATTTTATAAGATTAATGTTTGACATTTTTTTAAACATAAATAAATGTTAAATATGACTAAACCACCAGTAGCGGAAAGGACTGGTAGTGGCGGGAAGTGTCTGTTTTAATGAGTGAGTCATTATTGTATAAAATCAGTGTCACATTGCAATCGTGTTGATATTGATATTCGGGGAAACATCATGGCCATATAATGTTGCTTATCTAAATCATATTTTATAAATATCTTCTTCTTTTTTTTTTCTACCGCAGTATGCATCTATAAATTTCTGTGAGTTACTTTGTGTGTGCTGTCTCTCTCTCTCACACTCACTCAGGCTGTGCAAGCCTCATCTGGTACGACATAAATACATTATCAGTCGCTGTTTACACTGAATGCCTGCGTCGCTGGCAATAAAAGGACCGGCTCGGAATCGGCTAGACGTGAGACTGACTGGCCGGTCGCCGATCCGGGCCGGTCATGCGAAAAATCGGACAATTCCGATCACTGGTCGGTCAATCGGTGCATCTCTACTCGAAAGTGATATCAACAAGTTTTTTTTAAGTGTAGGATTTAAAAAAAAATAATAATAATAATTTCCCGCACCCAAACGCTGCACACCAGAGATCCGACATGGTGCCGGAGAACTTTAAGCCCAGATTTATGTTTTAAAAATCACTAAAGAGAACTTGCGCTTCTGTGCCTGCGCTCAGAGATGGAGCAGAATATTCACGTAAACCTTTGCCGGTCATGTAATAAATGAACAAGCAGTTGAGAATGAAAATACATGCGTAACAGTAAATTGGATCCATGCGGCTCTTAAAGTGATAGCAGCTATATTCCTGCTGCGACTGATTGCTTAATATTAATTTAAAAAAAAAGACAAATTCAAAACCACACCCTGCTCGAGGACTTTTGTAGCTTTAATAAGAAACAAAGAACTTTTAATTCTTACAGTGAAGATTATGCGGTTTTATTTGACATTTTATTATTAATTTCTGTTAACTGAATACTTGAGACTTGCACAGAAACCTTAAAGCAGTTTGTTTCATTTGAAAATTTTTATTCTATTGCATTTGTACTTTGCTTATTTATTACTGACAGTTTCATTATTTTCAATAATTTTGAGGACTTTATTGTTTGTTACTAATATCAGTTACCCTAATACTCTGCTGTAGTATTGAGAATTGCGAAATTTCACTGGTCTCTAAAATGTGGATGTCATAGCAACCTTGTTTACAGAAAATATTTATGATATACATCACTATCTTTAAATAAATCTTTCATATAAAGTTTTGGTCATATGGCCCACTTATAATCGTGTTAAATAATCATGTACAATATTGACCAAAATAATCGTGATTATGATTTTTGCTCTAATCGAGCAGCCCTATATTCACTGCTTACTATTTATTATTAATAGGTCTGGGCTTTGACACAAATTTCACGATTTGATTCAATTCAATATAGATTATTTTGGATATACATCAAGTACAGTGCATGTCAAATTTTCTCAAGGAAAAAAAATCTTTCAACTAATACTGTAAAATATACATGAGTCAGTTGGTACTACAATATTGAAGGTTAAATTAACTGACTTGTATACAACCAATTAAATTATACTCAATGAATTTTTTATAATAATAAAGTTACAATTACATTATATTTCAACTCCAATTTGTTTGTTTTTTTAATATAAACATTTAAATGGTGATGGTAATAAAAACTTGACAAATTTATTCAAAGATAAATTAAACATTGGAGAAGAGTAAAAATGATAAGGAATCTGTTATATGGTGCATATATTTAGCAAAATGCTCCTCTCTAGAGTTAGTTTTTCTAGCTAATATTCTGAGGTAAATGTGACGTTATGTGACATTGTTTACCAAGCTGTTAAACTGACGTCTTTGCGCGGTAGAAACACCAATTATGCGATTACATGAGACAAGATACAGATTTTGATGAGCGAAGCTGATTGCAATTTATTGGATGGGAGGCATGCTAGAGTGTTTCCCTTTCTTTAACTGAAAACAGGCTAGACTAATCGCTTCTTGGGATTTAAGAAATCAATATAGTTTTGTAAAAATGAGAATCGATTAAAATCAAGAAATCTATATTTTTAAGTTGTCGGAAGTATGATGGTGGTGACGTTGAAGGCAAATGACTGTGGTATAGTTTGTTTATAGCCTAAGTTTAGTTTAAGTTCTGGTGCTTGTATTTTGGCTTCAAAATGTATAAAAGCTGTATTACTTTGTGAAGATTATCTTGATGGACAAAACGTGTAAGTCTCTTGAACTATGGTTGAACACAGAGCTTATTTTTTGCGATAATCCAAAAGCCTATGGAAAAATCCTATTGGCTTTTTATGAGGGAACCAGTGTGAGGCTAACAGCCGGTTGGCCTACAGAGTAACGTCATAGTTCTCCCACTCTATATCCAGACAGTTTTGCTATCGCGATACCACGATATTGATAATACCGTTACATCCCTACTGATGAAAAAAACAAACAAAAAAAAAAACTTTGCTTTGCCAATCGCAGACATTTTAAAACAGAATAAAGGAAATATATTTTAAAATATTAAAATAGAAAACAGTCAATTATTAAATAAATACAGCCTTGGTGAGTAGAAGAGACTTCTTCCAAAAACAAACAAAAAATATCTTACCAACCCTAAACTTTTGAATGGTAATGTAATTTTTTTTATTACTATTATTACATTGTTATTATATTATAAGAAAGGAACTTCTTCTAATGTTCTTATATTCTTATTATATATAAACAAACATAATCTAATAAATATTTTTTAAATGTAGATTTTAAAAATACCCCCTTGGATGTCTATATTTATAATTATTCCCTTACATATAAATTAATTTTTAAAAGCACTACACACATCTGAACCAAAAATGTATGGATTTTCATATTGTATTGTTCATATTATACCTTATCTTTGAAGTACTGTCTAGCAGAACTCTTGACCTGTAGAACTGTCCTAGTGCTGATTAGTTCTTAGATTAGATCTTAGTCCACCTGTGGCCAAACTGTGCCTAGAAAACATAAAAAACAAAATACAATTTAATTCCTTTTATAAGAGAGAGAGCACTGTTCCTTTGTGTTCAGAAAGCATACCAGTCCTTTCTCAAAGAGATCCTTCTCCTCTTCAACCCAACGAGTTTGTGCTCCAGAACTCTTCACCAATGCCCTACAAAGACATTCTGAATGAATTACTACACACACACACACACACACACACACACACACACCCAACCAACCATTCAGAAGTTTGGGGTCGGTAAGATTTGTAATGTTTTTTTTTTTCTCTGATGTTCACCAAGGCTGTTTGATCAAAAATACAGCAAAACAGACATACTGCAAAATATTATTAGAATTCAAAACCAAACTTTTGAATGGTTGTGTAGGTGTTTAGATATTCATGAACATAAACGGATAAAAGAAGGGAGCTCACTTTTTGACTTTAGTCTTCTCATTGGTTCATGCCACCTTGTGCCACCTGGTGCTGTTTTACTGGCAAAATAATACCTTTTCTTTTAAGAAAAACAACCAATTTTTTTTAATGAATGATCACATCCGTTTAACACTATGGGACGTGAAAGCCAAACATGAACAAAATGAGAATTAATCAGTGTGACATGAAAAGAGTGAAGGATACTGTTCCTCCAGCAGCATGCTCTCAATGGCCTGTCTGTTCTCATCGCTAATGGAGCACACACAATAACAACAACAAACCATATCCATTTTCAAAGTATCTTTACATGTTGTGTTAAAACAGTTATCATTTCAGGTATTGCTGGGCGGTATACCGGTTCATACCAAATACCGGTGTTTATTTAATTAACGTTCGGAACGCGACACTGTTTGAGAGGGACAAACCTAGCGACATTTTTGGATAAACCTTAGCTATGGTTCAGTTGGAAGATGTCGCCAGTGCTGCCCTGCGAGCGCGAGATCTGACTCTCCCGGCGCAGTGTTGCCTCTCTCGGCGTCTGTTCTGTGCAGCGAGCGGCAGAGAAGCAGCGCATTCAGCTGGCCGACGCTTCAGTAAATGAGTACAAAACAGTGTTTCCAAGCAGCTGCTGCTAGCTGACTGTTTGGAATTATAAATATGAGCATAGTTCGTCTGTTAATATTATGCACTTTTTTTTGTTTATTTTTTAGTTTGTTACTCAGACATAGGCAGTGCACTGCATGAGACAAAAAAGTAGCCAAAACCACCGCATAGCCGCCCATTAGTGTAACGTTAGATGCATGTTGGTTTTATCAGACGATGTTGCGATTATAATTGAGAGTGACTCCTGGTTAACATGTATTAACGAGTCGTGTTTAGTCATTATTTAGTGTGGAATTTTTCTACAATCTCAGCACTGCTCAGGTCCCTTTTAAGAGAAAAGACAAATAATAAAAGACGTTAATTTCATAAGAATGCGTTTACAGAAATTAATTTGCAAGAGACAATTATGGAGTACATGATTACAGAAGATTTAAAAGTGCATATTTTTATAGTTAAAATGCGTGGCAGCTTAGATATGCAGCCTTATAAGGAAGCATCCTTTCATTTGAAAAGCAGCCATTGTCTGGTCACCCTTATGTAACCCCTCCTTGTACCTGTTAACAATCCTCAAGTGATTTTACCTGCATCGAAGTCTTACCTGTTCCATTCCAAGTCTCCAACAATCTCCTACACTCACCTTCGAGTCTCCGGCGATCTCCTATACTCTCCTTCGATCTCCTATACTCTCCTTCAAGTCTCCGGCGATCTCCTACACTCTCCTTCTAGTCTCCATCGATCTCCTACACTCACCTTCGAGTCTCCGGCGATCCTCTATACTCTCCTTCTAGTCTCCGGCGATCTCCTACACTCTCCTTCTAGTCTCCATCGATCTCCTATACTCTCCTTCTAGTCTCCGGCGATCTCCTACACTCTCCTTCTAGTCTCCGGCGATCTCCTACACTCTCCTTCTAGTCTCCGGCGATCTCCTACACTCTCCTTCTAGTCTCCGGCGATCTCCTACACTCTCCTTCTAGTCTCCATCGATCTCCTATATTCTCCTTCGAGTCTCCATCGATCTCTGATAGTCTCCAGTGATCTCTCTCCTTCAAGTCTCCAGCGATCTCCTACACTCACCTTCAAGTCTCCAGCGATCTCCTACACTCACCTTCAAGTCTCCAGCGATCTCCTACACTCTCCTTCAAGTCTCCAGCGATCTCCTACACTCTCCTTCTAGTCTCCAGGATCTCTGATAAACTCCTTCGAGTCTCCAGTGAACTCTCTCCTTCAAGTCTCCATCGATCTCTGATAGTCTCCAGTGATCTCTCACCTTCAAGTCTCCAGCGATCTCCTACACTCACCTTCTAGTCTCCGGCGATCTCCTACACTCTCCTTCTAGTCTCCAGCGATCGCCTACCACTCTCCTTCTAGTCTCCGGCGATCTCCAATATTCTCCTTTGACTCTCCAGCGATCTCTGATAGTCTCCAGTGATCTCTCTCCTTCAAGTCTCCAGCGATCTCCTATACTCTCCTTCGAGTCTCCAGCGATCTCCCTCCTTCTAGTCTCCAGCGATCTCCTACACACTCACCTTCTAGTCTCCAGTGATCTCCTATACTCTCCTTCTAGTCTCCGGCGATCTCCAATATTCTCCTTTGACTCTCCAGCGATCTCTGATAGTCTCCAGTGATCTCTCTCCTTCAAGTCTCCAGCGATCTCCCTCCTTCTAGTCTCCAGCGATCTCCCTCCTTCTAGTCTCCAGCGATCTCCTACACTCACCGCTGAGTCTCCAGTGATCTCTGTCTCTCACCTGCTCACTACTGAACTGGAGTGTTTATTTGAGCACGTCGCAGTCAGTTTGGTTCACCTGCCTCAGTTTATCAGCTTATTTACTTCGCTGTTCATCCCACCAAATCAAATCAAATCAAATCTCTTTGTCACACATCATGTACACAAGTGTACCAATGTTGAAATTCTTAGGTACAGACTCTGTGCCATGACAGTACAAGCAACAAGATATAAAAAATGTACAATATACATAGACAAGAATATACAACAATATACACACTTTACACAATATACACATTTGCACAGTATACAATAAACAATATACAATTGTACACAATATACATTATACATACATATTTCTATAATATACACATAGTATATTATATATACACATAGTAAGTACACATGTTCTCAAGAGACTTAAAGATGTATGTATAGCTTTTGTATTTGACTTACAGTGATGTATACTGTTAGTGTTTAACTATGAAGTGCAGTGCAGTAGTTAGTGCAGAAGAGAAGATGGAGCTGCATCTGTTCCAAGCTGTACAGTGCAAGACATGCTACAGTGCTGTCAGAGTCAGTGTGACTGGTGTGTAGATGGAATCCAGTGTGAGGGGTAGGGGGAGGTGGGTGAGTGTCGTTTGCTATCATCTGGAGTTCAGCAGTCTGATGGCCCGCGGGAAGAAGCTGTCTCGCGTTCTGCTGGTTCGGGTCCTGATGCTGCGGTATCGTCTGCCTGATGGTAGCAGCGAGAAGAGTTCATGGCTCGGGTGGCAGGAGTCTCTGATGACCTTCTGTGCTTTTCTCACACATCGTTGGGTGTAGATGTCCTGGAGGGAGGGAAGCTCACCTCTGACGATGTGCTGGGCCGTCTGAACTATTCTCTGCAGGGCTTTCCGGTTGAGAGCGGTGCAGTTCCCGTACCAGGCGGCGATGCAGCCAGTCAGGATGCTCTCCACAGTGCAACTGTAGAACTGTCTGAGGATTTTTGAGCTCAGACCAAATTTCTTCAGTCGCCTGAGGAAGAAGAGACGCTGGTGGGCCTTCTTCACTACTGATTGTGTAGGAGTAGTCCAGGTGAGGTCCTCGGTGATGTTTATGCCAAGGAACTTGAAGCTGCTGACCCGTTCCACTGGAGTCCCGTCAATGATGATGGGGGGGTGCTCACTAGTCCGCCTCCTGAAATCCACCACCAGCTCCTTGGTCTTACTGATGTTCAGAGAGAGGTTGTTGTTGTGGCACCAGTTAGTCAGGGTGTGCACCTCTTCTCTGTAGGCTGATTCATCGTCGTCGGTGATCAGACCTATCACCGTTGTGTCGTCCGCAAATTTGACGATGACGTTGGAGCGGTGCATGGCTACACAGTCATGCATGTACAGGGAGTACAGGAGAGGGCTGAGAACACAGCCCTGAGGGGCTCCAGTATTGAGGGTCAGTGGGGAGGAGATGTTGGTGCCTACTCTGACCACCTGCTGTCTGTCTGTCAGGAAGTCCAGGATCCAGCTGCACAGAGAATTGTTCAGACCTAAATCCTGGAGTTTCACTACAAGCTTAGAGGGCACTATAGTATTAAACGCTGAGCTGTAGTCAACAAACAACATTCTCACATATGTGCTCCTCTTGTCAAGATGGGAAAGGGCAGTGTGCAGGCTGAAGGCAATTGCATCATCAGTGGAGCGGTTATTGTGGTAGGCGAACTGCAGTGGGTCGAGTGATGCTGGCAATACAGAGCTGATGTGGTCTCTGATAAGCTTCTCAAAGCACTTACTGATGATAGGAGTCAGAGCAACAGGGCGCCAGTCATTCAAGCCAGAATAGCTTTGGGTGTCTTTTGTATTAGCACAATGGTGGATGTTTTGAAACATTGTGGGACAACAGATAGAGAGAGGGAGAGGTTAAAAATGTCTGTAAAGACTCCAGCTAGTTGGTGAGCGCATATTTTAAGGACACGGCCAGGAATGCCGTCTGGACCTGTGGCTTTGCGGATATTCACCCACCGGAGCGATCAGGTAACATCCGCTACAGGCACGGAGAGTGGACGAGCCTCAGCAGTCTCGGCCGCTGGAGCGCTCTGTGTGTGAGAGGGGCCGCTGACTTCGAAGCGAGCGTAGAAGGCGTTGAGCTCATCAGGAAGTGAGGCAAATGTGTTTGTAGCAGGGTGTTTGTGATCCTTGTAGTCCGAGATGTTGTGGAGTCCTTGCCACATGTCTCTGTAGTTGGAAGTGGTGAACTGTGCTTCAATTTTTCCTTTGTATTGGCGTTTTGCGGTCTTGATGGTTTTGCAGAGGGCATAGCTGGCTTGTTTATAATCATCCGCATTACCGGAATTAAAAGGCAGAGGTTCGAGCGTTGAGACCCGCGCGAACCCGCTGTGGATGATGGCATCACCATCATCCACACCTGCTGTGTTGTGTTTTATTACCCGATTTATTTGTCTGCTGTGCCTTCCAATGTACAATTTCCGATATCTGCATATATCCAGATGTCAATAAATATGCTTCGGGTTCAATTAAACTAACCTGTTGCAATGCTTTTAGCAAAAGAGATCATCGCTGGTGAACATTTAGTATATGAGAAGCTAAACAGTCAAACACATAAAACAAAAAACACAAAGGTTTGTGCTTATTAATATTAATTATTTTTTAATATTAAGTCTATTTTTTTATTTATTATATACATAATTATATAACTTATTTTATTATGCAGTTTATTATTATTATTATTTACATGATGTCAGGGTCAGCAGTAAGGTACCCTGAATTAAAGTGACAAAGTAAAAATGAACATGGGTTGACACGGAATATAGTAATTTCACAATTATTCACAATAGATATAATTAAAGTAAAGTAAAGTCTACCGTGTTTCGCAGTCAACAAGCAAAAGTGCACTTTTAGATAAACAAAGGTAACATTATACACTTAACATTAACACTTATGGAGGTAGAATAAAGTTCTTTAAGACCCGCAGGATTGCTTCAAATAAAGATTTAAAAGCAAAGGAAAGGCATGAGAGCCAACTCTGTTTGTCAGTTTTCATTTAAAATATTTGTGATAGCCTACTTTTAACTAAAGAAAAGTAGACTATATACTGTGTTTAAATGTTTCCACTTGCTTGAGCAACTTAAACAAATCTAGATGTCAAATGCATTGAATAATACATTGTTTATATTTATTGAGTTTAAATGTGAAGATGTCTATGAAAGATTGTATTACTATACTGTGATAAAAAGGATCAAAATGTTGAAAAATAATTTTCAGTAACAATGTTTGGATTCGAAATAAAAATAATGGATACATGTTGTTTGTAATATAGCCGCGGATCAAGAGCGGACTGCAAACTCGTCCTGTGCGAAAGCTAAATGAGTCCGCGCCGGTTCTGCTCTGCATACGTGTAACGCACATGGACTGCATACGCACTGCAAGCGGCATAAGTGTGAAACAAGGGTCAGGCTGGTAGAGCAGGACTAGATGGAAAACACAGCACAAACACACAAGAACACACAACAAGACACCACTTAAGTCCACAAAACAACAACTCAGCACAACACAAAGACAAACAACATGATGTAATAAAAGGGAGAAAATAACAAAAAAGAAGAAATGAAAAACTAAACAATTAAAACAAATAAGTAAAGGAAATATCTAAGATTGGACGAACCATGTCAAATCTAAGCAATAACAAGAATACAAGACTAGAAACGAGACTGATGAAGAACTACAGAAAACATTAAATATGAGCAAGATAACTGAAGATCAAGAGCAAAAACTACAGCAAGAACACACAATCACAGCAAATATCAGAGCAAGACTGAAAAACAGAGCGGCAAGTCAGTTACTGTCACTATGGCACAAGAAAAACCAGCCAACACAAGAGGAAGAAACAGCACAATATAAAGAGAGGAAAGCACATGAGGGCCAGGTGAGCACAATTAATGAAATGCGAACAAGACAAGGGTTAAACAAGAGAGCGTGACCAAGAGAAGAAAGGAGGTGGAACACATGGCAGACACAAATAAAGACAAAGCAATGTATTAAGACACAAGTCAAAGAAAGAGAGATTAAAGAGAGACAACACGAAGAAAGTCTGCCTCCCGCGAGAAGCTGAACTGGACCCCAACCGTCACCCACCGAGCGAAGCGTCACTATTGATCTTCACTGTCAGTGAAAGATATAAAGCAGGTATTCGCTATGGTAAGAGTGACTCAGCTGAGCAAGGGTGAGTGAGAGCGTCCCACCACCGGACGCCCTGATCCTTCCCATAGATATGGTGTGGAGGGACACCACTCAACATCACCATCCAAGACAGCGATCTCGCGGGAAACTGAACACAGAGGCCCATCGGTCACCCACTGAGGTGCTTCATCAAGCTCTGTGATGAGTGAAGCTGTAATGCAAATACTACCAATTCTCTGAGATGTTGGCTTCTGATAGGACGTCCTGTCAGACGCATGCAGTTTGTATACGATGTATATTGTTTTCTGCACCCATGTTAACGGATTAGAGAAGGTGTGCCTAGTAGGTCAATCGCAATCTACAAGTTGATCGCCAAGGCAATGCTAGTAGATCGTACATCTTTTAAATATGTATTCGTTTATACGTGATGTAAATAATATACTGATTGTGCAGTATCTAGAGATTAATTGATTGTAACAAAACTTTATGAGATCGCGATGAACAATTAAAAGGAGTGACAGCTGTCACCTCCGATAACGTTTTGGGAAGTGTGGCACATAGCACAGTTGCGCTTTGTTTCTCCGGAGTTCGAGTCCCGGATCGTAGACCTTTCCCGATCACACCCTGGTGTTTTCAGTGTAATGTTAAAATTGAAGAATATTATAACTGAACTCTTGTTTCTTTTTTTAATTTATTTATTAGAGTAATTTAATATAAAGATACATGTGTTGGTCCCCACAAGCATCTCGTAGATCTCATTGAGTTTGTCATTTCAAAAGTAGAGCCCCACACAAAAAAAGTGTGGGTACCCCTGGATTAGATGGTTCACAATTTATCATTAAAGAACCTTGTTTTTTACCTCCACATGTGCATCTATTATGTTTGACCGACTGCATACATACTGCTGCAAACGGAGTATTTGTGATACAGGCGTCAGGCTGGTAGAGCAGGACTGGAGGGAAAACACAGCACAAACACACAACAAGACACCACTCAAGACCACAGAACAACAACTCAGAACAACACAAGGAGAAACAACATGATGTAATAAAAGGGAAAAAATAAAACAAAAAAAGAAATGAAAAACTAAACAATTAAAACAAATAAGTAAAGGAAATATGTAAGATTGGACGAACAGTAACAAATCAAAGCAATAACGAGAATACAAGACTAGAAAGGACACTGATGAAGAACTACACAAAACATTACAAGTAAATATAAGCAAGATAACTGAAGATCAAGAGCAAAAACTACAGCAAGGACACAAAATCACAGCAAATATCAGAGCAAGACTGAAAAACAGAGCGGCAAGTCAGTTACTGTCACTATGGCACAAGAAAAACCAGCCAACACAAGAGGAAGAAACAGCACAATATAAAGAGAGGAAAGCACATGAGGGCCAGGTGAGCACAATTAATGAAATGAGAACAAGACAAGGGTTAAACAAGAGAGCGTGACCAAGAGAAGAAAGGAGGTGGAACACATGGCAGACACAAAGACAAAGCAATGTGTTAAGACACAAGTCAAAGAAAGAGACATTAAAGAGAGACAACACAGAGAAAGTCTGCCTCCCGCGAGAAGCTGAACTGGACCCCAACCGTCACCCACCGAGCGAAGCGTCACTATTGATCTTCACTGTCAGTGAAAGATATAAAGCAGGTATTCGCTATGGTAAGAGTGACTCAGCTGAGCAAGGGTGAGTGAGAGCGTCCCACCACCGGACGCCCTGATCCTTCCCATAGATATGGTGTGGAGGGACACCACTCAACATCACCATCCAAGACAGCGATCCCACAGGAAACTGAACACAGAGGCCCATCGGTCACCCACTGAGGTGCTTCATCAAGCTCTGTGATGAGTGAAGCTGTAATGCAAAAACTACCAATTCTCTGAGATGTTGGCTTCTGATAGGACGTCCTGTCAGACGCATGCAGTTTGTATACGATGTATATTGTTTTCTGCACCCATGTTAACGGATTAGAGAAGGTGTGCCTAGTAGGTCAATCGCAATCTACAAGTTGATCGCCAAGGCAATGCTAGTAGATCGTACATCTTTTAAATATGTATTCGTTTATACGTGATGTAAATAATATACTGATTGTGCAGTATCTAGAGATTAATTGATTGTAACAAAACTTTATGAGATCGCGATGAACAATTAAAAGGAGTGACAGCAGTCACCTCCGATAA
Organism: Acrossocheilus fasciatus; assembly: GCA_036784905.1. NCBI lineage: Eukaryota > Metazoa > Chordata > Actinopteri > Cypriniformes > Cyprinidae > Acrossocheilus > Acrossocheilus fasciatus. Next base: position 31,339,658 of record CM071959.1, read on the forward strand.
CGTTTTGGGAAGTGTGGCACATAGCACAGTTGCGCTTTGTTTCTCCGGAGTTCGAGTCCCGGATCGTAGACCTTTCCCGATCACACCCTGGTGTTTTCAGTGTAATGTTAAAATTGAAGAATATTATAACTGAACTCTTGTTTCTTTTTTTTTATTTATTTATTAGATTAATTTAATATAAAGATACATGTGTTGGTCCCCACAAGCATCATTTTTTATTTTTCCTTTTTTTCCGTAGACCTCATTGAAAAGTAGAACCCCAAACAAAAGCGTGTGGGTACCCCTGGATTAGATCGTTCACAATTTATCATTAAAGAACTTTGTTTTTTACCTCCACATGTGCATCTATTATGTTTGACCGACTGCATACATACTGCTGCAAACGGAGTATTTGTGATACAGGCGTCAGGCTGGTAGAGCAGGACTGGAGGGAAAACACAGCACAAACACACAACAAGACACCACTCAAGACCACAGAACAACAACTCAGAACAACACAAGGAGAAACAACATGATGTAATAAAAGGGAAAAAATAAAACACAAAAGAGAAATGAAAAACTAAACAATTAAAACAAATAAGTAAAAGAAATATGTAAGATTGGACGAACAGTATCAAATCAAATAAATGATGAAAATACAAGACTAGAAAGGACACTGATGAAGAACTAAAGAAAACATTACAAGTAAATATAAGCAAGATAACTGAAGATCAAGAGCAAAAACTACAGCAAGAACACACAATCACAGCAAATATCAGAGCAAGACTGAAAAACAGAGCAGCAAGTCAGTTACTGTCACTATGGCACAAGAAAAACCAGCCAACACAAGAGGAAGAAACAGCACAATATAAAGAGAGGAAAGCACATGAGGGCCAGGTGAGCACAATTAATGAAATGAGAACAATGATTCAAGTCAAATCGGATAGATCGTATTTACGAGTTAAACGCACATGAACGCCACCACAAAGTTGTTATTACGAGTGGGAAACTCAATTTTCTTTAAGCCCTGAGTCTCCGAGTTGTGGGCGTGTCAGTGAGAAAATGTGTCGGATGCAATCTATAGCCAAAGACTATAGATATGCAGCATCTGCATTGACGATAAATTTGTTGAAATGAATAAAATTATTTTTTTTTTGTAATGTACAATAAAACAATATTACATATACAAAATATTATATTATCGTATAATTACCATAGAACATAATGATTCAGTTTACATCAGTTTCATAAATTGAATAAAAACAGAAAAAGCAAAAACACAATGATGCACATTCTTTATTCAGCATTTTGTAGATGTAGAGTTATTTTTTTTTTAAATTTTATGTAGAAAAATTAAATAGCCATCTTGTTCCGACCAAAGTGACTTGAACGCACCTGATGTCGTAATTATGACTTGTCAACTCGTAAGTACGAATGCAGCATAAGACAAAGATTAAACGAGAGCATGACCAAGAGAAGAAAGGAGGTGGAACACATAGCAGACACAAAGAAAAACAAAGCAATGTGTTAAGACACAAGTCAAAGAAAGAGACATTAAAGAGAGACAACACAGAAAGTCTGCCTCCCGCGAGAAGCTGAACTGGACCCCAACCGTCACCCACCGAGCGAAGCGTCACTATTGATCTTCACTGTCAGTGAAAGATATAAAGCAGGTATTCGCTATGGTAAGAGTGACTCAGCTGAGCAAGGGTGAGTGAGAGCGTCCCACCACCGGACGCCCTGATCCTTCCCATAGATATGGTGTGGAGGGACACCACTCAACATCACCATCCAAGACAGCGATCTCGCGGGAAACTGAACACAGAGGAGTTAAACTGTAATTCAAAGACTACAGAAGACTACAGATGTTGGCTTCTGATAAGACAACCTGCATTGTATTATTATACATCTTATTATTAAAGCCATTACTGTGTAAAATTAGAAACGCATGAAATCGATATTACAAAAATTAGAATGAATTTTTAAGTTTTGGATGAACTTTAATTATATTTTATACTAATATAGAATTTTTTTTTTTCATATTTATTATTTTTTATTGAAATGATAATCTAAAAAAATAATAATAATAAAACTGCCAGTAGGCAGCGGTAAAATGTCTTAATGAATAAATCATCAGGCATTTATTTATTAATTTGATTCTTTCAAAAACTGATTCATTCAGGAATGAAGTAAATCTTTATGAATGCTTAATTGAATTATTGGTTCACCCCATTGGTTCAAAATGCGGATTCATTCAGAAATTGTGTTTTTGTGTGCTTGGAGAGGCACAACACTTGTGATGTGGTTTTAATAGGTAATATTTGCATCGGCTAACTGAGCAAAAACATAGTATTGTGTTTAAAATATAACACGATATTAACTTATTTACTTTAACTCCTTTATGAAATCACTTTTGCACTCGCGCTATTGGGGACAAAACAGCACTGGTGAAATATAAATGCTGTTGTATGAATTTTTTTCTCAAATTTTTTTTTTTTTGGCAAATCTTGGGGGCACATAACTGCATTTATGGACTACATAGTTGTCCTGCATCACGTTTGTAAACAGTCAACTATGAAATATAAGATGAGGTCTAGGGGAGGGGCGGAGAGTTATTTGAATCCCTTATTTTTCAGTAACTTATTAATTAAGGTTGTTACAGTTCTTGCTGTGATAGGGCCTGATTGCGAGAGCTTTCATTTAATATTCAAAAATGGCGCCTTCCTCTCTTTCGCGATGCTGATTGGTTGATGAGAATCGCATCTTTTAAATTGTCATGACTACATTGTTTTTTTGTTTTTTTTAATCATTGCAAAATTCCTTGAGGTTCACATTGATGTTGACAAAACAAACCCTTATTATTATTTTCGACCCCATTCTGACCCTCTGTCCGAAATTATCCGTTTTTAATGGGTAAAGCTAAGGCCACTCTTATGATTGTCTACGTCATTCCATAGGAAGAAATATCATCCACTATATAAACAGAATTTACCAACACCCCATTGTGTGTTAATTTACAAACATTATGCATACAAAACATGGTCATTTACAGACAAAGCATTGTGAAATTGTTTACTTACGGTGTGCGATGCAGCTGCTGTCAGATTCAATAGTTGGCTGCTTCATCTTTAACGAATGTTTCTTCGCGTGAACTCTCCAGTACACTGTACCTCGTGTTCAAAACAATCTGTAGTCAAATACCTCCAACAATGGCCTGGGCAATTAAAAATAACCCACTCCTTCCCGATACTGCGATCCAAAGTCTCAAATGAACTGCGAACCAGGCGCAAAGCGAATAAACACAAGTGGGCGTGGCCTATGGTGAGACAATGTGATAAAATGATTGGTCGATGCCTTGTCATATCCAAATATGGTCAAGTGGTGAGAAGGGTCTGGCTGCAAGTGTGTGTGTGTGTGCGTACATACCCAGGTGAAAAAGAAATATACTTAAATTGTGCTTTTTCAGACACACTTAATATATTTAAATTATACTAAGTGCATATTAAATGTATTATTTTGAAACAATTTTAAGTATATTAAGTGTATTTCATATGTATAAGTTCAATTTTAATCTATTTGCAATATATTTCATATACTGACATTGTGTTAAAATGGAACCACTTTAAGTATATTTAGTACAATTTAAGTGTATTTCTTAAAATACATTTAAAATGTAGTTTTAATACTTCTTGAACTACAGTTAGAGTATATTTGAAGCATTGTTTTAATGTACTTCAAGTCAAGTCAAGTCAAGTCAAGTCACCTTTATTTATATAGCGCTTTTACCAATACAGATTGTGTCAAAGCACTTAACAGTATCAAATTGGAGGACAGAGTGTCAGTAATATATAATAAGATTAAACATTTAATTTTCAGTTAAAGGCATTTCATTATTGAATTCAGAGATGTCATTGTCTAGCTCAGTTTAGTTTAAATAGTATATGAGCAATCAAATCGGCGATAATCGCTAGAAATTAGGTGTCCCCAACTGAGCAAGCCAGAGGCGACAGCGGCAAGGAACCAAAACTCCCTCTGTGACAGAATGGAGAAAAAAACCTTGGGAGAAACCAGGCTCAGTCGGGGGGCCAGTTCTCCTCTGACCAGACGACACCCACAGTTCAAAAGTTTCAGGTTCTAACGATAGTAGTATTACGTAGTTAGGTATTTTATTATATTTTTAGTTATATTTTTTAGTTTTAATGTATTTTAATCGAGGTCTCCGGGGGTCATCTGGGTGTCCTGGTCTCCGCTGACGATCAGGGCTGCAGACATCATCTCTTGGTGCTGATCCACCATCTGATCATAGGAAAGAAACAGACAAATATTAGCGTAGATGCCATTCTACTTACGATGTAACGAGTACACCGTGTGTTGTGGGAAGTGTTCCCGGTTCCGGTTGATCTAATTAATGCAGCCTAACAATCCTTTAACGGATTTGAATAATAGAAGCGTATTAGTGTGTTATGTGTACGCCAGGGTAAAGAGATGGGTCTTTAATCTAGATTTAAACTGACAGAGTGTGTCTGCCTCCCGAACAGTGTTAGGTAGATTGTTCCAGAGTTTGGGTGCTAAATAGGAAAAGGATCTGCCGCCTGCAGTCGATTTTGATATTCTAGGTATTATCAAACGGCCAGAGTTTTGAGAACGCAGCGGACATGGAGGACTATAATGCGATAAGAGCTCGCTCAAGTACTGAGGAGCTAAACCATTAAGGGCTTTATAAGTAATTAACAAGATTTTAAAATCTATCCGATGTTTGATAGGGAGCCAGTGCAGTGTTGACAGAACCGGGCTAATATGGTCATATTTCCTGGTTCTAGTAAGGACTCTAGCTGCTGTATTTTGGACCAACTGTAGTTTGCTGATCAAGCGTGCTGAACAACCACCCAATAAAGCATTACAATAGTCTAGCCTTGAGGTCATAAACGCATGAACTAACATTTCTGCATTTGACGTTGAGAGCATAGGTCGTAATTTAGATATGTTTTTGAGATGAAAAAACGCAGTTTTACAGATGCTAGAAACATGGCTTTCAAATGAAAGATTGCTATCGAACAGCACACCTAGGTTCCTGACTGATGAAGAAGAATTGACAGAGCAGCCATCAAATGTTAGATAATGTTCTAGGTTATTACATGTGGGGTTTTTAGGTCCGATAACTAACACCTCTGTTTTTTCAGAATTTAGCAGTAAAAAATTACTCGTCATCCAGTTTTTTATATCGACTATGCATTCCGTTAGTTTCTCAATTTGGTATGTTTCACCGGGCCGCGAAGAAATATAGAGCTGAGTATCATCAGCATAACAGTGGAAGCTAACGCCATGTCTCCTGATAATATCTCCCAAGGGTAACATGTAAAGCGTGAAAAGTAACGGCCCTAGTACTGAGCCTTGAGGTACTCCATACTGTACTTGTGATCGATATGATACCTCTTCATTCACTGCTACGAACTGATGGCGGTCAGATAAGTATGATTTGAACCATGCTAAGGCACTTCCACTAATGCCAACAAAGTTTTGTAGTCTATTCAAAAGAATGTCGTGGTCGATAGTGTCGAACGCAGCGCTAAGATCCAGTAGAACTAATAAAGAGATACAACCACGATCAGATGATAGAAGCAGGTCATTTGTAACTCTAATGAGAGCAGTCTCAGTACTATGATATGATCTAAATCCTGACTGGAATTCCTCACAGATATCATTTTTCTCTAGGAAGGAATATAATTGTGAGGATACTACCTTTTCTAGTATCTTTGACAGAAAAGAGAGATTTGAGATCGGTCTATAATTAACTAGGTCTTTGGGGTCAAGTTGTGGTTTTTTAATGAGAGGCTTAATAACAGCCAATTTGAAGCTTTTGGGGACATATCCTAATGACAATGATGAATTAATAATAGCCAAAAGAGGATCTATGACTTCTGGAAGCAGCTCTTTTAGTAGTTTCGATGGAATCGGGTCTAACATACATGTTGTTGGTTTAGATGATTTAACAAGTTTATACAATTCTTCCTCTCCTACAGTAGAGAATGAACGGAATTGTTCCTCAGGGGATCTATAGTGTGCTATCTGATGCGATACTGTAGCTGACGGCTGCAAGGATACAATTTTATCTCTGATAGTATCGATCTTGGAAGTAAAATAGTTCATAAAGTCATTACTGCTATGCTCTTGGGAAATGCCAACACCTGTTGATGCTTTATTTTTCGTTAATTTAGTCACTGTATTGAATAAATACCGAGGGTTATGTTTGTTTTCTTCTAGAAGAGATGAAAAGTAATCAGATCTAGCAGTTTTTAATGCTTTTCTGTAGGATAGGGTACTTTCCCGCCAAGCTAAACGAAATACCTCTAGTTTTGTTTTCCTCCAGCTGCGCTCCATTTTCCGGGCTGCTCTCTTTAGGGCGCGAGTGTGCTCATTATACCACGGTGTTGGACTCTTATCCTTAATCTTCCTTAAGCGTAAAGGAGCAACCGCATCTAAAGTACTAGAAAAGAGAGAGTCCATAGTTCCTGTTACATCATCAAGTTGTTCTGAGCTATTGGATAAACTGAGGAACTGAGATAAGTCAGGAAGATTATTTATAAAGCAGTCTTTTGTGGTGGAGGTAATGGTTCTACCATATTTGTAACAAGGAGTTGGCTTTACAGCTTTAGCTATATGGAATATACAGGAGACTAGATAATGATCTGAGATATCATCACTCTGCTGCAAAATTTCAACCCCACTAACATCAATTCCATGTGACAGTATTAAATCTAGAGTATGATTTCGACAATGAGTAGGTCCTGACACATGTTGTTTAACACCAATAGAGTTTAAAATGTCTATAAATGCTGATCCCAACGAATCTTTTTCATTATCAACATGGATATTAAAATCACCAACAATTAGGACTTTATCTGCAGTCAGCACTAACTCAGACAGAAAATCAGAAAATTCTTTAATAAAGTCTGTATGGTGCCCTGGTGGCCTGTATACAGTAGCCAGTACAAACATCACAGGGGGTTTATCATTAATACTTGTTTCTTTGGATAACGTTATATGGAGCACCATTACTTCAAACGAATTATGCTTGAAGCCCGACCTTTGAGAGATACTGAAAATATTTCTATAAATTGTAGCAACACCTCCCCCTTTACCTTTTGGACGCGGTTCATGTTTATAACAGTAATCTTGGGGTGTAGACTCGTTTAAAGTAATGTAATCATCTTGTTTTAGCCAGGTTTCTGTCAGACAAAGCACATCTAGTTTATGGTCAGTGAACATATCATTTACAAAAAGTGCTTTTGAAGAAAGGGATCTAATATTCAATAAGCCAAGCTTTATCAAGTCTTTATCTGTATTATATTGTTTTTTTATTTGTTGAACATCAATTAAATTGTTACTATTACATTGGTTTGGATGTTTTCTGTATTTTCTAGTTCGGGGAACAGACACAGTCTCTATAGTGTGATATCTAGGTGAAAAAGTTTCTATGTGCTGAGAGTTAACTGACTTCTGTGACGTGAGGCGGCTAGCAGACGATCGGTTTAGCCAGTCTGTCTGCTTCCTGACCTGGGCTCCAGTTAGTCAAGTACAAACTCTAAGACTATGTGCCATATTTCTAGAGAGAAGAGCGGCACCACCCCAGGAGGGATGAACACCATCTCTTTTCAACAGGTCAGGTCTGCCCCAAAAACTCATCCAATTGTCTATAAAGCCTATGTTATTTTGCGGGCACCACTTAGACATCCAGCCATTAAGTGACGACAGTCTGCTATGAATCTCATCACCACGGTAAGCAGGGAGGGGACCAGAGCATATTACAGTGTCTGACATCGTACTTGCAAGTTCACACACCTCTTTAACATTATTTTTAGTGATCTCCGACTGGCGAAGTCGAACATCATTAGCGCCGACGTGGATAACAATCTTACTGAATTTACGTTTAGCATTAGCCAGCACTTTTAAATTTGCCAAGTACATTTCAATTGTATTTCAGCTCATTAGAAATGCATTAGCATTACGTTACTAGTATATTATAAAGCTGTTTTTCACACGTACACACTTTGACATCTAGAAAACCTTAATGTATTATATATTGTTGTGTACATTACTTTTTAAAATGTACTTTATGAATATTTGTACAGCAGCATATACTGTATACCCTGGTGAAAAAAACAAACAAACATACACTAAAAAAAATTATTTGGTCTAAATTGACATTTTATGTAATTCAATTGCATAACAATTTTCCATCCATTTAGATTACATAGTTTTAACATAAACAAATCAATAAACTTAATGTAAGTCATATGGATCAGTCATACGTGAATGAGACCGGTAAGATTTATGTAATAATTCACAGTAAAGTCCCCACACTGCTCAGTGTTCATGTGTTTCCACACTACAGAGTGTTAAAAGTAGCATTGAAGCAGTGCTGGAGTTAAGAAGATAATTATGTGATGATTGACCATTAATGATGAACACCTGCTGTTATCAAGAAGAATCACTGAAGAAAAGAGAAACACAAGAACCACAGCCGAAGATCAAATCAACTGAAATAAAAGAAGACATTAAATCTCTCAAGATCTGATTAAACAGCTTCACAAACAGCATCAGATTGACCAGATTGACTTTATTTCTGTCAGACTTCTAGAGAAGCTCTTATTGAGAATTAACAGAGGTTTAGATGCTTTATTGTTTTGTTTGAAATCACCATCAAAGAGACCAGAGTTTCCTTTTGTTGAGCTCTTGACCCTTGACATGTTGGTGTTAATGTTATGCTGGTTGTGTGATCATTTAAAACACACTTAGCTTAGCCAGCGAAGCCGAGTGAAAAAAAAGTTGTGGATAGATGATCCACTGACTTTATTTCAAGTCCAATTTCTGATTATATAGACATTAGACTGTTTTAGATTTTTTCATAGCTTCATATCTTTGTATTGTAAGTGCTGTGCTGGCAACACACAGTGGAGCTGAGGGAGGCAGGAGCCCAGATGTAGATGGTGTGGCTGCCGACATCTGGGGTCCGACCGATGGAGACAGAGCTGGTGGACCCAAAGGCGCAGACGGAGGGCCGATGAAGCCGAGCGTCGTCGCAGGTTCCGGAGACCTGGGCACAGCCGCAGCGACGAGCATCGCTGGTGGAGCCAGAGTACCAGAGGACTGGAGTGATGCCGGTGTGACCGAGGACCACGGTGTACCCGACGGGAAAAACCCACTACAGCCAAAGAGGTGGAGGGTTGGAGCGCAGCAGACGGCCTGCAAGTCTGTGGCTGGAGTAGAGTGACGACTGACCAAGATGGAGCCGGTGGGACGAGTTCACTTCTTTGAGTAGGACTGGCATTTTCTGCAACTAAGGGCTTGCAATTCAGACACTGTAGTATTTGAAGACTGCTTTATCACAGGATCTGTGAAAGGGAAAAATAATTTATATAAAATTAGCCAATAACAGTTTTGTATCCATGATGTATTATAATTTGCATTGATATTCATTAGAATTTAGTTTACCTTTTGACAATATCCTCATCAAGCTTGACATATGAGTGTCAAGTCAAGTCAAGTCACCTTTATTTATATAGCTATTTTACCAATACAGATTGTGTCAAAGCACTTAACAGTATCAAATTGGAGGACAGAGTGTCAGTAATGTATAATGATAAAATTAAACACTCAATTTTCAGTTAAAGCCATTTCATTATTGAATTCAGAGATGTCATTGTCTAGCTCAGTTTAGTTTAAATAGTATCTGTGCAATCAAATCGACGATAATCGCTGGAAAGTAGGTGTCCCCAACTGAGCAAGCCAGAGGCGACAGCGGCAAGGAACCAAAACTCCCTCTGTGACAGAATGGAGAAAAAAACCTTGGGAGAAACCAGGCTCAGTCGGGGGGCCAGTTCTCATCGGACCAGATGAAACCCACAGTTCAATTCCAACCGCAGCCATGTCAGATTGTGCAAAGGGCTTAATAATTTATTATTTAAAAAATAATTTTAAAAAAACCCTAAAAACAATGTATTTATTAATTATATTATTTTATTTTTTAATCATGGCAACAGAGGTGAAGAGAGTGTCCATTTGTATCTTCTTGCCTGCCGTCACTGTGCAGCACTCTATGAGTTATAGTCCATGGGCCCAGGCCACATTTTTCACTAATTGGTACCACCCAAGGTGGCAAATTCTAGTTTGATTTTTTTTTTAAGTCCATATATCTAGATGATATTACAACATGATAACCTTTTGTTAGTGGTAGCTTTGTCACAGAAATCAGCCTTCAATGACACTAACCGTTGAGCCAAATAATGAAAATATCTTGTAACTTTATTTGAACAGAACATCATACAAAGAAAAACAACATAATTCTACCTTGTTCATGAACTTATTTGGTCATTGCAAACGGTTTCTGTTTATTCGTCATCATCATCATACAGGTGCTGGTCATATAATTAGAATATCGTCAAAAAGTTGATTTATTTCACTAATTCCATTCAAAAAGTGAAACTTATATATTATATTCATTCATTACACACAGACTGATATATTTCAAATGTTTTCTTTTAATTTTGATGATTATAACTGACAACTAAGGAAAATCCCAAATTCAGTATCTCAGAAAATTAGAATATTGTGAAAAGGTTCAATATTGAAGACACCTGGTTGTCCAAAAGACGAACATTGACATGTTGCACAAGGAGGGCAAGACACAAAAGGTCATTGCAAAAGAGGCTGGCTGTTCACAGAGCTCTGTGTCCAAGCACATTAATAGAGAGGCGAAGGGAAGGAAAAGATGTGGTAGAAAAAAGTGTAAAAACAATAGGGATAACCGCACCCTGGAGAGGATTGTGAAACAAAAGCCATTCAAAAATGTGGGGGAGATTCACAAAGAGTGGACTGCAGCTGGAGTCAGTGCTTCAAGAACCACTACGCACAGACGTATGCAAGACATGGATTTCAGCTGTCGCATTCCTTGTGTCAAGCCACTCTTGAACAACAGACAGCGTCAGAAGCGCCTCGCCTGGGCTAAAGACAAAAAGGACTGGACTGCTGCTGAGTGGTCCAAAGTTATGTTCTCTGATGAAAGTAAATTTTGCATTTCCTTTGGAAATCAGGGTCCCAGACTCTGGAGGAAGAGAGGAGAGACACACAATCCACGTTGCTTGAGGTCCAGTGTAAAGTTCACAGTCAGTGATGGTTTGGGGTGCCATGTCATCTGCTGGTGTTGGTCCACTGTGTTTTCTGAGGTCCAAGGTCAACACAGCCGTATACCAGGAAGTTTTAGAGCACTTCATGCTTCCTGCTGCTGACTAACTTTATGGAGATGCAGATTTCATTTTCCAACAGAACTTGGCACCTGCACACACTGCCAAAGCAACCAGTATCTGGTTCAATGACCATAGTGTTACTGTGCTTGATAGGCCAACAAACTCGCCAGCTACCGGGGACTACTTTCAGGCGCTGCGTAATATCACTACGCCTGCCGCGGCCATGTTACGGCAGCAAAGTTCCTTGATTATTACGCCGGAATGAGAGTAGTTCCTAATCATATCAGCCTAGAAAATCGCAACTTTTCATTTTCCGCTGATCTTAGTACACGATATAACTACAGAAGAGTTAAGTTTTAAATAGGACAAATATCGAAACTCTTTGATCGTTTTTAAACGCGATGCTACTGGTCTAATTGGATTCAATGATCTATGCTAAGCTATACTAAAAGTGCTCTCGCCAGATCCGGAGATCGGCTGAATGGATTCAAAAACGGTAAAACTCAACTTATTAACTCTGGGGGAGTTGGAGAATGAGCCTATTTCCAAAAAAAGTGGAGTGTTCCTTTAAGAAATCCCCACCGGACGCATTTTTGTAAATCCAAAAAGAGGACATGTCCGGGAAAAAGAGGACGTATGGTCACCCTAATTTATAGCCTTTCATATCGCTGCACAAATGAGCATTTCATATGCACACATAAATTATTGCTATGAAAATAACACAAATCTCAAGAAAATCACATACAAACTATATACAAGGTCCCACTTTATATTAGGTGGCCTTAACTACTATGCACTTACATTTAAATTAATAATTTAGTACAATGCACTTATTGTGTACATACATGTTTTTACATTGTACGTATATTTTTAAAATTACCTATATGTAATTACATCTGTAATTAATTTCTGTAATTACATTTATAATTACACTGTTGACACATCCCTTACATCTTAACCCACCCTTAAACCTACCCAAACCACCAAACCTGTCCCTAACCTTACCCGTATCCCACCTCAATAGCAGCAAAAGTGTTTTGCAATACAATATGAACACAATAAGTACATTGTACTTGTTTTTTGATGTAGGTACATAGTTGTTAAGGCCACCTAATATAAAGTGTGACCTATACAATCGTAATCGTGTGTTTATTATTTAGATATTTTGTGGGTACAGAGGTTTCTCTGTGTATGCTGTGGTCAGATATCAACACAGAAGAGTACAGGAAATGTGGGACAGGAACAGATGGGAGATGGTCCTCACTGCAGAACACAAGATCCAGGGGGTGTGGCTGGATCTAGATCCAACTCCTCCCACCTTACATTTACCTAAACCTACCCGTCTCCACCCCCTGATCCCTAAACCCACCCATCTCCACTCCTAAACCTACCAATCTCCACCCCCTAGATGTGGCTCCAACTCCGCCTCCTATATCTTTGTTCACATCACATCACTCGAACTTCCTCCTTCCTGTTTCCTAAAGATCTATGAAAAAGGCCCATGTTATGTCCACTGTTTCTTTTCAGTTATCAGAAATTTTCTCATTTATCTCATGATTTCATATGAAGCTTTTAGTTGAAGTCACTAGTATGACCCTATTTATTGTTAGGTTAAAAAAAAAACTATAATACGAATGGTCTAAACTAATTAATTAATTTAGTGAGTATACCATGATTGACAACATGTGGTTTGATACCTTGCAGCAGACATTTTGTAACATGCATTTTTCATGAAAATTGTCACTGGTGTTACTGTCACTGGTGTTACCTTCCTTATGGGTAACAACAGTGAAGATCAGTATATCAGGTCTTATTTTTGTCACTGGAGACTATTGTGTCACTAGTGATACTGTGCTGTGGTACTGTACTGTTTTTGTCTGTCACATTAAACACAATCTACTTATTTCTTGCATTTTCATTATTTTTCGGTAACTCTGACTACATGTGCTGAAAAAAATTGAGAAATAATATTTCATAAAAACTTTTAATATTGCTAAAGAAGGTAACACCAGTGACAAAAAAAAAGATGCATGTGGTCTTGAAATAATGGCATTGTTAAAAAATAATTGCATTGTTAATAATTGTTAAAAAATAAATTAAGACATCTTGCCATACCAAAAGTGGACGTTTCTGTAGAATGATGCTGTCACGGTTCATGGGTCTCTGTGCTCATTCCTGGGTGTGGTGGTGTTGCGTGGTTCTGCCGCTGCTGGCAACCCGTTTCCTAATCAGCGCTTCACCTGCACCCTATTTCAACGCCTATATCTGGGTCGCTCTCTCATGATCCTTTGTCAGTTCGTTTTCTCGCTCACCTCTGTTTGTTCTCTCCTTGGCTTCTAGTGTGTTCTGTGACCTGCTTGGATTATACCCTCCGCGGCTGGACTTCTGTTCTCGGACCTTTGCTCTACGAGCTAGGACGTCACTCTGGGATTATTGGATACTGTTGTGGTTTCTGCCTTCTGTGAAATCAATAAACTGTTTCCTTCTCTCGCTATTGGATCCGAGTCTCTCCTTACGTGACAGAACGAACTGACCAGAAGATGGACCCAGCGAGTGCTATGGAGCTAAGAAGCTTTTTCGAGAATAATAACGCAAGAATGACTCAACAGGAGGAACAGATGCTGAGCACTGGCTCGACCACTGATCGTCTAGATCGCTCTTCATACAACTCGTATGAGGCGCTGGACGAAGTCACGAATTCCGAGCCCATGCAAGTGGGACGGTCCCGTCTCTCTCCGGATGAGAGGGAGAGACGTCGTAGCCGCAGATTATGTTTATACTGCGGGGAAGCTGGCCATATGGTCATATGGTGGCACAGTGCCCGGTAAAAGCCGGAGCCCGCCGGTAAACAGGAGGTTACTGGCGGGCGGGTTCGCTACGGAAAAGACCTCCCACACTGTCACCCATCTCCTGATCAAGGTTCAGTGGGACTCAAACAATTACAGCTGTCAGGCTCTCATTGACTCGGGAGCCGAGGGTAATTTTTTTTATTTTACTTTGGCCCATAAGCTTAAAATTCCTGTTTTTGCCTTTAAGAGTCCCATTTCTGGCGTTGCCCTCAGCGGTCAATCATTGTCTCCTGTGACTCACACCACAGGCTTGATAAGACTGGTCACCTCGGGCAATCACACGGAGGACATTTGTTTTTTTCTAACTAATTCTCCTTCTGTCCCCGTAGTCCTTGGTCATCCCTGGTTGACTTTACACAAACCTCACATTAACTGGGGTCTCAATTATGTCCTGGCCTGGAGGGATAAGTGTCATGCTTCTTGTCTATTGTCTGCTTGTCCTTCTGTCTCTTGTTCTGTGTTTCAGGGTGAGCATGGGGACCTGTCATGGGGACCCAGTGAGTATCTCAGCCTGAAGGGAGTGTTCAGTAAGTCTCGAGCTGCTTCTCTTCCTCCGCATTGTCCCTATGACCGTGCTATAGACTTATTGCTAGGTACGTCTCAGCCTAAAGGCAGATTATACTCACTTTCCGCTCCGGAGTGGGAGGCCATGGAGAAATATATTTCTGATTCTCTAGCAGCCAAGATCATCCGCCCCTCTTCGTCACCGGCGGGGGCGGGCTTTTTTTTTGTGGAAAAGAAAGACAGTTCCTTGCGTCCTTGCATCGACTATCGGGGGCTGAACAGCATCACAGTGAAGAATACTTATCCTTTGCCGTTGATGTCTTCTGCCTTCGAGCGTCTGCAGGGTGCGTTGTTTTTCACGAAATTGGATCTCCGTAACGCTTATCATTTGGTTCGCATGAGAGAGGGGGATGAATGGAAGACCGCTTTTAATACCCCCAGGGGGCACTTTGAATATCTTGTTCTTCCGTTCTGTCTTTCAAACGCTCCCGCGGTCTTTCAGGCCCTCGTCAACGACGTGCTGAGAGATATGCTCGATCAGTTCATTTATGTCTACCTGGATGACATTGATTTTTTCTCATTCTCTCCAGGAACATATTCAGCACGTCAGGCAAGTGCTTCAGAGGCTGTTAGAGAATGGGCTTTATGTCAAGGCGGAGAAATGCGTTTTCCATGCACAGTCTTTCCCCTTTTTAGGGTACACCGTGTCGGCCGAGGGAATGCGCATGGATCCCGACAAAGTTAAGGCTGTGGTGGATTGGCCAATCCCAGATTCTCGTAAGGCCCTGCAGAGGTTTCTGGGCTTTGACAATTTTTACCGGCGTTTTATTCGCAATTTCAGCCAGCTAGCTTCTCCTCTGACCGCTTTAACCTCCATCAAAACTGCGTTCAGGTGGTCTAACGCAGCTGATGCTGTGTTCACCAAACTAAAGGGCTGCTTTGTTTCAGCCCCCATTCTCGTCGCCCCTGATCCATCACGTCAGTTTGTGGTGGAGGTTGACGCTTCAGAGGAGGGAGTTGGTGCGGTCTTGTCCCAGTGCTCTTCCTCGGATGACAGGGTGCATCCTTGCGCGTTTTTGTCTCATCGTTTATCTCCCGCCGAACGCAACTACGATATTGGTAATAGGGAGCTGCTGGCAGTCAAACTCGCCTTGGAGGAGTGGCGTCATTGGCTGAAGGGTTCGGGGGTTCCTTTCATTGTCTGGACCGACCATAAGAATTTGGAATACAACAAATCTGCCAAAAGGTTAAACTCCAGGCAGGCTCGGTGGGCTTTATTTTTCCGTCGTTTCGATTTTTCTATTTCTTACCGTCCGGGATCTAAGAACATCAAACCTGATACGTTATCCTGTATTTTTGACCATTCCGAGCGCCCGTCGTCTCCCGAGCCCATTTTACCACAGAAAGTGGTCGTCTCTGTGGTGTCTTGGGAGATCGAATTGAAGGTTCGCACGGCCTCTGAAGGGGTAATGCCCCCGCCCGGATGCCCACCGGGTTTGTTTGTGCCTGAGAGTTTACGGCCGGACGTCATTCGATGGGGTCATTCTTACAAGTTGGCTTGTCATCCTGGGGTGAGTCGTTCTACATTTCTTATGAAACAACGATTCTGGTGGCCGTCTATGGCTCATGATATACGACTTTTTGTCTTGGCTTGCTCTGTCTGTGCTGTTTCCAAGACTTCCAATCGACCCTCTGCGGGACTCCTCCAGCCGCTGTTAATTCCTTCAAGACCCTGGTCCCATATCTCGCTAGATTTTGTTACGGGTGTCCCACCCTCGCAGGGCAACACGGTGGTTTTGACCGTGGTGGACCGGTTCTCGAAGGCCACTCATTTTGTCCCTCTGCCCAAACTGCCTTCTGCCAGAGAAACAGCGGTTGCTGTCATTGACCACGTTTTTCGCATTCATGGCCTCCCAACGGATGTGGTCTATGACAGGGGGCCTCAGTTTATTTCCAAATTTTGGAAAGAGTTTTGTCACTTATTAGGGGCGACTGTTAGTCTTTCGTCTGGATATCATCCTCAGAGTAATGGCCAGACGGAAAGAGCAAATCAAGATTTAGAACGCATGTTACGATGTTTGGTTTCTCAGAATCCGTCCTCCTGGAGCCAGCAGCTCTCATGGGTTGAGTACGCTCATAACTCCTTACCAGTATCGGCTACGGGCCTATCTCCGTTTGAGGGTAGTTTAGGGTACCAGCCACCTGTTTTTCCCTGTACTGAATCCGAAGTCGCGGTTCCCTCCGCTCACGCCTTTGTCCAGAGGTGTCGTCGCACCTGGAGCAGAGCCAGACAGACTCTCCTCCGGGTGGGAGCGCGCACCAAGTCCCAAGCCGATCGCCACCAGTCTAAGCCTCCCGTCTACGTCGTTGGTCAAAAAGTGTGGCTTTCATCTAAGAACATTCCTCTTCGCACCGTTTGTAATAAACTTGCTCCCAAATTCATTGGCCCGTTTACTGTCACCAAGATCATTAGTCCGATGGCAGTCCGCCTCAAACTTCCTTCTGCGTACAGGAGAGTTCATTCCGTCTTTCATGTTTCTAAATTAAAGCCCGTATTTCATCCTGCTATTAACCCGCCTGTCCCGGTTCCCCCACCGCCGCGTCTCGTAGATGGGGAACCTGTTTATTTGGTGAAACGTATTCTGGACTCGAGACGGAGGGGTCGAGGATTTCAGTACTTGGTGGACTGGGAGGGTTACGGTCCAGAAGAGAGGAGTTGGGTGCCTGCGAGAGACATACTGGATTACTCTCTTATCGATGATTACAATCGGCAGGCAGGCGCTTCTGGGAGCGCCGAGAGGCGCTCTTAGGAGGAGGGGTACTGTCACGGTTCATGGGTCTCTGTGCTTATTCCTGGGTGTGGTGGTGTTGCGTGGTTCTGCCGCTGCTGGCAACCCGTTTCCTAATCAGCGCTTCACCTGCACCCTATTTCACCGCCTATATCTGGGTCGCTCTTATGATCCTTTGTCAGTTCGTTTTCTCGCTCACCTCTGTTTGTTCTCTCCTCAGCTTCTAGCGTGTTCTGTGACCTGCTTGGATTATACCCTCCGCAGCTGGACTTCTGTTCTCGGACCTGTGCTAGGACGTCACTCTGGGATTATTGGATACTGTTGTGGTTTCTGCCTTCTGTGAAATCAATAAACTGTTTCCTTCACTCGCTATTGGATCCGAGTCTTTCCTTACGTGACAGATGCTTAATATAGTATGAGTTGATGGTAAATTATGTTTTAAGAGTGTGCAGATGTCATTATGATATCGACTGCGTTCTGATTAACATGTTTAAATGTGCAATTAGTTTAGAGATGTGTAAGCTCTGAGCTCCATTTTGAGTATTAATGGCACGAGGCCTACATAATGGCGAGAGGCCACATGTTCAGTGATTAGCATTACATATTTAGTATGCATGCTGGTAATGTGCACTTCCAGATGAAATAATTTCTAAAAGAGAGCATTTACATGTGGTTAAGAATTGTTTGTGCTAGTTTATATATATGTATCTGGTTAAAAAGAATAAGAAGTGATTTCCAGATATTTATAAAATGACTCGCTTGTCTAATTACTAATTGGTAATGATTGATTGTAAAGAAAAAACAGCTAAAGAGAGTACATTGGCCTTTTTCTTCACTGTACAGACATTCAATAATTGTGACATGGCTTTTGACAATGTTGCTGTTTTGAAAAGTTGTTTATTGTTAACCGTTTAAAAAAGATTACACAAAGTTTGCAGTGGGGAAACATCGTCGACTGTGAAGGTGCTTAATCTTCTCCCCTTTTTCAGGGGTATATCACTGGACCGACATTAGAGGCCTTTCCATCCCTCCACTCAGGCCTTAATGTATTTGTAGGGCTACCACGTTCTTGACTTAAAGCAGCTTTTATTAAGCAAATATTTGCATCTGGCAGCATTGCTTGCTTAGAGATCTGTACATAATAGCTATGTCACGGGTGTGTGTGGTGGACACACAAGATGAGCGGAGACGAAGGTTTCAACGGGAATGAGAGATTTAATCGAACTTAAGATGAGGAGGTACACACACAGGGTAACATTCACAATAACCGACAGTTTGAACTCAAAAGGACAGCAACTGATATAGTGGGGATAACGAGAGGCAGACAGGTGAACACAATGAAGGTGATTAACTCATAATGGGAAAATGGCAGAAACTAGGTCACACATGGGGAATGAAAACACAAATAAAAGTCCAGGGGCGTGACATTTCGCCCCCCTCCCGGAAGGCGCGTCCCCGCGCCGTAGAAGGGGAAGGAGAAGGGGAATGGCGAAAGGCTGGCAGGAAGGCAGGCAATACCGGAGGAGGTTCAGGCGGAGGACAGACACCCGGGAGGAGGACGACTACCAGATTCCAGGGCGGGTCAGAAGGGGGGAGGAGCCAGGACGGAGGAAGGAGGGAACCGGAGCAGGAGGAGCCCGGCAGGACCCAGGCCACAGCCGTGAAGACGGCCCAGGGTGGAGCCGACGGAGGGAGGAGCCATGGAGGAGGAATGGCCGCCGACTCCATGGGGCCGACCGACGGTGGCAGAGCAGGTGGATGAGGAGCCCGAGCCGGAGCCGGAGAGCAGATGAGTCCGGGCGAAGCCGAGGATCCGGAGGGCCAAGGTGGAGCCGAGGGCTCCGGCGACCGAGGCGGAGGCGGAGATCCGGAGGCACGCGGTGGAGCCGGAGCGACTGAGGACCAAGGTGGAGCTGGAGGGAGGGAGGAGCCCAACGGAGCCGGTGGGACGGAGCGACGAGGCACAGCCGGAGGAGTGGAGTCCTGAGGCGATGGCGGGATGACGACCGACCAAGGCGGAGCCGGAGGGACGAAGGAGCCCGGTGGAGCTGGTGGGCCGACGGGCGACGGTGGAGATGAGGGAGCTAGGAGCTGAGGTGGAGCCGACGGGTCGGAGGGCCGAGGTGGAGTCCAGGATTCAGAGGCTGGAGGCGAAGACGAGGGATCCCCCAGCCACGACGCCGATGGAGACAGGCAGACCCGCGGCGATCCTACCGCACAGATGGTGGGCTGAGGGTGAGCAGAGGGGCTGCCAGACGACAGCGGTGGAGTAGGCAAGAGCGGGTGGGAGGGTGGGCATTTTTGAGCCTCCGGGATAATCCTTGTGGGGTACTTTCGAGGAGCCGGCACTGGAGGGCGCTTTGCAGGTACAGACTCTGGGCGGCGCTCTTGCAGCGCGGAGACAGGGAGGCGCCTTCGTGGCGCAGGCTCTGGGCGGCGCCCTTGCAGCGCGGATTTAAGGGGGCTCTCTTGCAACACGGATTCAAAGGGGCGCTCTTGCAGCGCGGAGACAGGGAGGTGCCTTCTTGGTGCAGGCACTGGGCGGCGCTCTTGTAGTGCGGGCTCTGGTTTGCGCTCTTGCAGCGCGGGTTCAGATGGGTGCTTTTGCAGCGCGGGTTCTAGGGGGCACTTGGGAGGCTCTGAGCTGGACGGGACCAGCAGAGGCGAAGGTGGGCTGGACGGGACCAGCGGAGGCAAAGGTGGGCTGGACGGGACCAGCGGAGGCAAAGGTGGGCTGGACGGGACCAGCGGAGGCAATTCCGGGTAGTTAGAGACTTCAGATGACGGCGTGAGCATGGAAGGCATGTCTGCATGAATTTCCCCATTTCTTAAGTCCTCAGAGTCCTGTGACTGCTCACCCTCAGCGGCGGTGCAGTGGGCGGGGCTTCCTTCAGCACCCTCAAGCTCCACTGTAATTTCCACTGTCGCGTGCGCTGTAGCCGGCTCTCGCACCTGGTCGGACGGTCCATGAGGCTCTGGCTCCGGGGCAATCTCCAGCTCAGTCGCTCCTCTTTGCGATGGCTCGTAGGTTGCTCTGGGCTCTGGCTCTCCGTCCGCGGTGGGCTCGGGCTGACGCTCTGCGGCTCGGGGTGATGGTGGGCTGGGCTCTGGGTCAGGAGTGGGACTGGTGTCATTCTCCTCGTAGTCCACGGTCAGTGGGGATCCACAAGACACCAGCACCCACTCCACAAAGGTGGCAAAATCTCCCCGAGGACCATCCCCGGACAACCGCGCTCTGCACCCGTCGTTTAGGCTCGTCCGGTAGAACGTGCAGAGGCAGTAGTCCGGGTAGTGGGTGTAATTGGAGATTTCCACGAATAGTCTCGTATGGTCCTCGAGGGAAAGGCTCCTCTGCTCCAGCATGAGGAGAAGGCAGGCAGGGTCGTTCATAACAAAACAGAAAATAAAAACTGATGAAAAAACGGAAACAAAACGAGGGGAAACACGCCGCTATACTTCACTTTTTGTTTGGGTCGGTTATTCTGTCACGGGTGTGTGTGGTGGACACACAAGATGAGCGGAGACGAAGGTTTCAACGGGAATGAGAGATTTAATCGAACTTAAGATGAGGAGGTACACACACAGGGTAACATTCACAATAACCGACAGTTTGAACTCAAAAGGACAGCAACTGATATAGTGGGGATAACGAGAGGCAGACAAGTGAACACAATGAAGGTGATTAACTCATAATGGGAAAATGGCAGAAACTAGGTCACACATGGGGAATGAAAACACAAATAAAAGTCCAGGGGCGTGACAAGCTATTTGTATATAATTATTTATATACTCGAAAGAGTCTCATAAATTAAAGTATTTTGTAAAAAAAAATAAGAAATGTTTATTATTATATTGCACTGTTTCCTTGTAGAGTTTCATATTACTGTACATTTCCAGGAGCCTCAATGATAGCTATGTTATGGCCCCACAGCTTCCTGTCATGAACTCAGGCCAAACATTTACTGTTATCTGACATCTCTCACACTTTAAAATGAATATAATTAATAAACAACAGAGAAATTTAAAAACTGTACCTTTCACTCTGTATAGTTTTCCTTGTTCACCTTTAGATCAAAATCCCTGAGCAACAGAAATTTACCAAGTTTGGCATGTTTTCTCAGACTGTGCTGTTGGTCATGTGTACCAAGTTTTGTGATTGGACATTGTATTCACAAGATAGCGTCAAACTGACACTAATCACTAATTTGTCTATATGTATAACTATCAAAAGCATCTTATTAATAACCATGTGATTTTAAAAAGGGAATGATTCCTATGAGCTGATTTCTTAAGTGATTTTGCCAGTCATGGTAATAAAGATTAAAAAGATTTACATCACAACAGTAATCAAAGACAGGATTTAAAAGTTTGAATACTTTTATTTAAGAGGTTTCATACATGTTGTAAGGATGAAAGAACCTCAGATACTTTGATAATTATAATAACCTTTTTCAAACCCCTCTAACAAATCACTAATTGAATTCAGCTAGACACACTTTCCTGTTCATCACAACAAATGGCCAAGCAAGCGTAGACACTGACAAGATACATGATACATTATGAGACCAAATTTCAGCAAATTTAGCCCTGATGCCTTTGAGTCTTATAGTAGACCACAGCCACTGAAAGAGCTTACAAACGGCTGAGACAAGAAACGCTAGATGTCATCTGTTAACATGTCGACGCTAATCATGCCACGCGGCCGCTAGAGGAGTTTCTCAGCGCGGATTTCCCTTGATATCCGGGGCGTTTAGACTCCTTGTGGGGAAACATCGATGGTACAGCATTTGGTTTAAACCTATACTTATATCCGTCGCCACCTGTAAGCTCTTTCAGTAGCTGTGATCATCATATCAGTTTTTTATTTTCCGAGTTGTGTTGTGGTAAAAATAGCAACAGGTAGCGCCCTAGCTCACCGAGTGCAACCATTTTACATCATCAGAATAATGGTGCCCCCCAAAGTCCAAAATGTGTGTGATTTTTTAAAATAACAAATCTTTGATGGGTTTTCTACTACATATTTCAGTAAGAGACATTATTTACATTATATTAAGTCATACAAGTCTTAATACCCAGGGATCCCTTTAAAGCTTATATGTTTATGCGATCCTCAACAGTAGTGACTATTTTTCCAGAGATGGGAAGTAACGAAGTACAAATACTTTCATTACTATACTTAAGTAGATTTTTCTGGTATCAGTACTTTATTTGTGTGTGTGTGTGTGTGTGTGTGTGTGTGTATGTACCTACTTAACCATATTTTGGGGACAAATACCCAACAGTGAGGTAAACCTGACAAAACCTCCAAAAACCTCCCTTTGGGGACGTCCTCATTTGTAAAACGGGTTTAAAAATTAACTAAATGTTTTTTGGAAATTGTAAAAATGCAGAAAGTTTCCTGTAAGGGGTAGGTTTAGCTGTAGGGTTGGTGTGGGGCGATAGAATATACGGTCTGTACAGTATAAAAACCATTACGCCTATGGAATGTCCCCATTTAGATAGCTAAGTAAACGTGAGTGTGTGTGTGTGTCTCAGTATCTGTACACGTGGTGTGTGCTGATCCAGGAGGATAAGAACACCCAGTCCGGGAATCTCTTCAGGAAGGACTCGAGCGGCTCTGAGCGTCCGTCTGAACCAGAGAAATAATGAGCGGAGATGGCCAGAGAGATCAAGCCCTCGTCAGGAGACGTGTCTGAGGACTGCAGATGAGAAAACACAATAAACGCTGTGATGCTCCTCAGGTTAAACATGTGGTTCTTGAGCTCAAACTCACCGAGATCTCAATCCAGAAGGTCCAGGCCGGAGCGTCGAGACCGTGAGAGTAAAATATGAAACGCTCTCCGCTGTGGTGCAGCATCCCGCCGCCGAACGACCAGCCGCTCAGAGATGCTCCGGCGTGAGGACGCAGGGACAGAGACATGTGACTCGGACCTAGAAGAGAACAACAGATGTTCAACACCATTCATGAACACAGAGAGTGTGTTTGTGACTCTGAACTAAACGAGTCAAACACACAGACTGGATTACTGAATGCTGCTGAGTATTGCATTTCGTTCTCTAAAACAAAGACAAATATTTGTGTAGACAGACAGACTGTGACAGTCTCATTCAGTTTGGACCAGGGTGGTTGAACTCAGTGTAGAGTTGGAGCTAAACTATGCAGAGCTGTGCCCCTCCAGGAACTTTGTGGTGAAGTAAATACTACATAAAAACAAATGTAATTTCTACATTAAATAATTTAGCTCAGGCAATAATTTAAAAAATTAAAGTAAATTCTATATTATTACTCAATTTAAGCTTGTTACGTTATTTGTATTCTGCTGGATGTTTTCTTTTTGAGTTTCAGATCGCCGCTGATTTGCTGAGTGTTGCCGCCTATCAGTGGTAATTGGGTGATCAGCTGGCATAACGCCTCTTCCGTTCATCAGAAGGTGGTCGGTGTGACTTCGGGCCGGTCGCACTGCTCCAGGCTTCCTGCTAGCTTTCTTTTCTTTGTGGTAGGTTATTTATATTGTTGTTTTATTATAACAACATATATTATAACTTATAATAAATTTACCTTATTTATTGTGATTTGTTTGGGTTCTTTTTTGGTCTGACGGCCTGCCGGAAGTCTTTTGCTCCGTTTCTTTTATTTATTGCGTCTTACCACTAGCGGACGTAATACTTGTAGAAATTAAGGTTTGAATGTATAAATATATTTTACTTAGAAGTGTTTGTTATGTTAACAAGGGTTCTTCAAGTTATGATCCCGTTTTTCCCATCATGCACTGGGGCATGAATAATTAAAAAGGTAACATTTTTCACTGTTTTCGAGTTGTATTTACACTATTTTATGGTTGCTTTTGTTGTTAGGTATCTTACTGTTTTGTGACATCGAGTTCATTTTCTACTCAAAAATGACCCATTCATACTCACACAATGACGGTAGCAATCAGTGGATAGTGTTTATGGTGTACCAGGTATTGAGGTCTCCGTGTTCATTTGGGTTATAATTAAACTGAGTGGACATATTTGAAAAAGGATAACAAGCTGTCTACTTGCCTGCTTACATGTTTGTAAGTGAATCACATGCGTTCATAGCATGTTTTCTTCCCAGTACTACATTGTTTAAGTAAATTTTATAAAGTGTGACTGAGTGAAATGTAGCAGTGCGGTAAGCAGACCAATAGTTGAAGGTCTAAAATAAGTTAAAATGTTATTTTGGTTCGACTCAATTAATTATATTTTTAATATAAATGAGTTTAAATGTTAAGTTAACACAACTTAAAACATGCAACATTATATAATCTACCAAGTAATTTCAAGTAATATATAGTTTATAATATAATAATCAAGTTCATATAACAAAGATTATCTTGTTTATTTTAAATAAAATATATATGCAACATTTTTGCATCACACTTTTCAAGCAAACCCAACTTGGAACAATTTTAAGTAAATCTAACACATCAGTTTTACCAGTGTACGTAAACACAACTGATCCAGATAATAAGGTCCTTCAGGCTTTTTTGAAAACTAGATGGTTTGTGTGTTGGAGCAGGGTTGGAACTAAACTCTTCAGGGCTGCGGCCCTCATTTGACACCCCTAGTTTGGACATTCTTTCAGTTCAGGTGTGTGAGATTATCCTTGTTTTCTTGTTTGTCTGTGCAGTTAAGTTCCTCTGATTCTGTTCTTTGATGTTGGCTCAATAACCAGTAACCATCGACTCAATAACCGCTATTATTCTTTTATGTATGTGTTATCAGTTCAGTTCTAGTTTAACCGAAACTGAAAAGATAGCATCTTTATATATGCAAATATGTGACCCTGGACCACAAAACCAGTCTTAAGTGTCAATTTTTTGAAAATGAGATTTATAAATCATCTGAAAGCTGAATAAATAGTTTCCATTGATGTATAGTTTGTTAGGATCGGACAATATTTGTCTGAGATAAAACTATTTGAAAATCTGGAATCTGAGGATGCAAAAAAATCTAAATATTGAGAAAATCGCCTTTAAAGTTGTCCAGATGAAGCTCTCAGCAATGCATATTACTAATAAAAAAAGTTTTGACATATTTACGGTAAGAAATTGACAAAATATCTTAATGGAACATGATCTTTACTTAATATCCTAATGATTTTTGGCATAAAATAAAAATGGATAATTTTGACCCATACAGTGTATTACTGGCTATTGCTACAAATATACCCCAGCGACTTCAGACTGGTTTTGTGGTCCAGGGTCACATATATTATTCACATAAAATTATACAACTAGTTGAAATCTTCAATACTAAATGCAGTTTTTCAACATGATTCTATTTGAAAAATACATCTATAAAACTAGTACTAGTATAAAACATACAAATATAATTATGAAACTAGTTAAAAACGGTACTATTTGTAATATACTGAGGTTACGGTCTGGACTCAGAGGTGCCGATTCTGGAATATGGCCATGGCACGTTTTCTGACACAGTTGTTTTAGAAAAAGCTACACACGCCAACTGTTCATGCTAGAAACATAATAATGACTGTAATAATGATCCAATCGTAGATTCTTAAGTGTCTGCCTTTTAAATCCAAACAGCGACTGTTTTTTTTTTTTTTGGCTGGGCAGTGTACAGTATATAGTTTTAAAATAGTTTATAATTTTGTATAATTTTATAATTTAAAAAATTATTATATTTATATTATATATTATATGTAATGAAAATCCAGCAGATATCATTCTCATTAGGATCCTGATAAAATGAGGCTGGAGTCTCACCTTTGACCTCAAAGGTCATTTTAACGGTTCCCCATTGAGTCTCCTGTCTGGATAAGAGCTGGAACTCCAGCGCAGCTTTAGGAGAGACTTCAGGAGCCGGAAGATACCAGCTCTTCCTGAAACAATGAGAGAAAGACGTCAGGAGCCTCAGTGGCTCAGTTCAGCTGGACATGAACTCCATCATTCTCTATACACTCATCTGACAGGAACTGGAGCGTGAGGAACCTTGTGAAGCCGTAGTAGGGCAGCCAGTCCTGACAGTGTGTGCCGATGCTGTCGTTGATCTGTGGGATGTGTGGTGTGATGTGCTGCATGCCGGTGTAATCCAGATCGTTGATACATAAGCCTGAGTCGGAGCTCTGCAGCGAGCCGTTCAGTGTGTGGAAGCTGCGAGTGATGTGCTGGAAACACACACACACATCTGACTGAAGAAGGCACAACTCATCCATTCAGCTGAGCATTATTTGATCGATTCATCGGATTTAGACTCATTTTACTGAAAGTACTTTAAGAAAAAAAATACAAGCTTGGCAACTAAATAATTAAAATATATACAAAAACTTAAACAAAATGCTTATTTAAAGTAAGGACAATATGTTATGGTCTGAGTTTCAGTAAAGTGTGAAGACCCTGCTGTAAAGACGGATCA
The DNA here is from genome assembly GCA_036784905.1 of Acrossocheilus fasciatus. Taxonomy (NCBI): domain Eukaryota; kingdom Metazoa; phylum Chordata; class Actinopteri; order Cypriniformes; family Cyprinidae; genus Acrossocheilus; species Acrossocheilus fasciatus. The sequence goes on from CM071959.1 coordinate 31,366,427, forward strand.
GTGACCAGCTGTACCTGGATAAAGACGCGCTTGGGTCGTGGGCTGGACGGGTCGGCAGAATACGGGAAGAATAGACCACAGCTGACCAGAACAAACATCAGCGTGAACACTGACCCCAGAACAGCTAAGACCCGCTTCGTACTGCGGGACAGATAGATGAAATGAATCTGGAGAGAGAGACAGACAGACCATAATTAGAATAAGATGATTTAATCCAGGGGTTGACAACCTTTTGGGCATGAAGTGCCTTTTTTCATTTTTCTGGTTAACCGCTGTGCCAATATGTGAGTGTGTGTGTGTGTGTGAGTGTGTGTGTGTGTGTGTGTGTGTGTGTGTGTGTGTCAAGGCCAATTGTGCATTACAACCATTCAGTTAATTCACCGTTCTATATTAATGCACTGCTTTTATTGACACACATGGAAAAACCTTGCGCACACAGAAACATTCAGGAGCTCAGAAACTTGACTTTAAATGGGACTTTATTGATACTGAATCGCTACTTTATATTTCTCAGCAATGAGGGGGTAAAATCACTTTTTAATTTGGAGATCCTAACAGACTGTGTGACTGTGAGGAATGATTACCTCAAAATGTACGTCGGTATGCAGTTTCCTCTATTGCTCATGTGCCAATGATTATCCCTCTGTGTGCCACTGTTGGCAAACGTGCAATAGGTTGCTGACCCCTGATTTAATCTCGTTGTTGTTTTTTTTAAAATTCGAACTTGAACTTGAATTAGGAAGTTTACATTTGAATTTAAAGGCTTCAATTTTGAATGTATGTGTTTGAATGTTTGAATTTGAATTCACTATAAGTGCGTCCCAAATTGTGTACTTGTGCTGTTGCATATATCCTTTGTGGGTTTGACCCGCCACCTACTGGACATTTAAGGTACTACTCGTGATATGTTTAGTTTCACTTTCGATTTCTCTCAGTGAAGATTGTTTAAAACAATACGCACGCAATGTACTTTGAGGGGTTGATTTCTTCGTTTGAGCCTTGGATATATATGTCCTTTTACTATTATGTTCTCACCAATGCGTTACTTAAGCAAAGGGTTAACAGATAGCGAACAAAGAAAACTCCAGAAAGCAGTCTTGTGACCTTGGTGACTTTACTGGTTATTTTAGCTGTAAAACTACAAACAAAGAAGAAAATTTTGTGTAAGCATTATATTTATATCTATGATACAGTTAAACAATACTAGTTTCTTCACAACATTATTTTAGCTTTGTATATACAAAATGCATGTATTTATAGTATATACAAAGCTAAAATAATGTTGTGAAGAAACTAGGTACATTGTATTGTTTAACTGTATCATAGATATAAATATAATGCTTACACACAATTTTCTTCTTTGTTTGTAGTTTTACAGCTAAAATAACCAGTAAAGTCACCAAGGCCACAAGACTGCTTTCTGGAGTTTTCTTTGTTCGCTATCTGTTAACCCTTTGCTAAGTAACGCATTGGTGAGAACAGAATAGTACTTATGCACTATTCTATGATGTTTTGTAGTATGAATAGTGTGAGAAGTGTGTTCACACTGAAAATGGCAAAAAGAAAAAGTGCACTTTAAATACCCGGATGATGCACTTAAATGACCGAAAAATGAAGTGTGGTGTGTTGAACACTTCATGGACTCAACCGTCGCAACAGTGCATACGTACATAGAGTATAGTGTGTCATTTGGGACACAGTTAAAATTACAGTTAGTCTGTATGACTCACAAAATAGGAAGACAGAATTATGGTCGCCACGGTAACTAGTGATGCCAGGATGATGTCTGGTGGGATTTCCTTTTTGCTTCGGCCCAGAATAGGTGTAAAGACCTCAAAAATCAACCGGATGAGGAACAGGATGTAGACATATGGCACAGCAAGACCCATCAGGTACAGGACGGAGTACAGCAGAGACGCTCCTACACACACACACACACACACACACACACAGAGAGACAGCACTAATGACCGTCAGCACAAACCATGTGGCACTAGATCATGAACCACCTCAATTAAACATCAGAGCTCTGATTTCTGCTCTTTGACCCCATCCTGAGCGAAATTACTGCAGAGACCTGAAACATCCTAAAATAAAAGTCCAGCTTTAATACACATATTATAAAGTCATTTTGTCCAATTCTACTAAAAATATTAAAAATCAATTTTGTCCCGTTTTAATTCAAATATTAAAGTGCCCATATTATGCTATTAGAAAGGTTCATAATATGGATTTGGGTGATGCAAACAACAGGTTTACATGCATACAAGGTCAACACTTTAATTTTCTTATATGCATTTAATTTGACCTTATATCTCAACAACTCTCAAACGATTCATTCGAAGATTCATCATTCCTTAATCCTCCTATGCATGAGGCTACTCTGTTCTGATTGGTCAGGTTCATAGCCAATCCCCGGTGTCAAATGAACACTGCTGAGTGTCTATATGTGTCCACACTACAGAGTGTACTAGGTAACATTGAAGCAGTGTTAAAGTTAATGAGGTAATTAAGAGAGTCATCGAGTGATGATTGACCATTACTGAACACACCTGATGTTAATAAGCAGAATCACCAAAGAAGAAGATCACAATTTTTTAAGTCACCATTATAGTGGTCAGTGTTTAGTTGGGCTCTTGTGACGTCTGAGGATGAGACTACTTGACCCTTGACTTTTTAATATTACATTGGCTGCTATAGCTGAATCATAACAGCCAGACTTTTGCAAAGAGCAAAAGTCATCAGGTGGTGACGATTGTTTCAGCATATTCATTATTTGACCAGAATCACTCATTTAGAGTCTGACCTCTGAGTTAAATTTCCTTTATTGATTACAACAACCTTGTGATTCTACAATGAAAGATTTTGGAAGGACTTCTTACAAGCTGTTCTGATCCCCCCCCCAAAAAAAAATAATAATAAAAAGAAAAAACCTTAAACAAGTGTCTTTCTTTTAGGCGCACACAAGAATCAGTGTATGAATCTCAACGAGATAAACTGAGATAAACAGGTAAACAGATCAACTCTGAACATCACAAAACAAGCTACTAAAAAGTCACATAAAAACAGCAAAAAGAAAAGAAAGTAGTAAGAATAAAAGAAATTACTAAGACAACTCTGCTCATAATTTATGCATGCCGCAATGCATGATGGAACCATGGATTTGATTGGCTACAACATGCGTTTTTGATGGTCACCGTTGTTGTGATTCTCACGCTGATTCTTGATGTCTGTGTGTCTAAATTAAAGATAGTTTTAAGTTTTTGATCAGAAGTTTTAAAGACATCTGTCTGATTATGCTGAACATGTCAGAACTTATGTTGTTCACAGAGTTGACATTACCAACAAAGAAACCCTAACTCAGTTATTCAGATCACTACATGATTATTATGTCAAAACAGAATCATCAACACCTGATGACTTTAGCTTTTTGCAAAAAGAAGCGGTCGTCAGTAAAATGACGGAAACACAGCAAACGTTTGTGATTATACTGCTGTGGTATCGGAGTAAAGATGAATTTTAAACACTTATGCAATCATGCAAATGTACTAACTTGTGACGTGAACTTTGAATTTAATACAATTTGTTCAGCAGTTCAGAGTAGAGGCTGTTTTTTTTGGGGGTTTTTTCGGGAATCCCGCGGGAATAGTAATGATACCCAACTTTATACACAAATATACCTTTTATATAAATAAACTATAAACTGTATGTTTTAATTCTGAACTCAATTCTAGTTGCCCCGTCTCTTTATGCTCTCCTCCTGTTTGCTTTGGTGTGGCTGGTTAAGTGAATGACGCAGTCCCTGACGGACAGATTGTTAACGGCTGCTCTATGTGGTAATACTCGGGCAGGACATCCACACGCTCACCTATCATTCATGGCTTTTCATCCTAAAGATGTATGTAGTAGCAACTTTACATGGCCACTCAATATGATATTAACCTAGAGAAATGTGCACTAATGAAGTGTTTGTGTGGAGAGTGGAAGCTGAATAGCGCGCTCGCTGCAGGACAGGCGCCGGTGCGCTCACTTGCTCTCAAAATCTCTCGAATCTGTAAAGACTCTACTGTACGTTTATTTGTGTGCGCTCAGAATAACAAAGATGCGCTTCTGTAAAGTAATTAAAGCAAACAGGATGCGTTTTCTGCGTCTAGGTCTCTGTGAACTTGTGCGAGAACTTCGAAACTCAGTCTATGAAAAATATATATATTTACTTTCAAATGAAAAAAAATATATATACATATATTCAAATAGAAAACGTGTGTGTTAGCATGGATGATTTACATGAAATTTAATGTGTGTGCAATGCACACTGTGCATTGTTTAAGCTGGCTTTCAGTTCAATATAATAATAAAAAAAAAATACATTTTGGAGTTTTATTCAACTAAGGTAACAAAAAAAAAAAACAACAACATGGGAGTGGGAGTCCTTCTTCCAGGACTGGAATGGGCCGAATTTTCCTCCAGTTTTTCGTGGGATTGGGACGGGATGAGATTTTTTTTTTTGTGGAAGTGGGACGGGAGAGGTTTGAAAATCCACTCCCGTGTCACCCTCTAGTTCAGAGTCAGCTCTTTCTTTTGACAGAAATAACTTTATTTATGATGCACTTTCAGCTTTACAACTTTGCAGACTGTTTTCATTCATATATTAGACACTGCATGGAAGGTCCTTTTCAGAAATCCAATTGGGGCACTTTAAAATGATTACGGTGTATGTGTGTGGTGTGACCTCTGACCTCTGGCTCTGAAGAGCTTTGTAAGCAGCAGTTTGCTGATGAGCGGGAACAGGACCATCATCATGGGCACATATGCTGAACACCAGCCGCGGTGAGTGAAGAAGAGCAGCACAAAACACCACAGCAGCAGGCTGGCATCAAAGAAGAGCTCGGCCAGATCCACACGACTCATGCTCTGAACCACACACACACACACACAGAGAGAGAGACACACACACACACACACAGAGAGAGAGAGACACACACACACACACACACACACACACACAAACAGAGAGAGAGACACACACACACACACACACACACACACACACACAGACAGACAGACAGACAGAGAGAGAGACACACACACACACACACACACACACACAAACAGAGAGAGAGACACACACACACACACACACACACACACACACACACACAGATTTCACATTGCTTGCTCTTTGTATTATCATCATCATCATCATCATCATCATCATCATCATCTCTTCTCTGATTTGAAATTAAAAATAAATGTTATTTATTTGAATAAAGCTTCTGATTGAGCATAAAAGTATTGGGCATTGTTTAAATAAAGCTAAACTGTCGTAAAATAGTGTGTTTAGGTTAACATCAGTTCAGTTGACCAGGAAGCAGAGTTGCTGAAGTGTGACATCAGATCTGCAGGTTGGAGCTGTAGGTATGCTGAAGGGTCTTTATAATTGCTGGAGAACCTGTCTGTCAGGGTGTGGGTTAGTGGAAGTTTCTAGCCGCTCTCCCAATGTCATGCCAAACCGTGCATTTAGCACAACAACAGAGAAACTGGCAAGCAGGCAACGGACGAGTGACTGATCCTGAGTGCTGACATTACTACATGCATTCCAGCAGCACGCGTCAACATTCCGGGAGAATTCCGTCCGGGAACAGTTTGGAATTGTGCCATGCGTTTGGCCGGTGCCAGCGGAGGAAGAGCAGCTCCTGTTGTAACACTTCACCTCTCAGCACACCTGCTACTAAGAGCTGCAGAGACCCCTGTCTGTCCCCATCAGATCTGTGACTTCATCCGTCGTGATGACAGATGAGTTTGTGTGTCAGTAAAGTGTGCGGTGTTTTGTCCATCACTCACCCTGTAGCAGCGGTTCTTCACCAGCGTGTGGATCAGCAGGAGAACGCCGACGGCGGCAGGTCCGTACAGATAGACGGCGGCGTATAAGTTACTGTACCAGAACATGGAGCGGCCCATCAGCTTGACGAGCCAAGCCACGAGCAGAACCATCAGCAGAGAGAAGAACCAGCTCAAGACCAACACAAACACCGCACACACCAGATCACGCATGTACCGGTCAGCTGCCAAAACACACCCTGTCACAGAGGAGCGGAAAGAGTGTTTACATGAATAACTGAATACATGAAGGAATGATTTAATTAATTAATACATGAATTAATAAATAAATAATGTAATGAATGCGTGAGTGAATAAATGAATGAATGAATGAATAAATAAATACTCATAGTAGATATTAAAATAATTATAAAAACACAGGAACTTCAATAAATAAAGACAATGCAGTACTTTAACAATATTTTATTAACATATTTAACAATATTTTATTAAATAAAATATAAAGTACAATGAACACTTTCAATATTATAAAATATAGCAATTATATAAGCCTCCTGATATTTGATAGAAAATCAAAAATGTCCAAAGAAGTGGTCTTTTTAAAAAATGCCCATTAACGAATTTTCTTAATAAAAGCATTCAGTGATAACAGGAAAATACACGAACACAATTAATGACAGACCTATATCTGGTCATGCTATCCATTACGTACCCACACTGCTGGTTAACAAGCATTTCCCGCCCAGGTAGATCACCGCGGCGACGGCCGTTATGTAGTTGATGACGGTGCCGACGTGAGCGGGATACGCCAGCATCATCAATCCCAGCAGGTCGAAGAACACCATGTTGCCATGGCGATACTCCGAGGAATCCGCCAGTTCATCTGACATCACCAGGTGCTGGAGCACAGACAGGATGTTGTCGCCTGGCGACAGAGATGAACAGGAAGTCAACACAGCTGAATGCCAGATGACACATTACAGTAGCAGTGAGGTCTGATCCACAGAGAAATATAATATAATATCATAAAACAGACAGCACTGGCTCTACATTCTGATTGGATAAGCCGCGTCTACAAGAAGTTATGCAAACAAACGTGTTGCACATCAGCTGAAAACAAGACTCCGTTTGCTTATTAGGCTAATGAGTTATTCATTTTGATTAATTTTATTAATAAATTTAGTTACTTACTGAACATTGGTTTCTTTCATTATATTGCTCTTCTGCAGCTTTACAAAAACAATACAACAGTCAAAGTCAAGCATTACGGTACAGAACAAGAGAGCAGATATAATGAACACACACACACGAACATGAACACACACACACACACACACACACACTAACTGAATCTGTCGAGACATTTAGGAGCACAAAAATAAATCTTGTAATATTCTGAAAGATTTAATATATCTAGCAAGAGTCTCTAACATCAAAAGAACACAGATGGATCTGTACACTGACAACAACTTTTGCACAAGTCATGAAAAAGGAGAAGCGATTAGTCAGCAGAGAAAGCAGAAGCGCGTATGTGTTTGTTTAATACTGTTGCTGTTGTTTAGATTTTAACTTGCTGCTAGGAGGGATTATTTCATTTACTATCTATTTATACTTTTCTTCTATCGTAATAATTTTTATTTTGACTGCACTTATTTGTAATTATAGAATACTTATATAAACAGAAAAACAGAAGAATTTTTTTTTGTGTTGCTCGCTTCCTGCACTCAAGTGCAAACTGTCCAAAATTTTATTGCAGCTACTCCTTCCCAATCCACACTCAGTATCCTGGGCTTGACTGAGTCCTGGATTCATCCAGAAGACTCAGCAACCCCTGCTGCTCACCCAATGCAATAATAACTCATTTGGATAGCATGCTATTACTGTAACACCTCCTATAAAACTTCATGTTGTAGTAATTTACTGCCCTCCTGGTCAACTGGGCACCTTCCTAGAGGAGTTGGATGGGCTGCTGTCCTCATTCCCCGACTTCAACATCCATCTAGAGAAGCTTTATGGTGCAGATTTCCATTCACCCCTTGCTTCATTTGATTTCAAACGCCTTACCACCACATGCACCCACAAATCAAGCAAAGAACTTGACTTAATTTACACACGCAATTGTACTGCAGACAGCATTTTGATAAAACCTCTAGATATCTCTAGCCATTTGTTCATAACCTTTAACCTACATTTTGATATTGTGTTCCCTTTCATCCTCCCATCTTTCCTCTGTAGTGTCCTCCTCTCTTCCCTCACCTACCAATTTCTCATCTCTGGATGTGAATGCAGCAACTGACACTTTATGCTCTACTTTAACTTCTTGTCTAGACGATATATGTCCTCTTTCCTCCAGGCCAGAGCATGCTGCTCCCTCTAACCCCTGGTTATCAGATATTCTCCATGAGCATCAGTCCAAACTCAGGGCAGCAGAGAGAAAATGGCGCAAATCAAAAGATCCGTCAGACCTGAGTATGTATCAGTGGTTTTTTTTCATCTTTCTCTGCTGAAGTCCACACTGACAAATCTTCATATTTCCACAAGATCAACAGTGCTCCAGAATCTCTTCAAAACATTAAATTCTCTCCTCTGTCCCCCTCCACCATCTCCCACCACTTCTACAACAGCTGATGATTTCGCCACATTCTTCACAGACAAAACTAGAACAAGCGGTAGTAGTCCGTTCTCACCTCCACACACGCAAGAACTCAAACCAATGTCTACCGCTAAAACTCCCATCTTCTCCTTCTGTCCCCTCACTGAGGTAGAAGTATCGAAACTTCTCCTCTCCAGCCATCCTACAACATGCCCACTAGACCCAATCCACTTGCACCTTCTCCAAGCAATCTCCTCTACACTCTTACCAGCACTCAGACACATCTCTCCTCACAGGCACCTTCCCCACTGCATTCAAGCAGGCTCGGGTAACCCCACTGCTCAAAAAACCTACATTAAACACTTCTCTTATAGAAAACTACAGACCTGTCTCTCCTTCCATTCATAGCGAAAACACTCGAACGAGATGTTCTCAACCAGGTATCACTATTTTTCTCACAGAATAACCAACTGGATGCCAGCAGTCAGGTTTCAGAAATGGACATTCAACTGAGACTGTGCTACTGCAACTCCGCTGGTTTGAATCCGATCTCACTGGTAGGTCTTTCAAGGTGGCCTGGGGAGGGGAGGTGTCCACAGCATTTCAGCTGGTTACTGGGGTTCCACAGGGATCAGTTCTTGGACCCCTCTTCTTCTCCATATACACTACATCACTGGGACCCATCATTCAGTCACATGGTTGCTCCTACCACTGCTATGCTAATGACACAGCTCTATCTTTCATTTCAACCAGATGATCCAACAGTAGCTGCACAGATCTCAGGCTGCCTGGAGAACATCTCAGCATGGATGAAAGAACATCAACTACAGCTCAACCTGGCAAAGACTGAGCTTCTTGTCTTCCCTGCCACTTCACTCTACAGAATAATCTCACCATCCAGGTAGGTTCTTCAACAATTACCCCATCAGGTTTGGTAATCTTGGTGTAATCTGACTTTCAAAGACCACATTGCAAAGATTTTGAACGATTTTGATTGCATGTCCATATTGCACCAAAATGCAACACTGCACTCCCTTGGGTCTGAAGCAACACACCCGCCACGCGTGAAGTTGATTGGATGAACGGTTCTCGATATAATCAAATGCAAACAGACAGACACACAGAGATTCCTGCCTTTATTAGAGAGAAGAATATGTTCAGCCCCCTCCCTCTGAAGCTTCGAATATTCGGTGTTCCTGGCTGGTGGACTGATTTTTCCCACCCCCATTCAAAATGCTGATTCCCTGGCAATTTTCAAACGACTATTTTGTTACTATTTGACTGGATAAAAGTGTCTGCTAAATGAATAAATTTGAATGTTGTGAGATTTACTAAGAGCTTGTGTCAGTGCAAACCCTCTTTTGGCATTTAAAAACTACTGTCATTAGCTATTTTGTGGCTGACCTTATTGAATATGCATTTGTAGGAATTTTCCTTTCAGACGCAACATTTATCAGAGGAGAGGATTTAAATGAATCACACAACATGATTTACTAATGTTTGCAGTAGTCAGTTTACTGGTATTTGAGCTATTATTTATCTCTCACAAAACATGTCTTGAAGCAGACGATGATGTGTGCTGCTCTTGGTAGAATGAGATTGTCATTATGGAGATGATCTGTGTCTGTGCTCACTGCAGAAATTTACACTCACATCTGCTCTTTTATGTCATTATAGCACTCTTACGCTAATTTGTCCTGCTTAGTAAAAGTAAATGTGGCCCTAAGACTTATTTCTATGCATAGAAATAAGTAAAGCCCTCTTAAAACAGTGTCCATCCTTGATTCGATTCGTCTGAAGCCCTGAGTGTGAGATGTCTTATCTGAGCAGTAACACACAGCGAAAGGGTGTGTTTGTGTGTATAATGAGAATGCAGCTCATCTCAGGTCTGATTTTCTCTCATTCAGTATTTCAAGTACATTTGTGCATTTAGCAGATGCTTTTATCCAAAGCAACTTACAGTGCATTCAGGCTATAGGTTTTGTTTTTTTTAACCAGTATGTGTGTTCCCTGGGAATTGAACCCATGACCTTTTGCGCTGCTAACGCAATGCTCTACCACTGAGCCACATCTTAAACAGAGCAGCAGCTGAGAACTTCATTCTCTCTGAAGCAGATGTTTTATTTCCTAATATCTTCATGTGAGGCTGTAGATCAGGAATCAGACGTCTCACCTGCTCTCTGGATGGAGTCAGTGTGGATTCGGTCTGGAGTGTCATATTTCGTGTGATACAGGAAACCGTTCTCTATGAACGCCAGATCAATTCCTGCAGAATGAGACAGAGGAAGATTTGCACTTAAGAATGTCTTAAACATGATCTGACAGTCTCAGTCAACACTCCTGATTTTATCATTACCTTTAACTTTTCTTCTTACATCAGCAATACATTAACACAATAAATATGCGTTATTACTGTAAATATGCTTTCAATCTGTAAAACTTAATTTACTAAAACTTACGGTAAAGTTCTGGCAACCACAGCTGCCATGTTTTTTTACTCTGATTTTTACTTTTTTTTTACAGTGTGTATTTCATACCAGGAATATTCCCAAAGAGACTGAAGATGTAGAAGTCTGTGTCTGAAGGAATGAGTCCGCTCTGGAAAATCTCCTGACCAACCACTGTGGCGAACGGGTGAACGGCGGCTCGGGCGTAAGCCTGGACCAGCCACGGGTTCCTCGGACCTCAAACACACACACACAAGGCTCATTCTACCTCATTTACTCACCCTCACGTTTAGTCATTTGACAGAATGATCACACTGCTCTTTTCCATGTCATGGAAGTGAATGTGAACAGACAAATCAACAATCTGATGAACATTTGTGTTGCACAAAAAACAAAACACATCTGGTTAAGATCAGCCATCCTCAACCTTTCTGACTCCTAGACCCCATGTAAGATAATGTCTTTCCTCTGGTTCATCTGCTGTAATGTGTATTTATTTTTAATTTATACAAACCTGGAAATTTATAGTTCCCCAGATTAAAGCGAGTAAATAGTTATAATTAAACTTCCAGAAGTTTTAAGTATGAAAGCTTATTTCTGCCACAGAATCAATACATGTAATTGCTGACTTTTCTGACTTTTTCTCACAATTCAGATTTTTAAAAAAAATACTTTTTATAAGAATTGTGAGATATAAATGTGGAATTGCAAGGAGAAAGTCAGAAGTGTGAGATATAAACTTAAAATTGCAATTGCAGATTTTCTCACACAATTCTGACATTTTTCTTAAAAATGTGAGATAAAAAGTTTGCAATTTTATTCTGTGGAAGAAACAAACTTCTATAGGTTCCTGCTCTTTGTAACCAGTGAATTTACAGTCATTTCCTGGTCTAGAACTCACTTTTAAAATGAGGCTTCCTCATTTATCCCAGTTAGCGGTGGGCGATCTTCACAATCTTAAAAAAATATCACAATCTTATAACTGGTGTCGTAAATTCTTCCCAATTTTGAGAGGTATTATCGAGAACATCTAGACTGGAACAAGGCTATGAACTTATATATTTGCACCATTTAATAAACACAAAATTGCATGAAAGAATCAGCTGTCATATTGGTCATTAAAGCCTAAGACTAAGCTTAAAACTAGTGCTGTCAATCGATTAAAAAATGTAATCGTGTTAATCACAGTGATGGACTGTGATTAATCATGATTAATAGCAAATTTAAAATACAAGGATTTACCTGTAAATGTGTTGAAAAAGAAATGCATGACAAACTAGTTTAAGGAAACAGATCCTTTCACACGTCCGTCAGGTATGAGATATAACCCTTATTATTCTTTTATCATTATTCTTTTGTTTTTATTCAGCCATTATCAGCCTTTAAACTGGCAATAAAACGTTTACCAAGCCACATCGCTTCAATCCCAGTATACATTTACCCAACTATTATCAAAAGTATTTCTAAATAAATACAACAAAACTTTTTCTTGCATCCTTACGTGAAGTATTATGACAAAATGCATTATGAAGAAGAATTGAACCTGTTCTGCAGCTGCATTAGAGCTAAAATTAGCATCATGCTTCATAAGACAGTTTATGAGATTAATAGTGCACTTTTACTCAGAACTCACTTCAAACCACCATCGAGTGTTTGTAATAACGTCCTTTTGCGATCACATGTGGAATTTGGTGGTTTACTGTTGTTAAAATATGCTATTTATAGCCTTTTATATCGCTGCACAAATTAGCATTTCAGATGTTTGTGCATATTCATCTCAAGAAAATCACATACAGACCATATCTATCGTAACCGTGCGTTTATTATCTTATATAATCTAACTCTGGGGGGAAAAGCTTAGTATACAAAATAAGTCTTCATGTTAACTGACAGTCTTTGTGTAAAGTAGACTGCATTTTACGACAGTCACAGTACACGATCGGACTGATTTGGACGTTATGTTTAGGATGGATGAAAGCGCACTGCTGTAAAGGAGTGGAATCGAAACTGAAACTAAAATGAATCGCGCTAGTTCTGCTAGGCTAGCTCACGCCCACGCGGCAGTGAAAGACCCGCGATAGAGACGCGTGATATATTTCACCACTCGGTGCAGGCTGTCATTGCTGTGGTTTTAACACTATTTTGAGGACATAAAAGATCAGGATCTCTACGATTCGCTTGAAAAGTAGATGGACGTCTTCGAGATCGATCACGATATAAAATCTACTACAGCAGTCCTACTCCCAGCTTTTCAAGGCTATGTGAATTCTGGGCTGAATGAATATAAGAAATATCTTGGTTTTGAATTGTTTTAGCTGACTGTCATGCCCATAATGTCTTCTGGAGGCGACTGGTTGAGAAGCGCTGGTTTAGTGAGAGAAATGCTGATGCTGATCTATTTCTTTAACTCTGGCGCTTGTTCTGGCAGCAACAGAGCAGATTCCAGGTGTTGAGCTCAGATACACACCTGTCTGAAACACCAGCTCTTTCCCCCCCACTCCTGCCGCCTCCAGATTCACAAACGCTCGCACCTGCTGAGCCCAGGGATGCTGGGTAATGAAGCCGTGACTGGCCTGAGACAGATGGATCTAATCAGACATCAAACTCCACCTTTACATGCATGAGTGTGTGTGTGTGTGTGTGTGTGTGTGTGTGTGTGTGTGTGTGTGTGTGTGTGGGGCAAACACACAGTGAGACCATGAAAGATGTCAGTGATATAAGTGATTCACATCAAACCAGCTGAACACATTTCAAGGAGATGATCACTTGCTCACTGAGGTCAAAGGTCAGCTGTTCTGTGACCTCTCACCTGCAGGTAGGTCTCCTCGGCCCCGTTGAACAGGAAGATGACGCCGTGTTTGAGAGGTGTGGAGAGATTCGCTAAAGAATGTAAAACCTCCAGCATCACTGAACAACCTACGGCATCATCGCTGGCTCCTGAAACACACACACACACACACACACACACACACACACACACACACACACACACACACACGTTTGCGCACTTTTAATCACACAGATCTAGAAACATGACTCAAAGAAAAAAATAAAACATAGTACAAATACATAAAACCAATTTATACAACACACTTTAATCCTGTCAATCAAACGCAGAACTAAAACCCAATCCCATAATAATACACTATATATCCATAAATAATCCATCCATATGCAACCAACATCAAAGAAAACTGACAGCAAACACAAAACCTTAAACTGCTCAATCTGATCACTGTCACTTCAAACCACAGCAAACTCAGAGTCTGGTGAGCTATAAGCGGCAGCAGGTTCACTGAAGCGTTGATGAAGCGCTGTAGAAACACACCTGGGCTGTTGGCCACCGAGTCAAAGTGGCAGTTAGCGAGCATGAAGTGCTGAGCGCCGGTCTTTGGCTGGAGTTTGACGGCGATGTTGGTCAGGCGGTCGTAGCAGCTGATGCTGAAGCAGCCGCTGGGCCGCTGGACGTCCACTATGATGGAGTGAGGTCCGGCTTCACTCTCGGACCGGATCTGCTCGATCTGATCCAGCAGGTAGTTGACTGTGGTGATCTCGTTCTCTGGGCTCCCGACGGTCCGCGGCCCGACGCTGGTGATCTGCTCCAGATGCTTCCTGATTCACAACATAACAGTGTTACACATGTGCTAAGGCCTTTGTGCTGTTTTTATTCTATTCTTATTTATTCATCTACAGATATGGGTTTTGTTCCTGTCGAGTTACTGAATTGAAGCCAAAAAGAGTTTCATTGTACCTGTGTATAATGACAATAAAGACTACTCTATTCTATTCTATCCTATCCTAATCCACACTATTCTATTCTATTCTATTCTATTCTGTGTGATATGTGAAAATAAACATCTTATAAACAAAGGAATCTGAAGGGATAATAAAATACTAATTTTAGTAACTATTGTTTTTTAATGTAGTATAGTAAATATCTCTAGCAACATAAAATAAGTCACTTAAAGGTCTCTAATTCAATCCGTTGTATGCTTTAAATAAGAAAAAATCTTACTAAAGAGATATTTACTATACTACATTAAAAAACAATAGTTACTAAAATTAGTCTTTTATTATCCCTTCAGATTCCAGATTCCTGATTCCATGATTTCCTGTTTATCAAAACCAAGCAACCAGATATTATTAATGCTTTACAGTTGATGAATATTTCTCATCAATTCTGGTAGTTAATCCAATACATCAGAGTTGTCATGATTACACTGTGGTAAGTTGCATCAACCACAAACACACACACACACACACACACACACACACACACACACACACACACACACACACACACAAAAACAAAAAACAAAACAACAACAACAAAAAAACAGTATCATTAACCAGGGTATCAACTACACTACATGCAAACAAATGACTATTTTGTTTATAAATCATTAAAAATGAATTGAAAATACAATTATTACTACTTACTTAATTAACAATTTAATTAAAAAAAAATACACAAAGACAATAACAATTATTGTTAAAAGTGTTTGGGGGTCTATCACAACCATCTTGATATAATATAAAATCACGATAGCATTTATTTTTTTTATTACCATTGCATTATGGTGATTTACCATGTTATTAGCGTATTATTGAAGTGCCATGTAAATAGAATGGTTATTACGCAATACCATAGTAAACATCACAGTGAGTGACCTGACTATAGTAAAGTGTACCTGACTCTGACGGAGCTGGTGTCCCGGGCTGCTGCTGCTGATGAGCTGCTGGACTGAGATCAGAACCAGAATCCACAGCAGAAACCCGAACCCGAACCCGAACCCGAACCGGAGCAGCAGAATCACTGCTGAACTCTCGCGCAGCAGCAGCCCAGCGCTCGCTTCCGGCTTTAATGCGAGATAAGATAAGATAATCAATGCCTTAACTCGATAATAACGCGTTAACTTGCCCAGCTCTAATAAAAACACTATAGTTTTATTTATTTTTTATTTGTTTAACCATTGCATTATGGTGAATTAACATGGTATTAGTATAGTAAAAAAAGTCTTGAAATGACACGTAAATAGTAACGTGATTATGCAATACCATATAATCAAAGTGCTACCTATGGTAAAGTGTACCTGGCGCGGACGGAGTTGAAGTGTCCCGGGCTGCTGCTGATGATGAGCTGCTGGACTGAGATCAGAACCAGAATCCACAGCAGAAACCCGAACCCGAGCAGCAGAATCACCGCTGAACTCTCGCGCATCAGCCGCTTGTGTTCGCGGCTCTGGGGCGCGTTCAGCGCGGCTTCCTCTTCATCACTGTCCCGCTGCTGCTGCTGGTCCTGCTGAGCTCTGATTCTGCGGACCGTAGAGTCTAGGTGCGTCCGAAATCGCATACTTCCCTAGTATGCGAGGCGAGTAGTATGTCCGAATTCAGAAGCTGTGTCCCAAAGTTAAATGCACACACTTCGAAGTTCACTGACTTAGAAAGCCACGCCTGCGAAGTGCACGAAGGATTTCCCAATTGAGCCACCAGGCGTTCCCGATTGCCGCTCCTGTCGCATAGCAACAGTGTTTTTGACAAGATAGGTGGAGCCAGAATTGATCATTTTTGTTTTTATGTTTTATGTCGTAATGGAGGTGATTAGCCAAGACCAAGGCCAGGTAAATTACACTGGTTTGCTGAGTCCATAATTGCCGGATTTCAACTTTAAGCTTGCTTGAATAATGTAATGATACATACGAAAAACCACACACACACACACACACAGAGAGAGAGAGAGAGAGAGAGAGAGAGAGAGAGAGAGAGAGAGAGAGAGAGAGAGAGAGAGAGAGAGAGAGAGAGAGAGAGAGAGAGAGAGAGAGAGAGAGAGAGAGAGAGAGAGAGAGAGAGAGAGAGAGAGAGAGAGAGAGAGAGAGAGAGAGAGAGAGAGATCAAATGCTGACTGATATCTTACAAAGGTGCAATTTTATATAGTTTATTGTCTCAACCATGGTGATCATATGTAGACAGGTTTGCAACTTGGACTTTTTAGGCGAGCATAAAAATAAAACTCTAAACAATTTCTCTTTTCCTTCTTTCGCTAAATCAGAGCAGACCCCTGTACTGCAGGATAAAGCTGAACATGTCAGCGCTGGACAGGTTTTTAATGGTTTTGGGCTGAGCAGGGAGGTGCTGACAGTGCTGCTGGATCTTCTGAGAAGTGCCACAATCCAGACCCTGGTGTTTCTCTTCTGTCTGGCCAGTGGTGCATCATACAAAGTGGTCTCCAGCGTGTTGGACATGCCTCGTTCCACTGTCCACCGCACTGTTCTCCGAGTCGCTGAGGAGGTGCTGGCCATTCACCAAGAGATTCACCTCCTGAAGACCCCAGAACACATGGAGGCAGGGCTGGGCTTAAAACTGATGTTGTTTTTCTGATGTTAAACCTAAGCTATGTTGTAAATAGTTGTAAAAAGTACTTTCAGTAATGTATAGAACAATTTGTTTTAATGGGTAAAAAAAAATGTATTTACAGGACAAAAAAAATAAATGTATAGAAGGTTTTGTAAGCTGTATTAAAACAAATTTACATACAGTGGGGCAAAAAAGTATTTAGTCAGCCACCAATTGTGCAAGTTCTCCCACTTAAAAAGATGAGAGGCCTGTAATTTTCATTATATGTATACCTCAACTATGAGAGACAAAATGAGAAAAAAAATCCAGAAAAATCACATTGTAGGATTTTTAAAGAATTTATTTGCAAATTATGGTGGAAAATAAGTATTTGGTCAATAACAAAATTTCATCTCAATACTTTGTTATATACCCGTTGTTGGCAATGACAGAGGTCAAACGTTTTCTGTAAGTCTTCACAAGGTTTTCACACACTGTTGCTGGTATTTTGGCCCATTCCTCCATGCAGATCTCCTCTAGAGCAGTAATGTTTTGGGGCTGTCGCTGGGAAAAACGGACTCCAAAGATTTTCGATGGGGTTGAGATCTGGAGACTGGCTAGGCCACTCCAGGACCTTGAAATGCTTCTTACGAAGCCACTCCTTTGTTGCCTGGGTGGTGTGTTTGGGATCATTGTCATGCTGAAAGACCCAGCCACGTTTCATCTTCAATGCCCTTGCTGATGGAAGGAGGTTTTCACTCAAATTCTCACGATACATGGCCCCATTCATTCTTTTGTTTACACGGATCAGTTGTCCTGGTCCCTTTGCAGAAAAACAGCCCCAAAGCATGATGTTTCCACCCCCATGCTTCACAGTAGGTATGGTGTTCTTTGGATGCAACTCAGCATTCTTTCTCCTCCAAACACGACAAGTTGAGTTTTTACCAAAAAGTTATATTTTGGTTTCATCTGACCATATGATCATCCAAATGCTCTCTAGCAAACTTCAGACGGGCCCGGACATGTACTGGCTTAAGCAGGGGGACACGTCTGGCACTGCAGGATTTGAGTCCCTGGCGGCGCAGTGTGTTACTGATGGTAGCCTTCGTTACTTTGGTCCCAGCTCTCTGCAGGTCATTCACTAGGTCCCCCCGTGTGGTTCTGGGATTTTTGCTCACAGTTCTTGTGATCATTTGGACCCCACGGGGTGAGATCTTGCGTGGAGCCCCAGATCGAGGGAGATTATCAGTGGTCTTGTATGTCTTCCGTTTTCTAATAATTGCTCCCACAGTTGATTTCTTCACACCAAGCTGCTTACCTATTGCAGATTCAGTCTTCCCAGCCTGGTGCAGGTCTACAATTTTGTTTCTGGTGTCCTTTGACAGCTCTTTGGTCTTGGCCTTGGTGGAGTTTGGAGTTGGACTGTTTGAGGTTGTGGACAGGTGTCTTTTATCCTGATAACGAGTTCAAACAGATGCCATTAATACAGGTAACGAGTGGAGGACAGAGGAGCCTCTTAAAGAAGAAGTTACAGGTCTGTGAGAGCCAGAAATCTTGCTTGTTTGTCGGTGACCAACTACTTATTTTACCGAGGAATTTACCAATTAATTCTTTAAAAATCCTACAATGTGATTTTCTGGATTTTTTTTCTTGTCATTTTGTCTCTCATAGTTGAGGTATACCTATGATGAAAATTACAGGCCTCTCTCATCTTTTTAAGTGGGAGAACTTGCACAATTGAATGAATGATGATGCATTTATATAGCGCTTTTATTGTGTATTGCCATACACCCAAAGCGCTTTACAATCATGTGGGGGGTCTCTCCTCAACCACCAATTGGTGGCTGACTAAATATTTTTTGCCCCACTGTAATTACTTCCCTTTTATTTACACATGTGAATATGCATAACAAAAAATACAAAATGTACAGAAAGTACTCGGGCTCATTTACAAATAAATTACATTACAAAAATGAATAACGTATACAACTTACCATTTTCGTTCCCAGGACACTCACCCCCTCACCCGTCCTGAGACACTCACCCCCTCACCCGTCCCGGGGCACTCACCCCTCACCTGTCCCGGGGCACTTACAATCCTAAGGCAGAGCAAATTGGGGAAAAAGTGGAAATCCAACATTTACGCCAGGATTAAAGTAATACATTTGTCAAATTAAGTTCAAATAAATGTTGCTAGAATTTCCTTTATAAAGCCCGCAGAAGCCCTGAAAATGCTTACACACATATGCAGTGCACCTCTAACTACTGATACTGAACTTAATGCATCACAATACCCTGTGGACTGTGCACACTCACTCACACACACACACACACACACACACACACACACACACACACACACACACACACACACACACACACGCACGCACGCACGCACACACACACACACACACACACACACACACACACACACACACACACACACACACACACACACACCTACATATTAACTAACTTGCACAAGCTTAAACGATAGCATTATGAGAACATGAACTGATTTGCAGAGTCTAATTTTCCTGCAGGTGGATACAGGCGGCCAGTGTAAACAGGGCTGTTCTTCAGCACCCTGGTGTTGTGCACAGACCTGGGATACCCAACAAAGATATCGAGGAACTTCCCCTGCCTGCAGCTGAATGAAACCGCTTCCGGTCAAAATAGTGTTGGGTATCGCTGGTGGTTCAATTCGGATGTGACACACATCTATTGTTCCAGCTATCACATGGACAGCTGGAGACCCACCCAGCTGCAAAACCTGCTCCCACTGCCACCAGGTCATCAGCGGTGGGGAAAGCAATCAGCCTCCTCAAAATCCTGATGACTGCCCTGCTCATTCTGAGCACAATGTCATGTACAGAGGACTTGGGATGTCGAAGGCCACCCTGTATGATGCTGCTCTCAGTCGTTAATATGTATATAGCTTGTTTTAAGATTATAATTTGAATAGGTGACACATTTTTGCTAATTTATATATATATAAAGAGCTCCAAAGAGCTGTCACTATCAGTGAAGCAAGCCATCATTAGGCTGAAAAAACAAAACAAACCCATCAGAGAGATAGCAAAAACATTAGGCGTGGCCAAAACAACTGTTTGGAACATTCTTAAAAAGAAGGAACGCACCGGTGAGCTCAGCAACACCAAAAGACCCAGAAGACCACGGAAAACAACTGTGGTGGATGACTGAAGAATTCTTTCCCTGGTGAAGAAAACACCCTTCACAACAGTTGGCCAGATCAAGAACACTCTCCAGGAGGCAGGAGTATGTGTGTCAAAACCAACAATCAAGAGAAGACTTCACCAGAGTGAATACAGAGGGTTCACCACAAGATGTAAACCATTGGTGAGGAAGGCCAGATTAGAGTTTGCCAAACGACATCTAAAAAAGCCTTCACAGTTCTGGAACAACATCCTATGGACAGATCAGCTTGTACCAGAGTGATGGGAAGAGAAGAGTATAGAGAAGGAAAGGAACTGCTCATGATCCTAAGCATACCACCTCATCAGTGAAGATGGTGGTGGTAGTGTCATGGCGTGGGCATGTATGGCTGCCAGTGGAACTGGTTCTCTTGTATTTATTGATGATGTGACTGCTGACAAAAGCAGCAGGATGAATTCTGAAGTGTTTCGGGCAATATTATCTGCTCATATTCAGCCAAATGCTTCAGAACTCATTGGACGGCGCTTCACAGTACAGATGGACAATGACCCAAAGCATACTGCAAAAGCAACCAAAGAGTTTTTGAAGGGAAAGAAGTGGACTGTTATGCAATGGCCAAGTCAATCACCTGACCTGAATCCGGTTAGTGCGTGTGTTTTTAAATGCTAGTGAGCTTTGCTCGCCCCGCCCCTCTGTTCTGTGGGGCGTTTTTGACACAACACACGTGGAGTGTTGCCTTGACAACAGTTGAGGGTATATTTTGAAGAATGGCAGTAAATATGTGATCAGATAACATAACTTATTCTGGCATAATATTGAAAAACATCAATTAGAGTATTTATAGTCTTGGATCATATGCATTTGCAGGATGTAAACAGTATTTTGCAGGTATTGTGTTACCATTAATTTTCATGCAGTTATAACTGTTTTTTATTTATTTAAATTTTTTACATTACTTCTTAACAGACACCGTTATAAACCATCTACAAAAGGAAGCTTAGTGTAGTGTTATCATGTTAACTTTAATACCTGAGTACAGTTTGTAATAACACAATAACCATAACGTTTTGTTCATTATAAACGTGGGATTATTAATTATATTGAGAACGTCGTAAATAGAAAACATGCATGTACCCTGAATGTAAACATTAGCCACATACATCGTGAAGCGTGCTAGCGATTTGCAAAGATTAATATAAAGGTTAATTAAACGTTACACTCACTTCTTCTGGAGGTTCAGCAGGAACACGAATAGTTGGTACCGATCCTTTTTTCAGGAGCAGCTTCTTAGCAAAACCAGCTTTATACTGACCTTCATTTATAAAGCAGTCTGGTGAAAAATGATTCGCGCAAACATGAAAACATTGACGTTGCTCGTGGGGAATATTCCCTTCAAAAGCAAAACCCAGCCACTGTGTCTTCAGCGGTTCGGACTTAGGAACATCAAAATGACTGCTGTGTTCATTATTGCACCCGAGAACAGAACACCACAATCGCTTAGACGCCATTCTGCTCATAGACAGCTCCAGCGTATATCAACAATGACGCGCGGACTATGATTGACAGCTCGCTCACGAGCAAGGGCGGGTCTGTGTTGAAACACTGCTGTCAATCAACCATCGTGGGAGGGGCGTCCGACCGTGTGACGTCACACGGTCGAATGGCTTGATTTGAGACAGGGTAAAACAAATAAGGAGATTAAAAAAAAAACACTGGATGGATTTTTATCATTTTATGATGGTTGTGTACAGGCACTGCTAACACACATTTCAGTACAATCAACTTGTAAAAGTGCATGTACCATTATATGATCCCTTTAACAAGTGGGAGGCACATATGCAAACTGTTGTAATTCCTGTTGTAAATCTTGTTCGTTTCATTTGAAATCCATTGTGGTGGTGTATAGAGCCAAAAATGTTAGAATTGTTAGAATTAGAATTAGAATTGTGTCGATGTCCCAATATTTATGGACCTAACTGTATCTATATATGTGTGTGTGTGTGTGCGTGGGTGTGTGTGTATATTGTTTATAATGAATATATTATATATTTATGCGTATATGTATTTTATAAATTATGTATTTTTAGATTTATATCAGCATCTGTCATTCTGGCTGTGTCTTTTTTATTTTGAGGTGAAATTTACTAGATAAATAGGTAAATACTTATGTTTTGTTTTATGTTATGTATTGTGTTTTATGTTATGTTATGTTGTGTGTGTGTATTCAAGTTTATAATTTTTTTCATGTTCCTTTTGTTTCTCCTGTGTATTTTTACTTGCATTAATTTATTACAATAAATTACTTCCTTGCTCAAAAACAGTCTCTGTCATTCTGTTCAGAGCTGCAGCTTCTTTTATTCTGAGGTCAAGTTTACTAGCTAAATATATATTTAATAAATGGTTTACAAGCTGTCGAGGAAGCTGTGATCTGCGAGCAGCTGACCGACGCTTCCGTTGAGCAGTTGAGCTAAACGACGTTAAAACGCAGATGAAAGTGGTAAGAATTTAAATCATGTAGAATTTTGTCACGCAGCGCTGCATCCAGTGTAGACAGCATCACTGATTAAGTCAAGTCAAGTCACCTTTATTTATATAGCGCTTTTACCAATACAGATTGTGTCAAAGCACTTAACAATATCAAATTGGAGGACAGAGTGTCAGTAATATATAATGATAAGATTAAACGCTCAATTTTCAGTTAAAGGCATTTCATTATTGAATTCAGAGATGCCATTGTCTAGCTCAGTTTAGTTTAAATAGTATCTGTGCAATCAAATCGGCGGTAATCACTAGAAATTAGGTGTCCCCAACTGAGCAAGCCAGAGGCGACAGCGGCAAGGAACCAAAACTCCCTCTGTGACAGAATGGAGAAAAAAACCTTAGGAGAAACCAGGCTCAGTCGGGGGGCCAGTTCTCCTCTGACCAGACAAAACCCACAGTTCAAAAATTTCAAGTTCTAACAATAGTAGTATTATGTAGTTAGGTATTGTATTATATTTTTAGTTTTATTGTATTTTAATTGAGGTCTCTGGGGGTCATCTGGGTGTCCTGGTCGACGATCAGGCCTGCAGACATCATCTCTTGGTGCTGATCCACCATCTAATCATAGGAAAGAAACAGACAAATATTAGCGTAGATGCCATTCTACTTACGATGTAATGAGTACATCGTGTGTTATGGGAAGTGTTCCCGGTTCCGGTTGATCTATTTAATGCAGCCTAACAATCCTTTAACGGATTTGAATAATAGAAGCGTATTAGTGTGTTATGTGTACGCCAGGCTAAAGAGATGGGTCTTTAATCTAGATTTAAACTGACAGAGTGTGTCTGCCTCCCGAACAGTGTTAGGTAGACTGTTCCAGAGTTTGGGTGCTAAATAGGAAAAGGATCTGCCACCCACAGTCGATTTTGATATTCTAGGTATTATCAAACGGCCAGAGTTTTGGGAACGCAGCGGACGTGGCGGACTATAATGCGATAAGAGCTCGCTCAAGTACTGAGGAGCTAAGCCATTCAGGGCTTTATAAGTAATTAACAAGATTTTAAAATCTATCCGATGTTTGATAGAGAGCCAGTGCAGTGTTGACAGAACCGGGCTAATATGGTCATATTTCCTGGTTCTAGTAAGGACTCTAGCTGCTGCATTTTGGACCAACTGTAGTTTGCTGAGCAAGCGTGCAGAACAACCACCCAATAAAGCATTACAATAGTCTAACCTTGAGGTCATAAACTAACATTTCTGCATTTGACGGTGAGAGCATAGGTCGCAATTTAGATATGTTTTTGAGATGAAAAAACGCAGTTTTGCAGATGCTAGAAACATGCCTTTCAAATGAAAGATTGCTATCGAACAGCACACCTAGGTTCCTGACTGATGAAGAAGAATTGACAGAGCAGCCATCAAATGTTAGATAATGTTCTAGGTTGTTACATGTGGGGTTTTTAGGTCCGATAATTAACACCTCTGTTTTTTCAGAATTTAGCAGTAAAAAATTACTCCTCATCCAGTTTTTTATATCGACTATGCATTCCGTTAGTTTCTCAATTTGGTGTGTTTCACCGGGCCGCGAAGAAATATAGAGCTGAGTATCATCAGCATAACAGTGAAAGCTAACACCATGTCTCCTGATAATATCTCCCAAGGGTAACATGTAAAGCGTGAAAAGTAACGGCCCTAGTACTGAGCCTTGAGGTACTCCATACTGCACTTGTGATCGATATGATACCTCTTCATTCACTGCTACGAACTGATGGCGGTCAGATAAGTATGATTTGAACCATGCTAAGGCGCTTCCACTAATGCCAACAAAGTTTTGTAGTCTATTCAAAAGAATGTTGTGGTCGATAGTGTCGAACGCAGCGCTAAGATCCAGTAGAACTAATAAAGAGATACAACCACGATCAGATGATAGAAGCAGGTCATTTGTAACTCTAATGAGAGCAGTCTCAGTACTATGATACGATCTAAATCCTGACTGGAATTCCTCACAGATATCATTTTTCTCTAGGAAGGAATATAATTGTGAGGATACTACCTTTTCTAGTATCTTTGACAGAAAAGGGAGATTTGAGATCGGTCTGTAATTAACTAGGTCTTTGGGGTCAAGTTGTGGTTTTTTAATGAGAGGCTTAATAACAGCCAATTTGAAGCTTTTGGGGACATATCCTAATGACAATGATGAATTAATAATAGCCAAAAGAGGATCTATGACTTCTGGAAGCAGCTCTTTTAGTAGTTTAGATGGAATCGGGTCTAACATACATGTTGTTGGTTTAGATGATTTAACAAGTTTATACAATTCTTCCTCTCCTACAGTAGAGAATGAATGGAATTGTTCCTCAGGGGATCTATAGTGTGCTATCTGATGCGATACTGTAGCTGACAATTTTATCTCTGATTGTATCGATCTTGGAAGTAAAATAGTTCATAAAGTCATTACTGCTATGCTCTTGGGAAATGCCAACACCTGTTGATGCTTTATTTTTCGTTAATTTAGTCACTGTATTGAATAAATACCGAGGGTTATGTTTGTTTACTTCTAGAAGAGACGAAAAGTAATCAGATCTAGCAGTTTTTAATGCTTTTCTGTAGGATAGGGTACTTTCCCGCCAAGCTAAACGAAATACCTCTAATTTAGTTTTCCTCCAGCTGCGCTCCATTTTCCGGGCTGCTCTCTTTAGGGCGCGAGTGTGCTCATTATACCACGGTGTTGGACTCTTATCCTTAATCTTCCTTAAGCGTAAAGGAGCAACCGCATCTAAAGTGCTAGAAAAGAGAGAGTTCATAGTTCCTGTTACATCATCAAGTTGATCTGAACTATTGGATATACTGAGGAACTGAGATAAGTCAGGAAGATTATTTTTAAAGCAGTCTTTTGTGGTAGAGGTAATGGTTCTACCATATTTATAACAAGAAGTTGGCTTTACAGCTTTAGCTATATGGAATATACAGGAGACTAGATAATGATCTGAGATATCATCGCTCTGCTGCAAAATTTCAACCCCACTAACATCAATTCCATGTGACAGTATTAAATCTAGAGTATGATTTCGACAATGAGTAGGTCCTGACACATGTTGTTTAACACCAATAGAGTTTAAAATGTCTATAAATGCTGATCCCAACGAATCTTTTTCATTATCAACATGGATATTAAAATCACCAACAATTAGGACTTTATCTGCAGTCAGCACTAACTCCGATAGAAAATCAGAAAATTCTTTAATAAAGTCTGTATGGTGCCCTGGTGGCCTGTATACAGTAGCCAGTACAAACATCACAGGGGATTTATCATTAATACTTGTTGCTTTGGATAACGTTATATGGAGCACCATTACTTCGAACGAATTATACTTGAAACCCAACCTTTGAGAGATACTGAAAATATTTCTATAAATTGTAGCAACACCTCCCCCTTTACCTTTTGGACGCGGTTCATGTTTGTAACAGTAATCTTGGGGTGTAGATTCGTTTAAAGTAATGTAATCATCTTGTTTTAGCCAGGTTTCTGTCAGACAAAGCACATCTAGTTTATGGTCAGTGAACATATCATTTACAAAAAGTGCTTTTGAAGAAAGGGATCTAATATTCAATAAGCCAAGCTTTATCAAGTCTTTATCTGTATTATATTGTTTTTTTATTTGTTGAACATCAATTAAATTGTTACTATTACATTGGTTTGGATGTTTTCTGTATTTTCTAGTTCTTTTTCTAGTTCGGGGAACAGACACAGTCTCTATAGAGTGATATCTAGGTGAAAAAGTTTCTATGTGCTGAGAGTTAACTGACTTCTGTGACGTGAGGCGGCTAGCAGACGATCGGTTTAGCCAGTCTGTCTGCTTCCTGACCTGGGCTCCAGTTAGTCAAGTACAAACTCTAAGACTATGTGCCATATTTCTAGAGAGAAGAGCGGCACCACCCCAGGAGGGATGAACACCATCTCTTTTCAACAGGTCAGGTCTGCCACAAAAACTCATCCAATTGTCTATAAAGCCTATGTTATTTTGCGGGCACCACTTAGACATCCAGCCATTAAGTGACGACAGTCTGCTATGAATCTCATCACCACGGTAAGCAGGGAGGGGACCAGAGCATATTACAGTGTCTGACATCGTACTTGCAAGTTCACACACCTCTTTAACATTATTTTTAGTGATCTCCGACTGGCGAAGTCGAACATCATTAGCGCCGACGTGGATAACAATCTTACTGAATTTACGTTTAGCATTAGCCAGCACTTTTAAATTTGCCAAGATGTCAGGCGCTCTGGCTCCTGGTAAACAATGGACTATGGTGGCTGGTGTCTCTATTTTCACGTTCCGTACAATAGAATCGCCAATAACTAGAGCACTTTCATCAGGTTTCTCAGTGGGTGCTTCACTGAGTGGGGAGAACCTGTTTGATGTTCTGATCGGAACGGAAGAGTGGTGTTTTGACCCGCGACTATGCCGCCTCACCGTCACCCAGCTGCCCTGCTGCACGGGCTCAACCGAGACCGAACAATGTACAGGACTCCCTGAGCTAGTCGCATCCAAAGCAGTATCTACAGCCCTCACATTCTTACTATCCTCAACTAAAGTTTGGATGCGTGTCTCTAGTTCTAAAACCTTCTCTGTCAGCCTAACTATTTCCCTGCATTCATCACATGTGAATCCCTCGCTGCTGACAGAGACAGATAAACTATACATGTGGCAGACAGTGCAAACAACAATAGCAGGAGAAGAAGCCATTACTCACCGTGATTGATGAATGATACCAGCTTAACTTACCACTTACCACTGTTGTTTGATGAGCTCATGAAAAACGGAGCGAGGAAAAAAAAATAAAATAAAATAAAATAAAAAAAAATTATAATAAGTTCTACTGCATTTTGTTGCATCGCACCGCGACGATGTAAGCTAATGTCGCTTTCTGATGCTGCATTTGAATTTTCATGCCACATTATTTGAAATTAGCCTATTGGTATTAGCCTATTGGTGTAGGCCGACTATTGAAGAACCCTGGCTTAAAGGATCCCCGGGTACCCATTTGTGCCCAAATTTTTCTGAATGGTTTCATGCATATAGTCATGTTAATAGTGTCCTATGTGAACATTGTCACATAGCTGTAGACGAGGGAGACGCAGAGACCAGAAACTTCGGGAACGAAGACATTATCCATAAACACAACTACTCTAGACATTCAACACCGAACACTGAGGTGAGGGAACACAGGACTTAAGAGCACTGGGGGAAACGAGATAATAAATAACACAGGGCTGGGGACTAATTAACTAATGATGACAAACTAGGACACGGACAGGAAATCCAAATAAGGACACGAGAGGAGGGGAAAACACAAGACGCGGAGATACAGTCTGACATTACCCCCAGGATGCCTCCAGGGCGGACCAGGGAACTCTGGAGGCCATGCCTCCGAGACCTCGCCCCTCGCCTCGGCCTCTTTGGCAGGAACCCTGCTCCCGAGATAGGGAGGCGCAGGCACTGGGGGGCACTCTGGAAGCGCGGACTCTTGGATGCGCTCTGAAAGCGCGGAGCTGGACGGGACCAGCGGAGACGCAGGAGGGCTGGACGGGACCAGCGGAGACACTGGGGAACACTTGCGAGGAGCAGGCACTGGCGGGCACTTGCGAGGGGCAGGCACTGGCGGGCTTGCCATACACTCTGGCGGCGGGCTTGCCATACACTCTGGCGGCGGGCTTGCCATACACTCTGGCGGCGGGCTTGCCATACACTCTGGCGGCGGGCTTGCCATACACTCTGGCGGCGGGCTTGCCATACACTCTGGCGGCGGGCTTGCCATACACTCTGGCGGCGGGCTTGCCATACACTCTGGCGGCGGGCTTGCCATACACTCTGGCGGCGGGCTTGCCATACACTCTGGCGGCGGGCTTGCCATACACTCTGGCGGCGGGCTTGCCATACACTCTGGCGGCGGGCTTGCCATACACTCTGGCGGCGGGCTTGCCATACACTCTGGCGGCGGGCTTGCCATACACTCTGGCGGCGGGCTTGCCATACACTCTGGCGGCGGGCTTGCCATACACTCTGGCGGCGGGCTTGCCATACACTCTGGCGGCGGGCTTGCCATACACTCTGGCGGCGGGCTTGCCATACACTCTGGCGGCGGACTAGGGCGGGCCGTGGATGGCGGCATGTGAGGGAAAGCCACGGGCGGCGGGCTGGTTCCGACACCGGTAGACCCCTTCCCTCCAGCACAATCCGGTGGTGTCTGGGAGGTCCATGGGATGGTGGTAGGAGACCTTGAGCCAGAACAGATGGAGGATGGCCGCATCATCCAACGCGGCTCCCATGGCCAATTTACAAAACTCCCCCGGGAACTCGTAGAAGGGGAGATCATCTTGGGCAAGGGCGAGGATGGAAGCGACGACTTCCATCGCTGTTTCGGTTCGGTATTCTGTCACGTAACTGTAGACCAGGGAGACGCAGAGACCAGGAACTTTGGGAACGAAGACATTATCCATAAACACAACTACTCTAGACATTCAACACCGAACACTGAGGTGAGGGAACACAGGACTTAAGAGCACTGGGGGAAACGAGATAATAAATAACACAGGGCTGGGGACTAATTAACTAATGATGACAAACTAGGACACGGACAGGAAATCCAAATAAGGACATGAGAGGAGGGGAAAACACAAGACGCGGAGACACAGTCTGACAAACATGTTCTGCATTTATTTTCCCAGGTTTTAGTTTTTTTTCTTGAAAATCGTATTTGAATCGGTGGGCAAATATGTTGTATGCACCCCTCCAATGTCAAATTTAAATAGGAGAACATTTGACATCTAACTCAAATTAACTGCTTTCAACAGATCAATTTTTATTCATGAACAAATTTATTATGTATAAAAGTCAAAGAACATTCGATATGAACCCAAAAAAGCTGCGTCTAGCTTATAATCTGTTGAATATGAATATACAACAAACAACAAATCCATGTTTCTTAAAGTGGTGGAACATAGTGTAGAACAAAGTGCAGCCATTAATGTGCCCCAACAGGGCATTGTGTACCAAAAAGTTAAATGAAAATAGATATGTACAGTGCCCTCCAATAATATTGGCACCCTTGATAAACATAAGCAAAGGGTAAGATTGGCACCCAATTATTGCAACGTTCTTTTTCCAAGATAGCAGCTATGTGTTTTCTCCTATAATGCCTGTAGAGTTTGGAGAACACCTGATAAGACATCAGAGACCATTCAATCATACAGAAACTCTCCAGATCCTTCAGATTCACAGCTCCATGTTGGTACTTCTTCTCTTTAGTTCACTCAATTTCTATAGGGTTCAGGTCAGGGAACTGAGACAGCCATGAAAGAAGCTTCATTTTGTGCTCAGTGACACATTTTTGTGTTGATTTTGATGTTTGTTTTGGATTATTGTCCTGATGGAAGATCCAACCCCAGCTTATTATAAGATTTCTAACAGAGGCAGTTAGGTTTAGATTTTTTTATCACTTGGCATTTATAATCATGTGGAACAGGAAGTCATGGCTGGACAATTTCATGCTCATAGTCACCCTGGTGTGCTAAAAAAATTAAATATAAATGGGAATATACTTCAGAGATATTTTACTCATAAGAATTTATCGGGGTGCCAATAATTTTGGCCAATATGCATTGGGGAAAAAAAACACATTTAAATCATCGTGAGATTTTCCCCCCACTTTCAATTGCTTTACTTCAATTGTTTTTGTGATTTTTTTTAAATAAAAGCTCAAAAGCATAAACATTGCAGATTTATTTTCACAGCCACTTTTGCTCATATTTACCAACGGTGCCAATATTAGTGGAGGGCACTGTACATTTTTTGAAGAAAATGTGAGTGGTGCTGTGGGAAAACTCGGCACTAGACACTAATAGTTACTCTAATCGTGTTAGCATCATGTTAATAACATGCTAACATGTTAATTGTGTTAGCATTATGCTAACAACATGTTAACACAAGTAAAATGTTAAAACAAAATTAGCATGATTAGCATGTTGCTATAGCACAATGTTAACATGTTTTAAACATGCTGTTAGTGTGATTAGCATGATGCTAGCAACATACTAACATGATTAACATGTTAGCATGAAGTTAACATGATTAGCACGTTGCTAACAAGCTGTTTCTAACAAGAAGGTAACATGAGCAGCATGATGCTAGCAACAGTATACCCCCATTTCCCCATGATTTATGATATATGTTCTTACACGTCATTTAGTCATCAAGTATAGTTGCCGCTTGTACTTTTGACCAAGTATACAAAAAACTATAGATCTTTTGTAAGGTTTGTTTTGTTTGGATGTTTCTAGAGACCTTCATGATTATGTAGATATATATATATATATATATATATATATATATATATATATATATATATATATATATATGTCAACAAAAAATACTTATTAGTAACATGAAAATGACCTTTCTTTGGGAGGGTTTGCCTTTGCCATGCTTCCTGAAAATAGGAGTAGGAAGTTGACAGCCTCATGTGACAGGAAGAAAGTGAATACCTTTTTTCCCCCCTTGAAATCCTTTATTTGGTTGTTAGCTTGCATGTCACTGAGATATAAAACATGGATAACATCTAAAATAATACTTGCAAAAGGATATAGTAGCCTATAGTAGCCGGTGGGCTTAAATGGGTTAAGACATGTATAGCTTAATATAACGTAAATGATGTCTCTTATTTAAATATGTAGTAGCAAACCCATGAAAATGTATGGTATTAAAAAAAAAAAAAAAATTCAACATTTTTGGACAATGGACGGTGCCATTATTTTGTGTGCACAGTACATTCTGCGTCGATGACGTCAAATGGTTGCACTCAGTGAGCTACTGGCGCTTTTTACCAAGTAACTGCAGGCTGGAGCAATGGGCGTGGCGAAAGGTCTTGATGATTGGTCGACAAAGCTGTCTGTCAGGGTGTGGGGGTAGGTTTTGTTGATTCACCTTTCGGGAACGCCTCTTTCAGCCCATTGCTCCAAGCTGCAGCTACCCCCGTCTCCTTTTTACAGCAACACAACTCAGAAAACAAAATACTTTTGGTTGTAATTTTCAGTCGAAGGGCAACAAGAGAAACAATGTAAGACTTCACTTGACTTCAAATCGAAACCTATAAATATTAAACCTATACTTATATCCATCGCCACCTGTAAGCTCTTTCAGTAGCTGTGGTCATCATATCAGTTTTTTTATTTTCCGAGTTGTCTTTTCGGAGTTGTGTTGTGGTAAAAATAGCAACAGGTAGCGCCCTAGCTCACCGAGTGCAACCATTTTACATCATCAGAATAATGGTGCCCCCAAAGTCCAAAATGTGTGTGATTTTTAAAAAAAATAACATAAATCTTCTACTACATATTTCAGTAAGAGACAATATTTACATTATATTAAGTCATACAAGTCTTAATACCCAGGGATCCCTTTAAAGCTTATATGTTTATGCGATCCTCAACAGTAGTGACTATTTTTCCAGAGATGGGAAGTAACGAAGTACAAATACTTCGTTACTGTACTTAAGTACATTTTTCTGGTATCAGTACTTTATTTCACTATTTATTTGTGTGTGTGTGTCTCAGTATCTGTACACGTGGTGTGTGCTGATCCAGGAGGATAAGAACACCCAGTCCGGGAATCTCTTCAGGAAGGACTCGAGCGGCTCTGAGCGTCCGTCTGAACCAGAGAAATAATGAGCGGAGATGGCCAGAGAGATCAAGCCCTCGTCAGGAGACGTGTCTGAGGACTGAAGATGAGAAAACACAATAAACACTGTGATGCTCCTCAGGTTAAACATGTGGTTCTGGAGCTCAAACTCACCGAGATCTCAATCCAGAAGGTCCAGGCCGGAGCGTCGAGACCGTGAGAGTAAAATATGAAACTCTCTCCGCTGTGTTGCAGTATCCTGCCGCCGAACGACCAGCCGCTCAGAGACGCTCCGGCGTGAGGACGCAGGGACAGAGACATGTGACTCGGACCTAGAAGAGAACAACAGATGTTCAACACCATTCATGAACACAGAGAGTGTGTTTGTGACTCTGAACTAAACGAGTCAAACACACAGACTGGATTACTGAATGCTGCTGAGTATTGCATTTCGTTCTCTAAAACAAAGACAAATATTTGTGTAGACAGACAGACTGTGACAGTCTCATTCAGTTTGGACCAGGGTTGTTGAACTCAGTTCCTGGAGGGCCACAGCCCTGCATAGTTTAGCTCCAACCCTACATAAACACAACTGATCCAGAAAATCAGGTCCTTCAGGCTTTTTTGAAAACTAGATGGTTTGTGTGTTGGAGCAGGGTTGGAACTAAACTCTTCAGGGCTGTGGCCCTCATTTGACACCCCTAGTTTGGACTTTGTTTCAGTTCAGGTGTGTGTGATTATCGTTGTTTTCTTGTTTGTCTGTGTAATTAAGTTCCTCTGATTCTGTTCTTTGCTGTTGGCTCAATAACCAGTAACCATTGACTCAATAACCGGCACTATTCTTTGTTTGTATGTGTTATCAGGGACACGCTGTCTTTTCCCCCTTGAAATCCTTTATTTGGTTGTTAGCTTGCATGTCACTGAGATATAAAACATGGATAACATCTAGAATAATACTTACAAAAGGAAACTATAAACTGCGGCAACTATAGTAGCCGGTGGGGTTAAATGGGTTAAGACATGTATAGCTTAATATAACGTAAATTATGTCTCTTATTTAAATATGTAGTAGCAAACCCATGAAAATGTATGGCATTAAAAAAAAAAAAAAATCAACATATTTGGACAATGGACTGCGCCATTATTTTGTGTGCACAGTACATTCTGCATTGATGACGTCAAATGGTTGCACTCAGTGAGCTACTGGCGCTTTTTACCAAGTAACTGCAGGCTGGAGCAATGGGCGTGGCGAAAGGTCTTGATGATTGGTCGACAAAGCTGTCTGTCAGGGTGTGGGGGTAGGTTTTGTTGTACTGATTCACCTTTCGGAACGCCTCCTTTCAGCCCATTGCTCCAAGCTGCCGCTACCCCCGTCTCCTTTTTACAGTAACACAACTCAGAAAACAAAATACTTTTGGTTTTACTTTTGGCAGTGTATATAATTTTAAAATTGTTTATAATTTTGTATAATTTTATAATTTAAAAAATGTTTTTTGAAAAATAAATTTAGCAACAGTCATTATTATATTTAATGAAAATCCAGCAGATATCATTCTCATTAGGATCACGATAAAATGAGGCTGGAGTCTCACCTTTGACCTCAAAGGTCATTTTAACGGTTCCCCATTGAGTCTCCTGTCTGGATAAGAGCTGGAACTCCAGCGCAGCTTTAGGAGAGACTTCAGGAGCCGGAAGATACCAGCTCTTCCTGAAACAATGAGAGAAAGACGTCAGGAGCCTCAGTGGCTCAGTTCAGCTGGACATGAACTCCATCATTCTCTATACACTCATCTGACAGGAACTGGAGCGTGAGGAACCTTGTGAAGCCGTAGTAGGGCAGCCAGTCCTGACAGTGTGTGCCGATGCTGTCGTTGATCTGTGGGATGTGTGGTGTGATGTGCTGCATGCCGGTGTAATCCAGATCGTTGATACATAAGCCTGAGTCGGAGCTCTGCAGCGAGCCGTTCAGTGTGTGGAAGCTGCGAGTGATGTGCTGGAAACACACACACACATCTGACTGAAGAAGGCACAACTCATCCATTCAGCTGAGCATTATTTGATCGATTCATCAGATTTAGACTCATTTTACTGAAAGTACTTTAAGAAAAAAAATACAAGCTTGGCAACTAAATAATTAAAATATATACAAAAACTTAAACAAAATGCTTATTTAAAGTAAGGACAATATGTTATGGTCTGAGTTTCAGTAAAGTGTGAAGACCCTGCTGTAAAGACGGATCAGTGACCAGCTGTACCTGGATAAAGACGCGCTTGGGTCGTGGGCTGGACGGGTCGGCAGAATACGGGAAGAATAGACCACAGCTGACCAGAACAAACATCAGCGTGAACACTGACCCCAGAACAGCTAAGACCCGCTTCGTACTGCGGGACAGATAGATGAAATGAATCTGGAGAGAGAGACAGACAGACCATAATTAGAATAAGATGATTTAATCCAGGGGTTGACAACCTTTTGGGCATGAAGTGCCTTTTTTCATTTTTCTGGTTAACCGCTGTGCCAATATGTGAGTGTGTGTGTGTGTGTGTGTGTGTGTGTGTGTGTGTGTCAAGGCCAATTGTGCATTACAATCATTCAGTTAAATCACCGTTCTATATTAATGCACTGCTTTTATTGAGACGCACGCAAAAACCTCGCGCACACAGAAACATTCAGGAGCTCAGAAACTTGACTTTAAACGTGACTTTATTGATACTGAATCGCTACTTTATATTTCTCAGCAATGAGGGGGTAAAATCACTTTTTAATTTGGAGATCCTAACAGACTGTGTGACTTTGAGGAATGATTACCTCAAAATGTACGTCGGTATGCAGTTTTCTCTATTGCTCATACTTATGCACTATTCTATGATGTTTTGTAGTATGAATAGTGTGAGAAGTGTGTTCACACTGAAAATTCCAAAAAGAAAAAGTGCACTTTAAATACCCGGATGATGCATTTAAATGACCGAAAAATGAAGTGTGGTGTGTTGAACACTTCATGGACTCAACCGTGCATAAGTATGTCCCGATCAGGTTTTTTTGCCCTCGAGTCCGAGTCCGAGTCATTTGATTTTGAGTATCTACCGATACCGAGTCCCGATCCAATACTTCTATAATACATAAAAAAAAGAATAACGCCAGATTCACACCGCACGTGTAAGCAGGGCGTAAGCAGCGCGTATTTTTTTCGACGCCCATGTTAACAGATTAGAGCATTCACACCGCACCCAGAGGCGGTGCGGCAGTGCGTAGCAGGAGCAGAGCAGAAGCGGCAGTGCCGCGATAGTTTCGGCGCTGAGTCTATTTCTGCTGCGCCGCTTACGCTGAATTAAAGCAGTGCATTTTTCTTGATCAAAATTGACCTGATTAACATGAAAAATGACACATTTCACCGTAAAATCATGTGAGGTGTTTAGTGTTTCACAATCACGGGGTAAAAGGCACACTGTATTGATAAATACTTTAGCTAAAAAAAAATATATATATATTGATACTGTCTAAATTAATACTTGTTCAGATCAATCACTTTAGCAAAGTTTGTACTAGGCTATTTTCTGCTTATTTTGATAAATAATGTTCAGTAAATATACTGTCATTAAAATGTTAATATAAAAATATATTTTAAAATACAGAAACAAAATAAAAAGTAAAGATTCTGAAAGCATTGAAGGAGATCCCATAATAAGTTAATATAGATTTACAGTAGTAACAACAAGTTTTATTTTATTATATGATATGATTAATATTATGTTTTTAAATATGATGGTTTCATTATAAACATGGTGATTATCTCTAAGGTGGAGAGTGTCTACTGGACACCCAACATAATAGGCTATACGATACCATATGAACCATGTCATGTCAACAGTTCTGTATTAATTATACACACGCGCCGCTTCTGCGCTGCCTCTGCTCTGCTTACGCCTGCGGTGTGAAACCGGCGTAACTCTGTGCCACCGCGTAACTATAGCTGTGTTAAAAAATAATGAGAATATATATATATACATATATATCCGAGTCCTGATCGGGAGGTAACGTCCGATTCCGATCGAGTCTGAAACCACGTGATCGGGCCCGATTTCCGATCACATGATCGGATCTGGACATCCCTAATTTGGGATGCAGTTAAAATTACAGTTAGTCTGTATGACTCACAAAATAGGAAGACAGAATTACGGTCGCCACGGTAACTAGTGACGCCAGGATGATGTCTGGTGGGATTTCCTTTTTGCTTCGGCCCAGAATAGGTGTAAAGACCTCAAAAACCAACCGGATGAGGAACAGGATGTAGACATATGGCACAGCAAGACCCATCAGGTACAGGACGGAGTACAGCAGAGACGCTCCTACACACACACACACACACACACACACACACACACACACACACACACACACACACACACACACACAGAGACAGCACTAATGACCGTCAGCACAAACCATGTGGCACTAGATCATGAACCACCTCAATTAAACATCAGAGCCCTGATTTCTGCTCTTTGACCCTGTCCTGAGCGAAACTACTGCAGAGACCTGAAACATCCTAAAATAAAAGTCCAGCTTTAATACACATATTATAAAGTCATTTTGTCCAATTCTAATAAAAATACTGTGCCCATATGCTATTAGAAAGGTTCATAATATGGTTTTGGGTGATGCAAACAACAGGTTTACATGCATACAAGGTCAACACTTTAATTTTCTTATAATATGCATTTAATTTGACCTTATATCTCAACAACTCTCAAACGATTCATTCGAAGATTCATCTTTCCTTAATCCTCCTATGCATGAGGCTACTCTGTTCTGATTGGTCAGGTTCATAGCCAATCCCCGGTGTCAAATGAACACTGCTGAGTGTCTATATGTGTCCACACTACAGAGTGTACTAGGTAACATTGAAGCAGTGTTAAAGTTAATGAGGTAATTAAGAGAGTCATTGAGTGATGATTGACCATTACTGAACACACCTGATGTTAACAAGCAGAATCACCAAAGAAGAAGATCACAATTTTTTAAGTCACCATTATAGTGGTCAGTGTTTAGTTGGGCTCTTGTGACGTCTGAGGATGAGACTACTTGACCCTTGACTTTTTAATATTACATTGGCTGCTATAGCTGAATCATAACAGCCAGACTTTTGCAAAGAGCAAAAGTCATCAGGTGGTGATGATTGTTTCAGCATATTCATTATTTGACCTGAATCACTCATTTAGAGTCTGACCTCTGAGTTAAATTTCCTTTATTGATTACAACAACCTTGTGATTCTACAGTGAAAGATTTTGGAAGGACTTCTTACAAGCTGTTCTGATCCCCCCCCCCAAAAAAAACCCTAAACAAAAGTTTTTCTTTTAGGCGCATGCAAGAATCAGTGTATGAATCTCAACAACGGTGACAAACAGCATATTCAGATAAACAGATCAACTCTGAACATCACAAAACAAGCTACTAAAAAGTCACATAAAAACAGCAAAAGTAAAAAAGAAAATAGTAAGAATAAAAGAAATTACAAAGACAACTCATAATTTATGCATGCCACAATGCATGATGGGAGCCGTGGATGAGTTTTTATTGGCTACAACATGCGTTTTTGATGGTCACCGTTGTTGTGATTCTCACGCTGATTCTTGATGTCTGTGTGTCTAAATTAAAGATAGTTTTAAGTTTTTGATCAGAAGTTTTAAAAACATCTGTCTGATTATGCTGAACATGTCAGAACTTATGTTGTTCACAGAGTTGACATTACCAACAAAGAAAACCTAACTCAGTTATTCAGATCACTACATGATTATTATGTCAAAACAGAATCATCAACACCTGATGACTTTAGCTTTTTGCAAAAAAGAAGCGGTCGTCAGTAAAATGATGGAAACACAGCAAACGTTTGTGATTATACTGCTGTGGTATCGGAGTAAAGATGAATTTTAAACACTTATGCAATTATGCAAATGTACTAACTTGTGACATGAACTTTGAATTTAATACGATTCTTTCAGCAGTTCAGAGTCAACTCTTTCTTTTGACAGAAATAACTTTATTTATGATGCACTTTCAGCTTTACAACTTTGCAGACTGTTTTCATTCATATATTAGACACTGCATGGAAGGTCCTTTTCAGAAATCCAATTGGGGCACTTTAAAATGATTACGGTGTATGTGTGTGGTGTGACCTCTGACCTCTGGCTCTGAAGAGCTTTGTGAGCAGTGGTTTGCTGATGAGCGGGAACAGGACCATCATCATGGGCACATATGCTGAACACCAGCCGCGGTGAGTGAAGAAGAGCAGCACAAAACACCACAGCAGCAGACTGGCATCAAAGAAGAGCTCGGCCAGATCCACACGACTCATGCTCTGAACCACACACACACACAGAGAGAGAGACACACACACACACACACACACAGAGAGAGAGAGACACACACACACACACACACACACACACACACACACACACACACACACAAACAGAGAGAGAGACACACACACACACACACACACACACACACACAGACAGACAGACAGACAGACAGAGAGAGAGACACACACACACACACACACACACACAAACAGAGAGAGAGACACACACACACACACACACACACACACACACAGACAGACAGACAGAGAGAGAGACACACACACACACAC
Source organism: Acrossocheilus fasciatus (assembly GCA_036784905.1). Lineage (NCBI taxonomy): Eukaryota > Metazoa > Chordata > Actinopteri > Cypriniformes > Cyprinidae > Acrossocheilus > Acrossocheilus fasciatus. The sequence continues at coordinate 31,405,624 of CM071959.1, forward strand.
ACACACACACACACACACACACACACACACACACACACACACAGACACACACACACACACACACACACACACACACACACACACACACACACACACACACACACACACACACACACACACACACACACACACACACAGAGATTTCACATTGCTTGCTCTTTGTATCATCATCATCATCATCATCATCATCATCATCATCATCATCATCTCTTCTCTGATTTGAAATTAAAAATAAATGTTATTTATTTGAATAAAGCTTCTGATTGAGCATAAAAGTATTGGGCATTGTTTAAATAAAGCTAAATTGTCGTAAAATAGTGTGTTTAGGTTAACATCAGTTCAGTTGACCAGGAAGCAGAGTTGCTGAAGTGTGACATCAGATCTGCAGGTTGGAGCTGTAGGTATGCTGAAGGGTCTTTATAATTGCTGGAGAACCTGTCTGTCAGGGTGTGGGTTAGTGGAAGTTTCTAGCCGCTCTCCCAATGTCATGCCAAACCGTGCATTTAGCACAACAACAGAGAAACTGGCAAGCAGGCAACGGACGAGTGACTGATCCTGAGTGCTGACATTACTACATGCATTCCAGCAGCACGCGTCAACATTCCGGGAGAATTCCGTCCGGGAACAGTTTGGAATTGTGCCATGCGTTTGGCCGGTACCAGCGGAGGAAGAGCGGCTCCTGTTGTAACACTTCACCTCTCAGCACACCTGCTACTAAGAGCTGCAGAGACCCCTGTCTGTCTCCATCAGATCTGTGACTCCATCCGTCGTGATGACAGATGAGTTTGTGTGTCAGTAAAGTGTGCGGTGTTTTGTCCATCACTCACCCTGTAGCAGCGGTTCTTCACCAGCGTGTGGATCAGCAGGAGAACGCCGACGGCGGCAGGTCCGTACAGATAGACGGCGGCGTATAAGTTACTGTACCAGAACATGGAGCGGCCCATCAGCGTGACGAGCCAAGCCACGAGCAGAACCATCAGCAGAGAGAAGAACCAGCTCAAGACCAACACAAACACCGCACACACCAGATCACGCATGTACCGGTCAGCTGCCAAAACACACCCTGTCACAGAGGAGTGGAAAGAGCTCATTCAGTGTTTACATGAATAACTGAATACATGAATGAATGATTTAATTAATTAATACATGAATTAATAAATAAATAATGTAATGAATGCGTGAGTGAATAAATGAATGAATGAATGAATAAATAAATACTCAGAGTAGATATTAAAATAATTATAAAAACACAGGAACTTCAATAAATAAAGACAATGCAGTACTTTAACAATATTTTTTAACATATTTAACAATATTTTATTCAATAAAATATAAAGTACAATGAACACTTTCAATATTATAAAATATAGCAATTATATAAGCCTCCTGATATTTGATAGAAAATCAAAAATGTCCAAAGAAGTGTTATTTTTTAAAAATGCCCATTAACAAATTTTCCTAATAAAAGCATTCAGTGATAACAGGAAAATACACGAACACAATTAATGACAGACCTATATCTGGTCATGCTATCCATTACGTACCCACACTGCTGGTTAACAAGCATTTCCCGCCCAGGTAGATCACCGCGGCGACGGCCGTTATGTAGTTGATGACGGTGCCGACGTGAGCGGGATACGCCAGCATCATCAATCCCAGCAGGTCGAAGAACACCATGTTGCCATGGCGATACTCCGAGGAATCCGCCAGTTCATCTGACATCACCAGGTGCTGGAGCACAGACAGGATGTTGTCGCCTGGCGACAGAGATGAACAGGAAGTCAACACAGCTGAATGCCGGATGACACATTACAGTAGCAGTGAGGTCTGATCCACAGAGAAATATAATATAATATCATAAAACATACAGCACTGGCTCTACATTCTGATTGGACAAGCCGCGTCTACAAGAAGTTATGCAAACAAACGTGTTGCACATCAGCTGAAAACAAGACTCCGTTTGCTTATTAGGCTAATGAGTTATTCATTTTGATTAATTTTATTAATAAATTTAGTTACTTACGGAACATTGGCTTCTTTCATTATATTGCTCTTCTGCAGCTTTACAAAAACAATACAACAGTCGAAGTCAAGCATTACGGTACAGAACAAGAGAGCAGATATAATGAACACACACACGAACACAAACACGAACACACACACACACACACACACACACACACACACACACACACACACATTAACTGAATCTGTCGAGACATTTAGGAGCACAAAAATAAATCTTGTAATATTCTGAAAGATTTAATATATCTAGCAAGAGTCTCTAACATCAAAAGAACACAGATGGATCTGTTCACTGACAACAACTTTTGCACAAGTCATGAAAAAGGAGAAGCGATTAGTCAGCAGAGAAAGCAGAAGCGCGTATGTGTTTGTTTAATACTGTTGCTGTTGTTTAGATTTTAACTTGCTGCTAGGAGGGATTATTTCATTTACTATCTATTTATACTTTTCTTCTATCGTAATAAATTTTATTTTGACTGCACTTATTTGTAATTATAGAATACTTATATAAACAGAAAAACAGAAGAAGCGTTTGCTTTTTGTATTGCTCGCTTCCTGCACTCCTGCAAAATTTTATTGCAGCTACTCCTTCCCAATCCACACTCAGTATCCTGGGCTTGACTGAGTCCTGGATTCATCCAGAAGACTCAGCAACCCCTGCTGCTCACCCAATGCAATAATAACTCATTTGGATAGCATGCTATTACTGTAACACCTCCTATAAAACTTCATGTTGTAGTAATTTACTGCCCTCCTGGTCAACTGGGCACCTTCCTAGAGGAGTTGGATGGGCTGCTGTCCTCATTCCCCGACTTCAACATCCATCTAGAGAAGCTTTATGGTGCAGATTTCCATTCACCCCTTGCTTCATTTGATTTCAAACGCCTTACCACCACATGCACCCACAAATCAAGCAAAGAACTTGACTTAATTTACACACGCAATTGTACTGCAGACAGCATTTTGATAAAACCTCTACATATCTCTAGCCATTTGTTCATAACCTTTAACCTACATTTTGATATTGTGTTCTCTTTCATCCTCCCATCTTTCCTCTGTAGTGTCCTCCTCTCTTCCCTCATCTACCCATTTCTCATCTCTGGATGTGAATGCAGCAACTGACACTTTATGCTCTACTTTAACTTCTTGTCTAGACGATATATGTCCTCTTTCCTCCAGGCCAGCACATGCTGCTCCCTCTAACCCCTGGTTATCAGATGTTCTCCATGAGCATCAGTCCAAACTCAGGGCAGCAGAGAGAAAATGGCGCAAATCAAAAGATCCGTCAGACCTGAGTATGTATCAGTGGTTTTTTTTCATCTTTCTCTGCTGAAGTCCACACTGACAAATCTTCATATTTCCACAAGATCAACATGCTCCAGAATCTCTTCAAAACATTAAATTCTCTCCTGTGTCCCCCTCCACCATCTCCCACCACTTCTACAACAGCTGATGATTTCGCCACATTCTTCACAGACAAAACTAGAACAAGCGGTAGTAGTCCGTTCTCACCTCCACACACGCAAGAACTCAAACCAATGTCTACCGCTAAAACTCCCATCTTCTCCTTCTGTCCCCTCACTGAGGTAGAAGTATCGAAACTTCTCCTCTCCAGCCATCCTACAACATGCCCACTAGACCCAATCCACTTGCACCTTCTCCAAGCAATCTCCTCTACACTCTTACCAGCACTCACACACATCTCTCCTCACAGGCACCTTCCCCACTGCATTCAAGCAGGCTCGGGTAACCCCACTGCTCAAAAAACCTACATTAAACACTTCTCTTATAGAAAACTACAGACCTGTCTCTCCTTCCATTCATAGCGAAAACACTCGAACGAGATGTTCTCAACCAGGTATCACTATTTTTCTCACAGAATAACCAACTGGATGCCAGCAGTCAGGTTTCAGAAATGGACATTCAACTGAGACTGTGCTACTGCAACTCCGCTGGTTTGAATCCGATCTCACTGGTAGGTCTTTCAAGGTGGCCTGGGGAGGGGAGGTGTCCACAGCATTTCAGCTGGTTGCTGGGGTTCCACAGGGATCAGTTCTTGGACCCCTCTTCTTCTCCATATACACTACATCACTGGGACCCATCATTCAGTCACATGGTTGCTCCAACCACTGCTATGCTAATGACACAGCTCTATCTTTCATTTCAACCAGATGATCCAACAGTAGCTGCACAGATCTCAGGCTGCCTGGAGAACATCTCAGCATGGATGAAAGAACATCAACTACAGCTCAACCTGGCAAAGACTGAGCTTCTTGTCTTCCCTGCCACTTCACTCTACAGAATAATCTCACCATCCAGGTAGGTTCTTCAACAATTACCCCATCAGGTTTGGTAATCTTGGTGTAATCTGACTTTCAAAGACCACATTGCAAAGATTTTGAACGATTTTGATTGCATGTCCATATTGCACCAAAATGCAACACTGCACTCCCTTGGGTCTGAAGCAACACACCCGCCACGCGTGAAGTTGATTGGATGAACGGTTCTCGACATAATCAAATGCAAACAGACAGACACACAGAGATTCCTGCCTTTATTAGAGAGAAGAATATGTTCAGCCCCCTCCCTCTGAAGCTTCGAATATTCGGTGTTCCTGGCTGGTGGACTGATTTTTCCCACCCCCATTCAAAATGCTGATTCCCTGGCAATTTTCAAACGACTATTTTGTTACTATTTGACTGGATAAAAGTGTCTGCTAAATGAATAAATTTGAATGTTGTGAGATTTACTAAGAGCTTGTGTCAGTGCAAACCCTCTTTTGGCATTTAAAAACTACTGTCATTAGCTATTTTGTGGCTGACCTTATTGAATATGCATTTGTAGGAATTTTCCTTTCAGACGCAACATTTATCAGAGGAGAGGATTTAAATGAATCACACAACATGATTTACTAATGTTTGCAGTAGTCAGTTTACTGGTATTTGAGCTATTATTTATCTCTCACAAAACATGTCTTGAAGCAGACGATGATGTGTGCTGCTCTTGGTAGAATGAGATTGTCATTATGGAGATGATCTGTGTCTGTGCTCATTGTCATTAAATCACCTGCAGAAATTTACACTCACATCTGCTCTTTTATGTCATTATAGCACTCTTACGCTAATTTGTCCTGCTTAGTAAAAGTAAATGTGGCCCTAAGACTTATTTCTATGCATAGAAATAAGTAAAGCCCTCTTAAAACAGTGTCCATCCTTGATTCGATTCGTCTGAAGCCCTGAGTGTGAGATGTCTTTTCTGAGCAGTAACACACAGCGAAAGGGTGTGTTTGTGTGTATAATGAGAATGCAGCTCATCTCAGGTCTGATTTTCTCTCATTCAGTATTTCAAGTACATTTGTGCATTTAGCAGATGCTTTTATCCAAAGCAACTTACAGTGCATTCAGGCTATAGGTTTTTTTTTTTTTTAACCAGTATGTGTGTTCCCTGGGAATTGAACCCATGACCTTTTGCGCTGCTAACGCAATGCTCTACCACTGAGCTTTACCACTGAGTTTTATTTCCTAATATATTCATGTGAGGCTGTAGATCAGGAATCAGACGTCTCACCTGCTCTCTGGATGGAGTCAGTGTGGATTCGGTCTGGAGTGTCATATTTCGTGTGATACAGGAAACCGTTCTCTATGAACGCCAGATCAATTCCTGCAGAATGAGACAGAGCTTTCCTGTAGCTCAAATAGTAGAGCATGGCGCTAGCAACGCCAAGATCATGGGTTCGGTTCCCAGGGAAAGCAAGAGCTGATAAAATGTAAAAACTGTAACTTGAATGCAATGTAAGTCGCTTTGGATAAAAGCGTCTGCTAAATGCATAAATGTAAATGTAAATGTAAATGTAAGATTTGCACTTAAGAATGTCTTAAACATGATCTGACAGTCTCAGTCAACACTCCTGATTTTATCATTACCTTTAACTTTTCTTCTTACATCAGCAATACTTTAACAATAAATATGCGTTATTACTGTAAATATGCTTTCAATCTGTAAAATGTAATTCTGTATTGTTGTACGGTAAAGTTCTGGCAACCACAGCTGCCATGTTTTTTTACTCTGATTTTTACTTTTTTTTACAGTGTGTATTTCATACCAGGAATATTCCCAAAGTGACTGAAGATGTAGAAGTCTGTGTCTGAAGGAATGAGTCCGCTCTGGAAAATCTCCTGACCAACCACTGTGGCGAACGGGTGAACGGCGGCTCGGGCGTAAGCCTGGACCAGCCACGGGTTCCTCGGACCTCAAACACACACACACAAGGCTCATTCTACCTCATTTACTCACCCTCACGTTTAGTCATTTGACAGAATGATCACACTGCTCTTTTCCATGTCATGGAAGTGAATGTGAACAGACAAATCAACAATCTGATGAACATTTGTGTTGCACAAAAAACAAAACACATCTGGTTAAGATCAGCCATCCTCAACCTTTCTGACTCCTAGACCCCATGTAAGATAATGTCTTTCCTCTGGTTCATCTGCTGTAATGTGTATTTATTTTTAATTTATACAAACCTGGAAATTTATAGTTCCCCAGATTAAAGCGAGTAAATAGTTATAATTAAACTTCCAGAAGTTTTAAGTATGAAAGCTTATTTCTGCCACAGAATCAATACATGTAATTGCTGACTTTTCTGACTTTTTCTCACAATTCAGATTTTTAAAAAAAATACTTTTTATAAGAATTGTGAGATATAAATGTGGAATTGCAAGGAGAAAGTCAGAAGTGTGAGATATAAACTTAAAATTGCAATTGCAGATTTTCTCACACAATTCTGACATTTTTCTTAAAAATGTGAGATAAAAAGTTTGCAATTTTATTCTGTGGAAGAAACAAACTTCTATAGGTTCCTGCTCTTTGTAACCAGTGAATTTACAGTCATTTCCTGGTCTAGAACTCACTTTTAAAATGAGGCTTCCTCATTTATCCCAGTTAGCGGTGGGCGATCTTCACAATCTTAAAAAAATATCACAATCTTATAACTGGTGTCGTAAATTCTTCCCAATTTTGAGAGGTATTATCGAGAACATCTAGACTGGAACAAGGCTATGAACTTATAATATTTGCACCATTTAATAAACACAAAATTGCATGAAAGAATCAGCTGTCATATTGGTCATTAAAGCCTAAGACTAAGCTTAAAACTAGTGCTGTCAATCGATTAAAAAATGTAATCGTGTTAATCACAGTGATGGACTGTGATTAATCATGATTAATAGCAAATTTAAAATACAAGGATTTACCTGTAAATGTGTTGAAAAAGAAATGCATGACAAACTAGTTTAAGGAAACAGATCCTTTCACACTTCCGTCAGGTATGAGATATAACCCTTATTATTCTTTTATCATTATTCTTTTGTTTTTATTCAGCCATTATCAGCCTTTAAACTGGCAATAAAACGTTTACCAAGCCACATCGCTTCAATCCCAGTATACATTTACCCAACTATTATCAAAAGTATTTCTAAATAAATACAACAAAGCATTTTCTTGCAACCTTACGTGAAGTATTATGACAAAATGCATTATGAAGAAGAATTGAACCTGTTCTGCAGCTGCATTAGAGCTAAAATTAGCATCATGCTTCATAAGACAATTTATGAGATTAATAGTGCACTTTTACTCAGAACTCACTTCAAACCACCATCGAGTGTTTGTAATAACGTCCTTTTGCGATCACATGTGGAATTTGGTGGTTTACTGTTGTTAAAATATGCTATTTATAGCCTTTTATATCGCTGCACAAATTAGCATTTCAGATGTTTGTGCATATTCATCTCAAGAAAATCACATACAGACCATATCTATCGTAACCGTGCGTTTATTATCTTATATAATCTAACTCTGGGGGAAAAAGCTTAGTATACAAAATAAGTCTTCATGTTAACCGACAGCCTTTGTGTAAAGTAGACTGCATTTTACGACAGTCACAGTACACGATCGGACTGATTTGGACGTTATGTTTAGGATGGATGAAAGCGCACTGCTGTAAAGGAGTGGAATCGAAACTGAAACTAAAATGAATCGCGCTAGTTCTGCTAGGCTAGCTCACGCCCACGCGGCAGTGAAAGACCCGCGATAGAGACGCGTGATATATTTCACCACTCGGTGCAGGCTGTCATTGCTGTGGTTTTAACACTATTTTGAGGACATAAAAGATCAGGATCTCTACGATTCGCTTGAAAAGTAGATGGACGTCTTCGAGATCGATCACGATATAAAATCTACTACAGCAGTCCTACTCCCAGCTTTTCAAGGCTATGTGAATTCTGGGCTGAATGAATATAAGAAATATTTTGGTTTTGAATTGTTTTAGCTGACTGTCATGCCCATAATGTCTTCTGGAGGCGACTGGTTGAGAAGCGCTGGTTTAGTGAGAGTAAATGCTGATGCTGATCTATTTCTTTAACTCTGGCGCTTGTTCTGGCAGCAACAGAGCAGATTCCAGGTGTTGAGCTCAGATACACACCTGTCTGAAACACCAGCTCTTTCCCCCCCACTCCTGCCGCCTCCAGATTCACAAACGCTCGCACCTGCTGAGCCCAGGGATGCTGGGTAATGAAGCCGTGACTGGCCTGAGACAGATGGATCTAATCAGACATCAAACTCCACCTTTACATGCATGCATGAGTGTGTGTGTGTGTGTGTGTGTGTGTGTGTGTGTGTGGGGCAAACACACAGTGAGACCATGAAAGATGTCAGTGATAAAAGTGATTCACATCAAACCAGCTGAACACATTTCAGGAGATGATCACTTGCTCACTGAGGTCAAAGGTCAGCTGTTCTGTGACCTCTCACCTGCAGGTAGGTCTCCTCGGCCCCGTTGAACAGGAAGATGACGCCGTGTTTGAGAGGCGTGGAGAGATTCGCTAAAGAATGTAAAACCTCCAGCATCACTGAACAACCTACGGCATCATCACTGGCTCCTGAAACACACACACACACACACACACACACACACACACACACACACACACACACACGTTTGCGCACTTTTAATCACACAGATCTAGAAACATGACTCAAAGAAAAAAATAAAACATAGTACAAATACATAAAACCAATTTATACAACACACTTTAATCCTGTCAATCAAATGCAGAACTAAAACCCAATCCCATAATAATACACTATATATCCATAAATAATCCATCCATATGCAACCAACATCAAAGAAAACTGACAGCAAACACAAAACCTTAAACTGCTCAATCTGATCACTGTCACTTCAAACCACAGCAAACTCAGAGTCTGGTGAGCTATAAGCGGCAGCAGGTTCACTGAAGCGTTGATGAAGCGCTGTAGAAACGCACCTGGGCTGTTGGCCACCGAGTCAAAGTGGCAGTTAGCGAGCATGAAGTGCTGAGCGCCGGTCTTTGGCTGGAGTTTGACGGCGATGTTGGTCAGGCGGTCGTAGCAGCTGATGCTGAAGCAGCCGCTGGGCCGCTGGACGTCCACTATGATGGAGTGAGGTCCGGCTTCACTCTCGGACCGGATCTGCTCGATCTGATCCAGCAGGTAGTTGACTGTGGTGATCTCGTTCTCTGGGCTCCCGACGGTCCGCGGCCCGACGCTGGTGATCTGCTCCAGATGCTTCCTGATTCACAACATAACAGTGTTACACATGTGCTAAGGCCTTTGTGCTGTTTTTATTCTATTCTTATTTATTCATCTACAGATATGGGTTTTGTTCCTGTCGAGTTACTGAATTGAAGCCAAAAAGAGTTTCATTGTACCTGTGTATAATGACAATAAAGACTACTCTATTCTATTCTATCCTATCCTAATCCACACTATTCTATTCTATTCTATTCTATTCTGTGTGATATGTGAAAATAAACATCTTATAAACAAAGGAATCTGAAGGGATAATAAAAGACTAATTTTAGTAACTATTGTTTTTTAATGTAGTATAGTAAATATCTCTAGCAACATAAAATAAGTCACTTAAAGGTCTCTAATTCAATCCGTTGTATGCTTTAAATAAGAAAAAATCTTACTAAAGAGATATTTACTATACTACATTAAAAAACAATAGTTACTAAAATTAGTCTTTTATTATCCCTTCAGATTCCTGATTCCATGATTTCCTGTTTATCAAAACCAAGCAAACAGATATTATTAATGCTTTACAGTTGATGAATATTTCTCATCAATTCTGGTAGTTAATCCAATACATCAGAGTTGTCATGATTACACTGTGGTAAATTGCATCAACCACAAAAACACACACACACACACACACACACACACACACACACACACACAAACAAAAAAACAAAACAACAACAACAAAAAAACAGTATCATTAACCAGGGTATCAACTACACTACATGCAAACAAATGACTATTTTGTTTATAAATCATTAAAAATTAATTGAAAATACAATTATTACTACTTACTTAATTAACAATTTAATTAAAAAAATATACACAAAGACAATAACAATTATTGTTAAAAGTGTTTGGGGGTCTATCACAACCATCTTGATATAATATAAAATCACTATAGCATTTATTTTTTTTTATTACCATTGCATTATGGTGATTTACCATGTTATTAGCGTATTATTGAAGTGCCATGTAAATAGAATGGTTATTACGCAATACCATAGTAAACATCACAGTGAGTGACCTGACTATAGTAAAGTGTACCTGACTCTGACGGAGCTGGTGTCCCGGGCTGCTGCTGCTGATGAGCTGCTGGACTGAGATCAGAACCAGAATCCACAGCAGAAACCCGAACCCGAACCCGAACCCGAACCGGAGCAGCAGAATCACTGCTGAACTCTCGCGCAGCAGCAGCCCAGCGCTCGCTTCCGGCTTTAATGCGAGATAAGATAATTGTAGGCGTTAATCAATCAATGCCTTAACTCGATAATAACGCGTTAACTTGCCCAGCTCTAATAAAAACACTATAGTTTTATTTATTTATATTTTTTTAACCATTGCATTATGGTGAATTAACATGGTATTAGTATAGTAAAAAAAGTCTTGAAATGACACGTAAATAGTAACGTGATTATGCAATACCATATAATCAAAGTGCTACCTATGGTAAAGTGTACCTGGCGCGGACGGAGTTGAAGTGTCCCGGGCTGCTGCTGATGATGAGCTGCTGGACTGAGATCAGAACCAGAATCCACAGCAGAAACCCGAACCCGAGCAGCAGAATCACCGCTGTACTCTCGCGCATCAGCCGCTTTTGTTCGCGGCTCTGGGGCGCGTCCAGCGCGGCTTCCTCTTCATCACTGTCCCGCTGCTGCTGCTGGTCCTGCTGAGCTCTGATTCTGCGGACCGTAGAGTCTAGGTGCGTCCGAAATCGCATACTTCCCTAGTATGCGAGGCGAGTAGTATGTCCGAATTCAGAAGCTGTGTCCCAAAGTTAAATGCACACACTTCGAAGTTCACTGACTTGGAAAGCCACGCCTGCGAAGTGCACGAACGATTTCCCAATTGAGCCACCAGGCGTTCCCGATTGCCGCTCCTGTCGCATAGCAACAGTGTTTTTGACAAGATAGGTGGAGCCAGAATTGATCATTTTTGTTTTTATCTTTTATGTCGTAATGGAGGTGATTAGCTAAGACCAAGGCCAGGTAAGTTACACTGGTTTGCTGAGTCCATAATTGCCGGATTTCAACTTTAAGCTTGCTTGAATAATGTAATGATACATACGAAAAACCACACACACACACACACACAGAGAGAGAGAGAGAGAGAGAGAGAGAGAGAGAGAGAGAGAGAGAGAGAGAGAGAGAGAGAGAGAGAGAGAGAGAGAGAGAGAGAGAGAGAGAGAGAGAGAGAGAGAGAGAGAGAGAGAGAGAGAGAGAGAGAGAGAGAGAGAGAGAGAGAGAGAGAGAGAGAGAGAGAGAGAGAGAGAGAGAGAGAGAGAGATCAAATGCTGACTGATATCTTACAAAGGTGCAATTTTATATAGTTTATTGTCTCAACCATGGTGATCATATGTAGACAGGTTTGCAACTTGGACTTTTTAGGCGAGCATAAAAATAAAACTCTAAACAATTTCTCTTTTCCTTCTTTCGCTAAATCAGAGCAGACCCCTGTACTGCAGGATAAAGCTGAACATGCCAGCGCTGGACAGGTTTTTAATGGTTTTGGGCTGAGCAGGGAGGTGCTGACAGTGCTGCTGGATCTTCTGAGAAGTGCCACAATCCAGACCCTGGTGTTTCTCTTCTGTCTGGCCAGTGGTGCATCATACAGAGTGGTCTCCAGCGTGTTGGACATGCCTCGTTCCACTGTCCACCGCACTGTTCTCCGAGTCGCTGAGGAGGTGCTGGCCATTCACCAAGAGATTCACCTCCTGAAGACCCCAGAACACATGGAGGCAGGGCTGGGCTTAAAACTGATGTTGTTTTTCTGATGTTAAACCTAAGCTCTGTTGTAAATAGTTGTAAAAAGTACTTTCAGTAATGTATAGAACAATTTGTTTTAATGGGTAAAAAAAAATGTATTTACAGGACAAAAAAAATAAATGTATAGAAGGTTTTGTAAGCTGTATTAAAACAAATTTACATACAGTGGGGCAAAAAAGTATTTAGTCAGCCACCAATTGTGCAAGTTCTCCCACTTAAAAAGATGAGAGAGGCCTGTAATTTTCATTATATGTATACCTCAACTATGAGAGACAAAATGAGAAAAAAAATCCAGAAAAATCACATTGTAGGATTTTTAAAGAATTTATTTGCAAATTATGGTGGAAAATAAGTATTTGGTCAATAACAAAATTTCATCTCAATACTTTGTTATATACCCTTTGTTGGCAATGACAGAGGTCAAACGTTTTCTGTAAGTCTTCACAATGTTTTCACACACTGTTGCTGGTATTTTGGCCCATTCCTCCATGCAGATCTCCTCTAGAGCAGTAATGTTTTGGGGCTGTCGCTGGGAAAAACGGACTCCAAAGATTTTCGATGGGGTTGAGATCTGGAGACTGGCTAGGCCACTCCAGGACCTTGAAATGCTTCTTACGAAGCCACTCCTTTGTTGCCCGGGTGGTGTGTTTGGGATCATTGTCATGCTGAAAGACCCAGCCACGTTTCATCTTCAATGCCCTTGCTGATGGAAGGAGGTTTTCACTCAAATTCTCACGATACATGGCCCCATTCATTCTTTCGTTTACACGGATCAGTCGTCCTGGTCCCTTTGCAGAAAAACAGCCCCAAAGCATGATGTTTCCACCCCCATGCTTCACAGTAGGTACGGTGTTCTTTGGATGCAACTCAGCATTCTTTCTCCTCCAAACACGACAAGTTGAGTTTTTACCAAAAAGTTATATTTTGGTTTCATCTGACCATATGATCATCCAAATGCTCTCTAGCAAACTTCAGACGGGCCCGGACATGTACTGGCTTAAGCAGGGGGACACGTCTGGCACTGCAGGATTTGAGTCCCTGGCGGCGCAGTGTGTTACTGATGGTAGCCTTTGTTACTTTGGTCCCAGCTCTCTGCAGGTCATTCACTAGGTCCCCCTGTGTGGTTCTGGGATTTTTGCTCACAGTTCTTGTGATCATTTGGACCCCACGGGGTGAGATCTTGCGTGGAGCCCCAGATCGAGGGAGATTATCAGTGGTCTTGTATGTCTTCCGTTTTCTAATAATTGCTCCCACAGTTGATTTCTTCACACCAAGCTGCTTACCTATTGCAGATTCAGTCTTCCCAGCCTGGTGCAGGTCTACAATTTTGTTTCTGGTGTCCTTTGACAGCTCTTTGGTCTTGGCCATGGTGGAGTTTGGAGTTGGACTGTTTGAGGTTGTGGACAGGTGTCTTTTATCCTGATAACGAGTTCAAACAGATGCCATTAATACAGGTAACGAGTGGAGGACAGAGGAGCCTCTTAAAGAAGAAGTTACAGGTCTGTGAGAGCCAGAAATCTTGCTTGTTTGTCGGTGACCAACTACTTATTTTACCGAGGAATTTACCAATTAATTCTTTAAAAATCCTACAATGTGATTTTCTGGATTTTTTTTCTTGTCATTTTGTCTCTCATAGTTGAGGTATACCTATGATGAAAATTACAGGCCTCTCTCATCTTTTTAAGTGGGAGAACTTGCACAATTGAATGAATGATGATGCATTTATATAGCGCTTTTATTGTGTATTGCCATACACCCAAAGCGCTTTACAATCATGTGGGGGGTCTCTCCTCAACCACCAATTGGTGGCTGACTAAATATTTTTTGCCCCACTGTAATTACTTCCCTTTTATTTACACATGTGAATATGCATAACAAAAAATACAAAATGTACAGAAAGTACTCGGGCTCATTTACAAATAAATTACATTACAAAAATGAATAACGTATACAACTTACCATTTTCGTTCCCAGGACACTCACCCCCTCACCCGTCCTGAGACACTCACCCCCTCACCCGTCCCGGGGCACTCACCCCTCACCTGTCCCGGGGCACTTACAATCCTAAGGCAGAGCAAATTGGGGAAAAAGTGGAAATCCAACATTTACGCCAGGATTAAAGTAATACATTTGTCAAATTAAGTTCAAATAAATGTTGCTAGAATTTCCTTTATAAAGCCCGCAGAAGCCCTGAAAATGCTTACACACATATGCAGTGCACCTCTAACTACTGATACTGAACTTAATGCATCACAATACCCTGTGGACTGTGCACACTCACACACACACACACACACACACACACACACACACACACACACACACACACACACACACACACCTACATATTAACTAACTTGCACAAGCTTAAACGATAGCATTATGAGAACATGAACTGATTTGCAGAGTCTAATTTTCCTGCAGGTGGATACAGGCGGCCAGTGTAAACAGGGCTGTTCTTCAGCACCCTGGTGTTGTGCACAGACCTGGGATACCCAACAAAGATATCGAGGAACTTCCCCTGCCTGCAGCTGAATGAAACCGCTTCCGGTCAAAATAGTGTTGGGTATCGCTGGTGGTTCAATTCGGATGTGACACACATCTATTGTTCCAGCTATCACATGGACAGCTGGAGACCCACCCAGCTGCAAAACCTGCTCCCACTGCCACCAGGTCATCAGCGGTGGGGAAAGCAATCAGCCTCCTCAAAATCCTGATGACTGCCCTGCTCATTCTGAGCACAATGTCATGTACAGAGGACTTGGGATGTCGAAGGCCACCCTGTATGATGCTGCTCTCAGTCGTTAATATGTATATAGCTTGTTTTAAGATTATAATTTGAATAGGTGACACATTTTTGCTAATTTATATATATATAAAGAGCTCCAAAGAGCTGTCACTATCAGTGAAGCAAGCCATCATTAGGCTGAAAAAACAAAACAAACCCATCAGAGAGATAGCAAAAACATTAGGCGTGGCCAAAACAACTGTTTGGAACATTCTTAAAAAGAAGGAACGCACCGGTGAGCTCAGCAACACCAAAAGACCCAGAAGACCACGGAAAACAACTGTGGTGGATGACCGAATAATTCTTTCCCTGGTGAAGAAAACACCCTTCACAACAGTTGGCCAGATCAAGAACACTCTCCAGGAGGTAGGTGTATGTGTGTTAAAGCCAACAATCAAGAGAAGACTTCACCAGAATGAATACAGAGGGTTCACCACAAGATGTGAACCATTGGTGAGGAAGGCCAGATTAGAGTTTGCCAAACGACATCTAAAAAAGCCTTCACAGTTCTGGAACAACATCCTATGGACAGATCAGCTTGTGCCAGAGTGATGGGAAGAGAAGAGTATAGAGAAGGAAAGGAACTGCTCATGATCCTAAGCATACCACCTCATCAGTGAAGATGGTGGTGGTAGTGTCATGGCGTGGGCATGTATGGCTGCCAGTGGAACTGCTTCTCTTGTATTTATTGATGATGTGACTGCTGACAAAAGCCGCAAGATGAATTCTGAAGTGTTTCGGGCAATATTATCTGCTCATATTCAGCCAAATGCTTCAGAACTCATTGGACGGCGCTTCACAGTACAGATGGACAATGACCCAAAGCATACTGCAAAAGCAACCAAAGAGTTTTTGAAGGGAAAGAAGTGGACTGTTATGCAATGGCCAAGTCAATCACCTGACCTGAATCCGATTGAGCATGCGTTTCGCTTGCTGAAGACAAAACTGAAGGGAAAATGCCCCAAGAACAAGCAGGAACTGAAGACGGTTGCAGTAGAGGCCTGGCAGAGCATCACCAGGGATGAAACCCAGCGTCTGGTGATGTCTATGCATTCCAGACTTCAGGCTGTAATTGACTGAAAAGGATTTGCAACCAAGTATTAAAAAGTGAAAGTTTGATTTATGATTTATTATTCAGTCCCATTACTTTTGGTCCCTTAAAGGGGTCATATAATGCCATTTTTGTACAAGCTAATATGATTCTTTAGGGTCTAAATTGAAAGTTTGTAATATACTTTAATTAAAAATTCTCATTAGTATTGTAAGAAAACACTAATTTTACCTGCTCAAAAACAGCTCTGTTTTCAGAACACCGTTTTAGTGCGTGTGTTTTTAAATGCTAGTGAGCTTTGCTCGCCCCGCCCCTCTGTTCTGTGGGGCGTTTTTGACACAACACACGTGGAGTGTTGCCTTGACAACAGTTGAGGGTATATTTTGAAGAATGGCAGCAAATATGTGATCAGATAACATAACTTATTCTGGCATAATATTGAAAAACATCAATTAGAGTATTTATAGTGTTGGATCATATACATTTGCAGGATGTAAACAGTATTTTGCAAGTATTGTGTTACCATTAATTTTCATGCAGTTATAACTGTTTTTTATTTATTTAATTTTTTTACATTACTTCTTAACAGACACCGTTATAAACCATCTACAAAAGGAAGCTTAGTGTAGTGTTATCATGTTAACTTTAATACCTGAGTACAGTTTGTAATAACACAATAACCATAACGTTTTGTTCATTATAAACGTGGGATTATTAATTATATTGAGAACGTCGTAAATAGAAAACATGCATGTACCCTGAATGTAAACATTAGCCACATACATCGTGAAGCGTGCTAGCGATTTGCAAAGATTAATATAAAGGTTAATTAAACGTTACACTCACTTCTTCTGGAGGTTCAGCAGGAACACGAATAGTTGGTACCGATCCTTTTTTCAGGAGCAGCTTCTTAGCAAAACCAGCTTTATACTGACCTTCATTTATAAAGCAGTCTGGTGAAAAATGCACCCGAGAACAGAACACGACAATCGCTTAGACGCCATTCTGCTCATAGACAGCTCCAGCGTATATCAACAATGACGCGCGGACTATGATTGACAGCTCGCTCACGAGCAAGGGCGGGTCTGTGTTGAAACACTGCTGTCAATCAACCATCGTGGGAGGGGCGTCCGACCGTGTGGCGTCACACGGTCGAACGGCTTGATTTGAGACAGGGTAAAACAAATAAGGAGATTAAAAAAAAACACTGGATGGATTTTTATCATTTTATGATGGTTGTGTACAGGCACTGCTAACACACATTTCAGTACAATCAACTTGTAAAAGTGCATGTACCATTATATGACCCCTTTAACAAGTGGGAGGCACATATGCAAACTGTTGTAATTCCTGTTGTAAATCTTGTTCGTTTCATTTGAAATCCATTGTGGTGGTGTATAGAGCCAAAAATGTTAGAATTGTTAGAATTAGAATTAGAATTGTGTCGATGTCCCAATATTTATGGACCTAACTGTATCTATATATGTGTGTGTGTGTGTGTGTGCGTGGGTGTGTGTGTATATTGTTTATAATGAATATATTATATATTTATGCATATATGTATTTTATAAATTATGTATTTTTAGATTTATATCAGCATCTGTCATTCTGGCTGTGTCTTTTTTATTTTGAGGTGAAATTTACTAGATAAATAGGTAAATACTTATGTTTTGTTTTATGTTATGTATTGTGTTTTATGTTATGTTATGTTGTGTGTGTGTATTCAAGTTTATAATTTTTTTCATGTTCCTTTTGTTTCTCCTGTGTATTTTTACTTGCATTAATTTATTACAATAAATTACTTCCTTGCTCAAAAACAACCTCTGTCATTCTGTTCAGAGCTGCAGCTTCTTTTATTCTGAGGTCAAGTTTACTAGCTAAATATATATTTAATAAACGGTTTACAAGCTGTCGAGGAAGCTGTGATCTGCGAGCAGCTGACCGACGCTTCCGTTGAGCAGTTGAGCTAAACGACGTTAAAACGCAGATGAAAGCGGTAAGAATTTAAATCATGTAGAATTTTGTCACGCAGCGCTGCATCCAGTGTAGACAGCATCACTGATTAAGTCAAGTCAAGTCACCTTTATTTATATAGCGCTTTTACCAATACAGATTGTGTCAAAGCACTTAACAATATCAAATTGGAGGACAGAGTGTCAGTAATATATAATGATAAGATTAAACGCTCAATTTTCAGTTAAAGGCATTTCATTATTGAATTCAGAGATGCCATTGTCTAGCTCAGTTTAGTTTAAATAGTATATGAGCAATCAAATCGGCGATAATCGCTAGAAATTAGGTGTCCCCAACTGAGCAAGCCAGAGGCGACAGCGGCAAGGAACCAAAACTCCCTCTGTGACAGAATGGAGAAAAAAACCTTGGGAGAAACCAGGCTCAGTCGGGGGCCAGTTCTCCTCTGACCAGACGAAACCCACAGCTCAAAAATTTCAAGTTCTAACAATAGTAGTATTATGTAGTTAGGTATTGTATTATATTTTTAGTTATTTTTTTTAGTTTTATTGTATTTTAATTGAGGTCTCCGGGGGTCATCTGGGTGTCCTGGTCGACGATCAGGCCAGCAGACATCATCTCTTGGTGCTGATCCACCATCTGATCATAGGAAAGAAACAGACAAATATTAGCGTAGATGCCATTCTACTTACGATGTAACGAGTACATCGTGTGTTATGGGAAGTGTTCCCGGTTCCGGTTGATCTATTTAATGCAGCCTAACAATCCTTTAACGGATTTGAATAATAGAAGCGTATTAGTGTGTTATGTGTACGCCAGGCTAAAGAGATGGGTCTTTAATCTAGATTTAAACTGACAGAGTGTGTCTGCCTCCTGAACAGTGTTAGGTAGACTGTTCCAGAGTTTGGGTGCTAAATAGGAAAAGGATCTGCCGCCCGCAGTCGATTTTGATATTCTAGGTATTATCAAACGGCCAGAGTTTTGAGAACGCAGCGGACGTGGCGGACTATAATGCGATAAGAGCTCGCTCAAGTACTGAGGAGCTAAGCCATTCAGGGCTTTATAAGTAATTAACAAGATTTTAAAATCTATCCGATGTTTGATAGGGAGCCAGTGCAGTGTTGACAGAACCGGGCTAATATGGTCATATTTCCTGGTTCTAGTAAGGACTCTAGCTGCTGCATTTTGGACCAACTGTAGTTTGCTGATCACGCGTGCAGAACAACCACCCAATAAAGCATTACAATAGTCTAACCTTGAGGTCATAAACGCATGAACTAACATTTCTGCATTTGACGTTGAGAGCATAGGTCGCAATTTAGATATGTTTTTGAGATGAAAAAAAGTTTTGCAAATGCTAGAAACATGCCTTTCAAATGAAAGATTGCTATCGAACAGCACACCTAGGTTCCTGACTGATGAAGAAGAATTGACAGAGCAACCATCAAATGTTAGATAATGTTCTAGGTTGTTACATGTGGGGTTTTTAGGTCCGATAATTAACACCTCTGTTTTTTCAGAATTTAGCTGTAAAAAAATTACTCGTCATCCAGTTTTTTATATCGACTATGCATTCCGTTAGTTTCTCAATTTGGTGTGTTTCACCGGGCCGCGAAGAAATATAGAGCTGAGTATCATCAGCATAACAGTGAAAGCTAACACCATGTCTCCTGATAATATCTCGCAAGGGTAACATGTAAAGCGTGAAAAGTAACGGCCCTAGTACTGAGCCTTGAGGTACTCCATACTGCACTTGTGATCGATATGATACCTCTTCATTCACTGCTACGAACTGATGGCGGTCAGATAAGTACGATTTGAACCATGCTAAGGCGCTTCCACTAATGCCAACAAAGTTTTGTAGTCTATTCAAAAGAATGTTGTGGTCGATAGTGTCGAACGCAGCGCTAAGATCCAGTAGAACTAATAAAGAGATACAACCACGATCAGATGATAGAAGCAGGTCATTTGTAACTCTAATGAGAGCAGTCTCAGTACTATGATACGATCTAAATCCTGACTGGAATTCCTCACAGATATCATTTTTCTCTAGGAAGGAATATAATTGTGAGGATACTACCTTTTCTAGTATCTTTGACAGAAAAGGGAGATTTGAGATCGGTCTGTAATTAACTAGGTCTTTGGGGTCAAGTTGTGGTTTTTTAATGAGAGGCTTAATAACAGCCAATTTGAAGCTTTTGGGGACATATCCTAATGACAATGATGAATTAATAATAGCCAAAAGAGGATCTATGACTTCTGGAAGCAGCTCTCTTAGTAGTTTCGATGGAATCGGGTCTAACATACATGTTGTTGGTTTAGATGATTTAACAAGTTTATACAATTCTTCCTCTCCTACAGTAGAGAATGAATGGAATTGTTCCTCAGGGGATCTATAGTGTGCTATCTGATGCGATACTGTAGCTGACGGCTGCAAGGATACAATTTTATCTCTGATAGTATCGATCTTGGAAGTAAAATAGTTCATAAAGTCATTACTGCTATGCTCTTGGGAAATGCCAACACCTGTTGATGCTTTATTTTTCGTTAATTTAGTCACTGTATTGAATAAATACCGAGGGTTATGTTTGTTTACTTCTAGAAGAGACGAAAAGTAATCAGATCTAGCAGTTTTTAAATGCTTTTCTGTAGGATAGGGTACTTTCCCGCCAAGCTAAACGAAATACCTCTAATTTAGTTTTCCTCCAGCTGCGCTCCATTTTCCGGGCTGCTCTCTTTAGGGCGCGAGTGTGCTCATTATACCACGGTGTTGGACTCTTATCCTTAGTCTTCCTTAAGCGTAAAGGAGCAACCGCATCTAAAGTGCTAGAAAAGAGAGAGTTCATAGTTCCTGTTACATCATCAAGTTGATCTGAGCTATTGGATATACTGAGGAACTGAGATAAGTCAGGAAGATTATTTTTAAAGCAGTCTTTTGTGGTAGAGGTAATGGTTCTACCATATTTGTAACAAGAAGTTGGCTTTACAGCTTTAGCTATATGGAATATACAGGAGACTAGATAATGATCTGAGATATCATCGCTCTGCTGCAAAATTTCAACCCCATTAACATCAATTCCATGTGACAGTATTAAATCTAGAGTATGATTTCGACAATGAGTAGGTCCTAACACATGTTGTTTAACACCAATAGAGTTTAGAATGTCTATAAATGCTGATCCCAAAGAATCTTTTTCATTATCAACATGGATATTAAAATCACCAACGATTAGGACTTTATCTGCAGTCAGCACTAACTCCGATAGAAAATCAGAAAATTCTTTAATAAAGTCTGTATGGTGCCCTGGTGGCCTGTATACAGTAGCCAGTACAAACATCACAGGGGATTTATCATTAATACTTGTTTCTTTGGATAACGTTATATGGAGCACCATTACTTCGAACTAATTATATTTGAAACCCGACCTCTGAGAGATACTGAAAATATTTCTATAAATTGTAGCAACACCTCCCCCTTTACCTTTTGGACGCGGTTCATGTTTGTAACAGTAATCTTGGGGTGTAGACTCGTTTAAAGTAATGTAATCATCTTGTTTTAGCCAGGTTTCTGTCAAACAAAGCACATCTAGTTTATGGTCAGTGAACATATCATTTACAAAAAGTGCTTTTGAAGAAAGGGATCTAATATTCAATAAGCCAAGCTTTATCATGTCTTTATCTGTATTATATCGTTTTTTTATTTGTTGAACATCAATTAAATTGTTACTATTACTTTGGTTTGGATGTTTTCTGTATTTTCTAGTTCGGGGAACAGACACAGTCTCTATAGGGTGATATCTAGGTGAAAAAGTTTCTATGTGCTGAGAGTTAACTGACTTCTGTGACATGAGGCGGCTAGCAGGCGATCGGTTTAGCCAGTCTGTCTGCTTCCTGACCTGGGCTCCAGTTAGTCAAGTACAAACTCTAAGACTATGTGCCATATTTCTAGAGAGAAGAGCGGCACCACCCCAGGAGGGATGAACACCATCTCTTTTCAACAGGTCAGGTCTGCCCCAAAAACTCATCCAATTATCTATAAAGCCTATGTTATTTTGCGGGCACCACTTAGACATCCAGCCATTAAGTGACGACAGTCTGCTATGAATCTCATCACCCCGGTAAGCAGGGAGGGGACCAGAGCATATTACAGTGTCCGACATCGTACTTGCAAGTTCACACACCTCTTTAACATTATTTTAAGTGATATCCGACTGGCGAAGTCGAACATCATTAGCGCCGAGGTGGATAACAATCTTACTGAATTTACGTTTAGCACTAGGCAGCACTTTTAAATTTGCCAAGATGTCAGGCGCTCTGGCTCCTGGTAAACAATGGAGGCTGGTGTCTCTATTTTCACGTTCCGTACAATAGAATCGCCAATAACTAGAGCACTTTCATCAGGTTTCTCAGTGGGTGCTTCACTGAGTGGGGAGAACCTGTTTGATGTTCTGATCAGAACGGAAGAGTGGTGTTTTGACCCGCGACTATGCCGCCTCACCGTCACCCAGCTGCCCTGCTGCACGGGCTCAACCGAGACCGAACAATGTACAGGACTCCCTAAGCTAGTCGCATCCAAAGCAGTATCTACAGCCCTCACATTCTTACTATCCTCAACTAAAGTTTGGATGCGTGTCTCTAGTTCTAAAACCTTCTCTGTCAGCCTAACTATTTCCCTGCATTTATCACATGTGAATCCCTCGCTGCTGACAGAGACAGATAAACTATACATGTGGCAGACAGTGCAAACAACAATAGCAGGAGAAGAAGCCATTACTCACCGTGATTGATGAATGATACCAGCTTAACTTACCACTTACCACTGTTGTTTGATGAGCTCGTGAAAAACGGAGCGAGGAAAAAAAAAAAAAAAAAAAAAAAAAAAATTATAATAAGTTCTACTGCATTTTGTTGCATCGCACCGCGACGATGTAAGTTAATGTTGCTTTCTGATGCTGCATTTGAATTTTCATGCTACATTATTTGAAATTAGCCTATTGGTATTAGCCTATTGGTGTAGCCCGACTATTGAAGAACCCTGGCTTAAAGGATCCCCGGGTACCCATTTGTGCCCAAATTTTTCTGAATGGTTTCATGCATATAGTCATGTTAACAGTGTCCTATGTGAACATTGTCACATAGTTGTAGACCAGGGAGACGCAGAGACCAGAAACTTCGGGAACGAAGACATTATCCATAAACACAACTACTCTAGACATTCAACACCGAACACTTAGGTGAGGGAACACAGGACTTAAGAGCACTGGGGGTAACGAGATAATAAATAACACAGGGCTGGGGACTAATTAACTAATGATGACAAACTAGGACACGGACAGGAAATCCAAATAAGGACACGAGAGGAGGGGAAAACACAAGACGCGGAGATACAGTCTGACATTACCCCCAGGATGCCTCCAGGGCGGACCAGGGAACTCTGGAGGCCATGGCGGGTCTGCCTCCGAGACCTCGCCCCTCGCCTCGGCCTCTTTGGCAGGAACCCTGCTCCCGAGATAGGGAGGCGCAGGCACTGGGGGGCACTCTGGAAGCGCGGACTCTTGGATGCGCTCTGGAAGCGTGGAGCTGGACGGGACCAGCGGAGACACTGGGGAACACTTGCGAGGAGCAGGCACTGGCGGGCACTTGCGAGGGGCAGGCACTGGCGGGCTTGCCATACTCTCTGGCGGCGGGCTTGCCATACACTCTGGCGGCGGGCTTGCCATACACTCTGGCGGCGGGCTTGCCATACACTCTGGCGGCGGGCTTGCCATACACTCTGGCGGCGGGCTTGCCATACACTCTGGCGGCGGGCTTGCCATACACTCTGGCGGCGGGCTTGCCATACACTCTGGCGGCGGACTAGGGCGGGCCGCGGATGGCGGCATGTGAGGGAAAGCCGCGGGCGGCGGGCTGGTTCCGACACCGGTAGACCCCTTCCCTCCAGCACAATCCGGTGGTGTCTGGGAGGTTCATGGGATGGTGGTAGGAGACCTTGAGCCGGAACAGATGGAGGATGGCCGCGTCATCCAACGCGGCTCCCATGGCCAATTTACAAAACTCCCCCGGGAACTCGTAGAAGGGGAGATCATCTTGGGCAAGGGCGAGGATGGAAGCGACGGCTTCCATCGCTGTTTCGGTTCGGTATTCTGTCACGTAGCTGTAGACCAGGGAGACGCAGAGACCAGGAACTTTGGGAACGAAGACATTATCCATAAACACAACTACTCTAGACATTCAACACCGAACACTGAGGTGAGGGAACACAGGACTTAAGAGCACTGGGGGAAACGAGATAATAAATAACACAGGGCTGGGGACTAATTAACTAATGATGATAAACTAGGACACGGACAGGAAATCCAAATAAGGACATGAGAGGAGGGGAAAACACAAGACGCGGACACACAGTCTGACAAACATGTTCTGCATTTATTTTTCCCAGGTTTTAGTTTTTTTTCTTGAAAATCGTATTTGAATCGGTGGGCAAATATGTTGTATGCACCCCTCCAATGTCAAATTTAAATAGGAGAACATTTCAAGTCAAGTCAAGTTGAGCTTTATTGTCATTCCGCTACATGCGGGGCATACAGTGGAACGAAATGTCGTGCCTCACAGGACCACGGTGCTACATAAATACAATAATACAGCAGTGCAGTAAAACAATATAAACCTATACACAACTATCCTACTGATAGATTTGACTATAAAATATGCTATATATAAAAGAATTTTTTACCTGTACATAAACTAAAAAAATACAAACAATACAAACTATACGAGTGCTTCAGATAAATACTGTACATGTGCGAAGAGAAACATTGTCAGTCAGCAGCTGGCTGGGGAATAGTGCAGGATGATTTGTAGTGCATGAGCATGTAAACATATGTATATTACTGAGTCTTTTGTGGGATTTGTATACACACATCAGTGTGTGTGAAAAGTGACTAGTGCGCATAGAGGAGGAGAGTGTGCTACTACAGGTGGTTTGTACAGGCCCACTCACCTGTGTGTAGCACACTTCGATTGCACAAAAAAAAGAGTTCCATAAGTTTTCAGATGGTCCATGTTTTCAGGGGGTAGGGGGTTTGTATGGGGGTTCAGAGAGGGGCGAGGAGATTTGAGTTCAGGGCTCTCACAGCCTGGGGGAAGAAGCTGTTGAGCAGTCTGGCAGAGCGGGCTCTGATGCTCCGGTACCGTCTTCCTGATGGTAGGAGCTGGAAGAGACTGTGGGAGGGATGGGTGGAGTCCTTCACGATACTGTTGGCTTTGCTGGAGCATCGTGTGAGGAAAATGTCCAGGATGGAGGGGAGAGGGGCACCGATGATCCTTGCAGCTGTGTTCACTGTCCGCTGGAGGGTCTTGCGGTCTGCTGCAGTACAGTTCCCATACCAGACAGTGATGCAGCTGGTCAGCACACTCTCAATGGTGCCCCTGTAGAAAGTGGTGAGGATGGGTGGAGGGAGACTTGCTCTTTTCAGCCGGCGGAGAAAGTGTAGGCGCTGTTGTGCCTTCTTGGAGAGTGACATGGTGTTGGTGGACCAGGTGAGATCCTCTGTGATGTGCACCCCCAGGAATTTAGTGCTGCTGACTCTCTCCACAGGCGAGCTGTCGATGGTCAGTGGGGGGTGGTCAACAGATTTTCTCCTGAAGTCCATCACAACCTCCTTTGTCTTACTCACATTGAGGGACAAGTTGTTAGCACCACACCATTCAGCCAGCTGTGCCACTTCCTCTCTGTAGTGCGTTTCATCGTTGTTGCTGATGAGACCTACCACTGTTGTGTCGTCAGCAAACTTGATGATGTGGTTGGAGCTGGACTTGGCAGTGCAGTCGTGGGTCAGCAGTGTGAAGAGCAGCGGGCTGAGCACACAGCCTTGTGGGGCACCTGTGTTCAGTGTGGTAGTGAAAGTGAAAGTGAAAGTGAAAGTGAAGTGACATACGGCCAAGTATGGTGACCCATACTCGGAATTTGTGCTCTGCATTTAACCCATCCAACGTGCACACACACAGCAGTGAACACACACACTGTGAACACACACCCGGAGCAGTGGGCAGCCATTTATGCTGCGGCGCCCGGGGAGCAGTTGGGGGTTCGGTGCCTTGCTCAAGGGCACCTCAGTCGTGGTATTGAGGGTGGAGAGAGCGCTGGACAGTCACTCCCCCCACCTACAATCCCTGCCGGCCCGAGACTCGAACTCGCAACCTTTGGATTACGAGTCCGACTCTCTAACCATTAGGCCACAACTAGTGCTCGAGGTGTTGTGGCCGACACGGACTGACTGAGGTCTTCCGGTTAGAAAGTCCAGGATCCAATTACAGAGGGAGTTGTTAAGGCCCAGCAGGTTGAGTTTGTTTATGAGCTGTTGTGGAATTATTGTGTTGAATGCTGAGCTGAAGTCAATGAACAGCATTCTAACATAAGAGTCTTTGTTTTCTAGGTGGTTAAGAGCCAGGTGGAGGGTGGAGGAGATAGCATCGTCTGTAGAGCGGTTTGGACGGTATGCAAACTGGAGCGGGTCGAGTGTGTTGGGGAGGCTGGTTTTGATGTTGTGCATGACTAACCTCTCAAAGCACTTCATTATGATTGGAGTCAGTGCTATGGGACGGTAGTCATTTAGACAGGACACAGGTGATTTTTTTGGTACCGGTATGATTGTTGTGGATTTGAGACATTTGGGGACGACTGCCTGGCTCAGCGAGGTGTTGAAGATATCTGTTAGGACATCTGTCAGCTGTGCAGCACAGTCTTTCAGTACACGGCCAGGTATGTTGTCGGGACCCGCAGCCTTGCGTGGGTTGATCCTAGATAGGGTCTTCCTTACATCGGCTGGAGACAGACAGAGCGCCTGGTCGTTGGGAGGTGTGGGCAGTTTTTGTGCAGGTGTGTCATTCTGCATTTCAAACCGTGAATAAAAGTGGTTGAGTGTATCCGGGAGGGATGTGTCGTCATCACAGGCCTGTGGCGGGGGCTTGTAGTCTGTGATGGTCTGAATGGCTTTCCACAGACTCCGTGTGTCTTTGCTGTCTGTGAAGTGATTATTGATTTTTTGAGCATATGACCGTTTTCCATTTTTGATGCTGCGGGACAGATTGGCTCTTGCTGTTTTGAGGGCTGCTTTATCTCCTGATCTGAAAGCTTCATCTCTGGTCTTTAGCAGCCCGCGAACCTCTGCTGTCATCCATGGCTTCTGGTTGGCGCGTGTGGTGATGGTCTTGGTGACTGTCACATCATCAGTGCACTTTTGGATGTAGGCAGTCACAGTTTCAGTGTACTCCTGCAGGTCTGTGTGGTTGTTGTAGGTGGCCGCCTCTTTAAACATGTTCCAGTCTGTGTCCTGGAAGCAGTCCTGAAGTGCTGAGGTGGCGTTGTCTGGCCATACCTTGATCTGTTTGTGAACCGGTTTGGCAAGCTTGAGAAGTGGTCTGTATGCTGGGATTAGCATAACAGAGATGTGGTCGGAGTACCCGAGGTGGGGGCGGGGTTCAGCTTTGTAAGCGTTCTTTTCTGTAGTGTAAACAAAGTCCAGTGTGTTATTTCCCCTTGTTGCAAAGTTCACATGTTGGTAGAACTTTGGCAAAACTGTCTTTAAGTTTGCATGATTAAAGTCACCGGCTATGATGAGAAAGCCGTCGGGGTTTTTTGTTTGTTGTTCGCTGATGGCGCTGTACAGCTCGCGAAGCGCGTCCTTAGTGTTTGCACACGGGGGGATGTAAACCGCGACAATAACAATGGCCGTGAACTCCCGCGGCAGATAGAACGGTCGACACTTCACAAACATAAACTCCACCAGCGATGAACAGTGTTTTGATACTAACGCAGCATTGTTACACCATTCTTTGTTGATATACACACACAAGCCACCGCCGCGAGTCTTACCAGACAGTGATGAATCTCTGTCCGCTCGGTAGCAAGTTAGTCCGTGCAGCTGAATGGCGGAGTCCGGGATGTTGTCGTTTAGCCATGTTTCAGTGAAAACAGACACACAACAATCCCTTGCCTCATGCTGTGTAGACCGACTGAGTTGAATTAAGTCCAGTTTGTTTTCCAGAGAGCGAACGTTTGAGAGCATGAGTGTTGGGAGAGCCGGTCTTGTGGGGTTAGCTCTTAGCCTGGCTCGTATACCTCCGCGCTTACCGCGCTTCCGTCCTCTCTCACACCGCTTGCGACGCCGCCTTGTGCGGGTAGCGTCAGTAGGCGAGGCCGCGGTCTCGAGGTCCGGCTTCAGTAGTAAACAAAGGCCTCGAAGCTTCTCAGTAGCCGCCGGCGAGAGTTTGTGTTTGTATGTGTTGTTGATATCCAAAAGGCTTTGGCGATCATAGATGTATTCCGGAGTGATCTCCCGATGAATTGGCGGTAAATTGACATTGTTTGGAGACGATCAGACGACATTAAAAGACATAAAAGCACCGTTTTTGGGACCCGGAGAGGTCGCTGCGTCTGACCGCGCCGCCATCTTGGATTTTTTTTTTTTTTTTTTTTGACATCTAACTCAAATTAACTGCTTTCAACAGATCAATTTTTATTCATGAACAAATTTATTATGTATAAAAGTCAAAGAACATTCGATATGAACCCAAAAAAGCTGCGTCTAGCTTATAATCTGTTGAATATGAATATACAACAAACAACAAATCCATGTTTCTTAAAGTGGTGGAACA
Source organism: Acrossocheilus fasciatus (assembly GCA_036784905.1). Lineage (NCBI taxonomy): Eukaryota > Metazoa > Chordata > Actinopteri > Cypriniformes > Cyprinidae > Acrossocheilus > Acrossocheilus fasciatus. Next base: position 31,434,500 of record CM071959.1, read on the forward strand.
TAGTGTAGAACAAAGTGCAGCCATTAATGTGCCCCAACAGGGCATTGTGTACCAAAAAGTTAAATGAAAATAGATATGTACAGTGCCCTCCAATAATATTGGCACCCTTGATAAATATAAGCAAAGGGTAAGATTGGCACCCAATTATTGCAACGTTCTTTTTCCAAGATAGCAGCTATGTGTTTTCTCCTATAATGCCTGTAGAGTTTGGAGAACACCTGATAAGACATCAGAGACCATTCAATCATACAGAAACTCTCCAGATCCTTCAGATTCACAGCTCCATGTTGGTACTTCTTCTCTTTAGTTCACTCAATTTCTATAGGGTTCAGGTCAGGGAACTGAGACAGCCATGAAAGAAGCTTCATTTTGTGCTCAGTGACACATTTTTGTGTTGATTTTGATGTTTGTTTTGGATTATTGTCCTGATGGAAGATCCAACCCCAGCTTATTATAAGATTTCTAACAGAGGCAGTTAGGTTTAGATTTTTTTATCACTTGGCATTTATAATCATGTGGAACAGGAAGTCATGGCTGGACAATTTCATGCTCATAGTCACCCTGGTGTGCTAAAAAAATTAAATATAAATGGGAATATACTTCAGAGATATTTTACTCATAAGAATTTATCGGGGTGCCAATAATTTTGGCCAATATGCATTGGGGAAAAAAAACACATTTAAATCATCGTGAGATTTTCCCCCCACTTTCAATTGCTTTACTTCAATTGTTTTTGTGATTTTTTTTAAATAAAAGCTCAAAAGCATAAACATTGCAGATTTATTTTCACAGCCACTTTTGCTCATATTTACCAACGGTGCCAATATTAGTGGAGGGCACTGTACATTTTTTGAAGAAAATGTGAGTGGTGCTGTGGGAAAACTCGGCACTAGACACTAATAGTTACTCTAATCGTGTTAGCATCATGTTAATAACATGCTAACATGTTAATTGTGTTAGCATTATGCTAACAACATGTTAACACAAGTAAAATGTTAAAACAAAATTAGCATGATTAGCATGTTGCTATAGCACAATGTTAACATGTTTTAAACATGCTGTTAGTGTGATTAGCATGATGCTAGCAACATACTAACATGATTAATATGTTAGCATGAAGTTAACATGATTAGCACGTTGCTAACAAGCTGTTTCTAACAAGAAGGTAACATGAGCAGCATGATGCTAGCAACAGTATACCCCCATTTCCCCATGATTTATGATATATGTTCTTACACGTCATTTAGTCATCAAGTATAGTTGCCGCTTGTACTTTTGACCAAGTATACAAAAAACTATAGATCTTTTGTAAGGTTTGTTTTGTTTGGATGTTTCTAGAGACCTTCATGATTATGTAGATATATATATATATATATATATATATATATATATATATATATATATATATATATATATATATATATATATATATATATATATATATATATATATGTCAACAAAAAATACTTATTAGTAATATGAAAATGACCTTTCTTTGGGAGGGTTTGCCTTTGCCATGCTTCCTGAAAATAGGAGTAGGAAGTTGACAGCCTCATGTGACAGGAAGAAAGTGAATACCTTTTTTCCCCCCTTGAAATCCTTTATTTGGTTGTTAGCTTGCATGTCACTGAGATATAAAACATGGATAACATCTAAAATAATACTTGCAAAAGGATATAGTAGCCTATAGTAGCCGGTGGGCTTAAATGGGTTAAGACATGTATAGCTTAATATAACGTAAATGATGTCTCTTATTTAAATATGTAGTAGCAAACCCATGAAAATGTATGGTATTAAAAAAAAAAAAAAAATTCAACATTTTTGGACAATGGACGGTGCCATTATTTTGTGTGCACAGTACATTCTGCGTCGATGACGTCAAATGGTTGCACTCAGTGAGCTACTGGCGCTTTTTACCAAGTAACTGCAGGCTGGAGCAATGGGCGTGGCGAAAGGTCTTGATGATTGGTCGACAAAGCTGTCTGTCAGGGTGTGGGGGTAGGTTTTGTTGATTCACCTTTCGGGAATGCCTCCTTTCAGCCCATTGCTCCAAGCTGCAGCTACCCCCGTCTCCTTTTTACAGCAACACAACTCAGAAAACAAAATACTTTTGGTTGTAATTTTCAGTCGAAGGGCAACAAGAGAAACAATGTAAGACTTCACTGCTTTCCTAGCGATAAGATGAGGAGAAAAGAATGGGAAGATGCCTGTGGATGAATAAAACTTCCTAAGACCCACTTCTTTTTCTCTCCACCTTAGCCCTGATGCCTTTGAGTCTTTTAGTAGACCACAGCTACTGAAAGAGCTTAACGGCTGAGACAAGAAACGCTAGATGCCATCTGTTAGGATGTAATCATGCCGCTAGAGGAGTTTCTCAGCGTGGATTTCCCTCGATATACGGAGCATTTAGACTCCTTGTAGGGAAAAATCGAAACCTATAAATATTAAACCTATACTTATATCCATCGCCACCTGTAAGCTCTTTCAGTAGCTGTGGTCATCATATCAGTTTTTTTATTTTCCGAGTTGTGTTGTGGTAAAAATAGCAACAGGTAGCGCCCTAGCTCACCGAGTGCAACCATTTTACATCATCAGAATAATGGTGCCCCCAAAGTCCAAAATGTGTGTGATTTTTAAAAAAAATAACATAAATCTTCTACTACATATTTCAGTAAGAGACAATATTTACATTATATTAAGTCATACAAGTCTTAATACCCAGGGATCCCTTTAAAGCTTATATGTTTATGCGATCCTCAACAGTAGTGACTATTTTTCCAGAGATGGGAAGTAACGAAGTACAAATACTTCGTTACTGTACTTAAGTACATTTTTCTGGTATCAGTACTTTATTTCACTATTTATTTGTGTGTGTGTGTCTCAGTATCTGTACACGTGGTGTGTGCTGATCCAGGAGGATGAGAACACCCAGTCCGGGAATCTCTTCAGGAAGGACTCGAGCGGCTCTGAGCGTCCGTCTGAACCAGAGAAATAATGAGCGGAGATGGCCAGAGAGATCAAGCCCTCGTCAGGAGACGTGTCTGAGGACTGAAGATGAGAAAACACAATAAACGCTGTGATGCTCCTCAGGTTAAACATGTGGTTCTTGAGCTCAAACTCACCGAGATCTCAATCCAGAAGGTCCAGGCCGGAGCGTCGAGACCGTGAGAGTAAAATATGAAACTCTCTCCGCTGTGGTGCAGCATCCCGCCGCCGAACGACCAGCCGCTCAGAGATGCTCCGGCGTGAGGACGCAGGGACAGAGACATGTGACTCGGACCTAGAAGAGAACAACAGATGTTCAACACCATTCATGAACACAGAGAGTGTGTTTGTGACTCTGAACTAAACGAGTCAAACACACAGACTGGATTACTGAATGCTGCTGAGTATTGCATTTCGTTCTCTAAAACAAAGACAAATATTTGTGTAGACAGACAGACTGTGACAGTCTCATTCAGTTTGGACCAGGGTTGTTGAACTCAGTTCCTGGAGGGCCACAGCCCTGCATAGTTTAGCTCCAACCCTACATAAACACAACTGATCCAGAAAATCAGGTCCTTCAGGCTTTTTTGAAAACTAGATGGTTTGTGTGTTGGAGCAGGGTTGGAACTAAACTCTTCAGGGCTGTGGCCCTCATTTGACACCCCTAGTTTGGACTTTGTTTCAGTTCAGGTGTGTGTGATTATCGTTGTTTTCTTGTTTGTCTGTGTAATTAAGTTCCTCTGATTCTGTTCTTTGCTGTTGGCTCAATAACCAGTAACCATTGACTCAATAACCGGCACTATTCTTTGTTTGTATGTGTTATCAGGGACACGCTGTCTTTTCCCCCTTGAAATCCTTTATTTGGTTGTTAGCTTGCATGTCACTGAGATATAAAACATGGATAACATCTAGAATAATACTTACAAAAGGAAACTATAAATTGCGGCAACTATAGTAGCCGGTGGGGTTAAATGGGTTAAGACATGTATAGCTTAATATAACGTAAATTATGTCTCTTATTTAAATATGTAGTAGCAAACCCATGAAAATGTATGGCATTAAAAAAAAAAAAAAATCAACATATTTGGACAATGGACTGCGCCATTATTTTGTGTGCACAGTACATTCTGCATTGATGACGTCAAATGGTTGCACTCAGTGAGCTACTGGCGCTTTTTACCAAGTAACTGCAGGCTGGAGCAATGGGCGTGGCGAAAGGTCTTGATGATTGGTCGACAAAGCTGTCTGTCAGGGTGTGGGGGTAGGTTTTGTTGTACTGATTCACCTTTCGGAACGCCTCCTTTCAGCCCATTGCTCCAAGCTGCCGCTACCCCCGTCTCCTTTTTACAGTAACACAACTCAGAAAACAAAATACTTTTGGTTTTACTTTTGGCAGTGTATATAATTTTAAAATTGTTTATAATTTTGTATAATTTTATAATTTAAAAAATGTTTTTTGAAAAATAAATTTAGCAACAGTCATTATTATATTTAATGAAAATCCAGCAGATATCATTCTCATTAGGATCCTGATAAAATGAGGCTGGAGTCTCACCTTTGACCTCAAAGGTCATTTTAACGGTTCCCCATTGAGTCTCCTGTCTGGATAAGAGCTGGAACTCCAGCGCAGCTTTAGGAGAGACTTCAGGAGCCGGAAGATACCAGCTCTTCCTGAAACAATGAGAGAAAGACGTCAGGAGCCTCAGTGGCTCAGTTCAGCTGGACATGAACTCCATCATTCTCTATACACTCATCTGACAGGAACTGGAGCGTGAGGAACCTTGTGAAGCCGTAGTAGGGCAGCCAGTCCTGACAGTGTGTGCCGATGCTGTCGTTGATCTGTGGGATGTGTGGTGTGATGTGCTGCATGCCGGTGTAATCCAGATCGTTGATACATAAGCCTGAGTCGGAGCTCTGCAGCGAGCCGTTCAGTGTGTGGAAGCTGCGAGTGATGTGCTGGAAACACACACACATCTGACTGAAGAAGGCACAACTCATCCATTCAGCTGAGCATTATTTGATCGATTCATCAGATTTAGACTCATTTTACTGAAAGTACTTTAAGAAAAAAAATACAAGCTTGGCAACTAAATAATTAAAATATATACAAAAACTTAAACAAAATGCTTATTTAAAGTAAGGACAATATGTTATGGTCTGAGTTTCAGTAAAGTGTGAAGACCCTGCTGTAAAGACGGATCAGTGACCAGCTGTACCTGGATAAAGACGCGCTTGGGTCGTGGGCTGGACGGGTCGGCAGAATACGGGAAGAATAGACCACAGCTGACCAGAACAAACATCAGCGTGAACACTGACCCCAGAACAGCTAAGACCCGCTTCGTACTGCGGGACAGATAGATGAAATGAATCTGGAGAGAGAGACAGACAGACCATAATTAGAATAAGATGATTTAATCCAGGGGTTGACAACCTTTTGGGCATGAAGTGCCTTTTTTCATTTTTCTGGTTAACCGCTGTGCCAATATGTGAGTGTGAGTGTGTGTGTGTGTGTGTGTGTGTGTGTGTGTGTGTGTGTGTGTGTGTGTGTGTGTGAAGGCCAATTGTGCATTACAATCATTCAGTTAAATCACCGTTCTATATTAATGCACTGCTTTTATTGAGACGCACGCAAAAACCTCGCGCACACAGAAACATTCAGGAGCTCAGAAACTTGACTTTAAACGTGACTTTATTAATACTGAATCGCTACTTTATATTTCTCAGCAATGAGGGGGTAAAATCGCTTTTTAATTTGGAGATCCTAACAGACTGTGTGACTTTGAGGAATGATTACCTCAAAATGTACGTCGGTATGCAGTTTTCTCTATTGCTCATACTTATGCACTATTCTATGATGTTTTGTAGTATGAATAGTGTGAGAAGTGTGTTCACACTGAAAATTCCAAAAAGAAAAAGTGCACTTTAAATACCCGGATGATGCATTTAAATGACCGAAAAATGAAGTGTGGTGTGTTGAACACTTCATGGACTCAACCGTGCATAAGTATGTCCCGATCAGGTTTTTTTGCCCTCGAGTCCGAGTCCGAGTCATTTGATTTTGAGTATCTACCGATACCGAGTCCCGATCCGATACTTCTATAATACATAAAAAAAAGAATAACGCCAGATTCACACCGCACGTGTAAGCAGGGCGTAAGCAGCGCGTATTTTTTTCGACGCCCATGTTAACAGATTAGAGCATTCACACCGCACCCAGAGGCGGTGCGGCAGTGCGTAGCAGGAGCAGAGCAGAAGCGGCAGTGCCGCGATAGTTTCGGCGCTGAGTCTATTTCTGCTGCGCCGCTTACGCTGAATTAAAGCAGTGCATTTTTCTTGATCAAAATTGACCTGATTAACATGAAAAATGACACATTTCACCGTAAAATCATGTGAGGTGTTTAGTGTTTCACAATCACGGGGTAAAAGGCACACTGTATTGATAAATACTTTAGCTAAAAAAATATATATATATATATTGATACTGTCTAAATTAATACTTGTTCAGATCAATCACTTTAGCAAAGTTTGTACTAGGCTATTTTCTGCTTATTTTGATAAATAATGTTCAGTAAATATACTGTCATTAAAATGTTAATATAAAAATATATTTTAAAATACAGAAACAAAATAAAAAGTAAAGATTCTGAAAGCATTGAAGGAGATCCCATAATAAGTTAATATAGATTTACAGTAGTAACAACAAGTTTTATTTTATTATATGATATGATTAATATTATGTTTTTAAATATGATGGTTTCATTATAAACATGGTGATTATCTCTAAGGTGGAGAGTGTCTACTGGACACCCAACATAATAGGCTATACGATACCATATGAACCATGTCATGTCAACAGTTCTGTATTAATTATACACACGCGCCGCTTCTGCGCTGCCTCTGCTCTGCTTACGCCTGCGGTGTGAAACCGGCGTAACTCTGTGCCACCGCGTAACTATAGCTGTGTTAAAAAATAATGAGAATATATATATATACATATATATCCGAGTCCTGATCGGGAGGTAACGTCCGATTCCGATCGAGTCTGAAACCACGTGATCGGGCCCGATTTCCGATCACATGATCGGATCTGGACATCCCTAATTTGGGATGCAGTTAAAATTACAGTTAGTCTGTATGACTCACAAAATAGGAAGACAGAATTACGGTCGCCACGGTAACTAGTGACGCCAGGATGATGTCTGGTGGGATTTCCTTTTTGCTTCGGCCCAGAATAGGTGTAAAGACCTCAAAAACCAACCGGATGAGGAACAGGATGTAGACATATGGCACAGCAAGACCCATCAGGTACAGGACGGAGTACAGCAGAGACGCTCCTACACACACACACACACACACACACACACACACACACACAGAGACAGCACTAATGACCGTCAGCACAAACCATGTGGCACTAGATCATGAACCACCTCAATTAAACATCAGAGCCCTGATTTCTGCTCTTTGACCCTGTCCTGAGCGAAACTACTGCAGAGACCTGAAACATCCTAAAATAAAAGTCCAGCTTTAATACACATATTATAAAGTCATTTTGTCCAATTCTAATAAAAATACTGTGCCCATATGCTATTAGAAAGGTTCATAATATGGATTTGGGTGATGCAAACAACAGGTTTACATGCATACAAGGTCAACACTTTAATTTTCTTATAATATGCATTTAATTTGACCTTATATCTCAACAACTCTCAAACGATTCATTCGAAGATTCATCTTTCCTTAATCCTCCTATGCATGAGGCTACTCTGTTCTGATTGGTCAGGTTCATAGCCAATCCCCGGTGTCAAATGAACACTGCTGAGTGTCTATATGTGTCCACACTACAGAGTGTACTAGGTAACATTGAAGCAGTGTTAAAGTTAATGAGGTAATTAAGAGAGTCATTGAGTGATGATTGACCATTACTGAACACACCTGATGTTAACAAGCAGAATCACCAAAGAAGAAGATCACAATTTTTTAAGTCACCATTATAGTGGTCAGTGTTTAGTTGGGCTCTTGTGACGTCTGAGGATGAGACTACTTGACCCTTGACTTTTTAATATTACATTGGCTGCTATAGCTGAATCATAACAGCCAGACTTTTGCAAAGAGCAAAAGTCATCAGGTGGTGACGATTGTTTCAGCATATTCATTATTTGACCAGAATCACTCATTTAGAGTCTGACCTCTGAGTTAAATTTCCTTTATTGATTACAACAACCTTGTGATTCTACAGTGAAAGATTTTGGAAGGACTTCTTACAAGCTGTTCTGATCCCCCCCCCAAAAAAAACCCTAAACAAAAGTTTTTCTTTTAGGCGCATGCAAGAATCAGTGTATGAATCTCAACAACGGTGACAAACAGCATATTCAGATAAACAGATCAACTCTGAACATCACAAAACAAGCTACTAAAAAGTCACATAAAAACAGCAAAAGTAAAAAAGAAAATAGTAAGAATAAAAGAAATTACAAAGACAACTCATAATTTATGCATGCCACAATGCATGATGGGAGCCGTGGATGAGTTTTTATTGGCTACAACATGCGTTTTTGATGGTCACCGTTGTTGTGATTCTCACGCTGATTCTTGATGTCTGTGTGTCTAAATTAAAGATAGTTTTAAGTTTTTGATCAGAAGTTTTAAAAACATCTGTCTGATTATGCTGAACATGTCAGAACTTATGTTGTTCACAGAGTTGACATTACCAACAAAGAAACCCTAACTCAGTTATTCAGATCACTACATGATTATGTCAAAACAGAATCATCAACACCTGATGACTTTAGCTTTTTGCAAAAAAGAAGCGGTCGTCAGTAAAATGATGGAAACACAGCAAACGTTTGTGATTATACTGCTGTGGTATCGGAGTAAAGATGAATTTTAAACACTTATGCAATTATGCAAATGTACTAACTTGTGACATGAACTTTGAATTTAATACGATTCTTTCAGCAGTTCAGAGTCAACTCTTTCTTTTGACAGAAATAACTTTATTTATGATGCACTTTCAGCTTTACAACTTTGCAGACTGTTTTCATTCATATATTAGACACTGCATGGAAGGTCCTTTTCAGAAATCCAATTGGGGCACTTTAAAATGATTACGGTGTATGTGTGTGGTGTGACCTCTGACCTCTGGCTCTGAAGAGCTTTGTAAGCAGCAGTTTGCTGATGAGCGGGAACAGGACCATCATCATGGGCACATATGCTGAACACCAGCCGCGGTGAGTGAAGAAGAGCAGCACAAAACACCACAGCAGCAGACTGGCATCAAAGAAGAGCTCGGCCAGATCCACACGACTCATGCTCTGAACCACACACACACACACACAGAGAGAGAGACACACACACACACACACACACAGAGAGAGAGACACACACACACACACACACACACACACACACAGAGAGAGAGAGACACACACACACACACACACACACACACACACACACACACACACACACACAGACAGACAGACAGACAGAGAGAGAGACACACACACACACACACACACACACACACACACACACACAAACAGAGAGAGACACACACACACACACACACACACACACACACACACACACACACACACACACACACACACACACAGACAGACAGACAGACAGAGAGAGAGACACACACACACACACACACACACACACACAGACACACACACACACACACACACACACACACACACACACACACACACACACACACAGACACACACAGATACAGACACACAGATTTCACATTGCTTGCTCTTTGTATTATCATCATCATCATCATCATCATCATCATCTCTTCTCTGATTTGAAATTAAAAATAAATGTTATTTATTTGAATAAAGCTTCTGATTGAGCATAAAAGTATTGGGCATTGTTTAAATAAAGCTAAACTGTCGTAAAATAGTGTTTAGGTTAACATCAGTTCAGTTGACCAGGAAGCAGAGTTGCTGAAGTGTGACATCAGATCTGCAGGTTGGAGCTGTAGGTATGCTGAAGGGTCTTTATAATTGCTGGAGAACCTGTCTGTCAGGGTGTGGGTTAGTGGAAGTTTCTAGCCGCTCTCCCAATGTCATGCCAAACCGTGCATTTAGCACAACAACAGAGAAACTGGCAAGCAGGCAACGGACGAGTGACTGATCCTGAGTGCTGACATTACTACATGCATTCCAGCAGCACGCGTCAACATTCCGGGAGAATTCCGTCCGGGAACAGTTTGGAATTGTGCCATGCGTTTGGCCGGTGCCAGCGGAGGAAGAGCGGCTCCTGTTGTAACACTTCACCTCTCAGCACACCTGCTACTAAGAGCTGCAGAGACCCCTGTCTGTCTCCATCAGATCTGTGACTTCATCCGTCGTGATGACAGATGAGTTTGTGTGTCAGTAAAGTGTGCGGTGTTTTGTCCATCACTCACCCTGTAGCAGCGGTTCTTCACCAGCGTGTGGATCAGCAGGAGAACGCCGACGGCGGCAGGTCCGTACAGATAGACGGCGGCGTATAAGTTACTGTACCAGAACATGGAGCGGCCCATCAGCGTGACGAGCCAAGCCACGAGCAGAACCATCAGCAGAGAGAAGAACCAGCTCAAGACCAACACAAACACCGCACACACCAGATCACGCATGTACCGGTCAGCTGCCAAAACACACCCTGTCACAGAGGAGTGGAAAGAGCTCATTCAGTGTTTACATGAATAACTGAATACATGAATGAATTAATAAATAATGTAATGAACGCGTGAGTGAATAAATTAATTAATTAATGAAAGAATGAATGAATGAATGGATAAATAAATACTCATAGTAGATATTAAAATAATTATAAAAACACAGGAACTTCAATAAATAAAGACAATGCAGTACTTTAACAATATTTTTTAACATATTTAACAATATTTTATTCAATAAAATCTAAAGTATAATGAACACTATCAATATTATAAAATATAGCAATTATATAAGCCTCCTGATATTTGATAGAAAATCAAAAATGTCCAAAGAAGTGGTCTTTTTAAAAAATGCCCATTAACGAATTTTCTTAATAAAAGCATTCAGTGATAACAGGAAAATACACGAACACAATTAATGACAGACCTATATCTGGTCATGCTATCCATTACGTACCCACACTGCTGGTTAACAAGCATTTCCCGCCCAGGTAGATCACCGCGGCGACGGCCGTTATGTAGTTGATGACGGTGCCGACGTGAGCGGGATACGTCAGCATCATCAATCCCAGCAGGTCGAAGAACACCATGTTGCCATGGCGATACTCCGAGGAATCCGCCAGTTCATCTGACATCACCAGGTGCTGGAGCACAGACAGGATGTTGTCGCCTGGCGACAGAGATGAACAGGAAGTCAACACAGCTGAATGCCGGATGATACATTACAGTAGCAGTGAGGTCTGATCCACAGAGAAATATAATATAATATCATAAAACATACAGCACTGGCTCTACATTCTGATTGGACAAGCCGCGTCTACAAGAAGTTATGCAAACAAACGTGTTGCACATCAGCTGAAAACAAGACTCCGTTTGCTTATTAGGCTAATGAGTTATTCATTTTGATTAATTTTATTAATAAATTTAGTTACTTACGGAACATTGGTTTCTTTCATTATATTGCTCTTCTGCAGCTTTACAAAAACAATACAACAGTCGAAGTCAAGCATTACGGTACAGAACAAGAGAGCAGATATAATGAACACACACACACGAACACAAACACGAACACACACACACACACACACACACACACACACACACACACACATTAACTGAATCTGTCGAGACATTTAGGAGCACAAAAATAAATCTTGTAATATTCTGAAAGATTTAATGTATCTAGCAAGAGTCTTTAACATCAAAAGAACCAGAGGTGTAAAATACTTGAGTAATTTTACTTGATTACTTTAAGTAATATTTTGGGGGATTTTTACTTTATTCAAGTACAATTTAAACTGACTACTTGTACTTTTACTTGATTACATTTCTGAAGAAAAAACAGTACTTTTTACTCCTTACAATTTTATTTGAACTTAAAGGAACACTCCACTTTTTTTGGAAATAGGCTCATTCTCCAACTCCCCCAGAGTTAATAAGTTGAGTTTTACCGTTTTTGAATCCATTCAGCCGATCTCCGGGTCTGGCGAGAGCACTTTTAGCATAGCTTAGCATAGATCATTGAATCCAATTAGACCAGTAGCATCGCGTTCAAAAACGATCAAAGAGTTTCGATCGTTTTCCTATTTAAAACTTGACTCTTCTGTAGTTATATCGTGTACTTTTCATTTTCCGCCGATCTTAGTACACGATATAACTACAGAAGAGTCAAGTTTTAAATAGGAAAACGATCAAAACTCTTTGATCGTTTTTGAACGCGATGCTACTGGTCTAATAGGATTCAATGATCTATGCTAAGCTATGCTAAAAGTGCAATCGCCAGATCTGGAGATCAGCTGAATGGATTCAAAAACGGTAAAACTCAACTTATTAACTCTCTGGGAGTTGGAGAATGAGCCTATTTCCAAAAAAAGTGGAGTGTTCCTTTAAAAAGTAGTCTGTTCTCACCTCCACACACGCAAGAACTCAAACCAACCATGTCTATCGCTAAAACTCCCATCTTCTCCTTCTGTCCCCTCACTGAGGTAGAAATATCGAAACTTCTCCTCTCCAGCCATCCTACAACATGCCCACTAGACCCAATCCACTTGCACCTTCTCCAAGCAATCTCCTCTACACTCTTACCAGCACTCACACACATCTCTCCTCACAGGCACCTTCCCCACTGCATTCAAGCAGGCTCGGGTAACCCCACTGCTCAAAAAACCTACATTAAACACTTCTCTTATAGAAAACTATAGACCTGTCTCTCTCCTTCCATTCATAGCGAAAACACTCGAACAAGATGTTCTCAACCAGGTATCACTATTTTTCTCACAGAATAACCAACTGGATGCCAGCAGTCAGGTTTCAGAAGTGGACATTCAACTGAGACTGTGCTACTGTCAGTCACTGAAGCCTTGCGGATTGCAAAAGCTGATTTCAAATCATCAGTTCTTATTTTGCTGGATTTATCTGCTGCTTTTGACACTGTGAACCATCAGATCCTCCTGTCCATTGTTGGATTACAAATTTGTAAAATGTTAAATCTAGATTCCAGTGTAACAGTACAAACTGAAAAAGTTATATACATTGTATTTAGCATTTATGGTGAAGTTGGTGACATCAGATGAACGATTCTATTGAACAAAGTTTGTAGCCAGAGGTTCCTGCCAGTTCCTGTTCTCGTATTGTAAGTCAGATGACCGAGACTCTCACCTTTTATTTGTAATGGCTCTTGGGGCCCCTGCTTCAATCTTTGGGCAGTTATGCTGATTGGATTAGGAGTGGTTAAATGGGGCAGGTTGCTATACCTGAATACTTCATTTGCATGCTTTGTTTAAGGTCGTCACCCAGGTGCTTTCCATTCCTAAGCACTGCCCCCTAAATGTATATAAACTACAATGTATCACTGCTTTAGTGAGACTTGGATGACTGCAGCGACGCATATCAATAAAGAGTAACTGCAGCGACTGCAGCGAGTTCTCAATAAAGAGTAACTTCTGTGTGAAAGATATCCCAATGTCTCCTGGTCTCTGCTTCGACGTGGAAAAGTTTCCAACACCATCCTCTCATCACTGAGCATGACAGGGACTTCGCTGGTTTGAATCCGATCTCACTGGTAGGTCTTTCAAGGTGGCCTGGGGAGGGGAGGTGTCCACAGCACATCAGCTGGTTACTGGGGTTCCACAGGGATCAGTTCTTGGACCCCTCCTCTTCTACATATACACTACATCACTGGCACCCATCATTCAGTCACATGGTTTCTCCAAGCACTGCTATGCTAATGACACAGCTCTATCTTTCATTTCAACCAGATGATCCAACAGTAGCTGCACAGATCTCAGGCTGCCTGGAGAACATCTCAGCATGGATGAAAGAACATCAACTACAGCTCAACCTGGCAAAGACTGAGCTTCTTGTCTTCCCTGCCACTTCACTCTACAGAATAATCTCACCATCCAGGTAGGTTCTTCAACAATTACCCCATCAGGTTTGGTAATCTTGGTGTAATCTGACTTTCAAAGACCACATTGCAAAGACTGCTCGATCTTGCAGGTTTGTATTGTACAACATCAGAAAGATCAGGCCCTTTCTAACAGAGCGTGCTGCACAACTTCTTGTCCAGGCCCTTGTCATTTCTAGGCTGGACTACTGCAATGCTCTTCTGGCTGGACTTCCATCAAGCACAATCGAACTTCTACAAATGATTCAAAATGCAGTGGCATGACTGGTCTTCAACAAGCCAAAAAGGGCCCATGTTACACCTCTCTTTACACCGCCTACTTTCACTTACTCTTACGAATCTACCTCCCCTCCAGAAATCTGCAGGGCTGGACCAGAATATTCGATTATTCTTTTTTTTATTACAGTTTGTTGAACTTCATTAATTTATTTTTCACTCTTCTTTTATTTAAATAGCCTACCCTTTACAGTGTCAGTAATTATTGTGCTGTTAATTTCTGATTTGGGAGTGATTTGTTTGTTAGAAAAATGTTAGGCTGCCTTATTAAAAGTATTGCTCTTAACAGACCTGTGTGTTTTGTATCACTGGTGCAGTGTCCGTTCTCAGAGGATTTAAGCCCTGCCCGCGTGAGGCTCGTGCTGTTCTGTAGTTTATTAAAAGTTTATTAATTCTGAACGTGTCACGTGTCCATATTGCACCAAAATGCAACACTGCACTCCCTTGGGTCTGAAGCAACACACCCGCCACGCGTGAAGTCAATTGGATGAACGGTTCTCGACATAATCAAATGCAAAAAGACAGACACACAGAGATTCCTGCCTTTATTAGAGAGAAGAATATGTTCAGCCCCCTCCCTCCGAAGCTTCGAATATTCGGTGTTGATTACTACTGAAGCTTTAAAGCTCAAAAAAATGGTATTCGGACCAGCCCTAGAAATCTGAGATCTAAAAATGAACGATGCCTCGTAGAACCTGCATCGTCACAGAGAGGCACAAAATCACTTTCCAGAACATTTTCGCTCATCATTCCTGGCTGGTGGAATGATTTTTCCCACCCCCATCCGAAATGCTGATTCCCTGGCAATCTTCAAACAACTATTTTGTTACTATTTGACTTCATCCTAAAAAAAAAAAAAAATCCCCCCATCTAGTTTGTATTAATCTACACAACGTCTGAAACTTTATACTATGATCACTTCCTGTGTATATTTTCCTCTTTATGATGAATCACTTCTTGTATTCCTCTATTGTAAGTCGTTTTGGATAAAAGTTTCTGCATTTATCCAAAGCAACTTACAGTGCATTCAGGCTATTTTTTTTTTAATCAGTATGTGTGTTCCCTGGGAATTGAACCCATGGCCTTTTGCGCTGCTAACGCAATGCTCTACCACTGAGCCACATCTTAAACAGAGCAGCAGCTGAGAACTTCATTCTCTCTGAAGCAGATGTTTTATTTCCTAATATATTCATGTGAGGCTGTAGATCAGGAATCAGACGTCTCACCTGCTCTCTGGATGGAGTCAGTGTGGATTCGGTCTGGAGTGTCATATTTCGTGTGATACAGGAAACCGTTCTCTATGAACGCCAGATCAATTCCTGCAGAATGAGACAGAGGAAGATTTGCACTTAAGAATGTCTTAAACATGATCTGACAGTCTCAGTCAACACTCCTGATTTTATCATTACCTTTAACTTTTCTTCTTACATCAGCAATACATTAACACAATAAATATGCGTTATTACTGTAAATATGCTTTCAATCTGTAAAACTTAATTTACTAAAACTTACGGTAAAGTTCTGGCAACCACAGCTGCCATGTTTTTTACCCTGATTTTTTTGCGGTGTGTATTTCATACCAGGAATATTCCCAAAGTGACTGAAGATGCGGAAATCTGTGTCTGAAGGAATGAGTCCGCTCTGGAAAATCTCCTGACCAACCACTGTGGCGAACGGGTGAACGGCGGCTCGGGCGTAAGCCTGGACCAGCCACGGGTTCCTCGGACCTCAAACACACACACACACACAAGGCTCATTCTACCTCATTTACTCACCCTCACGTTTAGTCATTTGACAGAATGATCACACTGCTCTTTTCCATGTCATGGAAGTGAATGTGAACAGACAAATCAACAATCTGATGAACATTTGTGTTGCACAAAAAACAAAACACATCTGGTTAAGATCAGCCATCCTCAACCTTTCTGACTCCTAGACCCCATGTAAGATAATGTCTTTCCTCTGGTTCATCTGCTGTAATGTGTATTTATTTTTAATTTATACAAACCTGGAAATTTATAGTTCCCCAGATTAAAGCGAGTAAATAGTTATAATTAAACTTCCAGAAGTTTTAAGTATGAAAGCTTATTTCTGCCACAGAATCAATACATGTAAATGCTGACTTTTCTGACTTTTTCTCATAATTTAGATTTTTTTATATATATATATACACTCAGAATTGTGAGATATAAATGTGGAATTGCAAAGAGAAAGTCAGAAGTGTGAGATATAAACTTGTTAAAAAGGCAGTTGCAGATTTTATCTCACAATTCTAAAAAGGTTGCAATTTTATTCTGTGGTGGAAACAAGCTTCTATGGGTTCCTGCTCTTAGTAACCAGTGAATTTACAGTCATTTACAGTCATTCCTGATTTACTGGATAAAGATTTTCTCTAATTTGCAGGTGTTTTTTCTATTTGCAGCGTGTTGAGCTCTCTCGGTCACCGTAATTACTAGAGATTGAAAAATTTATATTCCTTATAAAATGCCCATTACGTTTCAAGGTTTTACTAATTTCATAACATTTCCTGGTCTAGAAATCACTTTTAAAATGAGGCTTCCTCATTTATCCCAGTTAGGGGTGGGCGATATTCCCAAAAAAATATCACAATCTTATAACTGGTGTCGCAAATTCTTCCCAATTTTGAGAGGTATTATCGAGAACATCTAGACTGGAACAAGGCTATGAACTTATTTGCACCATTTAATAAACACAAAATTGCATGAAAGAATCAGCTGTCATATTGGTCATTAAAGCCTAAGACTAAGCTTAAAACACTGCCTCACTGTGTGAATCAAATGTACATTCATTCTTATTAAAGTTATAACAATATTCAGACAAGAGCAGAGAGGGATGTTTCCCTTGTCTTTTGTTGTTTGATTAACATTTTGACAGAGACAGCAGCAGGTTTATTAGGCTACTGTCTCTTTAAGACCGAAAGCGCTGATCTACTGACACGCAGTAATTGTTTCTAATCACTTAAGACATAACCGACAGCCTTTGTGTAAAGTAGACTGCATTTTACGACAGTCACAGTACACGATCGGACTGATTTGGACGTTATGTTTAGGATGGATGAAAGCGCACTGCTGTAAAGGAGTGGAATCGAAACTGAAACTAAAATGAATCGCGCTAGTTCTGCTAGGCTAGCTCACGCCCACGCGGCAGTGAAAGACCCGCGATAGAGACGCGTGATATATTTCACCACTCGGTGCAGGCTGTCATTGCTGTGGTTTTAACACTATTTTGAGGACATAAAAGATCAGGATCTCTACGATTCGCTTGAAAAGTAGATGGACGTCTTCGAGATCGATCACGATATAAAATCTACTACAGCAGTCCTACTCCCAGCTTTTCAAGGCTATGTGAATTCTGGGCTGAATGAATATAAGAAATATCTTGGTTTTGAATTGTTTTAGCTGACTGTCATGCCCATAATGTCTTCTGGAGGCGACTGGTTGAGAAGCGCTGGTTTAGTGAGAGAAATGCTGATGCTGATCTATTTCTTTAACTCTGGCGCTTGTTCTGGCAGCAACAGAGCAGATTCCAGGTGTTGAGCTCAGATACACACCTGTCTGAAACACCAGCTCCTTCCCCCCCACTCCTGCCGCCTCCAGATTCACAAACGCTCGCACCTGCTGAGCCCAGGGATGCTGGGTAATGAAGCCGTGACTGGCCTGAGACAGATGGATCTAATCAGACATCAAACTCCACCTTTACATGCATGAGTGAGTGTGTGTGTGTGTGTGTGTGTGTGTGTGTGTGTGTGTGTGGGGGGGGCAAACACACAGTGAGACCATGAAAGATGTCAGTGATATAAGTGATTCACATCAAACCAGCTGAACACATTTCAAGGAGATGATCACTTGCTCACTGAGGTCAAAGGTCAGCTGTTCTGTGACCTCTCACCTGCAGGTAGGTCTCCTCGGCCCCGTTGAACAGGAAGATGACGCCGTGTTTGAGAGGCGTGGAGAGATTCGCTAAAGAATGTAAAACCTCCAGCATCACTGAACAACCTACGGCATCATCGCTGGCTCCTGAAACACACACACACACACACACACACACACACGTTTGCGCACTTTTAGTCACACAGATCTAGAAACATGACTCAAAGAAAAAAATAAAACATAGTACAAATACATAAAACCAATTTATACAACACACTTTAATCCTGTCAATCAAATGCAGAACTAAAACCCAATCCCATAATAATACACTATATATCCATAAATAATCCATCCATATGCAACCAACATCAAAGAAAACTGACAGCAAACACAAAACCTTAAACTGCTCAATCTGATCACTGTCACTTCAAACCACAGCAAACTCAGAGTCTGGTGAGCTATAAGCGGCAGCAGGTTCACTGAAGCGTTGATGAAGCGCTGTAGAAACACACCTGGGCTGTTGGCCACCGAGTCAAAGTGGCAGTTAGCGAGCATGAAGTGCTGAGCGCCGGTCTTTGGCTGGAGTTTGACGGCGATGTTGGTCAGGCGGTCGTAGCAGCTGATGCTGAAGCAGCCGCTGGGCCGCTGGACGTCCACTATGATGGAGTGAGGTCCGGCTTCACTCTCGGACCGGATCTGCTCGATCTGATCCAGCAGGTAGTTGACTGTGGTGATCTCGTTCTCTGGGCTCCCGACGGTCCGCGGCCCGACGCTGGTGATCTGCTCCAGATGCTTCCTGATTCACAACATAACAGTGTTACACATGTGCTAAGGCCTTTGTGCTGTTTTTATTCTATTCTTATTTATTTATCTACAGATATGGGGTTTTGTTCCTGTCGAGTTACTGAATTGAAGCCAAAAAGAGTTTCATTGTACCTGTGTATAATGACAATAAAGACTACTCTATTCTATTCTATTCTATTCTATCGTAATCCACACTATTCTATTCTATTCTATCGTAATCCACACTATTCTATTCTATCATTCACTTTCGTGTCATCTCGAGCAAATAAGCAAATACACAAAATATTATGTCACAATGGCTGTCTTGACGAGTATCCAAGTAACGCAGTGAGTTGCGTCTTAAATAAACAGTTTAGAAAATATTGGGTGTGTGTCAGTATAACAGATCCATGCATTTCTTATATTAGGCTAATAATGTTAATCACAAAAGAAAAACAGGAGAATCACTCACTAAGTAACTTCTGTAACTTTAAGTCAAGTCAAGTCACCTTTATTTATATAGCGCTTTTACCAATACAGATTTTGTCAAAGCAACTTTACAATATCAAAATATGAAAATAGAGTCAATAATGTAAAATGATAAGATTAAACACTCAATTTTCAGTTAAAGGCATTTCATTATTGAATTCAGAGATGTCATTGTCTAGCTCAGTTTAATTTAAATAGTATCTGTGCAATTAAATCGACGATAATCGCTAGATATTAAGTGTCCCCAACTGAGCAAGCCAGAGGCGACAGCGGCAAGGAACCAAAACTCCCTCTGAGACAGAATGGAGAAAAAAACCTTGGGAGAAACCAGGCTCAGTCGGGGGGCCAGTTCTCTTCTGACCAACTTTAATAGGTAATTGTGTCTAATTATGTCATACAGTAATACAGTTTTCATAAGCACAGTAAAATATTGTTTATTTAGTTAATTTGTATTGTTGTATCTAATGGTCTCTCTGAGGGCTAAGCCCCCACTAAAGATGAAATCCTAGAACCGCCCCTGCAAACAAATAACTATTTTGTTTATAATTCATTAAAAATGAATTTAAAATATAATTATTACTACCTCCTTAATTTAGAATTTAATTTAAAAGTTTAATAGTTTACCTTAAGAGTTATTGGAGGTCTATCACAACCATAAACAATCGTGATATAATATAAAAACATATTTTATTTATTTGTTTTACCATTGCATTATGGTGATTTACCATGTTATTACCGTATTCTTGAAGTGCCATGTAAATAGAATGGTGATTACGCAATACCATAGTAAACATCAAAGTGTACCTGGCGCGGACATAGTTGAAGTGTCCCGGGCTGCTGCTGATGATGAGCTGCTGGACTGAGATCAGAACCAGAATCCACAGCAGAAACCCGAACCCGAGCAGCAGAATCACCGCTGAACTCTCGCGCATCAGCCGCTTGTGTTCGCGGCTCTGGGGCGCGTTCAGCGCGGCGTCCTCTTCATCACTGTCCCGCTGCTGCTGCTGGTCCTGCTGAGCTCCGATTCTGCGGACCGTAGAGTCTCTCTCGCTGAGCTGAATAAACTCTGGATCGCTCATTGCGCTCCGAACGAGAAGAAAGAGGCTCAGAAGTACTTGGGTAAAGTTGGTTTTATATTCGCACATTCACAACATTCACATATTTCCGCGTTCAATAACTTTCTAATTATATGTGCAATAAAATTATTTTTGGCAAATTCTAATCAGCAATATCATTGTCAACCTACTCAATTTTTTTCACAATCGATCAAAATGGGCAAGTATTGTTTTAATGTTATATTTACTTGCGAATGTCCGCTGAATGTCCAATGTAGTGTGATTAACAAAGTAATTGAATGCAATAGTCCGAATGTGCCAATATAAAACCAACTTTACCCAAGTCTCAGAACTGGAGAGCAGGCAGTTTTACAAGTTTTACGCCCCTGTTGTTCCTGATGCGTCCAGTGGGGGAGGCTGGATAGTGTGAGCCTGAGCCATCAGAACAGATCAGTCTAGAAGCGACACGAATATGAGAGGTATGTTGAATAATCGCTAAAGTTATTATTCTTTTTTAGCGTTTCTTCATTTCATATATGAATGGCAAGTGGTAGTCTGCTTAAGACTGCTTTTTCCTTTTACTCTCACAGGGCAAAGACATGTACACTATCAACATGCATGCTGTTGCCACAATTCTTATCCTACTCTCCAGTGAGTATGGAATGCATAAATCATACTATGTGACATCTACCTTAAGTCAGAAGTAAAATAAATAGTGTTTTTATTGGTGTTGTTTATGTGTTTTTTAGAGTAATGCTGACATGAAGGATGCTCTTGTGCTCCCTGCTGGCTAAGACCATCATCTGTTATGTGTAGGATTTTATATGGTGTAGCTCATATGAATATAGACATTATTAAACTCTGTGGGTTGGAGGGATTTTTCTTTTATGGTGATTTTCCGGGTGATTTTACCCCAATATCATAATACAAAGATATTGCAAATGTGTAGATTGTATAACACTTTCTATACTCCCTGACAACAACTATTGCTTATGAAGCCACTCTTAAGATAAATCCTCTTACTACATTGTAAAAAGTGACGAGTTGACTTAACTGAAACCCGTTGCCTTAAAATTATTAAGTAAATAATAATTTAAAAAAATAAGTTAAGTGAATTGTCGTCAAGTTCACTTAACTTTTTTTTTTTTTAATTATTATTTACTTAATTTTAAGGCAACGGGTTTCCTCAATTTTTTAAAGTTAAGTCAACTTATCAGTTTTTACAGTGAGATTCCCTGTATAGTAGTCAGAGCCTGGTTTTGGAGATGACCAGCACATCTTGAGGTCCACAGCCAAGAGACGATTGCCACGTTCCTATGGCATAGACAGTATGCTCTCCAATCAGGGTATCTTCCGGTCAATCGCTTTTTAATTGAAATCTGAAAAAAAGGCACAATTTTAAGAATCGTTAAGAAGCCATAGAAGGGGAGGACTATTATTATGTTGTAATGTTTGGTTGACCAATTAGCGGAGAGGGGTGTTTCATTCCCGCCCATATGTAGAGATTGAATATTCAAATTGTTTGTTCATTTTCTATCCCTGAACGTAAAAACAAAAAAATTAAGCCGAATTCTTGATTTTTCGTTTTGTCATTAATATTAAATTAATAATTGATTGAACGGAAGATACCCTGTGCTGAACACTCCAGTCAATTTCCCTCAGGTGAGCTTTTCTATTTTTTTTTTCTTCTTCGTTAAAAGGTTGCTATAAAGTTGTTGCTATACTAACAGTAAGAACTGAATACTAATCCTGTAACATTTCAATTTCTGTTAACTTGACTTTCCTGCAATCAGAGAGTGGTGGTGTCTATGTCTTATTGAGCGGTTTGAGACAGAAAGGTACACACGTGGTTAGAATTGTTGATACCCTTCGTAAATGTGATCAAAGAAGGCTGTGGAAATAAATCTGCATTGTTAATCCTTTTGATCTATATTTTTAAAAAAATCACAAAAATCTAACCTTTCGTTGGATAATAAGAATTTAAAACGGGGAAATATCATTATCAAATAAATGTTTTTCTCTAATACACATTGGACACAATTAACGTTACCCTTTTATTCAATACTTTTTGAAACCTCCATTTGCCAAAATAGTATAGGAGTTTTCTCCTATAATGCCTGATGAGGTTAGAGAACACCTGACAAGAGATCAGAGACCATTCCTTCATCCAGAATCACTCCAGACCCTTTAGATTCACAGCTCCATGTTGCTGCTTCTTCTCTTCAGTTCATAGAGAAGCTTGGTTTTGTGCTCAGTGACCCATTTTTGTGTTGTTTTTGAGGTTTGTGTTTGGATTATTGTACGGTTGGAAGATCCAAACATGGCCCATTATAAGATTTCTAACAGAGTCAGTCACTTATTGATTTTTTATCTGTTGGTATTTGATAGAATCCATGATGCCATGTGTCTAAACAAGATGTCCAGGACCTCCAGCAGAAATATAGGCCCACAACATCAAAAATACAGCAGTATATTTCATTGTACACAAGGGGTACTTTTTATCCCTGTGTTCACCAAAGCCATCTTGAGTGTTTGCTGCTCAAAAGCTCATTTTTAGTTACATCTGAGCATAGAAGCCAGTCCCATTTGAAGTAACTGATAACTGAATATGCTGGAGTTTGTTTTTGGATGAGCGAGGAGAATTTTTCTTGAAACCCTCCCAAACAACATGTGGTGATGTAGGTGCTGCTTGATAATTTTTTTTAAAGGTTTTCTGACCCCAAAACTCAACCCTCTTTCTGCAGTTCTTCAGCTGTGGTCCTTGGAGAGTCTTTAGCCGCTCAAACTCTCCTCCTCAACGTGCATTAGGACGATATAAACACACGTCCTCTTCCAGGCAGTTTCATAACATTTTATGTTGATTGGAAATTATTCCCCGGATGGTGGAAATGGGAATTTTCACTGCTCTAGCTCTTTTCGTAAAGCCACTTCACTAATTTGTGAAGCTCAATCATCTTTTGCTGCACATCAGAAATATATTCTTTGGTTTTTCTCATTGTGATGATGATTATGGGAATTTGGGCTTTGTTTTCCCTCCTATTTATATTTCTGTGAAACAGGAAGCCATGGCTGGATAATTTCATGTTCATAATCACTCTGGAGTGCCCAAAATTGTGAATATGAATGGGAATATATTTCATATATATTTTAGATTTTTGTGATTTTTTAAATAAAAGATCAAAAGGATTAACAATGCAGATTAATTTTCACAGCCTTCTTTGATCATATTTACCAAGGGTACCAACAATTCTGACTATGTGTGTATTTGTGTGTATATTTCTGTTATGCAATAAAAAATAAATAAAAATAATCTAATGTTGGTTCAGCACACTACAGAAAGCACGAAGTGTCCAACCTGATGGCCGTTTCTTTACTCCTCCCCCACCAGCAACTAGCAGATCTCACCAGCCGTTGGCAGGCTAGTGTAGTTCATCTCCAACAAGCCTATTTTTATCTTGGTCCTCATTTTCAACCATTTCATCTGTTTCTCCTCTTTCATTAATTTCTTCTGTTGGGGAACTTTCCATTGGAGTTGGGTGTTGCTCCGCCCCCTTATTTCTCCTCCACCACTCCCCACGCTTGCCTGGAAATTCAAATCTTGTTCAAATTCAAACCTTGTTAACATTCACAACGTTTGTTTCAGTGTTTGTTGCAGCAGCCATTTTATTAGCCTTAACTTGATTTTGGGCAGTCTCCATAGAGATGATTAGACTCTCCACACAGATTGCACCTTCTGCCATTGGGACATTCATCAAATGTATGCCCAATTTCTTTACATTTCCCGCAAAAAGACTTCTGGCAAGCTTCCACAAGGTGCCCAACCCCTCCACATCTACAACAGAGTTCGGGCATTCCCTGGTAGTAAATGTAGCCTCTGTTTTCTCCAAGCACAATCAGTGATAGAAGATGTTTCAGGCCCTGGAACCCCTGGGGATCATCCCATGGGAATTCTCCAGGAACAGTTCCAGATGCCATCCTCATCCAACATTTTCATGGCTTGGCCTCTAACAGAGCAATATCTACCCAACCAAGTGCATATATCTTCTCCACTAACGGTTTCATTGAACATTCAGACAATAACCATTTTGTGGGTATTGTCGGTCAGTTTCTCCACCTTAAGCATGGAGAAGAGGGTCTTAACATTTTCAAATCTGGTCCAGAATTCATTCAGCAAGCTAGCTAACTTAAAACTCACATCAAAACCTTTGCTAAACATGAGGGACAGCTTTAAAATGTAGCCTAAAAGACTTATCAAGGAATTTGAGATTTGCAGTACAGTATAATTTCTCTCTCTCAAACATGGTGCGCACACACAAACACACAAAAAACTTATTTAGGACACACATACAAACCACACTCTGACATCCATACCAACATACCCACACAATTATAGTTGCATAATTTATCCAATTGACTCTATAATAGACTTTAATTTGCATAAGCAGAAAACAGAAATAAAGCGAATATTTACTTTATATGCCAAACTTGAAAAAAATTGGGGCCATGTAGTAAAAAATTGATTTTGCAGCCTTGCCAACAGAATGGAAGCCTATTAACAAATATTGCATAATTTTATAGTTAAATGACCCTGGGATTAAAAATTGCAGTTTTAATGTTTCAACGACGACATTTTTGTCCTTAAGGTCCTGAGAGGAACTATTTTTTGTACCTAGTGTAAAATAGATTTATTAAAGTAAATGAGATTGAAACATTAAAATTCCTGTAAAAATACACAGCTGTGCCAAAATTTATGCAGTTGGCATTAACACAGGCAAAATAATAAAAAAAACAAAACTGTAGTGATGTTACGTTCTGCAAAATACAGTGTATCACAGATCACATCAGGGGCTCGTTTCAGAAAGGAGGTTAAGTGAAAATTCTGAGTATGTTAACCCTGAAATGAGGGAAACTCTGGGTTTTCCGTTTCAAAATGGGAGGTTTGTCAAACCCTGGAAAGCAGGGTAAGACAAGCTCATTTCTGAAAGAGAGGTAACTTATACTCAGACTCAGTTACCGTGGTAACTTACTCTCTGAACCTTACCTGGTCGGGAGGAGGTTTTCTTCGTTAAACCCGAAGTTTCTTTCGGTCTCCTCCCCTGTTTTAATGTGTAAGCAATGTTTAAACACCTTATTCGTTCATTCACGCTGCAAAAATGCTTTTCTTACCGAGTATTTTTGTCTTATTTCAAATACAAATATCTAATAAGTCTTAATATGCATTTTATAGAGGAAAAATGGTCTAAGATATTTCGTCTTGTTTCCTGGGGGATTTTCCTTTTAAGTGCATTTTACGTAAAACAAGTAAAATTGTCCGCCATAGGGTAAGAAAAATGATCTTACATCTTTCTGTGACCTCTGGAAGTAATCAGAATTTCCTTCAGGATCTCCACTGTGTTCGGATGCATTGATGCCAAGCATATCTCCACCATCGCACCTGATAGAGGGATAGCGCAATACGGCCATCAGGATGCGCTACCACCTTAAACAATGAGGTCAAATTCATGATTAACCTTTATGGGTCCCTCGGGTCATTTTGACCCAAAACTGATAGTTTAAAAATCGTGTGTTGATCATTATGGTTCAAGGCTTCTTGACATAGGCAAGGCAAGGCAAGGCAATCTCCACAGGATTCTATAGGCCCCTCTAGTGGCAGTAACCATAAAATGCAATTTTGTGACTTTTTTCCCCCACCAGATGGCGTCAGAAAGACTCAGTGACCCCACTCCAAGTTCAGGCCATGACATCTCTGAATTCAATAATGAAATGCCTTTAACTGAAAATTGAGAAAATTGAGTGTTTAATCTGATCATTATAAACTACTGACACTCTGTCCTCCAATGTGATACTGTTAAGTGCTTTGACACAATCTGCATTGTTAAAAGCGCTATATAAATAAAGGTGACTTGACTTCAGCTGTTGGTTTCTGATGATTTTGGACTGAAATTGTCTTCTTTTTTTTTCTGAAATACTGTAACAAAATTGCTTGTTTGCTCATAGTTTCCTAGAAATATCCAGAATTGAAGGTAAGTAAAATAAAAATCACCAAATAATAATAATAATAATAAAAAAAACTACATAAATAATTAGAAAAAAATATATAAAAATGGATCAAAATGAGCTTTCTAGACTAAAATAAAAATTAGTGTCATTTTAAGCCTTCGGCTCATGCAAATGAATCTTATGATTTGGTTATTTTAATGAATTATATATATATAAAACAACAAACAAACTTTCAAACGGTCTTGAATCCCTCACTTGATGTTAAAAGCACAATAACTTCAATAACTCACAGTAATGTAATAACATATTATTATGTTATATATATAATTATATTATATACAAAGCATCTACTAAATGACTTTTATGATCGGGTTATTTTAATGACTACAATGATCATTGCAGTACAGGACCAGCTCCAGTCTACAGCCGTGATCCCGGTCCACCACAGCACCATATACATGATCATATTATAGAAATAAAACAAACAATTGAAAATAAGCAATGTTTAAAAAATATTTTTGAATAAAGAGTGGTTCTTCCACAATACACAAGTCTCCACTGTTATTTCCATCTTTTAAGGTTTGGTAAGAATGCAGAGACCTCACTGTAATTCACACTGTAATAACAATGACAGTTTGACACTGCATTACTAACTTCATTTTCATTTACAAGTTGTTCCAGGTATCAGTAAATGAAAAGTAAAAAAAATCAAATAAAAAAATCACGAACTTAATCTTAAATTGAAACAATGTTATCAGCGTTATGTTAATATGTGATGTTTGTGACACAAGCTGTGTTATTAAATATTGCGTTCACATGTGGCTGTTGCTGCGTTAATTTATGGGACATAGAACAGATATATTAATTCTTCTAATGATCATCCCATGATTTCAGATTTGTTTTTCCAAAGAAAGTGTATCAACATATCTAGTTTGAAGCACCAGTGTGTGTGTGTGTGTGTGTGTGTATGATTACACAGAACAAAAGACTGTGACTGTGTTGGTCCTTGAGATGCTATTGTTCACTGGAACAATATATTTATCTTATTTTAATTCATTTCATTCAAAAAGACAGCACATGCACACTTACAAGAAAACATTTCACAATATAATTTCATGTTTTAAATGCTAAAAAAACATTTTGCAATTTAACAGACTATATTGTAATTCATTTTCTAATTTGTTTTTGTATTTATTTGTCATATTTTGTGTTTTTAATTATGTTTAGGTATGTTAAGGTTTACTAATTTATTAAGCACTTTAAAGCTCTACAAGACTCAAAAATATATTTTTTAACATATTAAGGATGCAAGCTGCGACTCCAGTTTCTACATGACTGGTACATCCATACGTCTCTCCAGAACAGGTTGGAGAGGGGAATATGGGTGTGGAGAATCACAGCCCAGTAGCTGACGTGTAGATGATTCCCAATCCCGGCCGATCTCCAGCCTGCTGCACACACACGGATACTGTCTGTCCGTCCGGCAGGCCCAGGCCACGGCCCTCTTCACTGCCTCCCAGTACATCGGTCTGAACGGAGAAGAGCACAGAAGATTATGGATCTAAAAGCACAAGAGTCAATCACTACACCGCATGAGGATGTGTGCTGGTACCTGGGCTCCTGGGACTCTTTTAGTCGGAGGAGAGACTCGAGCAGCCGTCCCTCGTCCAGCTTCTTCACCCGGATCAGCTGCAGCACCAGCAGAGTCGCCACCAGCCGCAGAATTTCAGCATGAGCCTTCACACCTGACACACAAAACATGCGACTGATTAACTGATTCTGACTGAAAAATAAAGACTATTTTTAACCATATTCAGATTTAGCCTGATGTATATTGCACTTTAAACTGGAAAGCACTTTCTCATTCTTGCAAGCTCTACTATGATTGGCCGGTGTTACACAGTAAAGACACACAGGTGTTTTTCTCAGTCTGTCTGGAAACACGCAAGGTACATATGGCACATATGAACAACTGTCTAAATGGGCAGTTCTTGCAGAGAATAAGCTGCAATATGGACAAGACCAGCAACAGGCATTTAAAAAAAAATCTTCTTACCAAAGGAACGGATGCCTTTCTCCTTAAGGAAGACATTTGCAAAAAAGTCGACGTCCAGGTTAAGGAAGCTGCTCAGCCTGTCAGTGCACTCCCAGTATCCATCCTACATCCAAACACATTGCATATGTTCATATTCCCTCGCACATTTGCATACTGTATATAATCTAGTGAATTAAATCACGTGTAAACACCTCATGCTGAAGCTCAAACAGCTCATTCCAGGCCACTGTGTCTGGTCTGCTTATTGGTTTTCCCAGAAGCGACAGACCCATGTTCCCTCTACTCATAGGACAGCCTTTGGTTCCAGCATAATAAGAAATCAGACATACGTTTTACAAATGTTTTTAAACCATCTGAACATTGATCAGATATAGAAACTCATCAATGTGAGTCAACCTACCAGGTGCAGAAGGCACAGAGTGTTTTTGTTGTCGCTGAGATGCTCCAAAGCTAAAAACTGAGAAACAAGAAGACTGTTCAGGCACCGAACCCCCAACTGCTCCCCGGGTGCCGCAGCATAAATGGTTGCCCACTCCTCCGTGTGTGTGTGTGTGTGTGTGTGTGTGTTCATTCCTGTGTGTGTACACTTTGGATGGGTTAAATGCAGAGCATGAATTCCGAGTATGGGTCACCATACTTGGCTGTATGTCACGTCAAAAGTAAAAAAAAGTCAAGTCTGCCACGTTTGTTTTGACCAACTGAGGAAAAAAGCATTACGATAAATCGCGCTACCAATGGTGATTTAATCTAAAGACTGGTTAGCTCATATCACATCAAACCATGCAAATTATTATTATTGTTATACTTGTTTCTCAAATTATTAATGTTAACAACATCAGCATTGCGTGACTATGAGTATAGTGTGTATTAGCGTGTAGATTTCAATCTCTGTATAGTCTAATCTAATTGTCATGCCATTCGAATTTCATATTAAGAAATTCTTTTAACCCAAAAAGCAAATTATGCTCCCTTCGAACTGGTTTTCTTTAAAATACAAACTTGTGTAATCCCAGGCTATCTGTGATCAGAAGCACATTTAAAACTGGAATATAATTTAATTTCATTCAAATGTGTTTCATAAACACATAATCCTTTCTGGATTACAATCCCCCATCAAAATGATACATTTAATTATTCTAGCTGCTGTAAAAGGCTTTAAATGATCCGTCACCTGCAGGATCCTCACATGAGATAGCCTACTAGCTGGGACAACTTCTTTATGTTTACAGACGTGACGTAATGACGCGGCAGCATGCTTCAATTTCCTACCCGTACCACTCAAATTAGATGACATTATTATAAGCTAACCATTGTGAATCAGGCTAAAGTAAGGCAATAGATTTGAACACTGGCTGGTTATGTACTTGTTCAAATACTGATTTTGGATCATTTTTAACCAAAAAAATTTACGGACTGCAGCTTTAAATGGTTGATTCATTCAGGAACGAAACAGCGTCATGTTGCTCAGAGACACAAAACAGTGCTGTGGCTGTGTTTGGAATGTTTTTTTGTTGGCGAAATAGCGCAAAAAACAGCCAATATGGTGTCTAAAACATAAGTATCTTGATATTAACTTATTGTTTATTGAACTGTTGTATAAAATCAATATCACATTTGTAACCATGCTTATTTTGTAAGAAAAAATGGCACTCTTCGTGTGATATTGATTAACTATATGAATTGATATAAATATATACATTTTCTGCCCCCTTATCTTGAATTATGTGATCATTCTTAATGCATATTAATAGACTGAATCATGCAGTGAAAGAACGCGCTCTAAAGCCCTGACCCAAATGGCACCCTAAACCCTCACAGTCTTCCTGAGTCCGCACTTTCGTGACGTAATGCTGCTTTGACTGTCGGGTAGAAGTCTGCTGCGGAGCTCACTCCGGTGCGGGCTCGGCAGAAGTGCGTATTGAGGGTGCATAGCAGCCACTAATGGGGCGCAGGTGAGCACCCTTTTTAACGTTAAAATGACGAATGGGACACCCTACGGTCTCGTGGACTTAACGGACACGGACACGCGGTGGCCATTGCAAATCCGTAAGACCGAAAGTGCACATGAAGTGTGACATATGGGACAGGGCCTAAATGCACACGTGCGCTAAGTTGGTCTAACCAGACTTCATCACGTCATGTATGTGTGCCTCTGTAGGTGTGTTTTGTTTGGTTTTTGCAATATACTCAAAAATGTCATGATGTCTCACGAGTATTTGCATTAAACCCGCGCAGATTTGGCTTGCATGAACTTCCCCAAGAAATTAATAAGTGAACATAACTTAGGAAAGTAACCTGCCAAATTGGCTAGTGATTTGACAGCGTTACCTGCCACAGTTGATTTTTACCCGCATTTGGCAGGTTGGCGGGTGTTAATTTCAAACCCTGTATATATATACACATATATCACAGGTGCGGTCGAACGATTTATTAATTAAACTATTACATTTTGATTGGATATAAACAGTTAGGTCCGGTCAAGCGAGGATATCAGGAAGCAGCATACATGACGACAAGCAGGTGACGGCGGAGCGCAAATCGAGTTACCCCTCCCACTTCTGGTAGTTTTACAGAGATTTCTTATCCCGTGCAAATTGGCCATTAATATTACAGACGTCCTGAGGTCAAAATTACATTACTCCATCTACCCTTGTAAAACTAATCCCGTCCGAATAGGGCTTAAGTCATCTTACCAGCTTCAGAAGTCAGAGTGGCTTTTCTCTGTCGTAGTTGTTGTTGCGGTTGCAGAGATGCTCCAAAGAGTCCAGTAGCTGAGGAACCAAAACCCAAAGGCTCATTCGTACTTCGAAGTAAACCACCAAAGCCATAAGATAAAGGGAGAGAGGGTGGTGCAGACACTGCAGGTTGATCAAAGACAATGGGGGCAGCAGCCCTGCTCCTCCCAAAAACAGATGCACCCACACTGCCATAAACAGCTGGAGGAGGAATAGGGCTGGGAGTCACGGTCATGCATTGCTGACGTGCCAGACGAGGAGGATCTGCACAGACAGGAGGAGTAGAGGTGTAAAGCTTGGTAGCAAACTTCCCAGCAAACAAGCCTGCACTAGCCCTTTACGGGTCCACTTAGGGCTCTCATTGGCAAAACGTTGGCCCCTTAGCACTGGCCCTGCACGGGCAGCCCTCACTTAGTCTCCAGGAAGCCTAAGCACTGTTTTATTGAAAATAATAAAGTTTGAAGTCACCGTTATGGAGGTAAGCACTTGCTTTAGTTGGGCTCTTGACCCTTGACTTCTTAACTCTAATGTTTCTCTGTCTGCTGTAACTGTGTGTTTCTGAAGCATATTTGTCATAATAAAAGTTGTGAGGGCTGCCGGTGCAGGGCCAGTGCTGAGGGGCCAACGTTTTGCCAATGAGCAAACTCTCAGGGACCCTGCGCTGCCAGCCCGTAAAGTGCCAGTGCAGGCTTGTTTGCAGGGTATGGTTCCAGCACAATAAGAAATGAGACATACGTTTTACAAATGTTTTTAAACCATCTGAACATTGATCAGATATAGAAACTCATCAATGTGAGTCAACTTACCAGGTGCAGAAGACACAGAGTGTTTTTGTTTTTGTTGTTGCTGAGACGCTCCAAAGCTAAAAGCTGAGAAACCAGAAGACTGTTCAGGCTCAGCTGCCTTTTGCAGGACACCAGTAGTGCCACCAAATGCAAAGGCGTTTGACATGCCAACAGCAAACTCAGGAACTGTAGGTTGACCAAAGAGAACAGAAGGAGCAGGAAGAGGCGGAGCCGGGGAGGAAGCGGCACCATGTGTAGCTTCATCAGAGAAAGGATAGAAAGAGGAGAAAAATGAGACATAGAACAGAAGCTGCTTTTACTTCATCTCAACATCGATCACAGATGAAACCTCATCAATGTAAAGCCCTATTCGGACAGGATTAGTTTTACATGGAGAGGTGGGGTAAAAGTAATTATTACCAGAGCTTCTCAGTGATTTCAGTCCCGTCCGAATGCGCCATCTCAGTAAAGATTACGGCGACTTTTACCTTCTGTAAAAAGGTCTGGAGAAATTACCTCAGGTAATGCTAATCCCGTCCGAATAGACCAGCTGTAAAAATGTACGTAAGTGTGTATGTATGTGTGTGTGTGTGTGTGTGTGTGTGTGTGTGTGTGTGTGTGTGTGTGTGTATATATATATATATATATATATATATATATATATATATATATAGTATGTATATTTATATGCAGGGATTGAAATTAACTTTTTCACTCATCAGCCAATTTGGCTACTAAATTGATAAGTTACCGGCCATTCATAATTTTTACTAGACAAAGAAAAAAACAGAAATAAACCAACATCTCGAGACTGTCTACACTGGGCGTGACAACCGTTGCAAATCATTTTGTGTCAGTACTAGGGGTGTGCGATACTGCCAAAAAAATAAAAAATAAATAAATAAAATCTATCTCAGTATTTTATTGATAAAGATAATTAGACGGTATTTTGCTAAGTGTGTTATTGTGCTGATATTTTAAGGACTGCCGTGTACAGCTGACTCCTAAAGTTTTTCATATTCTTCATATTCTGTTTCGTGGTCAGTTCACAGCAGTGATAGAAATGAATCTTTTCCAATAAGTTTAAATTGATTTTTACCTTTTATGGGCATTTTTACCTTTATAAAGTCATTTTTTCTAAAAGTGTGCATCATCTTTTGAGTTGAATTCTTACATTTAATCAGTCAATTATAATAATAATAATACATTTAGGCTGTTACTAAACAAATGAAATCAGTATCAAGAAAATTCATCTTTGCAGAAGTTGCATATGAAGTGGCATTTAGATGTATTTACACATGTTAATGCAGCTTAGAGGGACATGAGCTTTAACCTGCACTTACAAATGCATAAATAATGTTTTGATATTTTAAACATGAAATGCTGAATACTGATATTTTAAATTATTAAAAAAAATGAAAAGATATTTTAAATGTGAAATTAAAACCGCCAGTAGATGGCAGCAAGTCACTGTTAAGTGAATCATTGCGATTGAACCGAATCATTTAAAGGGTTGATTCATTCAGGAACGAAACAGCGCCAGGTCGTTTAGAGACACAAAACAGTGCTGTGGCTGTGTTTGGAATGTTTTTTGCAGGTGAAATAGCGCAAAAACAGCCAATATGGTGTCTACAACGTAAGTATCTTGATATTAACTTATTGTTTATTGAACTGTTGTATAAAATCAATATCACATTTGTAACCATGCTTATTTTAAGAAAAAACATCACTCTTCGTGTGATATTTATTAACTATATGAACTGATATAAATATATACATTTTCTGCACCCTTATCTTGAATTATGTGATCATTCTTAATGCATATTAATAGACTGAATCACGCAGTGAAAGAACGCGCTCTAAATGCACACGTGCACTAAGTTGGTCTAACCAGACTTCATCACGTCATGTATGTGTGCCTCTGTATTATGTTTGGTTTTTGCAATATACTCGATAATGTCATGATGTCTCACGAGTTCAGTATATGCCCTAAACCTGCACATATTTGGCTGAAAGTGAGTCGGCCTTGTAGCTCACCCATAGCTTCGCCACTGTCCTGAGGTCAAAATTACATTACTCCATCTACCCTTGTAAAACTAATCCCATCCGAATAGGGCTTAAGTCATCTTACCAGCTTCAGAAGTCAGAGTGGCTTTTCTCTGTCGTAGTTGTTGTTGTGGTTGCAGAGATGCTCCAAAGAGTCCAGTAGCTGAGGAACCAAAACCCAAAGGCTCATTCGTACTTCGAAGTAAACCACCAAAGCCATAAGATAAAGGGAGAGAGGGTGGTGCAGACACTGCAGGTTGATCAAAGACAATGGGGGCAGCAGCCCTGCTCCTCCCAAAAACAGATGCACCCACACTGCCA
This sequence comes from Acrossocheilus fasciatus, assembly GCA_036784905.1. NCBI lineage: Eukaryota > Metazoa > Chordata > Actinopteri > Cypriniformes > Cyprinidae > Acrossocheilus > Acrossocheilus fasciatus. Next base: position 31,469,005 of record CM071959.1, read on the forward strand.
TAAACAGCTGGAGGAGGAATAGGGCTGGGAGTCACGGTCATGCATTGCTGACGTGCCAGACGAGGAGTCATGCCTGTCTGGGAATCAAGGCTGTAATCTAAGGGGTGATATTCCTCTGCCTCAAAGTTACAGGGAAGGTCAAGGAGAAGAGGCATTGAGGCATTAACCTGGGAGGCACCTGGAAGGGGAAGCTTGTCTCTCATGAAGGCACGAAAAGAAGGAGGAGGTGGAGAAAGTCTGTCAGCCATGGCGAGAGGTTCTACTGACTCTTCCTGTAGACAAGAGGGTTTAGGACTGGGAGCAGCCATTAATGCATTTAGCTGAAGGGGAGGCATTGCACCCTTTAAATTTGGAACAAGTTTAGTTTTCAAATAGTAACAGTCAGCATTTTTGCGACCTTGAAAAGGTGAAGGACACCAGGGCCTACTAGAGCTAGGAAGAGAAGGGCAAGCTGCAGATGCTTCTTCTAAACAATCATTAATAAATCCATAGCCATCATCAAAATCGGCTGCTCCACGAGCAGAACACAGGGGTTCTTCAGGTGCGGACCCCTCTGATTCCATCTGAATAAAAATACAAAACAAAAAACAAAATCATTGTTGTGAATACCGAAGACAGGGCTCAAAGACATTTTCCGTTTTAAAAATTCCACACTTTTCCAGACTCAAATTTCCAAACCTCTCAGTAGATTTTCGGCCCATTTTTAACATAAAAATGACCCTTGACCACAATCATAAGGTCAATTGAGGTGAAAAGCTGAATAAATAATCTTTCCATTGATGTACGGTTTGTTAGGATCGGACAATATTTGGCTGAGATACAACTATTTGAAAATCTGGAATCTGAGGGTGTAAATCGCCTTTAAAGTTGTCCAAATGAAGTTCTTAGCAATGCATATTACTAATCAAAAACTAAGTTTTGATATATTTACGGTAGGAAATTTACAAAATATCTTCATGGAACATGATTTTTGGCATAAAAGATAAATCAATAATTTTGACCCATACAATGTATTTTTGGCCATTGCTATAAATAAACCCCAGCAACTTAAGACTGGTTTTGTGGTCCAGTGTCACAAATGGTTCATACAGAACCAATTTCAAAAAGTTTGGCTTTCCTTATGGTAGTACCTCTAATATCAAGGCCTAATGTCCAATTTAGCCTTTGTGGCGGCAGAAAAACCATGACACGAAATGGATTGATGACATAATATGGCTGTGTGCAATGTCGTATTTGCCCAGTTCAAGGGTCAATAAGAAAAAGACTGGTATTGTAAAACTGTTCAAAATGTGGCTTTGGGCAGAATGTCATATTTCAAGGCCTTAGGTCTCTTTAACGCATACTCTGTGGCGGCAGAATCCACACCGTGAATGGGCTGATGGCACAATTGGTGGCTCAGCGTGCATTGTCCTATATGCTAAGTTTAATGGTTTCTTGTGCGCGCACAAAAGTCTGTATATTTTTATTTTTGCAAAGGTCCCTGAGGCTATGTCATATGGTACTAAGAATATCGTGAGAAGAAACCCAAAATGAAAAAGTGCACCTTGCACCAGTCGTGTTTGACAATCACTAAAGAATCACTAAACAGCTGCCATGAAAACACTTCTTGTATGATAAACGCATTTTCATTAAATGCTTAATTTTATATCATAAAAAAAACTAAATAGGGGCACAAGTCTGGAAATGCAAATATTTTTCCATACTCTGCTTTCTTTTTTCCATACTTTTCCAAACCTGGAAATGAAATCAAATTCCATACTTTTCCAAACCGTGTAGGAACCCTGTGAAGAGCTGAATACTGAATGATGTCGACTTTTATTACTACATTACATAACGGCTATAATAGACCCTGTTGTTGTTACCGATACATCGTCATCTTCAGCACCAATAATATGCGCAGACTTCAGCTTCTCTTCAGTCCAGCCCATGTATGGCAAAATATCCACATCCTCCTCTGATATGATTTCAGGAATATCTGTGAATCCAGGGTCAAGCTCATTCTGCTCCTGCAAAGAGCACATAAGGGCATTAGTTTGTAAGCTCAGTTTATGCGCGAGACGTCACGGTCAGCTGGAGAAGGCAGAACTATTATTCTCGCTGTAGTATTGTTGCTGACACCGGAGCATGTCCTGGAGACGCTGTGTTTCGTTGTGAAAGTGAAATTACTTTGTTTGGTCTTCCAAAAGAGGACACAACTAGAAATCAGTGGATAAGTTGTATTTACTACACTGTTCAATGCAAATATTAGAGTGTGTGCAGCGCATTGTTTACGGAGGACTATTTCCTGATCCTGGAAGAGTAGCCTACAATGCTAGCTGTGCTCAAAGGCTGTTTCTATAAAGTGGGGCAATTCCAGCTTTGCAAGGACAGTCTGGCTCTTCTGACTCACAGCCTGTAAGTATGTTTTCTTATTTAAAGAATTTGCCACTGACGATTCAAACGTGAGTTTTGAGCAGTGTAGAGTAGGGCTTGTTGTTTGTCGTTCACAAATGCAGACATGGTAATGTTTACGCGGCTCGATGCAATGTGACGCGTAAAAGACAGTATAAGTCATTATAATCAGTAATCATGTCCCCACTGGACGCAAAAAATGCCTCGTTTATAATGGGTTTTACTGTTTTTGTGTCGTTGCGGCATCACAATATGGTAAGGGGCGTAACATTTCCGTCACACGCTTGAGGTATTCGGCCAATCACAACACACTGGATATCTGGCCAATCAGAGCACGCCTCGCTTCTCAGAACGATGAGCTTTGTAAAAATTGGCGCATTTCAGAAAGGTGGGGCATAGAGGAGCAACAATAATGTAGAGTATGTGGAAAATAATGTTTTTTGAACCTTAAACCGCATAAACACATTGCATTACACCAAATACACAAAATAATGTTCTTTTTAGCAACGACATATGACCCCTTTAAACAATTAATTTATGTGTGAACTATTTATTATAATGGCATGACTACCTAGCAACCACACAATATTTTTAAAGGTTTAATTATACACATTGGCGATTAAGAGCCAGCGTCAGCCATCCAACCGCTACCCGAGCTGCAAATGTTGTATTTCTGAGGATCGCAAGCTACTCGATACAGATTTGCCATTAATTCTGAAACTGGATCTTTACATTTTCATTTATGTTTAGCATCAGTGACATAAACAGACAATCCTTAAATTAGCAGTAATCATACCCTCTCTTCAATGGCGACAAAGCTTGTGAACTGGGACAAGATGGAGAACTCTTTACTGAGCTCAATGATGTAGGACTTCAGCTCTGCTTTCTTCCCCTGATTAAGAGATAAAAGACGGCAGGTCAAGTTTTTCTGTTAGCAAATCTGCCAGAAACATAAAAATACCATCACGCAGCCAAATATTGTACCTCGTGTTCTGCCTCACTGTTAGCTAGAATACCATCTTCATAGTCTCTGATGATCGCTCTTGCTGTTAACTTGTGAAGGAACTGCACATAAACAAACCCACACACAATAAACTCTCCAAACGCGTGATAAATAACTGATGAGGTCTCCGATTATATGAAGTATTTAAGTTGTTGACTCACAGTTCCAGTTGTCTTTTGTAGTTCTGTGGTGGACACCATTGTTTTGATCTCTTGTCCACTCAAATCGCCAAACAGTGTGGCCTAAATGAGTAAATATTACACAATTCAAAGCAATAAATAAATGCAACTAACTGGGCATCGTAATATTTTACAGCCGTGATTAATTTAACCTGCGCCCCTATTTTTGAGCATTTTGTGAAAAGCGACATAACCAAATAAACATGTCTGTAGCTCTTGAACCATAAGGTCTATATTTAAAAATCTGGTATTGTTTGAAACTAGACCTTTGTTACTCTAGAGTCATGGTTGACAGTTATTTTGGTATAGTTTAAAATAACGAAGGCATGTAAAATTACCACTACATTCATGATGTTGCCTAATTTTTATTGTAAATATTCAATATATGACCCATTCCTAATAACAGCTATAATAAGTACCAATGCAGCTTTAAAGTAAAGCCTGTCTACCTGAGTGCAGTGTGGCACAAGTCCGTATACGAGAGTGTGACAGTCACTGAAGAGAGCGTGAAGCTGTGACGGGGCTTGAACAGGAGGCGGCGCTCTGGGATTGAACTGCTGCCACTTCACTGCCACGGATCTGCAGCCTGGAGACTCCATACGCTGAACCTGAGCGCGCACCTGAAATTACCCACAAATCTCCTCATCTCACGCCTCAGACTGGCTCATATCGCAAAGATAATGTTTCCTTTTTAGTCATAAAAAAACAATATAATAAAGAGCGTGATTCACCTTCTCTATCCAAGTGTGTTTCGTCTTTGTGTCAAAAAATTCATATGTTCCTCCGCCTGCCTGAGCCAAAGCTCTGAGCATATGACGGTTAGCTGTCAAGCTACACAAACACAAACACAATCAAACTGTGCGTTTAGAAACTCAGTGTGGAGACACATAAAGAGATTTGTTTAAGGCAGACCCGAGTCCGCAGGTGAAGAGGCGCGTGTGGCGGGAGTTTTCTCGGACCAGCTGTAGGGTCAGAGGCTGGTTCTGAACATGTCCATCAGAGAGCAGCAGCATGTTCCTCGCACCCCGGCCGGGAGGCAGCAGGCTCAGGCTCCGGAGAGGACGCCACAGATCAGTGCTGCCACCAGAGCCGCCACACGACTGAAGAGAGGAGAAATGCAATGACACAGAGATTCAGAACCAGCTTTAAACATTTGCAAACTTTACTCACCATAATAAATGTTCTGGCTGCTTCAGATGCCTCATCTATAGGCACTGGTGCAGGAAAAGCTTCCTTGTAATCTGCAAAAACACATTTTCACTGTAATCACAAGAATAAGAAGGATATGAAAATTTCCACATGATGATCAGATCGATAAAACAATATCAGACAGTTGGTACCAGTGCTGAAAGAGATGATGTTGATCTTCAGTGAGCGGTCCAGAGATTTGAGGACTTGAAGGGCAATCCTGCGGGCGTTCAGCATGGCGTCTCCCCGCATCGACTTGGAGGAGTCCAGAAGAATGACCACATCGCTCACACTGGACGGACCTCCAGAGCCGGACACCCCGCTTGACTTGAAGTCTGGATAAAACACCAGCATGCAGGCCTGCAGGGATCAGACCCGTATCAGTGGTCATTTTTGTCACAGAGCGTAAGATGGAAAACGTCAACCTTTGAGTGCAATAACCCTCACAGACAGGAAAACAGATTTGAGTGATCATGTCTTTACCTGGCTATCTTTATCCGGACGGTTCTCGACCCACATCCTGGGCATGTGGATATTAGAAAGACTGAAGGACACCTGTAACCCTTCAGATCCCAGAGTCTGTCCCGGTAACGTGCTGATCACTGCCTTACAGTCTGTCCTCTGAACAGAGAAAACACTCATGCTGTTAATATAGGCTACTTTATGGGTTTTTTGTAAGACAATGCACCAAAGTGAACTGATAACCTTGGTTTTGATGCGGTGTGAAGAGCTCAAGTTGATGATCTCATAAGGCATTTCAATGGACATAGACAGAGAAAACTCCCTGAAGAAAGAGAGGGAACGCATCAAAGAGAAGATACTGAACATTTTGATCAAAACCACACACTAAACAGAACAATGCAACAACCTCGTAACCACCCACTGTCCAAACTAGACCAGGTGCTACTGCATATAAAGCGTGAAGTTATAACGGCTAAAGGTTAAGTGTTAAATGATGTTATATGTGACCCTCTTAAGTCGCTGGGGTATATTTGCAGGAATAGCCAAAAATACATTGTATGGCTATACACATAAATTGGCAAAATATACATAAATTGTACATTTCAATTTTCAAAAAATTGTGACTGGTTTTGTGGTTTGCTACATTAAATAATCAGCCTTTATACTGTTACTCATCAGCAGGTGTATTTTGAGTGAATTTCCCTGTGAATTCTCCAGCGTCTGAGATCCTCACCCCTCCGACTGAAGCCCCGTCACACCGATCTTTTCAACAGTGGCCTGAAATGCAACACAGGTGTAAGTCAAAACACTAACAATCAAACAGGATTTTAAACACAGTGACAAAAGAGCGCCGCACCTGAGTTGTCTGATTAAGGGCGGCTCTCTGTTGCCATGGCGCCACGCTGCCAGACAGTGAGAAGACTATAGAGCCTGATCTGACCACCAGCTCAGTGATGAACGTCACCTTGATCAAAACTGTGGCTCCAGGAGGAAGATTCCCAACGCTGATCGTAAATACATCCTGCCTCACATAAACACATGACCTTAAAGAAACCGTCTGATGCATTATCACACACACACGAGCTCCAGATCAGTTACAGTAACTCACAGGTGCATCCTGGTCCATCAGGTAGGCTCCGTGACCTTTCTCTATGGCTTGCTTGTACTCCTTACGAGCCTGCTCCTTTTCCTTTACCTACAGGACAAAACATTGACATAAACGGATGAGAAAGAGGATGAAAAAGCAAAAACTGCATTTGACAAATTCTGAATGACTCGCACCTTTCCAATGACGTGTTTTCCATTGATAAAGGCCTCAAATCCACACACCGCTGCCGTCTCCTCCAGTGGAAACACATACTTCGCCTCAATGGGAACAGCGCTCTGGTTTGTGTAGGTCTGGAAAATGATGACCTGGAGGAAGTGGGGAAGAAATTAATGTTCGAATGTGGAATTTCAGGGTTTGGTTTAGGTCATTTCATTTAGTTAATTCTGTTGCTTTTTATTTCTTGTGATGTCTTTGTTCTTTGATTGTGTCCTTGTTTTAGTTTTAGTTTAGTACCGGTTTACTTTGGAATCCATCATGCTCATTTCTCGAGACTAACTGTACATTTCAAACTGCGGTCCACCGCTGTAGTATCACACCTGACACAGCAGGTCCATCAGCTTGCACCTCACATCGACGGCCTGTAGAGGAAGCTTCTGACCACTGCTGTCCAGCAAACCTGCGTTCATCTCCTCCAGACGATTCTTAGCGGACTCCAGACCCTCACTGTCATCACTGGACACTAAACAAACACATTCACACAAAACCACTGATGAGCTTAACAACACAAATCACAGCATTCAGCTTCACAGAGCATCAGATAGCCCTGAGGAACCTATCGCCCCACCATGAGCTCAACTCAGGAGAGGAGTTTGGACTCAAACTTTAGTCACCCACAAGGTTATGAGCTCCAACATAATGTCATTAATTTGATAAACAATTTTAAGGGGAGACACTGCAGGCAAAAACAGTTTTTTTCATGCACCTGTCAAGTTTTCATAAAGTGTTTTGTCAGACTAGTGGAAAGAAAACATCCAAAAGACACTGTTAAGTGTTTCTTTTATAGCACTTTATCTATTTTCGTCAATAGATTTCAATTACAATACATATTTTTAACGGCCGTTTTCTCAAAATGAGTTTTTTCTCCTACACTGAGCCATAAATCAGTAGCACTCACACACACCAAACTTTACATTTTTATTCCTATAGTCTATATCCTGAAGCTTTTATAATTAGCTTGATTATATACAACGTTTTATTCCCCGCAAAAATTGTGAAAATATAGTGTTTTCTGTCCGTTCTAAGCATTTTCTGAATTATGACAAAAATGAGATACCCAAAATTCACTTTGTACTTTTGTACTAGAAATTTATGCAAATGAGCACATATTTCAATAAATAATGACTCGTTTGCATATTTAAACCTAACATTTTAGAAAACTTGTAATACATTTTTTTTTTTACAATTATCAATGTAATCAATCAGCTGGATAAGTCAGGTGATAACTAGTAGTTTTTTTTTTTACCCCATTCACTTGCAGTGTCTCACCTAAATCGATTTGACAGTCCTAGTTAAAACTGATTCTTCCACATGTAAAATCTTGTCTCTCTCAGATTGTCCTGTTCACTAAACTTCACTCACAGACGTCAGGTGTTGTGTCCGTGAGCTGTGTGTTGATTTGAGGCTGGAACTCTTTTAACTGGTCTCCCTCCAGACTGTACTGCACCACATACTTCAATCTGATCTGCTCTGTGTTATAGACCACAAACTCATCATCCTGTCAAAGATACACACAAACACACACACACACACACACACACACACACACACACACACACACACACACACAAATGCACATCAGATCCCAAAAACACAAGCAGAATATTTAAGCACACAGAAAAAGAGTAAGAAAAGCACCTCAAATTCAGAGCGTCTGTTGGGAGAGCGCTGGACTCCATGAACGCTGTGGTAGCCGTCAGGAGCACAAGTCAAAGAGGTGTCTTTCTTCAGCAGGTCCTTACACCGACCCAACGCCACGTCACACACCAACAGCAGCCGAGAGCCGTCAGTCTCACTGGGCCTGGAGTATTTCACACTAGTCCTTTAACACAGAGAGTGGATTCACATTATTAATCAATCTGTTATATTAAGAGACGACTGAGTAATGCTGAAGGCAACTGACTTCAGAGAGTCACTGAAGTAGATTCCTCCTCCGAGATTCCCGATATCCGTCCTCTCAATCCCATGCTGTTCGACTCCAACCCTGGGCAGCAGCAGACCTCTACAAACAATGTTTAGAAATGTATATTCAGTTAATTACATAATAAGCTGATCAATCAAATTAATGACAATTAATCATACACATATCAACATTTTCTGAGAAAAGCTCAAAAACGAAGACATGGCTATTGCAGAAGAGTAAATTATTGAACAGACAATACAAAAAGTTAACGTCACTCAATACACAGTCAGATATTAGATTTTTTGTTTTGTATTTCAGGATTGGTCTATATGGTATTGTTGCATTCCTCATTTCCTTGATTGTTACATTAAGATTCCCAGATAGCAAGAGAGCAGGTGAAAACCATTGAATCAAGGTTAAAAAGAGTTGATTTGTCAATGTTAATGGCATTGAATTAATAGCACTTTTGCACCCACAATTAATGTTGAAATTTCAACAAACCACCATTATTGTGATCAGTGTTTGCTTTAATTGGGCTCTTGACTCTTGATTTTCATTAAGCTAATTCTCTTTCAGTGCTTACAACAGTGTTTCAATGTAAACATTTATGCATTAATAAAGAAAGAGATGTTTTAAAATGAAGTTGGAGTAGATTACTTTTAGATTACTTTGGGTGGAAAGCTGTAATAAAGCTGAAAAATAATATTAAAAATGTTGAAGTTGAAATCTCAACAATGATGACAATCATCAAACTAGTTCAGATAAACAGTATAAAACTCATTCATGACTCCCAGCATGCATTGCACTTGATCTATGTTGATACCCAGCATGCATTTCAGGATAAAATGATCTTTTGTTGATTGTCTCCATTGTTGAGTTTCATACACTGATTCTTGATGTCTAATTGATTCAGCAATTTAATGATTTCTTTAGTATTTTTTGTTAATTCATAGAAGTATGATAGCCGTACCACTGCTCTAAATCTCACACTGTAACATCACACACAAAAAAACAACACTCTTGTGATCAATTATTTAAATAACCTCACAATGATTTCAGTCACCTGATCCCAATGGATCTTATTTTTAATTGCCTCAACAAATGTATTTTAGCACACGGTTATAAGTAAAAATGAGAACTTAAGGTTAAAATACAAAGAATCTAGAGCCCAACTAAAGCAAACACTGATCACAATAATGGTGGTTTGTTGAAATATCAACATTTTTCAACATTAATTGCGGGTGCAAAACTGATTTTGATTCAGTGCAATTAACATTGAAAAATCCACTATTTTTAACATTGATTCAATGGTTGCTTGCTCTCAGGGTTGTCATAATTCAGCACTCACTTGAAGGAAATATTAAAATAAATGATGCATTAATAACTCTCACCGTGACAGTATTCCAACAAAACTGCTGGGACTCGTGGAGTGGAGGAGGGGCTTAATGTTGCCTAAATCCTCCATAAACAGCTGAAGCTCCACCCCTCTGCTGACACGCAGTATCTGCTGAATCTGAACAGGCCTGTAGTGCATTTAAGATTAACACCATTATTTAAATACATGTTCTGAAAGATGTTTGTTTTAACTTCCGACCACAATCAGCACAACCATGTTCACCTGTCCTGAAGCAGTCGAGAGACAGCATGAAACTCAGGGTTTTGTGGTGGAACGACCTCAATGCTGCACCTCAGAGCTCGATACTTTCCCAGAGACGAGGGTGAGGGGCTTCCCAGAGTGGCCTCGCTCACATTTACAATGTCTCTGATCAGCTGGAGACCACAGAAGAGTGAAAAGAGTGAACAGAACAGATCTGCACTGTTGAATTAAAAAGCCAAATTCAATCCTCGAATGTAAAGGAACTTAGTTCAGTATTTGTTTGACTTTCATTTATTTAAACCAGTGCTGTCAAACGATTAATCGCGATTAATTGCATACAAAATAAAAGTTTCTGTTCACATAATATGTGTGTGTACTGTGTATATTTATTATGTACATATAAATACACACACATACGTTAATATTTAAGAAAAATATATTTATACATTAAACATATTTATCTGTAATATAAATGATATAAATATATGCATGTAAATACATATAAATGTTATCAAAATATATACTGTATGTGTGAGTATTTATAATACAAATTAAATAATGTAAATTATATATAATTATATATATATATTATATAATATACACACACACACACACACATATATATATACACAATCATGGCCAAAAATATCGGCAACCTTGGTAAATATGATCAAAGAAGACTGTGAAAATTAATCTGCATTGTTAATCCTTTTGACCTTTAATTAAAAAAAATTCACAAAAATCTAACCTTTCATTGGATAATAAGAATTTAAAATGGGGGGAAATCTCATTATGAAATAAATGTTTTTCTCAAATACACATTGGACACAATTATTGGCACGCAATAATTATTTTGGATGCAATTAATCGTGATTAATGATTTGACAGCACTAATTTAAACTAAGCATTGTATTACAGTTTTAAAAATCTATTAGTTTGTAATGGTCTATCTATATAACTGACAATCATTTTTAAGAGTGAGATTTACAACAACAACAAAAAAACCTAAAAGTAAATCCATCCAGTAATGAAAATGTGAAGAAAAATAATTAATGAATATCATGAAAATAATATCATAAAATCTTAATGGTCCTAAAGTTGATGCATGTGATGTACCTGACAGAGGTCCAGTTTCTGAGACACAAGCTTGTGTTTGGAAGGAGGGTGGGTCATTCTGAGGGGCAGAAGAGTGTCGACCTCCTCCAGCAGGGCTTTGACTTCATCCTCTTCCTCAGTCTTCTGTGCCTGCAGTAAGAGTCCCTCCACCCTGCTCACCTGCGGCAGCACAGAGACAACACACACAGCGTCAAACACAGCGTCAGATTCCTGTCAGCTTCTTCACTGATGGCCTGCGCTCATTCTCACATCATTGAGGCTGATTCTGGAGACAGGGACCGTCAGGATGTTATTGAGGGAACCGAGAGCTTCGGTCCAAACCAGCTCCACAAAGACACCGACGTCCCGAGACAATGTGCTGCAGTTCAGCTTCTCCTCCAACAGCAGCTGCCAATCAAAAGAGTGAGCAATTACTTCACACACATAGACACGTGTTATACATATATCCAGGGCTGGACTGGGGTTTAAATCCGGCCCACCAGTTCCTCGCCAATGTTTTGCTGGGTTATAGTGCCTTAAATTAAATTAAAAAGAACTTGACAGTAAAGCAATGAGCTAGAATGCAGAAATCCTTCGTTCCAAACCTGCATGACTTACTTTCTTCTGTGGAACGCAAAAGAAGATCATTTGTAGAACGTTATCAGACCACTTTGGTTATCCTTGATTTTTATTGTTTGTATAATGTACAGAACATGACATGATGGTGAGTAAATGATGACCGTTTTAATTTTTGGGTGTACTATCCCTTTAAGAACTTTAACATTTGTAAATAGTTAACACCTAATTTATATAAGACACTATTTATCTTTAATCAGGCTCTAACTGAATTAATAATTTACTTCAATTAAAATTAATTAATACTAAACAACATGGTGCTGATGGCCCTGTATATATATATATAAAATGAATAAAAACAGGTCTGTGTTGTGTGTATCTAACCTGCTGCAGGCTGTAGGACGCCAAGCGCTCAACCTCAGGGGGAAGTGTGTGTGTCTTCGTGAATCCCTCGGTCTCCGTCTCCATCATCAGCTGCTGATATGCTTCCACAGCGTCTTCAGACGTCACGCAGAACACAAGCTTGTCCTGAACCACTGCGGTCTACAGCGAGAGAGAGAGAGAGTCCTTCACCGTCACCACAAGACAAATCCAGCAGCTCCGTCACCATCAACAACATTCATGATGATCGAACCTCAGCTTCACGCAAGACTGAACACAAGACGCGATACTGCTGGCCTGCTCGGCCTTTGGCACTCTGCAGCTCCACAACACACAAGGTCTTGGGTTTGACCTGAAACACAAAAACACTTGAAAACAGTGCTGGACGCTACTAGAATCAGCTCAACAATGTGTTAAATGGTCATCATACATTTGTCACTATTTGTTTGTGACCCTGGACCACAAAAGTCATAAGGGTACATTTTTTTAAATTGCGATTTATACGTCATATGAAAGCTGAATAAATAATCTTTACATTGATGTACGGTTTGTTATGATCGGACAATATCTGGCTGAGACGCAACTATGTGAAAATCTGGAATCTGAGGGTCCAAAAAAATCTAAATACTGAGAAAATCTCCTTTAAAGTTGTCCAAATGAGTTCTTAGCAATGCATGTTACTAATAAAAAATTAACTTTTGATGTATTTACAGTAGGAAATTTACAAAATATCTTCATGGAAGATGATCTTTACTTAATATCCTAATGATTTTTGGCATAAAAGAAAAATGGATCATTTTGACCCGTGCAGTGTATTACTGGCTATTGCTACAAATATACCTGTGCTGCTTAAGACCAATGGACCAGGTGTCGCGGTCCTACTCGCCCCGCTCCGAGCGGGTTTCGAACCGCGGTCTCCGGCGTGGGAGGCGGGCGCTCTAACAAGGAGGCTAAAGGCCATGACCTCTAGCATCAGTCGCTAGAGCACCTCTTGAGATCGGGGAGTGAGGTTTTACCTGCACAGCACTCACTTGCTGGCCTCTGCTACACTGGGACACATTTTATTTCACCCCTGATGTCTAGTAATAATGTTAATGTGATGAAGTCTCTCACCTTCTCAAAAACTGAATACTTGGCCACTTGAAAATATGAAGGAAAATCAGGCAGGTCATGGTCACCTTCTGTGTAAACTCTGAGAAGGAACAGACATAGTCAGGTAAACCACGAGCACATCTAAACAGCACAACAAACTGCAGAAACACTGCTGAATAAACAAGAGCGCACCTGAACCTGCCGGGACGGGGTCCACCCTTCTCAGGAATCTCAGCTTCAGTCTTTGGGACTTCAGGGTGACCTTTGAACTTCTCTTTTTCTAGTATGTGTGTCGACACTTTTACCCCTTTATGGTGAAAAACAACATCATGTCAACAGTGCCACGAAAACACATGGTTTAATCTCACTTAATACTCTCATAACCCAAATATAATGCATTTCTCAACAAAACTGCACCGCAACACAAGCACAAGCATACACAAACACAGAAAAACACACCCAGTGTTAGCAAATAAAACTCACTCCCATCTGTTCTGTCACTCCACCTGCATTCACATCTGATGCAAGTAAACCTCAGTTATAGTATCACTTCAGACAAACATCGGCTCTAACAAAGAAAGTGTGAGAATTCCTTAAATGAGGCACAAGAAACTCCTACCTGAATGAGGGAGGTCTTCAGAGGCGGGATACGGCGGCTGTGGGGTCAAGCTATGCTCCGTCAAAGGCAGGAGACGCCCTTGGTCCAGACAGCTCCACACATACTGCGTCCCGACCGCTGGGATCCGCAGCTTCTGGACGCTGCGCTGCCGGTTACTGCTCAGATCACTCACACTGCTGGTGACTACAAAAGAGCACTGCCGGACATAAACAGAGGTCAGGAGAGACACTGACTCACTGAACACTTTACTTTAAGCATTATAAAGCATAAAGTGCAGTTTTGTTGTAAGAACTAACATAAAATCATCCTATCATTAGTTAATTAGCATTAGTTTACTTTAACCACAAAAAATGTGGACGTGATTAGAAAATGTTACATGGTCGTAAAAAAATGGTCACACTTGTACTCCTAGCACAGGAAATTAACGGAAAATACAAAACAATAAAATACAGAGGGGATACAATCTACAAACCAGCCATCGTGCAAAAACAAAAAACACATTGGATTATAAGTCGCTGCGTTATTTTTAACTACTTAAAGTTAACAGTATCAGAGCGTTCAACAAACCAAATGTCTGTAAATCGTGTAAATGTCGTTTGAAACCCAACTCTTTATTTACATATAAACAAACTCTCAGTGTAGCTGCTCTTGAAAAACCAGCATATGCTGGTGAGGTATGTTTCGAAGCATGGCTGCTGGTTTGAGCTGGTCCTGAGCTGGTCCTGAGCGGGAGCTAGTTGCTTAGGACCACATGGCCAGCTAAGGACCAGCTTAACCCAGCTAACAATTTTAAGTTCTAAACGTTTTAAAAACATATTTTTGGTCATGGTTTTGGTTATGGGAACCTTCAATATGTCCAGCTTTCTTAATGTTACTTGAACGTTTATTTTAAGGTTAGTATGATGTTCCTGAAACGTTCTTTCAACTTCATTTTGATTAATTACTCAGCATTCTTGGAGAACTACAGCTGACATACAATCACAGCCTTAGATGAAAACAACTGAAATAAATCACATTAAATCTCTGAAGATCTCAGCAGAGGAGAATTAAACAACTCCACAAACAGCACCACCAGCTTCACGCGTTACTCACGCAAAAATTCAGGTGCAGAATTTATTCATGTTGCAATGCATTCTGGGAGCCATGGATGAGTTTTGATCAGTGCATCGTCCCAGAATGCACTGCAGCATGAAGCTTTTTGTTTATTGTCACCAACGTTGAGATTCATTCGCTGATTCTTGATGAATGTTTGCGTCTCAATTACACAGATGTTCAAAATGTCTGGTGTGCAACGTCATTTTACACTCCATCAAATTATCAGATTAAAACACTACTTTTATCAACAATATTAAATTCATTTTACACAACACTTTACGACAGATTTAGACTCTGGATGATATTAATGAATCAGCCCGTTACATGACAACTACCTCATTATTAACAACTAGCCAAAGCCACCTGCTCTCATCTTCTTTTAGTGTTTTTTGCTATCACAACAACCAAAGAAAAACTAATGTTATAAAGTCAAGGGTCAAGATTTTTTAGACACATGACAGAAATAAAGTCAAACTGGTTAGTAATAAATAAGTGAATCTGGTGATGTGTTTTATTTCATCTGATTTAATCTGTTCAAGAATGTTTCTAAGGAAGTTTTCTCCCATTATTATGAGAAGATTTAAGCATGTTTTTCAACAGGGTTTTGGTAACAGAAAAGAATATAGTGGGTAAGAGTATAAAGTGAACAGGAACCTCTTTGTTGATGACATATGAGATGTTTCCTCCATTCTCCAGAAGAGCTAATCTCAGTTTCTTCTTCTCTTTGAAAGGCAGGCTCTTCACATCTAACACCACAGTACAGTTTCCAAACACTGTCATGATGCCAGCGACTCTGAACATGTGGAGAAAAGCGACAGAGCAAAGAAAAACTGCGATGAATCCTACAGTAAATATATCAATCACACTATGGAAATAATAATAGCATGCTTTTTATTGGCGTATCGACATGTTTGAGTAAAAAGTTATATTGGCACATGCACAAAACATGGTACATTTCTCAAGTTGCAGTCTTTCTCCTGACAGAAAGTAATAATCCGGATCTCTCTTGCTAGTGCTGTCAGGTCATGAACAGACGGGTCTCACCGCGGACAGAGAGTCGAGTGACACGTTAGGTTTACAGAAAATAAACGAGTTAGATACAAACGCTTCCTGACTAATACTTACAGTAAAGACACGCCTCCATTCCTCCCGAGATGAAAACATTAGACGGGCTCCATCCAGTGGAAGAAGCGGTCCTTACACGAATCACCACGAGATTTACCCCAGATTTACCCCAGATTTACCCGAGAGAGTTTGAGGAGAGAAACAAACGCTCGGAGTGGTCCGGTTGAGTAATTAGTTACCGATTAATTTTGGTGACCAGACAAAGTCTGACGTCATTTTCATATTGTGAGAGCTGGAAAAAAATAATAATAATAAAAAAATTTAAAAAATCCTTAGCAGATATTTTGATATCACCTGACATTTTTCTGACTGATAAAATAGACCGAAAATGTACAACCTAGTCCACAAGGTTTATACGCCCTGCTGAAAAAACCAATAGAAACCTGCCCAAAACACAACATAAAATGTAATGGTTTTGGTTATAATGGGAATTGTATTGGTTTTAAAGGAAACTATAATGGTGTCTACTGGTATGTGATTGATTCTATTGGTGGGATGTTAAATCCTGTTGGAAAAATGCCCAAAACACTACAAAAAGGAATTTTGTAATGGTTTTACTGGAAAAAGCTAATGGTTTATAATGGTATTTTAATGGGAACCATTGGAATTTCTGTGATGGTATCTACTGGGCTTCTATTGTTTTTTTGTTTTTTGTTTTGTTTTTTTAGCAGGGCGCACAATTATATAATAATAATAATGAGAATACTGTTATATATATTATGAGTGATGCTGTTTGTGGAGTTGTTTAATCAGATCTTGAGAGATTTAATGTTGTAATGTATTTTATTTCAGTTGATTTCATCTTCGGCTGTGGCTGAAGTCAGTTGCGGTTCTTGTGTGTCTCTTTTCTTCAGTGATGTTGATTGTTAACATCAGGTGTTCATTACTAATGCTCAATCATCTTTTAATAATCATTTAATTCTTTCATTAACTTTAACTCTTTGACTTGGGATTTGACTTGAAATGACTTGGTCCCACCTCTGTTTTTCAGCCAGGAGGTACTAATTAGTGAAATCAATTAGTGAGTTCATGAGTGGAATAAACATATGGCAGGACTTTTACTTTCCACCTCTGGACAGTGCGATCTGTGGGTAGAATACAAGCTAAAAACGGATGATAAACACGGCTTTCGTATGGAATTAAATAGCAAGCACTTTGAGTGTCTTGTCCATCATATTTATTTTCATGTAAAGCAGCGGAACTGAAATTATATCGTGTTTATCAGCAGCACAGCTCTGAGTGAGAATAACGCCGTTACACTCAGTGTTGACAACTATTTTTCAGGGGAAGTTGCTAAAGGAAGGTCGATTTGTTGCTAGTTGCTAAATGACGTTATTACGTAATTACGACGCGAAATTGTGTCACTGCATCAAATCTCAGCGAAAAATACATTTTATGTTAATTTAGATTTGTTCATTAAATAATATAAATGCATAATTTAATATCAAAATGTAAATAACTGTTTTAAATACAAAGTTTTACATTAACGTACAACAAATTTTTGAACGATTTCAATTTAAGTTTTTTATTAGCTAGTAAACAATTAAAATTACTAGTACCTTTTCCATTTTTCTAGATATTTTTCTTACAGTGTACCAACTGACCAACAATCGCAAGTACAAGCTACTAACAAAGTGTATCATAAATGAACAATTATTAAATTTCAAAATTATTTTTTACTATTATTATTAAGTTAAACAATTGCGAATAGCACGTAACTTAATTCACGTGATGTGTGCACTACTAGGCATCTTTCTTTTTCTCTTTTTGTGTCATTTAAATGGTAAATGTTACTTTTATAATTTGAGTCACTCATCAAATGCTGCTAAAAGTTGTTAAGTGAATTAAAATTAATTGCCAAGTAAAAATAGCTAAATTTGTTGCTAGGTGCTTTTGGAAGAAAAAGTTGCTAGGGTAGTCTGAAAAGTTGCTAAATTTAGCAACAGAAGCCTCTCTGCCGCTGTCTACTCTCCAACATTTCAGGCGAGGTGCATCTCAGACCAGCCTAATGTCAGCGAAGGGAGCAGTGAACACGGCCTAGGGACCAGTCTGTCAATCTGAATCCACCTTTAGAAGATTTATTATTATTATTATTATTTTTATTATTGCAGAAAAGGGTAACATTCAAATAATAGCAATACAAAATATAAACAAATAAGACAAAATAAAAAATAAAATTAAAAAAATGAATAAAAAGCATAGCTCACATTCAATTTTAACGAATAAGGATATTACAAAATACCAGGGGATTGAATAGTGTATCATAGTATTTTAAACATTTCACAGACTTTTTCTTATTTCTTATTGAAGAAATATAAAAGTCAAAATCAGAACAAAACAAATTTAACATAGGAGATGAATTAAGACATTTTTGTTTATGTATGTGAAATTTTGCTAATAAAATAAAAAGGTTAACAATAAATTCTAGATCCTTATTGCTTTTATTTTCATAATACAAGATAACATCCTTTAAAGTAAAGCAATAATTAATATTCATTAAATCCAAATCTTGTTTCCGACATTACAGCAGCACCTTTAGGAGACTTTTAATTTGTTGTGGTGCTGTTGCGTCACAAGGCTGCGCCTGCTTCAGAGTGTGAAGAAAGGTTTGTGTTTTTAAGCGTTTACAGTGTTAAAGTATTACTGAATGTCGCACTGCAGGGCTTTATCTGACGGTAATGCACCTATTCTTATTTTATTTTGTGAGGAAAGCACATCCGCACATGTTGAACGGATGAATGGCGTCTCATTTCTCTCCATATAACGTATCCGATATATATTTACGATAATCGTGAAGAAGAGCTCGATCACTGTAGCGATGATGGAGAAACGAAGCTGAACCAACACAGCGAAAACACAAACATTAACGTGTAATGACTGGCAGCTTTTACAAACAAACCACACACGCTGTCGGGAATCGAAGTACCACATAATATCTCAAAATTAGCTTTCAGTGTAAATAAATATGACAAACACATATTTGAGTGTTGTTTTGTTTTTAAATCAGGCCATTATAGTTCTGACTGACTCCTGGTTCATGGTTCAGAGATTTAATTCTTTGTGTTTATTTTTCTGTGTGTTAATAATTGTCATCTTACTCCTCTGACAGAGTGTCCAAACAGACAGAAATCTCCAGGTGAAGAGACTGACACCTACGACATTATAAAGATGATGTTTATTAAAGAGGAGAGCGAAGAGATAAAGATTGAAGAAGCGGTTCGAGTGAAACATGAAGCGCCCGAGGAACAAACAGGTCAGTTTCATTCTCATCAGAGCTCAGTCCTGATTGAAATGTTCACCTTTTCAGAAATGAACAGTATTTTCTGAGTGGATCTGTATGACCTGTAGACAGATATGTTGAGATCACGTGATTTATTAGCTTGTTCCAGCTGTGTTTGATAGGTTAGGGATCTGCGCCTTTGTGCATGTGGACATCTGCTAAGCAGGGATTGTGTTTTTCAGCAATAGTGTGCACCCTTAATTTACAGAGAAAAGAAGGTCAGGGAAAAATATGTAGATGGAATAATCTCCATTAAGTTATTTGTGCTTTTTTCCACTTGTTACTTTGCACTTTAAAAAAAAAAAAAAAAAACTTGAATAAATAGTAAATATTATGAATATTTTCTAAGGTGTCTAATATTTTGATACTTAATTTCCATGCTCTAAATATTCTTAAGAATTAAAAGTTTGTTGTCATTTGAAAGTGTGTAGACCTTCTTGCATTATTATGCTGTTATATTATGATTACATATTAAGTGCCATAAAAATGGTCTTGAAATTACAATAAAATCGCTTATCGCAGTTATTTCTGGGGCAATATATGGCACAACAGAAAGTTGTTACCGTGACAGGCCTGCTTGTTGTAGCTGAATAAACAGAAGATTGAACTGCTTCTCCAAACTGGCCAAATACAAACGAGACAGCGGTAAATGGAAGATGTTAACAAGAAATGTGGCAACAATTCCTATTTCAAAGAGAGTGCATGCAGACAAGGAGTTAATGCAGCCGCTTGCTTGGAGGACACTGCCGCCTCGCAACAGATTGAGTCTGTCTACGCAGGAACTTTGTGTCAGTACCTCATAAATAGGACGAGAGGCAGTTTACTGTCGGGATTTGTCATGTCCCGTCGCGCTGCATCCAGTGTAGACAGCATCACTGATTATAATGGGCTCTATAGTATTTTGTCGCACTGCTCGCGTCCGGTAGACAGGGTGCATTTAACTTAATTATTTAGGTTTACTAGATAATATTTAACTATATTATTTCTTTGATGTGTATTTTAATGTTTGGCAGGCTGCATGTTCACTGATGGAAGTGCTAAAATAAACACGCACATTTGTTAATAGGTGATCAAACAAAATTGTGATTTTCCTAAAAAACAAAATTAAAAAAAACCCTAAATCCAGTTATAAGGCTTTTCCGTGATTTACTGTAGTAACTGCACTATGATATTGTGTCAGAAATGTGGGATATGCATTGGACTCTGTATTCTATTATTAATGTAGATATGCATTACAGTTTTTCACTTGCTGAAAACTACACCCCATTCTCTGAACCAAATTCTCAATAGCTAAAACCAATTTGTCAAATAAATCACTCTTTCTGCAAAACCTTGTTCAGGCAGTTTAGACACTGTTTGTAGATCTCATGCACTATTATTCAAAACTCTAAACACATTCTCACTCCCTTAGACATAATTTGCACTGTGATGAACAAAGAAAGCAAAAGTTAAGCACAACTGCAACACAGCTGTCATCATTTACACACAATAATTCAAAATTGTTTAAACTTGTTTCTAAACATTTAAATATAAAAAATATAAGCCAGTTCAAATTGTACAGATGGGCACGGGTGCATCCCTCAATCTGAGAGATAGCGTAAGAGTGCATATATGAGGAGGAGAAAGCCGCATGTGTACTACAAGTCGACTCAGAAGTATAAATTAAAACCGACGCACAGCTTACGGCTTAGAGGCTACATCGTAGGTCCGACGCAGAAGTATAAATTGGGCTTTATGCCATCCAATTTAGGAAGTACAAATCTGTTTCATGATTTAAACCTATATCCCTTGTTAGATCATGCAGGAACTGCATTAAAATGTTTTGAATATTGTACCTCAGGTTTCTGAAATGTTCATCTGGTTGACAAGTGTTTGTCATATTCTGACGGGGAAAAAAAGGAGTTTAAATTAACAATTTTTCTAGTTTCTACAACTTTCACTCAGGACACATGTAGCACGAGAAGTTGTTTTGAATCAAACAAGATTAACATTGTAACATTGATATTTAAAGCAAAAACAGAATGGTCAGACTTTATAGATTTGGGAAATTATGTGATACGTGACACCTGCACAAAACAAAACTAGCACATGGACTGAATGAAAATGTACATTCATTCTCTGCCACTAGGTGGCACTTATAGAGCAGCATTTTCTCTGTTTACAGCTGAACACAAAGCAGTGGTGCGATTATAAACACTACTTTGTCAGCCATGTCACCCTGTAGCCCAAGACTGGTTACTCACTGAAGCTAAGCAGGGCTGAGTCTGGTCAGTAGCTGGATGGGAGACCTCCTGGGAAAACTAGGTTGCTGTCGGAAGAGGTGTTAGTGAGGCCAGCAGGGGGTGCTCACCCTGTGGTCTGTGTGGGTCCTAACGCCCCAGTATAGTGATGGGGACACTATACTGTAAAAAGCACCGTCCTTCGGATGAGACGTTAAACCGAGGTCCTGACTCTCTGTGGTCATTAAAAATCCCAGGATGTCTTTCGAAAAGAGTAGAGGTGTGACCTCGGCATCCTGGCCAAAATTCGCCCATTGGCCTCTGATCATCATGGCCTCCTAACAATCCCCATATCTGCTGATGAGGAGACTCCCCCCCACAATGTAAAGCGCTTTGAGTGCCTTGAAAAGCGCTGTATAAATGTAAGGAATTAATTAATTACTTTATATGGAGCTAAAAGAAACTTTCCTAGACTTTTCTGAAGACAGTTCCATTCAGAGATTCTGATTAAACTCCCACCCCCAGTTTATATTTATTTCCTATATTTAATGCATTGTGAACAAGTTTGCTTTGTCTCTCTCATTTTTTTTTTTCATTTTTTTTTCTGCTGGCACATCTGTTCTCTTAGTTGTCTCTGTATTCAGTGCATTCAATCTCTGGCTTGTGTTAACATCCTTTTTACAGACGGATAATATTTCCAAGCCAATTATATTTTTGGAAGTTGTTGTAATGCAAGTTTATGTGCTAGTCCAGTACAGAGATCAGCCAAACCCCCAAAAAAATGACTAGTTCTGATTTATGGCCGATCGGCCGGTGCATCTCCATTTCAAAGCATAGTAGTTATAGGACAGGGGTGTCCTACTCCTGGAGGGCCACTGTCATGCAAAATATATCTATAACTAGGGCTGTCACGATTATGAAATTTGGCTGACGATTAATTGTCTAAAAATAGTTAAAAATAGGGCTTTGGCGATTATGCCAATTATCACGATTAATTGTCTGTTTTTTTATGGCTTTCATTATATAATTGTTTAATTTAAGGGTTCAGTAAATAATCATGATATTATATATATATATATTTTTTTTTAGTTATTATTTTTCAGTGTAAGATTACATAAGAGTATTCCAAATGCTAAGAATCGACCAATACAGATTCAACACCAGCACTATTTTTTTTTCTACACCACTACAGAATATCAATACTGTGTTTGTGGAACTAATGGTCACTTTTTTTAAACCCTTTGTTAACCACAATCCACTAAATACTCACTTCCTCATTACAGAAAAAAACTACATTTGAATAAAAATAAATAAGCTATGAAATTAAACTAGCTGACTGTATAATTTAGCAGCAAAAACTATATCTTGAAAAAAAAAACTCTTTGGTGCACATTATACAATTTAAACAAGTTTATTCTGTTAACTATTTGTATTCTTACAAAACACATTCATGAAAATGAGATAGAAATCATGAGAAAAAGAAAGCCTTCTAATAATCTTTCTGTGTGCAAAACTTTGATAATGTGAAACGCTTCAAGCAGAGCGGCACAAACCTCTTATGCACATCTAGGGTGCTTGAAGCGACATAAGTCACAGCGCGTTGCACTCCACATGGTACAAACAAAGAGAAGAGAAATAAGAGAGAAATGAACTCCAGCAAGATATAGTCATTTTATGCGAATCCCCAGGCCTTTATCTACACATCAAGTATTATAATGAGAATATATCATCTTGGAGAGAGAGTTTTACCATGCTGACTGTCATAACTGAACGTGACGTGCTGTTTGAATGCTGAGCGGAGAATGACTGACAGCTGCAGCAGAATGAGTTTCTGTAAACTTCTGTAAAATGTAAATATAATTCTGTCCCTCACATTAAGATATGGAATGGCTTCAGATGATATAGGCTATACAGTGCATGAAAACCAAACTGGTGCTCTTCTGTTTGTTTTGGTGTATGACCAGTTTTGGGGGTAACGCATTACAAGTAACGCGAGTTACGTAATAATATTACTTTTTTCCAAGTAACTAGTAAAGTAACGCATTACTTTTTTATTTTACAAGAACATATCTGAGTTACTTTTTCAAAAAAGTAACGCCAGTTACTTTTTTCCCATTTATTGACTGACAGTGCGCTGTGTGAGCATGATGTTACTGTAGTTCTAGACTAAATGTGATCCCACTCGCAAAAAAACTGATTTAGTATTCATCAAAATGAATTAAAACAGTAAAATGCAAACTCAGAATATGACGCAAACCTGCAATAATTCAATATGTTAAATCAGTGGTTCTCAACTGGTTTGGCCTTGAGACCCATGTTTTCCCGGTCATCAAGGCGCGACCCACTTTTAATATATATATTGTTGGGTTTCCCCCTCCGTACAGATCACGTTCCGGTAGAATCCCGCTCGGTAGAAATCGCGACCTGTACGGGCCTCAAATTTAGGCCCTAGCCCAGCACGTGTACGACAGTTTAACAATCAGATCCCAAATCAGATTATAATACTGTTTCAGCTATTAAAATAGTTCAGTTTTGTATGTAATGGCAAAGTGATTATATTTAGTTTTGTTTTTTATTAAGTTAATTTAGAAAAACGTTTGGAGCATTTTTTTTGTCCATTAAATAAGTTTTTTCTTTCTTATATAGTAACGACCACGCGGCCAGCGGCAGACCGGCAGGCTGATCATAGCCTATGTTTGATCAATTTAGTCTTCTCAAATCATCACGACTTGCCTAAAATAAAATCTATAGATATAGCCTACTGAAACAGTTCAAGCATATAACAATGTTTAAAGGTTAAACCTAGATAAACGTGCACTGCATCAAATAGTTTGTGCGGAGAGTGGAAGCTAAAGCGCAGGACATGGAGGCACCAGCGCAATCAATTGCATTTTTTCAATGGAAACACCTTAAAAGACACCATAGTTTTTGCTCATAAAGGTAAGAGTGATAAATCATTCGGAACTGTAAAGGGTCTACTCGTATTTGTGTGCACTCACAATATCAACAAAACGTCATGCTTTTAAGAAAATGATGGGCTTTCTGCCGTCTCCTATTGAACAGGAGCGCTTCACAAAAATGAACCGAAAGTCAGCGAATACATGCCTCACAGATATGATAAATATATCTATAGAAAGCTTTAAATTACTATTTAACGAAATAAATCAAATCGAAAACAAAAACTCTTTCATTATAATCATAACCCGTGAAGATGCACTTCTCTCTAAAGGCGTCTAATCAGGAGAAGGCGAGTCAGGATCATCATCTTCATCTTTGCGACACTGACACAGAAAACACTAGTTTATTAGTAAATAATTCAAATATCTCCTTACTATTTTCCCCGGACACATTCATGGTAATTTTGCTGGGGCTTTGCGGCAAGCTTCAGCCTATTGCATGTATTTGAAGCAGAAATCTTCAGCTGCGCTGACGGCTCTCTCTGCTGCTGCGGGACTCTAAACACCGTCGAGCCGCTCTTCCCAGTCGCGGCACGGTCTTGTGTTGTTTCCACCAGCGCGGCATTTTTTTTTCAATCACTAATTGATGGATGTCTAAAATAAAAAAATAAGGAGAAGCCTAAAACAGGCCCGAGGCCCGGCCCGTGAGACGTGAAAATTGACCCAATCGGCCGTCAGTCCCGGGCTGAAATGCAGGGAGCGTTCCCCTCGGTAGAAATCACGTTTCCCCCTCGGGGGCAGGCACTCGATCTTTACTTAAACTGCATATGACAGAATTGTCAACAGCTTTCATGCACGTCTTTTAAAATAAAAGTCTTGCATAAGAAAAACATTTAGAATTACGTTTTTTTGTTGTTGATGTCGTTTCTTTGGCTGTACACTCCGCGACCCACTCAGAACAGTGCCGCGACCCACTTTAGATAAACTAACAATTGTGCTTCATTGTTTTTTTTTTTTATTGCTGAAGAGTGTTGAACCTTCTTCTCCTGCGTTCTACTGTACAGACGCGAATTTACTTTTCCTTCAGCCTGAGGTTTATTCATTATTCATTTTTTGGTGTGAAAGGGCTTTTACATTTGCTATAAATAGAACTTCTTGTATTAAAAAAAAATCAAGCCCTGCTCATATTTAAAAAGTAACGAGATAGTAACGTAACGCATTACTTTCCATAAAAAGTAACTAAGTAACGTAATTAGTTACTTTTTTAGGGAGTAACGCAATATTGTAATGCATTACTTTTAAAAGTAACTTTCCCCAACACTGAGTCCCCCTTGTGCCGTATAAAAAGCACAATAATCTTGGTTGTCTGAAACAACCGCAGTTAGATCAAATAATCGCGATTAGACGGTTATTTAATTATCGCGACAGGCCTATCTATAACCCCAGTAAAACACAACTGCACCAGTGAATCAATGTCTTCTGGTAACTTAGGAGACTTCCAGGCAGGTGTATTGAGCCAAGTTGGAGCTAAACTCTGTAAGACCCAATGAATCCAATGAATGCAATTAAACTGAGGTTAAATTTAATTTGTTTGTTTGTTTTTTCTCCTTAGACCTAATGGCACTGAAAGAGGAGAGGGAAGTACTCACAGAAATTGATGTGAAAAATCAATATGAGGATCTTCTTGAGTTCACAACTGGGGAGAAATCTTTTTGTTTTTCACAGACTGAAAAGTCCTCCACACGAAAAACAGCTCAAAAGAGAGAGAAAAAAAGTTATTTTACTTGTTTTAAGTTTGGGCAGAGTTTCAATCAAAAAGCAAAACCTCAAGTCCATTTGAGAACTGGAAAGAGGCATTTCACTTGCCAACAATGTGGATTAAGATTCACTCTAAAAGGAAGTTGGAACAGGCACATGAGAATTCACACGGGAGAAAAGCCTTACACCTGCCAACGATGTGGAGAGAGTTTTGCTCTACATAGAAACCTTAAAGTCCACATGAGAATTCACACCGGAGGGAGCCCTTACACCTGCCAACAGTGTGGAATGAGTTTCACTCAAAAAGGAAGCATTAACAGGCACTTGAGAATTCACACGGGAGAAAAGCCTTACACCTGCCAACGATGTGGAGAGAGTTTTGCTCAACTTGTAAACCTTAAAGTCCACGCAAGAATTCACACTGGAGAGAACCCTTACACATGTCCTCGGTGTGGAAAGAGTTTCGATAAGAATGAAAACCTTAAAGTTCACATAAGAATTCACACTGGAGAGAAGCCTTATTCATGCCTTCAGTGTGGAAAGAGTTTTAGTACTCATGGAAGCCTTGAAATCCACACGAGAGTTCACACTGGAGAGAAGCCTTACTCCTGTCTTCAGTGTGGAAAGAGTTTCAGTAATCATGGAAACCTTAAAGTCCACATGAGAATTCATACTGGTGAAAAGCCTTACACATGCCCTCAGTGTGGAAAGAGTTTCACTCAAAAAGTACGCTTTGAAGCCCACATTAGAATTCACACTGGAGAGAAGCCTTTCACCTGCCAGCAGTGTGGAAAGAGTTTCAATCAACATCGAACCTTGAAAGACCACATGAGAATTCACACTGGAGAGAAGCCTTTCACCTGCCAACAGTGTGGAAGAAGTTTCACTCAAAAAGGAACCTTTAACAGGCATAGGAGAGTTCACACCGGAGAAAAGCCTTTCACCTGCCAACAGTGTGGAAAGAGTTTTTGTCAACGTCGAACCATAAAAAACCACATGAGAATTCACACCGGAGAGAAGCCTTTCACCTGCCAACAGTGTGGAACGAGTTTCTGTCAACTTCGAACCTTAGAAAACCACATGAGAGTTCACACCGGAGAGAAGCCTTACACCTGCCAACAGTGTGGAAAGAGTTTCTGTCAACTTCAAACCTTAGAAAACCACATGAAAGTTCACACCGGAGAGAAGCCTTACACCTGCCAACAGTGTGGAAAGAGTTTCTGTCAGCGTCGAACCTTAGAAAACCACATGAGAGTTCACACCGGAGAAAAGCCTTACACCTGCCAACAGTGTGGAAAGAGTTTCTGTCAGCGTCGAACCTTAGAAAACCACATGAGAATTCACACCGGAGAGAAGCCTTTCACCTGCCAACAGTGTGGAAAGAGTTTCTGTCAGCGTCGAACCTTAGAAAACCACATGAGAATTCACACCGGAGAGAAGCCTTTCACCTGCCAACAGTGTGGAAAGAGTTTCTGTCAACTTCGAACTATAAAACACCACATGAGAGTTCACACCGGAGAAAAGCCTTTCACCTGCCAACAGTGTGGAAAAAATTTCTTTCAACATCGTTACTTAAAAGAACACATGAGAGTACACACCGGAGAAAGGCCTTTCTCTTGCCAACAGTGTGGAAAGAGTTTCTATCAACAACGAACCTTAAAAAACCACATGAAAGTTCACACTGGAGAGAGTCCTTTAACCTACCAACAGTGTGGAAAGAGTGTCGATCAACGTCAAAACTTAAAAACACACATGAGAATTCACACTGCAGAGAAGACTTTCACCTGCCAACAGTGTGGAAGAAGTTTCAACAGAAGAGGAAACCTTAATGTCCACATGAGAATTCATACTGGAGAAAAGCCTTACACATGCCCTCAGTGTGGAAAGTGTTTCACTCAAAAAGTGTGCTTTGAAGCCCACATAAGAATTCACACTGGAGAGAAGCCTTTCACCTGCCAAATGTGTGGAGAGAGTTTCAATCAAAATCGAACTTTAAAAGACCACATGAGGGTTCACACCGGAGAAAAGCCATTCACTTGCCAACAGTGTGGAAAGAGTTTCACTCAAAAAGGAACCTTTAACAGACATAAGAGAGTTCACACCAGAGAATAGCCTTACACCTGCCAACAGTGTGGAAAGAGTTTCTGTCAACGTCAAACCATAAAAGACCACATGAGAGTTCACACCGGAGAGAAGCCTTTCAATAGTATGGAAAATGTTTTACCCAAAAAGGAAGTGTTAACAGGTACGAGAATTCACACCAGAGGAAAGGCATACACCTGTCAAAAGTGTTCAGAGATTTTTGCTCAACATGGAAACCTTCAAGTCCACATGAGAATTCACACTGAAGAGAGTCTCTTGACCTACCAGTTTCAACTGAAAAGGAATTATTAACCCTCTGGGCCCTGGAGATATTTTGACTTGCCCTGACATTTGTGCTTATTTCAGTTTTTGATTGGTGTTTACACTGTATTCAGTATAAACTCCTTTACAATAATGTGTGTAGCATGTATGTAAAAGTTTTTTTTTTTTTTTTTGAGAAAACCGTTAAGTGTGGTTAGTGAAAAAAAAATATTTTGGAAGTCATTGAAAATAGCCATAAATGCATCCTGAACATAGTTTCACAAGACATTAGAGAACTTGATCCTGTTGCCTAGAGTTTTTACTACAAAATGAGGTGAAAATCATCCTGCTCTATAAAGCAATATTCGTTCCCCAAAATGATTCATATAAAACAATATATTGTTTTAAGTATTGTAATTAACTTTTTTGCAATGTCTGTAATGAAGCTTATTTCACCTTGATCATGTAGAATATCCACCCTGTGTAGATGAACTTACTGATGTTAGTACAATTTAAAATTACAAACAAATAAATAAAGAAATTAATAAATACAAGTTAGAGCAGATATTCATCAACACAGTACTTCACAGTAAACGCTTGTCTAAACATTCTTAGGCTCGGACATTCATCATGTTACAGTAGAAACTTTCATATTACATTTGTAGTGTATGCTTATTCCTTGCAATGGGCCTCATTCATCAATTCAATGTAGAGACGAGCACAGATCCAAGGGCACAAATCAACTTACGACAGGGTTCTCTTCTTGAAACATTCGTATCCCACCAATTCCATCGTACGAATGACCGTACATTGATAAATGTGGTGGCTGAAAACCAACGTGTGAGTATCACGCCCCTAAAAACACCCTGGTTTAGAAGCCTTACCCCAAGAATTTACAACATTGAGTCAAGTCAGGTTTATTTATATATCGCTTTAAACAAAACAGATTGTGTCAAAGCAGCTTTAAAGTGTCAAACAGTAAAATAGTTTGTCAATAATGCAAGAGGACAATAACAAAGAGTCAATTTTCAGTTAAAGTCAATTAATTGATTATTAAGCGATGCCATCATCCAGTTTTGCTCTTTTCCAATAGTGTCTGTGCAATCAGTCAAGCATCCCCAACTAAGCAAGCCAAAAGGCAACAGTGGTAAGGAACCAAAACTCCATCGGTGACAGAAATGGAGAAAAAAACAGGCTCTTATGGGGGGCCAGTTCTCCTCTGGCCAGACGAAACCAGCAGTTCAATTCCATGCTGCAGCAAATATCAGATTGTGCAGAGGACTCATCTGGTTCCCGTGGTCTTGTCCCGATGGTCGTCTAGTTGACGTGGGGTGCTTCTCAACATAGGGTGCATTCGGACATGAAAGCATAGATGTTGTTTTTTGTTTTGGTGTGAATTACTCACTAAACGCTAAACTGCCAATAATGTAAGCCACGGGGAGACTGTAGACCAGGGGTGGTGAACTCCAGTCCTGGAGAGCCGCAGCCCTGCAGAGTTTTGCTTCAAGCCTAAGCAAACACACCTGAATAAGCTAATCAAGGTCTGAAGAGTTACTAGGAAACTACAGGCAGGTGAGTTTTTATTAGGGTTGGAGCTAAACTCTGCAGGGCTACGGGTCTCCAGGACGGCAGTTCGCCACCACTGCTGTAGACAGCTGTGATTCATTGTATCGCATTAATAGAAAGCCAAAAGATTTGTAATACAAAGGATTATAAATACATACGTGATGTAGCTATGTGCACTTACTAGACCGTCTCATTCTAGCCTTTAATGCCGAGGAGGACTCTAGCCTACAAGCCTCTGAAGGATTGAACTAGGAAGGACACAGCCTCGGTAGGATGCAGCCTTCTGTTTGAGAAGCACCCATGGTCTCCGCTGACATTCAGGGCTGTAGAAGTCGTCTCTAGGTGCTGATCCACCATCTGATCTGGATACGGACTGCATCTGGGTGGCTACGGTGACCTTGGAATAAGACTGAAAGAAAGTAATAGTAGCATAGATGCTATTCTTCTTATGGTTTAGTGAGTACATTGGGTGTTAAAGGGAACTGTTCCCGGTGTAGCCTGCAATGCTGTATATAACAGTTGCCATATGCGGTCTATTCAGTCAGAATATTTGAATGTGCTCAGTAATCATCAGGGCCAGATTTACCTCTTATTGTGACGTAGGCAAAATAAATGTTTGGACCCTCTTGCCTATTATAACATTACCACCCCAAACCAGCAAACAAAAATGAATCAGAATCCGTGGAATTTCTTACTTCGTTTTTTATCACAGAATCCCTGATTAAAAATGTCATTTTAATGTTAGTGAGGCTTCAGCCTGTAATATGCAAGCTAATGCAGTTAAGTGAGAGAGAGAGATTGCACGTGTGTGAATTACCAGAGTACTGCATCTTCGTCTCAACATTTTTCGGTTGCAGGATCTCTACCAATAGTGAAGAATATGTAAGTTTAACTTATTCAAAAACATTTACATTACTAAATAGCTACTGAGAAATGTCATGTAGTTTTTCAGTTGCAAAACTATTTTACTGATCAAGTTGCCAGTCAGCACTGACAAGTTCCTGTGCACATGTTTGTTCCCCGTATGCTTGTGACTTGTCTGTACTGTATGTGAGTAACAAGCACAATCACTAAAGAGAAACACAACAACAGCAACTGACTTCCAGTCACAGCCTTAGATGTGACCTCAACTGAAATAAAACACACAAAATCTCTCAAGATCTCAGCAGAAGAGGATTAAACAACACCATTTTGGTTATGGTCTGGGGGTGACATTATCACAGGTGCACCCAGACCACAGTGAATGCAAAGTGGCATTTGCATTACAATCTTTAACTCCTGCTGAAAGGCGTTGTTCAGCTGTGCAGAAGGAGGCTTTAGCGTGTGTCTGGGCAGTCGGAAAGTGACGCACATTCCTCTGGCGTTTTACATTGCACACTGATCACCAGGCGCTGACAACTTTGGTGTCTACAAGAGGAGGACATTTTGTTCATAATTAGTTGCAAGGTTAATATAGAGATAAAAATATTACATAGTTGTTATTACAAAGAATGAACACTAGGGAGAGATATAGCACTAGATTGGAGAGAGAGCCAAAAGCCCTAAACACACTGCACGATTTTCGGCTGTCCCAGATGAAAGACTGGTATGGTGAAGCGGTGATTTCTGATTGGCCACGAGGGACAGCTGAAAATCGTGCAGTGTGTTTACGGCTAAAGAGAGAAGTGTACACATGGAAGTGAATTCGGTTTGGATTAAAGTGTTGTTAGTCCAAGGAATATGTGTGTTGTCATATCATTTATTGTTTTGCAAAAGTAAGTTAAAGTACAACAATATCTTGATTACAAACTTCTTTCTGTGTTTCGTCAATAGTTGTGCAACATTTTTTATGCAAGAAAGAAAATGTGAACTTTGGCTACTATTGTGTTTAGTGTATAGAATTGTTTGTTTTTTTAATATATATATATATATAGAATTCTTCCATAAAATCAGAAATTGTTTTAGTGTCTTCAGATAAATGTTCATTAATTTTAAGTTTATATATACGGTTAACATTAACATTTCTTCTAAATTATGAAAGTACTTGGTATTCCTTTCACCATGTTCTATCCATTTCCATCTAGAACTAATTAATGCTGCCCGCGCCAAATTCTGATAGATATTATCCAATTCAGATTGTAATTCAATATTGATATCAGTTTGCATTTGCGCATCCTTTTCATAAACTGAAATTATTTCCTTAAGTATTCTGTCTTATTTTTTCTTTTGGTAATTCTTTTCCCCTTTTGATGGCCATATTTCAGATCTGAACTTTTGTATAGTCCCAATGTTTGCATTATATTTGATCTTTTTTGCCTTTTGTCAAATTTTATTAGAATAATTAGAATAATTTATCTCTCAAGTTTGTATTGTTTATTTTTCCAATAATTTGGTTTAAATTTAATCGATTGATTCCTTGCATACTACTAAAGTGATCATATGATCTGAAAAAACTGAAGGTTCTATTTTTGTTTCTTCCACACTATCTAATAAATCATTTGAAATAAGCCCAAAGTCAGTCCTGGATATCTTAGATAAATCTTTGTTACTCTTAGTGAACTGGATTTGATGTGATTTTTTTCATCAACAATTTAAGTGCAAACAGAGATTCTTAAATTCTCCAGAAGTACCTCTTAAGGATCTTTGAGGATGTCAGTCTTTAATAGGGTCGTTTATGCAGTTCCAACATGAACTATATATATATATATATATATATATATATATATATATATATATACACACATATATATATATATATATATATATATATATATATATATATATAATTCTTTCTTAGGATTTCCCCCTGGAAAGAGCCCTTTTAACGTGGCCCCGGCCGTATGTCACATAACCTGCTTTCTAGAATACCCCAGGACTTTTATTTTGGTATGATCTTGTGACGTCACGTCTGCGCCGCGCTCCTGCTTCTGTTGATTCTGCCGAAGAAAGGTTTGTTTACATTTAGTGTGTAAATCAATTCAAACCGTTCAGTCTGTTTTATAGTTTTACAAGCGATGTAAATTTAATTCATTAATATTGATTGTAGCATTGTAATGCTTTAATGTGCTTTATTTTGTGCGAGTAAAGCGCATCCACACATGAGTAACAGAATCGTGAATCAGTTTATCATAAACACGAATTCAGTTAGTGATGGAGCAACAGAAACTCCGAGTCAACTGAATCAATTGCTTCCCAAACTGATTCTCCGATTCGAATCGCTCGATTCACCGCACACTGACGACACGTACTGGACACAACAGTGTAAATACAGCGAGATCAACAAACACCTGTGATAATGACAACTTTACACATCAATAGCAACTGTTTTGATGAAAGTGCAATCTATTAAATGTAATCTACAAACAATTGCAATACAAATGTAGACCATAAAATGAAATGCATGTATAATTTTTGTTCTTGTATTCATTTGTTGTGCCAGTTTTTAGTGTTTTTGTCTAATTGGTTTCACAGACAGGGCTTCGGTTAAACCAGAATTAGGAAATAGTTCAGTTATTTAAGTTGTTTTTATAAACATGTCTTAAAAAAATACTGGTGGTGAGCATCTGACCAAACAAATAGGCACGGACATATTTTAAGATCAGTCAGTGCAAGATTCTTTCAGTTGAAACAGCTCAGGCATTAATTTTAGTCTGGGTCTAGACTTGAGCCTTGCCTGTGAATCTGGTGGTTTGTCATCTAAGGCCATTAACTCTCACTCTGACCGCTCCCTTACCGGTGAGCTGACTACTGAACTAGAGCTGATTGAGACACACACAGAGATTTAGTGTGGATTTATTTTTATTCTCATCTTAACCATGTGTCCAAACACACAGAGAAACTCCTGCTGAGATCCACACACTATTATAAAGATGGCGTTTATTAAAGAGGAGAGTGAAGATGTGGAGATTGAAGAAACATTCAAAGTCAAGCATGAAGAGAATGAGGAACAAACAGGTTAGTTTTCATTCTCATTTGATCCTTATTAAAATATTAATCACTACAGGAGTGTTTGATATTTTTGATGCATGTCCAGGGGTTTAAAATAGGAACTTGAGAAATTTTACTTGATTACTGTATTTATTACTTTGGGCGATTTTACTCAAGTACAGTGTAAATTTAAACTACTTTTACTTGAGTACATTTCTGAAGAAAAAAATAGGGCTGGGCGATATATCGAATGCGATGATCATGTGCATCTCGTCAGCAAAGCCGGTTCCGTGATTAGTAGTAAGTCTCCATCACCTACTTTCAGAAGGAGCAGCATTTAATACACAGAGCCATAGATCACTGACAAGATACGCAATATCTGCAAAACTATAAGCACATTACATGCTTTAAACTCAGTTTGATATTGTAAAAAAAAAACTTTTTGCAAAACTCTAAACACAGTTCTCTACATTACACACGCCATTCAAAACTAACAGCTCTTTTGTTTTATTTGGGAAACACTGCCATTTAAATGCCACACTCATTTACTAATGACCTACACACAGTGATCATGTGTGAAAACACTTATACATCATTTGTTCATTTAGTAATAAAAAAATCATTTCTTTAGAAAGACATTTGTTTACATCGTATCTATATTGTATAAAGCGCTTTATAAGTAAAGTTAAGTGTATGTACTGCACACACATAATATGGATCTGTATGTATACATCTATCTATCTATTTATACTGAATATGCATACAAGCAAGTCAGAAAGTCAACTTTTTTTCTAAAGCACTTTATACAATATAGATTGTTGCTGTTTCACAGCAGCTTAACAATAGTATCGAATTCAAATGCTGCTGTAAAGCAGCTCTAACAAGTCAGTGGTGTCATTCTACAGCTCAATTAATAATTGATATACTAGTAGTTTTTTGTTTTCGGTTTATTTGAATTGGTTTATTTGAAAGTAGACATTTCACTCTCTATAGATACATTTTTCCATGTCTGCAAGTATACAGTCGTGGCCAAAAGTTTTAGAATGTCATAAATATTAATTTTCACAAAGTCTGCTGCTTCAGTGTTTTTAGATCTTTTTGTCAGATGTTACTATGGTATACTGAAGTAAAATTACAAGCATTTCATAAGTGCCAATGGCTTTCATTGACACTTACATTAAGTTTAAGCAAAGACTCAATATTTGCAATGTTGACCCTTCTTTTTCAAGACCTCTGCAATTCGTCCTGGCATGCTGTCAATCAACTACTGGGCTACATCCTGACTGATGGCAGCCCATTCTTACATAATCAATGCTGGGAGTTTGTCAGAATTTGTGGGTTTTTGTTTGTCCACCCGCCTCTTGAGGATTGACTGCAAGTTCTCAATGGGATTAAGTTCTGGGGAGTTTCCTGGTCATGGACCCAAAATTTCAATGTTTTGTTCCCCAGGCCACTTACTTATCACTTTTGCCTTATGGCAAGGTGCTCCATCATGCTGGAAAAGGCATTGTTCGTCACCAAACTGTTCTTGGATGGTTGGGAGAAGTTGCTCTCGGAGGATGTTTTTGTGTCATTCTCAAAACTTTGGTCTCCTAAAGTTGATTCAGCTGTGGGATCAGGGCACCTCCAGTGCAGAGCTTCCTCAGGAATGGCAGCGGGCAGGTGTGAGTGCATCTGCACGCACAGTGAGGCCAAGACTTTTGGAGGATGGCCTGGTGTCAAGAAGGCCAGCAAAGAAGCCACCTCTCTCCAAAAAAAACATCAGGGACAGATTGATCTTCTGCAGAAAGTATCGTGAATGGACTGCTGAGGACTGGGGCAAAGTCATATTCTCCGATGAAGCCCCTTTCCGATTGTTTGGGGCATCTGGAAAAAGGCTTGTCAGGAGAAGAAAAGGTGAGCGCTATCATCAGTCCTGTGTCATGCCAACAGTAAAGCATCCTGAGACCATTCATGTGTGGGGTTGCTTCTCATCCAAGGGAGTGGGCTCACTCACAATTCTGCCCAAAAACACAGCCATGAATAAAGAATGGCACCAAAACACCCTCCAACAGCAACTTCTTCCAACAATCCAACAACAGTTTGGTGAAGAACAATGCATTTTCCAGCACGATGGAGCACCGTGCCATAAGGCAAAAGTGATAACTAAGTGGCTCGGGGACCAGAACGTTGAAATTTTGGGTCCATGGCCTGGAAACTCCCCAGATCTTAATCCCATTGAGAACTTGTGGTCAATCCTCAAGAGGCGGGTGGACAAACAAAAACCCACTAATTCTGACAAACTCCAAGAAGTGATTATGAAAGAATGGGTTGCTATCAGTCAGGATTTGGCCCAGAAGTTGATTGAGAGCATGCCCAGTCGAATTGCAGAGGTCCTGAAAAAGAACGGCCAACACTGCAAATACTGACTCTTTGTATAAATGTCATGTAATTGTCGATAAAAGCCTTTGAAACGTATGAAGTGCTTGTAATTATATTTCAGTACATCACAGAAACAACTGAAACCAATATCTAAAAGCAGTTTAGCAGCAAACTTTGTGAAAACTAATATTTATGTTATTCTCAACTTTTGGCCACGACTGTACACAAAGTTTCACGCTGAAGTTCACAGAGACCGAGACGACAGAAAGCACATCCTGTTTGCTTTCATTATTTTCCAAAGTGCCATCTTTGTTGTTATTGTGAGTTCACACAAATAAACGTAAAGTCTTTACAGATTTGAAAGATGCATTACTATTATCTGTATGAGCAAAAATGGCAGCGTATTTTAAGAGCAAGTGAGTGCTCTGGCACCTCCATCTGTCCTGCAGTGAGCGCTACTGTTCAGATTCAGACACTTCAATAGTAATATTTCTAGATTCACATCAGATTGAGTGGCCATGTAAAGTTGCTGCTACTAACATATTTCAGATGATAAGACATATTTGAGATCGATGAATGATAGGTGAGCATTTGAATGTCCTGCCCGATGCGTGTCTTCCCCAATGGGATTTTTTTTTTTTTTTGTGAATAATAGTGTTTTGGTCGACCAAGCCTCTTCTGATCGACTAATGGTTAGTCAACTATTAGGGGGTAGCCCTACTTTTTTCAGTTATTCCAAAGAATACAATTAAAGGGAAAGCCAACACAAGGAGAGGTTATGGGGTTCTGAAGCAAGAAACAAGTGGGTATTCCAAGGTTATACCAAGTATTGATTCTTAGACATCTTTATATGCAAACAGTCCTGTGGAAAAAATACGCATAGGCTCTGCATTTCGGCATGACTACACCACTGATCTAACAGTACTAGAATAGAGATGTAGCCACAATCAGATGCCAAAAGTATATTTGTAACTTTAATATGCACAGTTTATGTACTATGATGGAGCTTAAATGTGAAATTCTTCACAAACACTTTCTCTGCAAAACTGAACAGTTTAAAAGACACCTTTTTTTCTGATATTTTAGACAAATGGTAGATTTGAGATCAGACTGTAATTAATCATTTTTCGTGGGCCAAACTGTGCTCGTTTTTGATAAAGGGGTGAATAACTGCTAGCTATATATTTGGAATGTGTTCTAAAATCAATGAGTTAATATTGAGAAGAGTTTCTAAAATTATATGCATGTACTATCTAGCATACAAGGTTGGTTGATATTTTGATGTCCGTTTTTTGTGCTATTAATCTGGGAGTGACTTTCATTTACTTTTTTTTCACCTTAGACCTCATGCTGCTGAAAGAGGAGTGCAAAGTACTGAATGAAATGGTAGAGAAAGAACAATATGAAAAGAGTTATGATGAACATGGAAACCTTAAAATCCACATGAAAATTCACACTGGAAAGAAGCCTTTCAGCTGCCAACAGTGTGGAATCAGTTTCACTCAAAAAGGCATGCTTAGCAGACACATGAGGATTCACACTGGGGAGAAGCCTTTCACCTGCCAACAGTGTGGAAAAAGTTGCAATAGAAAAGAAAACCTTAATTTGCACATGAGAGTTCACACTGGGGAGAACCCTTTCACCTGCCAAAAGTGTGGGATAAGTTTTACTCACAAAGGAAACCTTAACAGGCATATGAGGACTCACACGCGAGAGAAGCCTTATACCTGCCCTGAGTGTGGAAAGAGTTTCAGTCAACTTGGAAACCTTAAAGTGCACATGAGAGTTCACACTGGGGAGAACCCCTTCACCTGCCAACAGTGTGGGATAAGCTTTACTCAAAAAGTAAGCCTTGAAAGACACATGAAAATTCACACTGGAGACAAGCCTTACACTTGCCAATGGTGTGGAAAGAGCTTCAGCGAGCATGGAGGCCTTAAAGTCCACATGAGAATTCACACTGGAGAGAGTCCATTTACCTGC
This sequence comes from Acrossocheilus fasciatus, assembly GCA_036784905.1. Classification (NCBI taxonomy): domain Eukaryota; kingdom Metazoa; phylum Chordata; class Actinopteri; order Cypriniformes; family Cyprinidae; genus Acrossocheilus; species Acrossocheilus fasciatus. Next base: position 31,507,348 of record CM071959.1, read on the forward strand.
CAACAGTGTGGAATAAGCTTCATTCAAAAAGGAAGCCTTGAAAGACACATGAGAATTCACACTGGAGACAAGCCTTACACTTGCCAACAGTGTGGAAAGAGTTTCAGACAGCATGGAAGCCTTAAAATCCACATGAGAATTCACACTGGAGAGAGTCCATTTACCTGCCAACAGTGTGGAATAAGCTTCATTCAAAAAGGAAGCCTTGAAAGACACATGAGAATTCACACTGGAGACAAGCCTTACACTTGCCAACAGTGTGGAAAGAGTTTCAGACAGCATGGAAGCCTTAAAATCCACATGAGAATTCACACTGGAGAGAAGCCTTATGTGTGCCATCAGTGTGGAAAAAGTTTCAACCGAAAAGGAGACCTTAATTACCACATGAGAGTTCACACTGGGGAGAACTCTTTCACCTGCAAACAGTGTGGAAAAAGTTTTACTCTAAAAGGAAGCCTTGACAGGCACATAAAAAAATTACACTGCATAGAATCAACACGATCTTAATCAACAAATGAGGACTCAAAACAGAACTGTTTTATATGTCATCAATGTGGAAGGAGTTTCATGTAATAATTTGTAATGATCAGCCTAACAGGCTGGGTACAAAGTTTAAAATGGAGTCAGATTTTATTCTGTGAGAGGTTTGTAAGTGTTAAAAGAATAACGAAACAGAGATAAGTTTAGTAAGAACAGTGAATTTACAAAGTTCATGGGACCTTAAATCAACACAATAATACCAGGACAACTTAGGCCATTAAAAGCATAGAATCCATTGATTGCACCATACCCTAAAATAGTCCAAGAATCCTAGTGTGCTGAAATGTCCCAATGTGAGTGTACCAGTGTATATACAGTCCAACAGAAGTGATCCAATTTGTTGCAAAGTAGTGAATGGAAAGTTTGCTTAATGAAATAAAAAACTGTTTGTCCATCACACTTTGAAGCATCTGAAATGTCATGCAAAAGTAAGCCCTTTGTGATCTTTAGCAGCGGTTTTCAATTCCAATCCTTGCACTTACTGAAGTATAGAACAAATGTCTGTAGTGATAAGAGATGCATTCAGCAGGGTTGAAAATGTGCTGTGTGACACTGCTGGAGTTGGGGTACTCGATCTTGGACTCAGACTCGAGTCTGAGCTTGCTCGAGTCCAATTATGAACAACGGACTCGGGAATTTTACAGAGTACAGTCGAGTCCACATTATGTGCAAAAATAAATAAAAAAATTAAGGTGACATGAAATTAAAGAACATTTCCCTGGCCTGAAAGCAACCATATTTGACACCACACCAGTAGGCAGCAGTAAGCATCCCCTGTGGCTCGCAAGCACGGCTCTTAATGGTATGTCTTTTATCTCGAATAAAGCTTTAATACAGCAAGGCAATCGCATGTGCGTCCACGTTTAACGCTTCTTATAGCTATGTGAAAAATATCTCTGTCTATACACAAAGTGTATAACTGAAATTTGGAGCAGTTTATTGGAGCTGGCGAGATGATCGAGAGAGAGAGAGAGAGAGAGAGAGATGCAGAGCTTGTGCAGAGCAGGGGGCGTGAGGGACAGGATTAAGAACTGCTGCTTTTAGAACATTGATTTTAAAACTTGTGAATCTGTTAAAATCATTAGAAGACAAAATCGCAATTCATATATGGCATTGAGGGCATGGCAAAAACTCTTCCTCTTCTCTAAAGCAGTGCAACATGGCCTCGCCCCCTTTGTTGCATGTTCCTGGTTAGGGCTGAGTGATATATCGAACACGATATTCATGCGCATCTCGTCAGTAAAGCCGGTTCCATGATTAGCGCTGAATCTCCATCACCTGTTTTCAAATAGAGCACAATTTAATACACAGAGCCGTAGTTCACTGACAAGCTACGCAATATCGTGTTCATTATCAAAGGCGATTCATCAGTGATCTACAGCTCTGTGTATTAAATGGTGCTTTGATTCATTTGAGCAGAATATCTCAATGGAGACCACTGTACTCTTACTTTTTGTCAGCGTTTTCATAAATAATCAGTTCTTCTCCCACAGTGTAGAGAGATCATTTCATACATCTCACACATTTAATACAAAATCTTTCAGTGATTTAAACTCTTGGTGTAGCAAGCACGAGCATGAACGCTTGTGAAGGTCTTTTTGTTCTGGCAAAAATAAAGGGAGATTCTGGTAAAGTTTGATTTTTTTTTTTTTTTTTTTTGAAGTTATATTTTAGTCATGTGGATGTAGTCCATTATTGTTTAATGACATTGGTGTGGCCTCTTCATTGTTAAGTAAAAGAAGCAGTCGACTAACATTTTTCATTATCTTTTTTTTTTTGTTCAAAGTAACACTATAGGAATGGGGACACACACAACTACACTAACCCCTCTCTAATTATATCAGTAGGACTGAAAAGGTCAAAAGGTCTTAGGTCACAAAAGAACATAAAATACAAACAAACAAACAAACAAAAAAAAACTTACGGATTATGGTGGGATATACAGCCAGGTCCTGGAAATTCATTTCCCCCTTTCCACCCTTCAAATTGTAATTGGCCCAAAGGGCATTGGTTCCTATTTTTCTCATCATTCATCTCACAGCGTCACCTGGAGTTTTACCTCCCAGCAGAGACAGATATTTAACCTGTAAAGAGAAACAATGCAGAAAAATTATTATGAGATAAGATAAGGCTCCTATTACATAATGATTTCCTTTTACCTCACTGTACCTTTCATTAGGTTTGACTCTTCAATGAATAAAGTTGTCAAATTCATCTGTTTTTTTTTTTTTTTTCTAACACCTTGTCTTGTCGGGTTTGATTGTCAATATATCTGCCCTTTTCAACAAACGCAAAAACACACAGTAATATCTGACAACTTAATCCAGATAAGATCTTCTGATAATGTCTTCAGGGTTTACCGGTGCTGTTCCTGAAGATCTAGCTTCCTGCAGAGTTCAGTTCAAATCCTGGTCCAAAACACTTGTTTCTGAAGATCTTAATTAGCTGGATCAGGTCTGTGATTACAACTGGAGCTGAAATCTGCAAGTGAATCTCCAGGATCGGTGCAGATGAAGGTGGGAAACTTCATCGCTAACAGTTTTTGACATACACAGGAGGGCTGATTACTTCTTTATTAATCAACAAGTGCCACAAATGGTAACAATGTATTTGGCTTATCCCCTTACTAGTACAATATGCACTGTTAGAACTTGTGGATGAACCAATGTTTAATCCATAGAAATTCATATACGCTGTATTCTTTCTGATGGGGCTGTTTTGTGCACTCACTCTCAGGGCCCTATTTTAATGATCCAAGTGCATGGTCTGAAGCGCATGGCACAGGTGCACTTGTGCCGAATTCACACTGCACGATTTTAGCTCAGATTTTCACTCACTGACAGGTTTTGTGATATTACCAACAAATGCACGAAATCAGAGGCAAATCAATGCTTGTTCAGGCGAGTGACAATCACCGTGTGAATTATCCAAAAATACAATCTGAGAGAATCAGAATCAGCGATTCAAAATCCTGCTGTGTGAAATGAGATCTGACTGAAAAATACATCGGCAATGGCCTGCAGCCAATGAGAGAGCAAGATACAGTGCAGCGGGCAGTCCAGGGAGGAGTTATATGAAACATTGTTTGACGGCCAGTCAGAGTTGTTAACAATTCCTCCTCCTGTAAAGTCATGCAGTGTGTAACCTCCAGTCACCAATCACCGTCGCTGTAACTAAAGGAAACACTACTCAACATAATGGTAACAAACTTTTTCAATAAAACAACATCTAAACCTGTTAATTCTCAGAACTGTAAACTAATGAGAGAAATAAAGTCTGGTTTGTAATAAGAGAGATTAAATCAACTGAAAAGACTTTAAATCTAAGGCTGTGGCTGGAAGTCAGTTGTAGTTCTTGTGTTTCTCTTTCATTCAGTGATTCTGCTTGTTATCATCAGGTGTCTTCAATAATCAAACAATCATCGCTTAATTAACCACTTAAATATGTAATTAAATTTTAACACCCTGCTGGTGGTTCTCATATGAACACAGGAGAATTTACTGTGTGTGGTGTTTTAAAAGAACATCCTTGGAACACAGAAAAGTTTCATAGCTGTCCCATAGTTTCCTATCTTTTCTTTTACGTTTATGTAACAGTTATGCAGGTGTTAGAATTAAGCACTTTCAAAACAATGTTCATGAAATCCGCATATATTATCACTAGAATTTGACAAGTGTCCTCATAATGTAAAAGAAAACATTCTTTTAACATCATTCTTTGAATGTCCTTTAACTATGAATTAACCTTTCAGCTTAAAAAATGGTTTAAGGTTGGACGCTACACAACAGAATCCCTGTGTGACAGAGCTCAGTGTGAGCGTTAGTGACGACACCCGATGATGAGTAAGATCACTGAAGGAAAGGGGAGCAAACATTTCAATTCACCAGTGGTGATCAGTGTTTCTTGTAGTTGGGTTTTTGACTACTGTATTAGTGTGTTCAGAAAACAAGAATTTGAGACAGATTCACACAAGATGTTGACTGCTAATTAATGGAGACTTCATCAGGAAGGGGTCTGATTCATTGATCAATAAAGTTTATTGACATTAATTAAAATGAATAAAATTCTATTACTTACCATGTGCTAGCTCTAAAAATCAGATTTTCTGAAGAAAAAAATTAAAACATGTTTTGAACCGGTAGTTCATAAACACAATGTTATTTATACACTCACAGACATCAACAATTGGCATAAGAAACACAACAATGGTGCTTCATCCCAGCATAAAAAACTCACTTATTGCTCCCCAGCATGCACTGCAGCATAAATGCATATACAGCTGAATTATTTTACTGCATTTATGTGTGTGTGTGTGTCTTCACAAATTTTCACTTATTAGTCAGTCAGCAACAAAACTACAAAAGAAAATAGTTATTGCAGCAGAAATGCTCTCTGAAAACAACTGCTTAAAGATAATTAAATTAACAAAAGTCAGAGACCCAATAAAGCAAACACTTACCAACATGATGGTGAGCTCAAATTAAACATTTTCACCACTGGCCCTAAGGCAGGCCTGATCAAGCACCTGAAGTGACACTGGAAACGCAACTGATCCTGGCACGCACTAGCACACTTGCTTTTGGCCCGACAGTGGAAATGCGGCTATTGTTATGCTCTTAGAATGTTTTAAATGCTCCAAGAAAGTTGAATTGGTAATAGAATTAGGTTGAAAGAAAGTTTCAGGAACATCCTAACCTTTCAAATACATTTCTCTAACAACAAGAAAACTAGACATTTTAACGTTATCACAACTAAAACAGAATGTTTGGAAAACCTTCTTAGAACCAAAAAAATGTATATGTATATGCAAATTAGCCCTGCCTCCACTCAGTCGCACCAGCCAGTGCCTCCTGATCTGATTTTTGCTCTAACTTATGTTTGGTTTTGTGCTGGTATTGGTATATTTTGCATGCTAGTGATAGGAATCCATCCCTTGACGTGATTGGTTATTGGCTTGTGACGTAGCACCCCGAGGGGCTGTTTCAAACCGCATTTCTGGGTCAGCCTTTGGGAAATTACAGTTTTAAGGAGAAAATACTCAGCAGCAATGGTGTTGATTAATGGATTGGCACATGGGTTGTCTAAAAGCATATTAAAAACACCACATAGACAAATAAACAACATAAAACACATGATTTTCACTACAGGGGGACTTTAAAACACTAAAATGTATGGTAGAGTGGGGGAAATGACCCCCTTGAGGATTATGTCTTTTTTTTTTCCGGTGAATCAAAAGTTAAATGTGTCCGAAAAATATATCATAGTTAGTGACAATGGCATAAATTATAAACCAAGTATGAAAAATGTCCGGAGTTTTCAAGTTATTTGATTTTTAACAAAAATTTAATTTGTACCCCCAGTTTGACAAAGCAATTTGCTTTAAACATTTACAGCAAAGTCAGAGTACAGGAAGTTTTAGCTTCAAATTTTAAAGAATATAATCAATAATTATGAATTACAAAATTATAATAGCCTATTTGAAACATTTTGTTAGCTGATGCTAACTTGAGGTAATTTTAAAATATAAAATCCAAATATTTTTAATCAACCAGTTAGAATACATTTGATGGAAAAACAAAGGATTTGATGTTCAGAACAGAATAACTACATATCCCATTGCCCCCTGGGGGTGTTTTACCCCACTGACGATGTTTGTCCTGCAGAGTTTAGCTCTAACCCTAATCAAACACACATGAAGCCACTAATCAATGTATTACTAGGTATACTTGAAACTTCCAGGGAGGTGTGTCGAGGCAAGTTGGAGCTAAACTCTGCAGGACACAGGCCCTCCAGGATCAAGTTTGATGACCCCTGACGTAGTCCATAGTTACAATAAATATTTATCTTGTGGTTATTTTGGGAAAAATAGTAGGGGGACGTTTTCCCCCACTCTACCCTATTTACCATGTCTGTATTTATTGACTGTACCATTACTGTTTCTGCTTGTGATGATGTGGTGCAACAAAAACTTCGCCAACTTCCTTTTGCCGTGCATCAAGCAGAGGACCTACAATCTCTGATGAATCAAGGTATTTTTGAGTGAATTGATGCAGGGGTTCCCAACCCTGGTTCTGGAGGCACCCCAACACTGCACATTTTGCATGTCTTCTTTCTCTGACACACCAGTTTCAGGTCTTGGAGTCTCTACTAATGAGCTGATGACCTGAATCAGGTGTGTTTGATTAAGGAGACATGCAAAACGTGCAGTGTTGGGGTGCCACCAGGACCAGGGTTGGGAACCACTAAATTGATGCATCCCTCTGGGTTTCACCAACAGTGGTCACTACAAAGAAATGTGGAAAAATTGTTTAAAGCTTAAAGTGTTAATAGTTGACAAATGACCCTTAACTCATATGGAGGAATTGGCGAATGAGTTGAGGGGTGTAGCAATATTCTCACCAATTTCCGGGTCACGTGAACTCCAAAAACCGAGAGCCTCATTTATCAACATTGTGCAGAAAAAGTCCTATATTTTGTCCTTATATTTACACACATTCCTAAATATAAGTACAAGTTGGTAGATCATACACTTTGCATTAAACTGTGCTTACGCACTCATCTGTGCATACGCACTGTTGACAAATGAGGGCTCTGGATCTTGCCTGATGCAGCTCACATCAAAGCAACTGTCAATGCTCTGACTCCATACAACTTACCTTCGCTTCATCTGCTCCTCAGATTAATTTCTTGATACAGCAAATTCTTACTGAACATTGCTACAGATGTGGAACCACTGTGTGCTCTTGTGAGAAAAGCAATTTGTTTGACTGCAGAAGCGAAAAAATGTTTTAATAGAGTGAAAGTAGTGCTGGTGGAGAGCCCAGTTCCTGCTCTCTTTGAACCTTCTCTTCCAACTGATGCTTCTTACTATGGTCTTGGCAGGGATTTGATAACTTCATGCAGATTGTGAAGAATGCACTGTCGCTTCACGTACGCTCACTGCGATTGAAAGAAAATACTCCACAGTGGAAAAAGAGTCATTAGTCTGCGTGTTAACCCTAGCAAAATAGAGACATCACTTGGCATCATGTGGGGGCATCACTTTTTGCTATGGATGGACCACAAAGCATTAACCACTTTGATGGGTACAAAATGAATCGAACGTTGGAATTAAGAGTGGAGAGGTGGTCTTCCTGGCTGCTGTGTTTCTTTTAAGATGGTGTGTACCACCCTGGAGCTCAGATCAGCCGCGGATTGCTTATCAGGAAAGCACTTATCAGTAGTGGTTGAGGACTTTGAGAAACCTGATATGGTCGCTGCAGTCTTCTCAAGATCACCTACACTGTCCATGGAGGACTACTGAATCCTGTCCTGAGCTGAGTTTGCTTTGAACGCGAATACTGAAGGAATGGCCACACAACACTAAGGATGTCGATCATTCTTCTTAATCCGTAATGAGTTATCAGTGCATGATGGACTGATAATGTCAGGTGAGGACCATTTCGTTAAACCTGCTTCCCTTCATTCTACTCAAGAAATCCTCCAATAACTGGTCAGGACAAAACCACCGGTGTGGATGAAGGATTTCATAAAGACATTTATCAAAAGACAGCATGAATCAGAAGGTTAAAGTTAAGAATATGTTTAATGAAAATGTGTATGTGTCTGTTTCATTGTTACTTTGTGTATCTTATCGCAGGATACAATAGACAGGATTGTATTTCTAATGCCGGGTTCAGACTACACAATATTTTTGTCAATTATGATAGTCAATGTCAGATTATGTGATTTTGACTCCTACAATCTTGATGTGACGTGGACAAAAAAACATGTCAGACTACATGTTGCCACCTGACCCTTCAATCCTCCAAAGAGAACTTGAGGTAAAATCTTGTTTTTATTTTACCTTTGTTCACTCTGTCACAGAAGGCCCTTGGGAAAACATCATAAATGCAGGGGTATTGTTGTCATAGCTCTACAAACATTTCCTCTATTGTAGGCACTGGACATATGCCTACAATCAAAGTCTCTTTAAGACAAGTCATGTCACTCGGCGGCCATCTTTGAAGCGCCTCTCGGGGCATGCAAGTGCAGCTCCTATTTCTTTGAATGGGGAAACATCAAATTCTCCAAAACTGTTCACTTAGCTTACGATTAAATTTCATATTTGAAATCACCAAAGAAATCTAACAACTGTATTATTGTTGTTTCTTTTGCGCAAATAGCATTATAAAAAGCTTATTCAGGCTAGATCAACCAGTGCCCATTCACAGTCCTAAGTGCACATCTCAGAGCGCTGACTGTTTCTATAGCAACCGGGACTTCTAACGGCAGCTGCAGTGACGCGCTGACTTTAGCGATTAGTTTCATTCAGAAGGCGGGGCTTCCTGCGATTGAGTGGCCATATTGAGCATTGCATTTTTCCCCATTCAAAACTATGAGTGACACGTCTTGGGTATTCTACAGTCTTTGCTACAATAGAGGTTTCTAGGATCGTGTCGCTTTGTTGCTGCGTGTTGCTTGTAGTGTGAATGAGGCGTTATCTTGCTATTACTAAAAATAACCCTAATGTGTTTGATTAATTTTTTAGATTTAAAGTTTTTTGCACAAATAAATAGAATTAAAATCACCTGCATGGCTGCAAATAAAAGATTTTCAGCAACTGACTTGTTCTTTTATGGGACAAAACTGACTAGGCCCTAGGTGCAACCCATGTTGGCCCCACATGGGTGTGTTTGCTGGTTGATTTCAACGGTACGTAAAACTTCACTGGGAAAAGTCAATATTATAATACGCAGAGATAGAATCTGCACATTTGAATATACACAGTACATTTATTTGTGTAACAGTGTGTTACATGTAAACAGAAAATTCACATTTGCATGTCTATTTTACACATTTCTTTCATGAATGGATATATATATATATATATATATATATATATATATATATATATATATAACATCTACCAGTGTTCCCCAAGATGATGGAAACTATTTGAATATACAAGTATGTTTGACAGATTTTGGATAATTTTGCATGTCAAGACAAAGAAAAAAAAAAGTATAATATATATATATATATATATATATATATATATATATATATATTTTAAATCCTCATTTACAGGTTAAATTATTCATACTGAGAGCAGATGAAAGGCTTTATCCCAGCATGACTTGACATGTGCTTCTTCAGGATTCTTTTACATACGAAACTCTTTCCACACTGAGAGCAGGTAAAAGGCTTTATTCCAGCATGAATTAACATGTGAGTCTCAAGGTATCCTTTACGTGTGAAAGACTTTACACACTGAGAGCAGACAAAAGGCTTTTCTGAAGTGTGAGTTACCAAATGATCCTTAAGGTGTCCTTTCTGTGCAAACCTCTTTCCACACTGAGAGCAGGTAAAAGGCTTTATCCCAGTATGAATTACCATGTGCTTCTTGAGGTTTGCTTTACGTGTGAACGACTTCCTGCATTGAAGGCAGCTGAAAGGCTTTTCTGAAGTGTGAGTTACCAAATGATCCTTAAGTTGCCTGTTCTGTGTAAAATGCTTTCCGCACTGAGAGCAGGTAAAAGGCTTTATTCCAGCATGAATTAACATGTGAGTCTTAAGGTATCTTTTACGTGTGAAAGTCTTTCCACACTGAGAGCAGCTGAAAGGCTTTTCTGAAGAGTGAGTTACCAAATGATCCTTAAGGTGTCCTTTCTGTGTAAAACTCTTTCCACACTGAGAGCAGGTAAAAGGCTTTATTCCAGCATGAATTACCATGTGCTTATTGAGGTTTGTTTTACGTGTGAAAGTGCTTCCACACTGAGAGCAGCTGAAAGGCTTTTCTGAAGAGTGAGTTACCAAATGATCCTTAAGTTGCCTTTTCTGTGTAAAACTCTTTCCACACTGAGAGCAGGTAAAAGGCTTTATTCCAGCATGAATTAACATGTGATTCTTAAGGTTTACATTAGACGTGAAAGTGTTACTGCACTGAGAGCAGCTGAAAGGCTTTTCCCCACTATGAATTCTCATGTGTTTCTGAAGACTTTTTCTATGTTTGTAAGTGTTACCACACTGAGAGCAGCTGAAAGGCCTTTGAACGCTGCAACTCACTGATTTTTCTCCATTGACATCATGATCTTTCTGACACTGATGTTTCTCCTCCACCTCATTCAGATCTTGTCTTTCTTCTTTCACTTTCATCAGGCCTAAAATGAATGAATGAGAATCAACGGGGACATTTGGAAAATAAAAGAAAAGCATTTGTATACAGATGAAAATGTTGCCAAAACTGTCCATGTTCACACATATCCATGAAAACCACTAAAAATGCTGCATTATGCTGGCAGGCCAGTAGATGGCGATCTCCCTTTGTAAAGAAACACTACGCATCTGTAGGCTGAACATAATACACATGCGTGGGATGTTACTGCTGTCTACAGGGAATCTGCAGGTATCAGCACTTTAAATTTAATACTTTTTAAAGGGGACATGACCTGTGTTTTTTATTATTATTATTATTTTATAATGTCTCCAATAAAGTTTTTACATAGAGATAGATGATTTTAGCCTCTGATATGAACGCTCTGTTTGAAGGGGCATGTCTGCTGTGAGACTTCAATGCAAACGCCAACTGCTGTGACTGGCTAACATCTCTACATAGGAAGTATTACAGATGTGGCCATTAAAAATCTGCATCAAAGGGAAAGGGAACCCATGACCTGCTGGGGCAAGACGTAGGCCGTAAAGTTCTCTGGCACATGAAGTACATTACCAGTAGGCGGCAGTCGTGTTTTATTCTCAGTTACAGCGTGTACTGAAGCCAATAATATGCAACAGGTGTGTTAACCTCTCTCAGGTGCGTATTGACAGCAACAGACAGAGCTCAAATGAGTGAGAACCATATTTTTAAGTATATTGTTTATGTACAGCTGAAAGAAATGTATTAATGTTTTTTACATGCTTGTCATGGGCGTTTGAACATTACTGTTGTGCATATATATTGTGGTTTTACGTTAAAAGGATTAATTTAAATTTTAGTCTGGTGAATACTACAAATAATATTGTGTGTGTGTGCGTGTGAGGCGGTGGCACGACCATTGGATTTTTGTCCTTTCAAGAGAGTTAACTGTTACTCTGCAATTTATGGTCATACCGATATAAGCAAGAAAGTATTCATAAATTTACAAAAGATATTCAGATTTTGTAAAATAACGAAAACAAACTGAATGTCTCTGTTTCCTGATATTTGGAGCATGCCACAATGAATTGAAACTCTACATTTTCTTTAATTTTTTAATCTGTAATATTTAAATTAAATATATTTTGCGTATAGGCCTAAATATTACTTTTTAAGGGTAGTTTTATTATGTTTTCTCTGTTGACAGAAGTACGCACATCACAAATGTGTGATGTACATTGTGTGAAAATACCATGAGCTGCATAAGAAACATACAGAAAATATACGTCATAATCATATGTCTATTTGCTTTCATATTTCACGTGTAGAAAAATGTTTTTTCTTTTTTTTTTGCCGACCATGTTGTGACGTATTTCCAGCTGAAATGGAATATTGAATAGAGGGTGTGGTTTTATTTTTGCGCTCATCCTCTCTGTCTTTCACTCATAGTAGGGTTGGGCGATGTCTACAGTGAAACATCGCGATGGACGATGCCATCGGGGGCGGGGTTAGGGGTGTGCTCGAAGTGTGAATCCATATGCAGAAACACAGGGAAAACAAATAACGCGTACTACGGAGCTACTAAAGGGACATGGTTAGCCGCTTGCTAGCAGCCTGTTACATTACAGTACATGAAAGTTCACTTACCACATACACAGAGTAATGAGAGATGACTGATAGGACAATGGTGAATGATTTGCAGATACCGAGCACCACTGACAAACAGTGTTGACAACTAATTTTCAGAGAAAGTTGCTAAAGGAAGGTCAATTTGTTGCTAGAAGTTGCTAAATGACGTTGTGATGTCATTGCGCGATGAGGTCATTGTGTAATCACGGCGCAAAATTGTCTCACAACATCAAATCTCAGCAAAAATATATATTTTATATATGTTAATTTAGATTTGTTTGTAAAATAATATGCATAATATAATATTAAAATATAAATAACTTTTAAAAAAACATTGAATTATTGAACACCAACACATTTTTGAATGATTACAATTTAAGTTTTTTTTAAATTTTTTTTTTTAAAGCTAGTAAACTAGTAATATAACACATTCTCAACAATTATGCTTTAAAGGAACACTCCACTTTTTTTGGAAATAGGCTCATTCTCCAACTCCCCCAGAGTTAATAAGTTGAGTTTTACCGTTTTTGAATCCATTCAGCCGATCTCCGGGTCTGGTGATAGCACTTTTAGCATAGCTTAGCATAGATCATTGAATCCTATTAGACCAGTAGCATCGCGTTCAAAAATGACCAAAGAGTTTCGATATTTGTCCTATTTAAAACTTGACTCTTCTGTAGTTATATCGTGTACTAAGACCGGCAGAAAATGAAAAGTTGGGATTTTCTAGGCTGATATGATTAGGAACTACTCTCATTTCGGCGTAATAATCAAGGAACTTTGCTGCTGTAACATGGCCGCAGCAGGCGTAGTGATATTACGCAGCGCCTGATAGTAGTCCCCAGCTATTCCTAGCTGGGGACTACTTTCAGGCGCTGCGTAATATCACTGCGCCTGCTGCGGCCATGTTACGGCAGCAAAGTTATACCTAGCTGGGGACTACTTTCATGCGCTGCGTAATATCACTGCGCCTGCTGCGGCCATGTTACAGCAGCAAAGTTCCTTGATTACTATGCCGGAATGAGAGTAGTTCCTAATCATATCAGCCTAGAAAATCGCAACTTTTCATTTTCTGCCGGTCTTAGTACACGATATAACTGCAGAAGAGTCAAGTTTTAAATAGGACAAATATCGAAGCTCTTTGGCCATTTTTGAACGCGATGCTACTGGTCTTAATCGGATTCAATGATCTATGCTAAACTATGCTAAAAGTGCTATCGTCAGACCCGGAGATCGACTGAATGGATTCAAAAACGGTAAAACTCCACTTATTAACTCTGGGGGAGTTGGAGAATGAGCCTATTTTCAAAAAAAGTGGAGTGTTCCTTTAAGCAGTGTATTAGTAGTTAGTATGCTACACTCCAAGGAAAGGCTGTAAAAATAGGGCACAATCTACTATGTTAATATGAAAGAATTTTACATTTTGCAGGTTTTTTTTACCTGCATTTTAAATTACGCATTGTGTTTTCGGGTTACAGGGTTACAATGGATAATGAATAACGTCCTGGAAAATTACTAGTAGCCTATATTTTCCATTTTTCATACAGCATACTAACTGATCAACAATCGCAAGTACAAGCTACTAACAAAGTGTAGCCTATCATAAATGAACAATTATTCAATTAATCAGTTGTTATTATTATTATTATTATTATATTGAATAGATGCAAATAGCAGCAATTCAATTCACGTGATGTGTGTACTGCTAGGCATCTTTGGTTTTCTTTTTGTGTAATTTGGATGGAAAATGAGTCACTTATCAAAAGTTGCTAAAAGTTGCCAAATAAATTTTAGAAAATTGCTAAATTTGTTGCTAGGTGCTTTTGGGGAAAAAAAGTTGCTAGGGTAGTCTGAAAAGTTGCTAAATTTAGAAACAAAATTGCTAAATTGGCAACACTGCTGACAAACATCTAATCTTATAAAATGTATGGTACTGCTGCTCCGTAGTATAGAGTCTGTGTGATTGTGAATCTCGAAAGTGAAAGTGAAATAAGAGCACGCACTCGAAAGCGGTATAATGCCCGCAATTTACTGTATAATTACCCAACAATATAAATGCGAGAGAAAGTATTTCATTATTATTTTTTTATCCTCCCATCTCGAAGGCTATTTATTCCACTTAGGGGTTCAATAGTATACTTAATTTCCTTTCAGAACACGGAATTGGGATGCGGCTCAACACTGTGCTGTCAGTCAGCCATCGGCGATGGACCATCATCTATCGGCCCAACCTTAAAGGGATAGTTCACCCAAAAATGAAAATTAGCCAAAGATTTACTCATCCTCAGGTTATCCTAGGCGTGTCTGACATTACTCTTTCAGATGAATACATTCAGAGTTATATTCAACATTGTCTTGTCTGTTCCAATCTGTATAATTGCAGTGAATGGTGCCCCTGTTTCTGAATCCGAAAAAAAAGTACCCATCCATCGCAAAACTACTCCACACGGCTCCGGGGTGTTAATAAAGGACTTCTGAAGCGAAACGATGTGTTAGTATAAGAAAAATTTAGATTCTTAAAACTTTATAAACAGTTCAGTCCAGCTTCCTGTCTCGAGCAGGCGTGTTCCTGACAAGGCGGTTGAAAGTATGACGTAGGCGCCGCGAAATGCGCAACGTAAGCTCCGGGGAGAAGCACGTAGTCTCGCGAGAGTAAGCTCCTGGGAGAGAGTGACGAACACGGAAGCACAGAGGAGAAAGGAAAACAAAACACCTGTCACTAACTATTAAAACGAAGATTCAAGTGAAAAATGTCGGAGGATTTTGATATAAGGCAAGAGGAGACGCTTCTCCCCGGAGCTTACGTTGTGCATTTCGCTGCGCCTACGTCATACTCCCAACCGCCTTGTCGGGTGCCTGCTCGAGAGACGGGAAGCTGGACTAAACGGTTTATAAAGTTTTAAAAATGACATTTTTCTTAAACTAACACATCGTTTCGCTTCAGAAGTCCTTTATTAACACCCCGGAGTCATGTGGAGTGATGGGTACTTTTTTTTCGGATTCAGAAACAGGGGCACCATTCACTGCAATTATACAGATTGGAACAGACAGGACAATGTTGAATATAACTCTGAATGTGTTCATCTGAAAGAGGAATGTCAGACACGCCTAGGATGACCTGAGGGTGAGAAAATCTTTGGCTAATTTTCATTTTTGGGTGAACTATCCCTTTAACTCATAGCAACCTAATGGTGCGTTCACACCAGACGCGAATGAAGCGTTAAGCGCGAGTGATTTACATGTTAAGTCAATGCAAAGACGCGAATAGACATCCTGCGGCGCGATTCGCGCGGATTGAGCGTTTCGGGCGTTTGACGCGTGTAACGCGTGATTCGCGCGAGTTCAAAAATCTGAACTTTGGCGAAAATTCGCGCCGCGTTAACCAATCAGGAGCTTGCTCTAGTAGTGACGTGATTACGACGTAGCGAGCGGAGGGAATCCCAAACAACAATGGAGGGCAAAATAATCATAGCTGTTTGTGGACACACAGAGGTGTATGATAGCCTACATTTTCGTACTTTTACAGAAACAGGAATAAAAAGGATTTTGCTTGGAAGCAAGTGAGTGAGGAGGTCGTACAATCTGGTAAATTGTAAAAAACGCTCTTTATACAATTTGAGCTATATATATACATGCATATTGAGACTACAAGCTAGCTTAATTGAGCTTATTCGCCTTATTTGATCCATGTCAGCCATTTCGCAACGAGACTGGAGCCGTTCGCCTGGCAGAAGCCCCTCCCATGACGCGAATTCGCGTCTGTTGTGAAGTGAATGTCACGCGCGAATGAAGCGAATTTCACACGCGAATGAAGCGAGTAAACTCAAAATGTTCAAGCGTCCAACTACGCGTGAATAGCGCGATTTATTCGCGCAAGTCACGTCTGGTGTGAACGCACAGTAATGGTTGGAGGGGTGTGGTTAAGGATATTCTGCCCAAGCCGTCAAACTGACGTCATCAGAAAAGGAATGCCATTCCAGAGCGGAAATAAATGTTCAGATTTTGAACAAGGCTACCAAGGCAAACCCCCTTTTTTTTTTTTCAGCGGATTAATTTGCATGGATTATTGTTCACATCGAGACTAGCAAGACAAGTAAATAAAAGTCCATTTTGATTTCACGCGGACTTTAAATGATTTTATAAGGGGCAGTGGAAACATATGTGTTTGGTTGTGTAGGCCATGAGTGAAAAATTGTTGGGAACCACTTAGGGGTGTGCGATATGACGATTTTTGATCGTAGATGATAAAAATGTCTCCACGATCTGCTTTTGGAGAAATATCGTAGTATCTTCAGCACACATTCTGTCAGTCACAGTTCTGGAGCCTCCGTCTCAATATTCTGTACAACACCACATACATACACATCAGTGTTAACTCAGCGGTAGAGTTACCCTCACGGGACACTGCACTTATTCACAATCACAAAAGTACATTATTTGCGTGTGTTTTAAAGCCTTGCAGGTTAAACATTTCAGTCACGTGCTGGTCTGACGTGCGCACTAAAAAGCCAGTCTAACTGCGCCTGATTACTGAACTAAGTTATCTTTTGCGCTAATATTGTCAAAACACACAAGGTTTATGTATAGACTCAGTTGCTTATGTCTAAAATGAAGGTAAACAGTTCAGACAAATGGATGCTTGTCTGTATATTAGATGCGTGCAGGTCTTAAAGGGACAGAACTAAACATGCTGCCGACTGTCTTTAAAGGGATAGTTCACCCTAAAATTTATTTTTTGTCATTATTTACTCACTCACATGTTGTCCCAAACCTGTATTAATTTCTTTCTTGTGCTGAACACAAAAGAAGATATTTTGGAGAATATGGGCAACCAAACAGTTGCTGGTCCACATTGACTTTAGGGAAAAAATCATATGTAAGTCACAGTGGACCAGTAACTGTGTGGTTTTCCACATTATTCAAAACAGCATTTATGTTCAGCAGAAGAAAGAAACTCATTCAGGTTTAAAACAACTTTTGAGTGAGTAAATGATGCTACATATAAATATAAAACACTATGACAGAATCGACAGATAGACGGCAGAATTTTATTCTTTAATGTTAAAACAACAAAACACAAAGAGAAAAAAATAACTCGCTACTCTTGACAGAAAAAAATACAGCTGTTTTAATAGGAATCAATCAGTGGGGATTTCTTTAAGACTGCAAGGGAAGCTCAGCTTCCCCTATAATGTCAAAAAAAATAATGGTCAAATATGTACTATTGTGTTAACATTTTATTGACTAAAAATGCGTTAGAACACGTTCATCTCGAAGATGAGTTCGTTCAGAATCAGCTACATACAGCAGGTCGGACTCGATTTCCTTCTCATATATTCCCGTAGCGTCAGTGTATTTCTCTGTTGAAGCTGAGCGTCCATGGACTTCAATGGGGCTGCTTTGAACAGTTTTTTTCAGAGCTTCGAAACTAGACGGTCATTGGGTAAATGCTGCGATTATGTCCCGCCCCCGGACGCTCAGCGTCTCAGGGGGTGAATGGAGGAGTGGGCGGGCCTGGACTCTGGGCTTCTGCGTGATGATTGGAGGGTCTGCATCTCCTTTTGATTGACAGCGATTTTGTCCTATAAAAAGTTGCTGACGCTGAAGCTATTCGAGCTCTGTCCCATCGCGGCTTTGCACTTGGTTCTTATCAATCATTATATATATATATAGCTTTCCTGTAGCTCAAATAGTAGAGCATGGCGCTAGCAACGCCAAGATCATGGGTTCGATTCCCAGGGAAAGCAAGAGCTGATAAAATGTTAAAACTGTAACTTGAATGCAATGTAAGTCGCTTTGGATAAAAGCGTCTGCTAAATGCATAAATGTAAATGTAAATATATATATATATATTTTTTTATTCATTTATAATGTTTTAATATACATGCTGCTAACTCGGAAATTTCAAGATATGCGAGCAAAAAATGCTCCTGACACTTAGGCAATACGACACGAGAAAGAGTGCTGTTTTTGTTTCGTTTCTGTGTTCGAATCCAAATCCGCGTTGATTTGGGCGAATCACTGATTCACTGAGCCATTCACAAAAACAGTCATTTGATTCGCTCCTGAAGGACTTCTGCCACCTGCTGGCCGTTTTTAGGTTTCCCGTATAAAGTAGGCATATTACATTATTTTCCAACATATTTCTATATTCAGAATTTAGTATTTAAAACATTCATCTCATAACATTATTTATGCAATTATAAGTACGGTCTAAATGAATAAATGGCACATCTAAATGTCACTTCATGCAGCTTCTGTGCATTATTCAGTGCTAAGATGAGTTTTGTTTAGATCATTTCATGGATAACAATAGCCAGTCATTCATTCACATTAATTAAGTATTCAGAGAATAATATTGTCTGTTTTCACTTACATCTATTTATTTATTAAATTTTGATTCATTTTGTAGAATTGAATTAGAAATTAAGCTGGTATAGTATCGTAAGACATTTTTATGGTATCATGACAACCCTATTATACACCACATTCCTTGTTTCAGTTTAACCTAATTCCCACATTTCCTCCGTCGAGTTTAATATCTTTTTTTTTTTTTTAGATTGTTCATTCATTCATTCATACAGTAGGCTAGGCCAGCGTCACTGGAAAAGACGCCTAGTTGGTACGACAGGGTCACAGAGCATTTTCCTGAAAAGGAACAAAAGGGCGGAATTTACTATAAATAAATGGACAATTTTTATGATGTAGGCCGAAAATGAGCTTCCCCTCTTTGAAAGACCAGCAGCCGCCACTGGAATCAATCTATATAGTGTTTTATTTTTATATTTGTTCATTCAATTCCTTGAATGCTCCTGCTAAATATGCCTATTGTGCCTGAAAATAAAGCACTGTGTATTTGTAATGTGTATCTTTGTTCTTATTTTTAATAACAAAGATAAAATAATGACAAAGATTTTTTATCTTCGTCCACTTTGGCCTAAATATCCACCATTTTCAATTGATAACCACTGAAATATATGTCTTCATCAGATTTTTGGCAAGGCATCACTTTCTATATATAATCACAATTGAAATAACACATTATATTCATGTTATTGGGAGAAACAATGTTAAGTTTGGTCACTGGCTTGATTTACTGTCTCACACACACACACACACACACACACACAAATAATGTATATTTTTGAGAAAAATCAAATCTGACTGAACTCGTATAATTACACATGAGAAATCACCGATCAGGTATTACAATAAACAAGGTTACTTCCTTGTTGTGACAATGCTGTCAAGTATTTCTTACAGTAAAAGTCTGTTTGCAAAGCTGTAAAACTACTACTGATTTTCAGTAAAATGTACCGAACAAGCAATTAATGCTCTCCTGAGACATTCACATGGCTGTAAAAAAAAAAATAACCACAGTCCTATGGCGACTTTACTTAAAATTTGGCTCCTATTAATGCAAAAACAAATTTAGTCTCACACACTTGGAGTTCAACACGAAAAGTGAAAATAAAATCTAACAATAATTAAATCTTCTCTGTGTCAGTTCAGTCACATTTCCATAAGAACTCTGAAATGTGGATTTAAGACTTTTTAATGGCAGTTAAGGTCTTAGACTCATTAAAGATGAATGGATAATAAACACCGACCTCCTGGTTCCTCGTGTTTTATTTTCCAGGGCTCTGGTTCACTCTCCTCTTTAACAAACACCATCTCCACAGATGATACTCCTCCAGATATTCCTGCTTGCTTCAAAACCACGACTATGAGGAGGAGAATAACTGGCCTGATTAAAAGCTGTATTTTTATATTTACAGAAAGTACATTTCTACCAATTTGTATTAAGGCAGCATCACGAGATAACAACAGAGAGCGCGGTGAAACTAAACTTCTTCTTCTGAGGTTTAATGGTGTTTGGAAATCAAACGCGTGTGTTGTAGCGCCACCCGCTGGACTGGAGAGAAGCGGCGAGAGGAGGAAATACTATTTAGGAGGGAAAATTACTTAGTGCGTCTATAGGTGTGCCTTTCCCCCCCTTTAAAAAAGCCAATCTGCACAAATAAATGAAAAGGACTTAAAAATATCACATACAGCATCAACAGCCTTCGTGAGTGAGGATTAGAGGAAAAAACGAGTGAATTTATTAGTCAAAGGTTTCACTGAAAATCACAAAATGTTGCAGCATGTACATGTGGAAATTAATATAAATGAAAACACATGATAATGTTAAGATGTAGCCTAATGAATAAAATAATAAAATAAACTAAATCCAAAATATTAAACAGACTGATATTGCATTTTGCAGTGATCCTTTGTGTGTCAAACATCGGATTCTGACTTTTGATTGTTGAAGAGATTAATTAAAGAGGATTGCTTTATTTCCCCTCCAATTTTACAAGAAGCTGTGAGACCCAATTCAGAGCCATAACTTTATCTTTTAATAACTAAACAGCACTCAAAAACATGAAGATTCAAGAGGTTAGGCTACTCCAGAGATGACTCGCCTTGTGATTAGTTCACTGAAATCTAAGAAACAAATCAGAGAACGCAGGTGGAAATGTTGGCGGTGGGTCAAAAAAATTGACAGAATCACCTCCCTGCAAACAAGCCTGGCCTTCACGGGCTCACTTAGGGCTGCTAGTGCAGGGCCACTGCTAAGGGGCCAATGTTTTGCCAATGAGCAAATTCTCGGGGCCCTGCGCTGGCAGCCCGTAAAGGGCCAGTGCAGGCTTGTTTGCAGGGCTGTTTCTAACAGTGCGGGGACGTGTCCTCCACACCCTGCATGTGGAGCCAAATGCTGTAAATATGTAGACGTCTGATGTGAGACTGCAGAGTCAGAGGCTTGTGCCTCGAGGCTAGGGCTCATGCCTTGTTTTGCTGCTCTCGGCATGTATATTTTTATGTTTTGTGCAGTTTCATTTGAGTATTTTATTGGTTTAGTTTTGTTTATTTTGAACTTTGGTTGCAGCACGTATGAGGAGACAGCTGTCATAAATAAAATCACTTGAACCTTAATGGTTGTCTCGTCTCGTCCCAGCCCCTACGGCAAAAATACACGATACAACTCAGGCTTGCTGTAAAACATCCAGCCATCCGACATCTGATGGCAGCAGCTTCACAACTCCAGGTGGCAGTGGTTTCCCACAAGTTGTCCAAAGTCACAGTAAGTGTTTCATCTTCAAGAGTGACGCTGATCCTCTCCAAACATGATGCAGTAATGCAACGAGTGAATGTTTATAGCTTAATTGCAGCAGTGTTTTAGTTGCTTAGTTTATATTATTGGATCGCTATACTGAGTAACTCTGCCTACTGTGAAAACTCAGTGGTCAAAAATCACGCTCCACATAACTAAATGTTAAACATCAGTATGGTCATGTCATAGGAGAAGAAGAAGAACAAAGAGGCTGGTGTTTATTATTAATTCCAGATTATAGATGCTGAAGGTCATTGTGTTGATGCTCGCTAGATTTAGTGTTTCAAAGAACGTCGCCAGAGTGAGGAGCATATTTGGCTACAAACTTGATAAATATTACACTTTTGCAAATCATTTGATGTTAAAACATTTATCACATCCCTTACAGAAAAAAAACAAACAAAACCTTAATGAACTGATTATATACTTTTTCTAGAGCTTTTCTAATTTTGAGATGAATTTTGGAAAGGGAAGGGCATTGAGGGAGCAATGCTGATGGATCATTTTTTATATAGCAATTGTCTTCTTTCATCATGATTCATTTTTATGCCTTTTCCCTTCACATTTCTCACTACTTTTATTTTTTTTCGTTTTTAAGATTTACTGGAAATTACGTGATTTTACTATAATTTTAGACCTTATGGAAGAGAATAAGGAGAGTGGAGAAACTTCAGGTCAGAACAAATTTTTATTTATTAATTTTTTTTTAACTAAAATATAGACTCAAAACAGTTCCCCATACAAAGAACCTAAAATTACCATTCCTTTCACGTGATCAATGTGGGAAGAGTTTCCAACAAAAAGGAAACTTACATTTAAATGCAGTAAGTATTTGGTCATTAATATTATCTTTGTAAAAAAAAAAAAAAAAAAAAATAGCATTGTATTTGTTAAAGTATTGCATCCATGTTCCTTGTTCATAGCCGTGCCCAGAATGTTGCTACAGTTATTATCGCTGTCAATCACAAATTTGCTAGTGACATGGGATTTAGTAGATTTACCATATGCTCTACTTTATGATCTGCTGAACAAACAAACAAACAAAAAAAAACCTGAACATTTATGTTTCATGTTGCAATGCATCTGTACTTTGATATCTGGTTCTTTGTAATATTAGTCTTTGACCACTATCCACAAAAAAAAAAAAAAACCTAAGCAAAAATTGAAAGGTTTAATATTTCTCACTGCGTGAACGTGACTGAGATCACATATGAAACGTGTCAGGATAATGTGTTGAGCAATAAAAGGACTGTCCCTTATAAATCAGGATGAAAACAACAGCACGTGTCACACACCGGTGTCAGTGGTCCTCTCGGCGATAGGTGGCGCTAATGCATATCGCGCGCGATCCGACCTAAAACAAGACGAAGAAGACCATCAGTCAGCTTTGGGTCTACTGCGGTAAGACAAGCACTTCACGGTGCTTCATAATATAACTGTACGATTATAAAAACACAGTTTGTTAAAGCGGCATTTTACTGAGTGATTCTGTATGGTTTTCTTCTGGTTCAGCGCTGTTTGTGCGTCTCTTCTGGCGTCTGCTGACAAATAAACATTCAGCCCAGCAGACAACAACAATGTGAGGAACTAAGGCTAAATACATTCAAGACCTGTGGTTTCTTGTGTGTATTTATGCTCGTGTATGTAATTATTTAGATTATTTGGAGCAATAATGGTATTGTTTTTGAATGTCTAACTTGATTTGTTTTCAAACAAATTCACATACTCTATATTTTTGCCGGTGTGTTCAGTCATTCTTGAGAAGTGGGACAAAACAGGGCGCAAAACTGAAAAAATAAAACCTATTTATGTATCTTATATGTACTAAGCTATTGAGCTCTGCTTTTCTCTTTTTTTAACAAAATGTGCTTTTTACCTTTGACTGTGTAACATAACTTCATCTTTATCTTTAACAGCATTCAAGATGTTTTTAAAATTTCAAATCACATTTTCATGTTTACGCTTTCACATGTGACCAACAATTCCTCAACAAATATAAAATATCATAATGAAATATTATCAAAATATTCATCTGACGGTGGTGATGAAAACCTGAATTTGTAGTCATTTTAACTATCAGATACATTGAATCAATCAATTACTGTATTAAAAAACACAGCAAACAGTGAGTATGATATTGTTTATAAAGCATTTATTCAAGAGTCACAATTAAGTACTTTGATATATAATTTTAATGAATGTCTGACGGTGTTGACAAAAAGTGGGCACACAACTTTGAATCCTTATGAAACATGCATGTGTCACTGAAAAACAACCTCGCTTTGATATGAGATATTACTAAGTGTTGCTTTTCATAAAACATGGTCTTTTTCATCATTAAAAAACTTAACAGTAAAAGTCATAGATTTGGTACAATAATGAGAAAATTGAATTGAAGGGGATAATTGTGTTAAATACATTCTATTATATTAATCCCTCATAACATTTAAAATTGAAAATATTTTTATTTTTAAACCTAATAGCAGTTAAACTTGCAGGACCTGTTTTGTCCCATGTCTCAAGAATGACTGGGTCAATGCATTTTTAGCATGATCTATTTTGACATGAAGATGCTTGCTTGTAACACTCAGTTTGATGATGAAAGCACTGAATTGATAACTGATTTATTTTCACAGCGATTCACCGACAGTTCAGCGTTTTAAAAGCGGTTTGCCAATAAATGCTGGAATGTTACCATTAGCCTAAAAGTGAAGAAGATAAAGTTGGTGAGAGAAAACTGAAAACATGAATGATCCAGAGCCCTGTGGAATAAAACAGGAAGATATTGAACAACAAATAGGTTGGTGTTTGTTCTTAATTCTTTAATAAGGTTATTATACTTGAAGCTGCAAAAAAAAAAAAAAAAAGTTGGTTAAAAATGTTCCAAAATCAATTATTGAGCAAATACATAACCAATCAGTCTTCAAAACGGTCTCCTTACCTTTGTCTGATTCATAACAGTACGGTTATACACTGCAAAAAAAAAAAGATATTCTTACTGAGTATTCTTGTCTTGTTTTCTAGTATAATTATCTAAAAAATCTTGAATCAGGATGCATTTACTTGACAAGTAATACGACTTAAGACACAATGTCTTGTTTCCTGAAAAAATTATCCAAATTTTGTTTGGCAAAAATATCTACCAATGGGGTAAGAAAAATAATCTTGTTTAGCCTTTGAATTAGGATTATATTTCTTGCCGCATTGACAGATATTTTTGCTTGTTTTAAGCAAAAACGTAACAAAATTTTGATTTTTTCTTTCTTTCAGGAAACAAGACATTATGTCTTAAGTCATTTTACTTGTAAAGTAAATGTATCCTGATTCAAGAATTTGTAGATATACTAGAAAACAAAACAAAAATACTCATATATATCTTTTTAATGTTCTAGGTCAATGATTGATTGATTTTTGTTCATTTAAAAAAAAAAAAAAAAAAAAAACTGCAGCTTTAAAGCAAATAACATCCAGGTAACTTTTTATTAATTGGACACAAAATGAAATGAAAATTAAACTGAAAAATTTTCAAAAAAACATTATCTGAACCATTTTATATTTATTTATATTACTAAAATTTTAAACATGTTACATCCTTGACTTAAAGGTCCGTGTACGTTGCGTTCATTCATTTTTTTATTTAAAATTGAAGAAAGAAACATGAGAAAACGGCACCATTTTCGTTTTTTCAAAAAAAAAAAAAAGAAATAACAAGAAATTGCCTTGATTTGCCGTTCTTACATTCAGGGGTAGAAAATGGTTAAACAGCTTGAATGTTCGATTTCCACGTGTGGGAGGGAATGAAAAGCCCCTTTTCACTGATTGGTCAAGCAAGGATCAAATGGTGCCGTCATCATGTCGTCTTCAGTTTTGTGCAACAGAATAAAAGTGTTTATTGCAACTCCTGCGCTCATCTCCCTCTCATCAAACAACCAGACTGACAAATGGCTTGACACAAACCATACTGGGGCAGCACCTAGACAGGGCTTACTTCTGTGTAGGCATAGTTTCTCTGTGGCAAATATTAGGTGCTTATTGAAGAAATATGTATGTACCTCAGATCTACAGCCACGTTACCCTTTTAGTCTATTTCTTTGGCACAAGGCACATTTTATTTAGCTGTCCAGTTATCAAAATCTGTGTGGCAATGCTGCGTGACATTTACATCATAGTGAAGTGCAGACCAGTATCGATTTTAGTGTGAATATAAAGCTATTTTACCGTTTTGATTATTATTTTGATTTTTTTTTTTTTTTTTTTGTCATAGAGAAGTTTATATGATACTGTCATTATCTGATTGGATACTTGAATTATGAAGGTTACATCGTCAGTAGGTGGCGGCAAGTCATTGTGTTGATGAATGAGTCCGAGTCATCAATTCAACGGATTTGTTCAAAAAGCAAATGGGTCATTGAACCACTCGCTCAAACGATTCATTCAAAGACTCGGATTCATTCAAGAATGAAACGCCTGTGTTTTAAGTCAAATAAAACAGACTGTTTTGTGTCTAAAATGAACTCAGTTTATACTCATTATTAATGGAACTGTACTCTCTAAAATAAAAGTTATGACTGTTGGATATACTAAAATCAATACTGCTCTGCGCTTCACTATAATATAAATGTATTCGCCCCGTGTTGTCCAGTGCGTCACGCAGCATTGCCACACAGATTTTGATAACTGGACAGCTAAATAAAATGTGTGGTGCGCCAAAGAAATAGACTAAAAGGGTAACGTGGCTGCAGATCCAAGGTACACACTTCTGCAATAAGCACCTAATAATTGCCTTGGAGAATCTATGCCTACACAGAAGTAAACCCCGTTCATTTGTTAGTCTGGTTGTTTGATGTGTGAGAGACGACATGCAGGAATTGCAATAAATGCTTTAACAGTGGAGGACTCTTATTCTGTTACACAGTACTAAAGACAACATCATGACGGCACCGTTTCATTTTTGGCATGACCAATCAATGAAAAGGGGCATTTAATTCCCTCCCACACGTGGAAATCGAACATTCAAGCTGTTTATCCATTTTCTAACCCTGAATGTTAAAACGGAAAATCAAGGCAATTTCTTGTTTTTTCATTTCTTTGAAAATGGTGCTGTTTTCTCATGTTTCGGTTTTCAATACTTAATCAAAAAAACTAATGAACGCAATGAAAACAGACCCTTAAAATATAGTTGATGCAATATATAGTTGGTAGTTCTCATTACAAAAATGTTCAATTTGTGCAAACTGTAATGTTTAAAAAATAATAATTCAATAATTAAAATGAACACATCAGAATGTTTATATTTGAACTATTCTGTCAGGATTCACGTCGTTTTCCTTTCACATTTCTCTCTTTGATTTTAATTTAAGTTTATTTATTTATTTACTTTAGTAATGTTTTAGTGATTTTCTGAAAATCAAACTTTTGCAACAAATGAATTTTTATTTTTTTTTTTAATTTAATTTTAGACCCAATAGAAGAGAACAGAGAGATTGAAGAACTCATTGAAGCAGGGGAGAAACATCAGGTCAAAACTGAAGAGATATCCTGGAGCTCCTCACTGATAAACGACAATATATGTTTCACTTGCTCTCACTGTGGAAAGAGTTTCTCAAGCAAGCAAAACCTTGACCTTGACATAATATTTCATCGTGGAGGGAAGCCATATGTGTGTGATGAGTGCGAGAAGATTTTCACAATAAAAGGAAATATTTTTGAACACATGATAATTCACACTGCACAGAAGCCACACACATGTGATCGATGTGGGAAGAGTTTCCCACAAAAACAAAACCTCGATGAACATAAGAAAATCCACGCTCTGGCAAGGCCGTACGAATGTGACCAATGTGGGAAGAGTTTCCCATATATAGGAAACCTCGACAAACACATGAGGATCCACACTGGAGAAAAGCCACACAAATGTGATCAATGTGGGAAGAGCTTCGCACAAAAAGGAAACCTTAAAGTACACATGAAAATCCACACCGGAGAAAAGCCATACATATGTGATCAGTGCGGGAAGAGTTTCGCACATAAAGGAAACCTTAGCATACACAAGAAAATCCACGCTGGAGAGAAACCATATTCATGTGATCAATGTGGGAAGTGTTTCATACAGAAAGTGCCTTTTAATGATCACATGAGGATCCACACTGGAGAAAAGCCGCACACATGTGATCAATGTGGGAAGAGTTTCGCACAAAAGAGAAACCTTAAAGTACACATGAAAGTCCACACTGGAGAGAGGCTGTTCACATGTGATCAGTGCGGGAAGAGATTCTCACATAAAGGTAACCTTAAAGAACACATGAAAATCCACACTGGAGAGAAACCATATGCATGTGATCAGTGCGGGAAGAGTTTCATCCATAAAACAAGCCTCAACGAACACATGACAATCCACACAGGAGAGAAACCGCACACGTGTGCTCAATGTGGGAAGAGTTATACACAAAAAGGAGGCCTTAAAGAACACATGAAAATCCACACTGGAGAAAAGCCACACACATGTGATCAATGTGGGAAGAGTTTCAGAAAATCGTGCGTTTTTAAAGTTCATCTGCTTACTCATTCTAGAGAACGGCTATATAGCTGTGATCAATGCGATAAAAAGTTTTTTAGGGCAGATTTCCTGAAGGATCACCTGAAAGTTCATACAAAGGAGAAGCCTTATGTGTGTTCTTTGTGTGGAAAGAGTTTTAGTCAGATGGGTAGTTTAAAACTACACCAGAAAAGACACAGCGGTGTGAGGGATCATGTTTGCTCTGAGTGTGGGAAGGCATTTTTTACAGATGGTGCACTGAAAGTGCACAGAACAGTTCACACGAGAGAAACGCCTTACAAGTGTTCACACTGCGACAAGAGCTTCAAACGCTCAGATTATCTGAGAATACATGAGAGGATCCACACTGGAGAGAAGCCATATCACTGCCGCTCATGTGGGAAGAGATTCACTCATTTTTCTTCTCTAACCACTCATAAAAAAAACTGCATGTCTGAAATTAGAGTAATTACAGAGTAGTAGTTCGAGTTATGTTGATAATTGATTATTAGAACAAGTAATGAACAGATTTTTTATTATTTCAGATGAATGTTTTTTTTATTAATTGTTTAATGGTGCGTTCCCACCAGACGTGAATGAAGCGTTAAGTGCAAGTGATTTACATGTTAAGTAAATGCAAAGATGCGAATGCGGCACGAATTGAAAAATCTGAACTTTTGCGAAAATTCGCGCCGTGTTAACCAATCAGGAGCTTGCTCTAGTAGTGACGTGATTATGACATAGCGAGGGAAGCAAAAATCCGAAACAACAATGGAGGACAAAATCATTGTCGCTGTATGTGGATACCCGGAGCTGTACGATACATCTTTGTACTTTTATAGAAACAGGAATAAAAAAAAAAGGATCTTGCTTGTTGTGTTACTTTGTGCATAGTAGAAACATAGTAAATCATAATTTATATCCTATTTGTTACATAAAAATATTATTTCTATGTTAAGACTAGAATAGGCTACTTATGGCAAACATTTGTACATTCATTCTAATTAGATCCTATTGCAAATACACTCAGAATAGTATAGTAAAAAATAGTTATTTATGATTGGACTAGTGTAGTGTAATGAGACTGGAGCCGCCTGGCAGAAGCCCCTCCTTGACGTGAAATCGTGTCTGTTGTGAAGTGAATTTCACGCGTGAATGAAGCGAGTAAACTCAAAATGTTACCAACTACATGTGAATGGCGTAATTTATTCACGCAAGTCGCATCTGGTGTGAACGCACAGTTATTGTTCTACTCATTTTATTATCATTATTCAGTTTATTATTCATAACAGTTTTCCCCCCAGGCCATATCCCACCTGAACAACACATAACACACGTCAGTATTGCACATCTGTAAATAACTCATCAAACCTTCTTCTGAAAATAGCACATATGCACATTCACAGTTCTGTCAATGGACATTTCTGTATATTTTTATTACTATTGCCTATTCTCTCTAATATTAGTGTTTTATTACCTTAATTTGATGTATGTCTGCACTATGTTTGTACTTTCTGTACTGGAAGCTCCTAACACCAGGACAAATTGCTTGTGTGTGTGTGTGTGTGTGTGTGTGTGTAAAAACACTTGGCAATAAAGCTCTTTCTGATTCTGATTCATTTGTCTTTTTCTGCTTTTAAATGTATATCAGTTAGGGTGGGTTGCACCAACAAGGACTAAATGAAGCAAAGTTTAGAGCAAATCAAGGATTTGTTGATCTGGGTTTTTATTTTTAATCAAGTTGTGTTGCACCACTTAATTTTAAACTCAGATTAACAAATCGGGGATTAGAATCCTAACCTGCGATTAAAGGGGTCATATGATGCGATTTCTATTTTTCCTTTTCTTTAGTGTGTTATGTAGCTGTTTGTGCATGTATAAGATCTGCAGAGTTACAAAGCTCAAAGTCCTCCACAAAAGGATTTATTCTATCTAAAAGAGAAGACTGATCCAGACCGGACTAAAACGGCTCATTTAAATGCGTTACGATGTGGAAATATTTGTGTAATGCCGCCCAAATGTTCACGCAAAGAAAGAAGGCGTGATTTCAGTAACCGCAGTAGTGTTGATGCAGCTGTGTCAGGGAGACGCTGTGTGTTTCAATGCGAAAGCAAAAGCACTTTATTTGGCCTTCCGAAAGTAGATGCAATTAGGAATCATTGTTAAGATTTGTTTACAACAGAACAAAACAGCACAACCCAAATGTTCGAATTTGTGCAACGCATTTCATGGACGACAGTTTCGTGAACCTTGTAGAGTACAAGGCTGGCTATGCACGAAGGCTATTTCTAAAAAAAAAAAAAAAAAGAAAAGGGTCAATTCTGACTATGCTATGACAATCTGGCGCTTCTGAATCAGTGACTGTAAGTATGTTTTGTTATTAGTTTAAGTATTTGCTATTGAATGTTCAAATGCGGAGTTTTGTGTGTAACGCGTCGTGTGTGTGAGGGGAACAGGGTCACAGCCCGTCAGAAATTGTCTTAACCACGGCTTGTGTACTGCAAACACATACGAGCATCATCACTGTGTCTGTCTCTGTTCCCCTCTTGGGCTTGAACTGATGGTAAAACTTGAAGAAAAAAAAAACTTGATAGCTGAAGCTCGTGATTATGGTAAGGGGCATTACATTTCCAACACGTGCTTGTGGTGTTCGGCTAATCACAATGCACTGGGTCAGTTGGCCAATCAGAGCAGACTTTGCTTGTCGAAAGGAGGGACTTTGTAGAAAACGACGTGTTTGAGAGAGGCGGGGCATAGAGGAACTACAATAATGTACAGTATTTGAGAAATAATGTGTTTTTTGATCATTAAAGCATGTCAACATATTCTGTTACACCAAATACACAAAATAATGATCTTTAAAATAGCATCATATGACCCCTTTAACATCTCTAGCTACGATTAATTTTCTCTGCCATGATGGATTCACCATGTAATCAAACAGCAACAATGTTAATATTCCTTATCTTAAACTCTGTCTCTGACATAAGTTGCTTTTGTCGATAAAGGAAATAAACTTGTGAAATGTCGGCCATCTTTATAAAGTACTATGTAGAGAGATGGTTGATCAAGCAAGAAATGAAAACATTGAGGCAGTGCATACGGATTTGCTGCCAAGACCCTTATAATGCACTTTAATTTTCATTTTTATTTGTAATAAACACCTCTCTGAGACCTGAAGACACATCCACTGTTTCTGTCTTTGTTCTATCAACCACATATTGTAGCTGTATTTTTAAACAAGGTTTAAATTTTGATGCAAAAAAATTATTAGATAAACCTTGATTTAATCTAGATTAAGATTAATCCTTATTGGTGCAACCCACCCTTATTCTTTTACTTATTTCCTATAAATTCCTTATTTCGTTTCATTGTAATGTACAATAATGTACACGTTCCCTAAACTACATTTCTGCGGCTATTAATATGTTTAAATGAAACCGAAAAGAGGCCGTGGTGCTACAGTGAGGAAAATTGCAGTAGCCAAGGTGAGCTGACTGATGTTATCAGTATGCTGCTCTTTGCAGAATTACCAAAATTTGCATACTTTGTATTGAGAAACACGTGCAGACCTACGTCACCAGACAATTTGGAATCTGATTTGAGGGGTTTAACAGTAACTGATTTAAGTTACTGTTTATACGTTTTGAGAAGAAGGTTTGTCTAGCTGTGGCTAGTTCCATATTGAAAGCATGAAGGCTGTCTTTATAGATGCTATAGTGAATTTCTTCCGCCACTTCCGCTCAGCTTTTCTGCATTGTCTTTTCATACTCTGTACTACTGTTGATTTTCTCCATGGTGATTTTTGTATGCCAGTCTTCTTACTGACTTTCACAGGAGCAATATCATCAATAACATTCTTAACTTTTGAGTTAAAGGAATCAAGGAGAAGATCAACAGAGTGTGCAGGAATGCTTGGTGTTAAAGATATAGCCTTCATAAATAGCACACTACTGTTCTCACTGATGCACCTCTTTCTGGCAGAGACAGATCTAGAATCAGTGGTAACAAAGATCAATATATCAAAGAAAATACAGAAGTGATCAGATAGTGCTATGTCCTTAATAACAATAGATGAAATGTTTAGACCTTTACTGATTAAGGTAAGAGCTGAGTAAGGCCCTGTCCCAAATGGAATACTTCATGTGCACTTGCGGTCTTACGAATTTACAATGGCCGCCGCATGTGTGTGTCCGTGTCCGTTCCACGAGACTGTAGGGTGTCCCAATCGTCATTGTTGCTTTCATAAGTGTGCTCGTGAGTGCCCCCTTTGTGGCCACTATGCGCTTCTGCTGAGCCCGCAAGCCTGGGGGCTACGCAGTTCACTTCTCCCCGGCAGTCAAAGCGGCATCACGTCACGAAAGTGTGGACTCAGAGAAAGACTGCGAGGGTTTGGGGTGCCATTTGGGACAGGGCCTAAATCTAGAGTGTGTCCTCGATTGTGTGTGGGCCATGCTAATGCTGATTCAGGTCAAAAGTGTTTAAAGCAGTTATAATTTCTTTTGTGGTTTTGATTTCTGCACTATCTATGTGAATATTAAAATCCCCTGCAATTGCAAAACAGTCAAACTGGAAACAGCCAACAGAGGAAATCATTGATAACAGCTCTGTAAACTCTTCAACAAAGGCTGGAGAGTATTTTGGAGGCCTGTAAATACTGATAAACAGAATGCGTGGAGCATCTTTCAGCACAATACCTAGATATTCAAAACACAAGTACCGACCAAATGAAATGACACTTGCTTGCATTGATAGACATCTTTAAATAGAGCAGCTACACTCCTAACAGCTCTGCAGAGACTTATAAAAGTAAAGTTAAGAGGAGCTGTTTGAGATAAAGTTTGGTTTATTATTTGTGACCCTGCTGTGAAAACTCAAGTCATTTTTCGTAATTTAATGTTTTCTACATGAAATCATCCCACATAATGTACATTCTGTCTAAACATAACATTGACATCTTCAGATGGGTCATAGCAGAGATTTAAAATGATAAATCATAATGAAATTATAATAAACTCATTATCTCAAACAATCATGTCATTTGCTTCATTTTTATAAAGTGTTTGTAATGGTTGACTTTTAAAAAAGAAAGGCAGACATTGAAATAGTCTTTAGTAAACTGCAGTTTTATTGAGAAAATGCTCAGCAATGATGTTGACTGATGAATTTTCACTTGGTTTGTCTTACAGCATACTGAAACACTACACAGAAGCACCACATTAATGATTTTCTCCAAAGGAGGGATGTTTTACCACACTCAAAGCACAAACAGATCGGCTCTGAAAAACTCTTTCCACAAACAGTTTGCATGTTTACTCCCGTGAGTCTTGAGATGTGATGATGAAATAAACTTTTTACTCCACTGATCAATTAAGTGGCTCTTCTTCAGAGTTTGAGCACCGGTTCTCTCCGGTGTGAATTCTCATGTGTACCTGAAGGGCACCTTTATATGTGAAACTCTTTCCACACTCGTGACACACAAAAGGTCTCTCTCCAGTGTGAGTCCTAATGTGTGTCTGAAGTGGAGCTGTTCCTGCAAAACTCTTTTCACACAGATGACATGTGTAAGGTTTCTCTCCGGTGTGAGTTCTTATGTGTGTCTTAAGGACAGCTTTACTTCTGAAACTCTTTTCACACTCATGGCACTTGAATGGTTTCTCTCCAGTGTGAATTCTTACGTGAACCTTAAGTTTACTCGCGTCTGAGAAGCTTCTTTCACACTGATGGCATGCAAATGGTTTCTCTTCATCGTGAACAGTCATGTGGTTTATCAGGACTGATTTGTAGACAAAACTCATCCCGCACAAGTGACATGTGAAAGGCTTCTCCCCAGTGTGAGTTTTCATGTGGTGTTCATATTGGTTTTTTATTCCGTAACTCTTCCCGCACACGTGACATTTGAAAGGCTTGTCCTCAGCGTGAGATTTCATGTGCCGTACAAGCAGCTGTTTTGTTCCATAAGTCTTTTCACACTGATGACATGCAAAAATCTTCTCTCCACTCTGAGTATGATTTTTGTGATCCAAAGGCTTTCCATCTTTTGGGAAATTCTCATGAATGTTCATGTATCTCTCATCTTCACCTCCATCAAATCTGAAATAAAGTAATTTGTTAAAAATGTGCCAGCATTACAGTTGTACAATAATTAAAAACATGTCATGTTTCTACTTTGTGTAATCATTCATGTGCTAAAAGTTAATTCTGTCATTCTTATGTCAATTCCTGGTCTTATATCTTTACTATTTTAGAGCATTGCAAATGCAAAGCCAAGGTCATGGTTTAATTCTCAAGAAACACGATCATTCAGTTCACGGGAAGGTTGCCATGTATTTAAATATATTTCTATTGAATTTATTCCAGATTTTGGATATAGAACGTATTTTAGTGCATTCATCCCTGTTTCCTCAATGCTAATTTTCTGTCTTTATGATTTAACTACAGCCACTAATTCATCAATGAAAGCTGTATTATTCCTCAGCTGTCAATAATAAAGATGAAAAATAGACACCGACCTCTTTGTTCCTCAGTATTTTCATTTTACATTCTGTTCTGGATCTCTGATGTTTTCAAGCTTCTTTTCCTCCAGCAACAGTGTGAAGAACTCAGTTGTTACACCTGGAGTGATTTTCTGCTTGTTTGTCTCTCACATTTATTGGTGGATTGCTGTAGGAGGAGCTTTACTGAAGGCCTGAATCACTGTTGGGTGTGAACCACTGAACTTTCAGTAAAACCATCTGTTTCAGGTTTTTACTGTTCCAGATAAATATTCAGCTGCTTATTCCTTTGGTGTAAACTAGACTATGAAGGCTCTGGTGGATAGTGAGCAGTCACAAAACATACATTCAGAACCGAAGGAATCTTTAATAGAGGATAGCTTGACGAAACACAAGTAGTTAAAAGTAGTATTTAAAAAAGAACAAAAAAAAAAGTAATGTAATGTTTTTTCAGGTTATTCAAGCTTCCTGCGTTTCTGTCGCTGCCTCACAAGACGAAATATAATATTACAGCGCAACCGCGACGGTAAGACAACATCTGTATTGCAAACTGTATTGCTGTTACTGTTGTTTCTAGTGTAGTCATAACAACACAACGGCATTACCATAGAAACCAATGCACATTCAGTAAAAACGAAAGAGCACTTATGGACACACAAATCGAATATGAACAGTTGTGATACGCTGTGTGGACAGTCAGTTATTCAATCAGATTCATCCGGATATACACAAAATCAGATTTGTGCTGACAGTCTGAACGAGGCTTTAGATCCTGCTACAGTTTTATTGTAAATCTACAGTGGTTAGATTAAGGCTGGTTATTTGGTTATAGGTGAGATTAATGTAAAGGTATTTCATGCATGTTTTTCTCTACGTACAGGGTGATGCAGATTGCAGATGGAGAGAGCGTTAAATGGTTTGATGTAAATGTTGGCCTGTGATAGTCGAAGACGCACGTTCTCACTTCACTGCAACTGCAGCAAATTGAAAAGATAATTTACAGCAAAGATTTTAAGTTTGTCTTTCACAGTAATTTCAAACCATTTTTTGTTTACTATGTCTCATTTGATAGAGAAATTCTAGAAAAAACGTTTATGAAATTCTTATTCTGAAATACATTATCTCACAAAAGTGAGTACATCCCTCGCATTTCAGCAATGATTTTAGTATATGTTTTCAAGGGACAATACTATAGAAATGAAACTTGTATATATTTCAGAGTAGTCAATGTGCAGCTTGTATAGCAGTAAAGATTCACTGTCCTCTGAAAATAACTCAACTTACAGCCATTATATAAAAGCTGGCAACAAAATTGAGTACACCCTACGTGAAAACAGCTAAACGTCGTTTAACCACGCAAAGCCACATGTCCTATTCATCATGTTCATGTTTTTGTCTGCTTGACAGGACTATACAAATTTGTGTATCTTGTTTTAGAGCAGTTCAAATGTGGTGCTTTGAGTACAGATCTCTCATACTGACCACTGGATGTTCAACATGCACCTCATGACAAAGAACTCTCTGAGGATCTGATAATCAGAATCGTTGCTCTCCACAAAGATGGCCGAGGCTATAAGAAGATCAGTAACACCCTGAAACTGAGTCACAGTACAGTGGCCAGGGTCATACAGAGGTTCCACTCTGAACAGGCGTCGCAGAGGTCGATCAAAGAAGTTGAGTCCTTGTGCTGTGCGTCAGGTGCAGAAGCTGGCTTCAATAAACAGATGTATGAGTGCTGCCAGCATTGCTTTATAGGTTGCAGAAGCGGAAAGTCAGCTTGTCAACGCTCAGACCATACGCCGCACACTGCAACAAGTCGGCTTGCATGGCCATCGTCCCAGAAGGAAGCCTCTTCTGAAGCTGGCTCACAAGAAAGCCCACAAACAGTTTGCTGAAGACAACCTGTCCAAGAGCATGAATTACTGGAACCATGTCCTGCGGTCAGATGAGACTAAGATTAACTTGTTTGGCTCAGATGGTGTCCAGCATGTGTGGTGACGCCCTGGTGAGGAGTACCAAGAAAATCGTCTCTTGTCTACAGTCAAGCATGGTGGTGGTATCTTCATGGTCTGGGGCTGCATGAGTGCCGCTGGTACTGAGGAGCTGAGGGTCATTGAGGAAAACATGGAGTCCAACATGTACTGAGACATTCTGAAGCAGAAGATGATGCCCTCCCTTCAGAAACTGGGCTGAACGGCGGTTTTCCAACATAATAACGACCCCAAACACACCGCCAAGATGACAACTGCCTTGCTGATGAAGCTGAAGCTGAAGGTGATGGAGTGGCCAAGTATGTCTCCAGACCTGAAGCCTATTGAGCACCTATGGTGCATTCACCATGTGTCTAACATCCAGCAGCTCTGTGATGTTATTATAGAGGAGTGGAAGAGGACTCCAGCAGCAACCTGCGCAGCTCTGGTGAACTCCAAGCCCGGGAGGATTAAAGCAGTGCTAGATAACAATGATGCCACTACAAAATACTGACACTTCGGACACAGTTTTGACATGTTCACTTAGGGTGTACTCATTCTTGTTTCCAGTTATTTGGACAATAATGGCTATATGTTGAGTTATATTTAGAAGACAGTAAATTTGTACTTCTATACAAGCTGCACACTGACTACTCTAAAATACATCCAAGTTTCATTTGTGTAGTATTGTCCCTTGAGAAGATATACTAACAATTTTACTGAAATGTCAGAGGTGTACTCACTTTTGTGAGATACTGTATATTTTTTCAATTATTGAACAAAAGTCTAAAGGAAATGGCCATCTATGGAGATGGAATTACGAGAATGTTAAAGAATTACGTATAGAGAACAGTTTTTTTATTAAAATGTTTTTAATACAAATTGACAGTTATTCACTTCATAACTTAATTTGTGTCAACTCTGCAAAAGCTATTTTAATTTAATAAATTTAACATCAGAGAAAAGTCTTTAGTTATCTAATAAAGGAGCTAAGGGATGAAACACATTGTCTTTTTCACTCTATTATAAAAAATATACCAATCTCCCAATTCTAAACATAAAATATATATAAGCAATGTTCTTGTGTAAATAAGACATCATGTTGTGTAGTTCAGTTGGTGCTTTACTATCTCAATATAATGAACTGAACAAAAAATAATATTTTTGGATGGGTCGACAAAGAACCAAACCAAGATGTAGATACTAACACCTTAAAACCTAATTAAAACTAATTTTAAGTATTATTTCATTACATTCAACAGTTCATTCTGACATTTCATTCTTGGTCTCCTGTAGTTCGCTGGGAAAAACACAAGAAGCATTTGGGGCAGTAAAAGAGTGATTACGTCCGAACTGATTGCACTATGTATAATCATTTTCTATTCTTAACTGTTTTAAATTTTTTAAATCAATTTTTATATAATTTTGTTTTTATTGTTGTGATTATTATTATTTTAATGACTATTTCACTTCCTTTTATGTAAAGCACTTTGAATTACCACTGTGTATGAAATGTGCTATATAAATAAACTGGCCTTGCCTAAATTCAACCATTAATTTCGTTATGATTTATCATTTTAATCTCTGACATGACCCATCTGAAGATGTCAATGTTATATTTATACAGAATGTACATTGTGTCGGATGATTTCATGTAGAAAACATTAAATACCAAAAGAGAATGACTGAGTTTTCACA
Organism: Acrossocheilus fasciatus; assembly: GCA_036784905.1. Taxonomy (NCBI): domain Eukaryota; kingdom Metazoa; phylum Chordata; class Actinopteri; order Cypriniformes; family Cyprinidae; genus Acrossocheilus; species Acrossocheilus fasciatus. The sequence goes on from CM071959.1 coordinate 31,545,482, forward strand.
GCAGTGTCACAAATAATAAACCAAACTTTATCCCAAATAGGATGAGAAGAGACAGAATTGCATTTCTTCTCCATAAAAATGGTCAAAATTAAACAAAAAAACAAAAACATACAATGAGTGATATTTCTGTCCCCAGGCCATTATACTGTATGTCCTGAGTGTTTCTCCCCATTGTGCCTTCCCTGCCCTACTTTTCTCCCTCCATGTCCATATTTGGTTTTCCTGTTCTCATTTGGTCCCCATTTGGTTCTGTTGGTTTCAGCTGTGTTCTATTAATTATCTCGTTTGCTCTTGTGTTTCCCAGTCTTCAGCATCCGGCGTCTTACTTCATTCTGTGAGGACCTGAACTGAACTGAATTGAATTGAATTGAATTGAATTGAATTGAATTGAATTGAATTGAATTGAATTGAACTGAATTGAACTGAATTGAATTGAATTGAATTGAATGCCTTTAACTGAAAATTGAGTGTTTAATCTTGTAATTTTACATTATTGACTCTAGTTTCCTATTTTGATATTGTAAAGTTGCTGTAAGAAATTATAGTCTGCCTCGACCCAGCTTCCACTCCACAATATGTTTGATCATGCTCATTTCCCAAAATGGCTCAATTATTATAGAGAAGAAGAAAGTCAACAGTTATGTTGTTTGTAGACCAGTTGGGATGATCACATCCTGAGCAAATGGTGACCAGTCGTAGAACGGGACAGGTGTGGGACACTGAGAACACCTCAGATAAAGGGTGTCAGAACTTAATAAACATACAGACTACAGCGGTTACAACAGGAGCAGTGACACTTTTCACACGAAAGAAAGACGGGCCATCGTGATTTGCTTAAGAAGATGCAGTTTAGAAAGACAACTGGCACTGTTGAAAGGAAATAAGGAAGAAGCCCTTCACACCCTGCCTGACACAGCACTGCATGAACAACATGACTGCGGCTCAGTCACAAGCAGATGCTGAGGTGAATTGGAGGAATTGTTTTTATGATAGTAAAATATTTTAGAAAAATGTTTACTATCAAAAGGGGGGTGATTCTTTATCATTTCTGAGAAATGTGTTAATTGCATTAATATTTACATTTAATTTATGAGAAATGATTTAATTGCATTCAATGACTAAATTTCTGTAGCTTTAATGTTTTGGATGTGAAAATATTCTTGTGGGGGAAAGGGGGGGGGCAGCCTCTTCTTGTTGATCTCGTTTCAGGTATAAGCATCGAGATGTTTGTTGGAGAAAAATGATCCGGTCATCTGAAGGACAAGAAGGCCAGTTAGAAATACCAAGGGTTCACACAAAACAAGGGGGGTCCGCTTTTAGCTATTATGCTGCCCGCAGTTGGAACCAGCTTCCAGTTAGGTGTTTTTGGAAGGTTTTTTATTGCTGTGATTATTATTTTTAATGACTATTTCACTTCCTTTTATATCAAGCGCTTTGAATAACCACTGTGTATGAAATGTGCTATATAAATAAACTTGCCTTGCCTTGCCTAAACATTATATTACATCAAGGTTTCCCAAACTGGGGTTCGTAAAGGAACTGCAGGGGGTTCGTGAGTTTAATGAAAGGCAAAAATGTAATTAAAACATAAAAATGTAAAATTAAAATAACAATCAAAATAATTCACTTACTAAAAAAGAAGAAATGTTTTATGGTTACCTGCGAGCCATATGATCATTAACCAATGTCACAGATCCGTGAACATGCAAATGTGATACTTAATTATTAAAATATTTATTTTAAAATCTCAGGGGTACTTAAAGGGGTCATTGATTATGATTTCACTTTTTTAACTTTGGTTAGTGTGTAATGTTCAATGCAAAGGGAGATACTGTCTGATTGACCAAACCTTTAAAGTAAATATATCAGGTGAAAGACGTTCAGATGACTAAAAGTTTGAGAATGTCTGCAAATAAGAAATAATGAGGATTTGTGCATTTTAATGAGTTTGAAAGACAAAAGCCTTTCAATAATACCTAATAACACATGGTTAAATAACCTACTGAGTGATAATGCAAATAAAATTGAATGTGTTCATCAGTAGTTGATGCAATGTTGAAACACTTCTTACACCTGAAATGATTTTTGTTAATCCATTGGTCTCCAGCTGACTAATGACTGATCTCTGTGTGAACGTCCACAAAACTGCACTTTCTGAGTGAATATAAGCAGTAGACTATTTTAGAAAGGAACATTTTAAAGATAAAAAAAGAGGAATTAGAGAGAATCAATAAATGATGACTAATTTATTGCTATTGTGTGAATAGCATGTAATCATGTAATCAATAAAAATTAACTGTAGTTTGATTATGAGTATTTTAAAATGTAACTTACTCTAATTCTAACAAACTCTCTGTTTAGTCTGTTTTTCGGAAGGACTACAACTTTGGTGTTCAACGTATTGTTGAACAGAGGAATGCAAACGATTAAAGATTGATATGTAAACTTTATTTGGTTGGTTTTATGTTGTTTAAGTTAGCTTTAAGAAAATAAATATGACTGTTTGAGAAAGGAAATTTGATTATTAAATTAGTTTTTAAATCAGGTCAATTTTCTTTAAAACTGAACATGGGTTTGGATCAGATTCAGTCAGATGGTTAGATGGTCTGGGGCAAACTGAACACTTTCATAAGAAGCCGTACTTTCAGAACCCTTTGACATAGATACACCATTTAAAATGATAGGAAACATCCTGAAATTCCTTTAGATTCTTTCATTGTACTTCTGCCCTTATCTTGAGGACCACACAGGTAAACACTGGCTCATCTTACCCCCTCTCTACCCAGTTTTGGTTATATGATGATTTTGTTCATGATCTTAGAGAGATCATATGGAGTGGCTGTATCAGAGTCTGTCTACAGCGACTGCAGTCCGTTGGATTGTCAGACCATCCTTTGAGTGCATAATGTTTTCTGCTCCATCAGACTACTATAAGAAAAAAGAAAAAGAAAAAGAAAAAAACATTTAAATTAAGATGATTAAGGTGATATCAAGGAAGTAAATAAAAATAGTTTTTTTTTAAACCAGGGCTTAAAAAATGAATAAATAAATAATCAATTGGTTCATATTTTAATGTTCCTCTATATTATTACTGTTCTGAAACCGGTTTGAGTAGAAAAAAATAGCTACTGGTTAATAAGGTTTCTTTTCTTTGCCTGTAACAATAGTAGTATTTACTAGAGTATTTACGGGAGTCCTGTTTAGTAGGGAGAGTACGGTAGTTTCCAGCCTCGCGTCCTTTATGAATGAAGTAGCATTAGCTTTAATGGTGACTGTGATTTCACTGTTTGAGGTAAATACAACTTTTATTGGTTATGTTGGTTGTAACGCCTTTTAAATGCGTGATATTTTGTAATCATGTGCGTTAAACTGTTGTGTGCAGGTTTGTGCCAGGTTTGGAAAGCAGATGTAGCTGTTGTTAGGTATGTGACAATGTTTGATGCAGGCTACTAAAGTGTGATATTTTGTATAATTGTGCGTGTAAAATATTTTTGTGCAGACGGCGACGAGGGTTTATGTCAGAGTTGGAGAACTGTTGTCGGAGCTGGTGCTAGGTATGTGATTGAAGAGTATGTTTGTTTTACATTGTGCTGTATTGAAATGTATTTTTGTATACATGTTATAAGATGTGTTGGTGTTTTGAAAATGATTTTGAACGACTATAGCACAATATTGAGGGTGTTTTTCTGGCTCTGTTTAAGGAGCTGGTCTTTGTCACTGTTTTGAATTACTGTTTAAATCAGTGAAGTATTGCACGTTTACAACTTCCTACTATCTAAGCCTATTTGTGTACCTGTTTTACAGCATTTGAGTTGTTAATAAATGACAATTACAAGAATGATTCAAGTAGAGAATTATTATTATTATTTTTTTTGCTCGTCATAGATAGGTTTAATAAATAATATTAATAATAATAATAAAGTACAGTGTTTTCTTTACCCAAATAGAAAAAAACACACGAAGAGAGTCTTGATCAGGTATCTTGTGCTTAGTCATAGCCAATACAGCATCATCTTTTCTAGATTTTGACCAAATGTGTTAAACAGGTCATCAGATGCAAAATTCACTTTTATATGGTGTTTGAACATAAATGCACCACAACCACCCAATAATGATAAAAAATCCACCCAGTACCCTGTGACCCTGGACCACAAAACCAGTCATAAGGGTAATAATAAAAAAATAAACTTTCCATTGATGTATGGTTTGTTCGGATTGGACAATATTTGGCTGAGATGCAACTGTTTGAAAATATGGAGTCTGAGGGTGCAAAAAAAAAAAAAAAAAATCAAAATATTAAGAAAATCACCTTTAAAGTGGTCCAAATTAAGTTCTTAGCAATGCATATTAATAATCAAAATTTAGGTTTTGGTATATTTATGGTAGGAAATTTACAAAATATTTCCATGGAACATGATCTTTACTTAATATCCTAATGATTTTTGGCATAAAAGAAAAATGGATAATTTTGACCCATGCAATGTATTGTTGGCTATTACTACAAATATGCCTGTGCTACTTTTGACAGGTTTTGTGCTCCAGGGATACAAATAATAATCACTGTCTCAGATCAAGCCGTTCTCATATTCTTGGCTGTGTGATGTCCCATTGCACAGGCTCCTCCCACGATTGTTGATTGACACTGGTGTTTTATCACAGACCCGCCCTGAGTGAGCTGTCACCAGTCGGCCATTGTTTCGATGCTGGAGAATGGCTCCGAAGCGATTGAGGTGTTTTGTTGTTGGCTGTAAGAATGAACATGGCTGTCGTCACTTACTCCCAACATCTGAGCCGCTGAAGACGCAGTGGATTTCATTTGTTTTTGAAGGGGATGCACCCCCTGATCTACCTAAATGCGTTTATGTGTGCTCAAATCATTTTACACAAGACTGTTTTGTAAATGAGGGTCAGTACAAAGCAGGATTTGCTACAAAATTGATCCTGAGGGATGGATCGATACCAACTGTTCGTGATCCATCTTCACCTTCAGCAGAAGTGAGAAATTCTTATTTTTATTTTTTTTTTTAAATGTGAAAATCGCCTTTCCTAATAATGTGCTAGTTAGCAAGTTTCACGATGAATGCGGCTAAAGTAAAAGGATAAGTTCACTTCCAGAATAAAAAAATCCTGATAGTTACTCACCCCCATGTCATCCAAGATGTTCATGTCTTCCTTTCTTCAGTCGCAAAGAAATTAAGTTTTTTTTTTTTTTTTTTTAGGAAAACGTTCCAGGATTTTTCTCCATATAGTGGACTTCAGTGGTAGCCGATGTTTTCAAAGTCCAAAATGCAGTTTCAGTGCAGCTTCAAAGGGCTCCACATGATCCCAGCTGAGGAATAAGGGTCTTATGTAGCGAAACAATTGGTCATTTTGTGGAAAAAAAATTATATTTATACACTCTTGTTAAAAAAAAAAAAAGTTGAGCCAACTTGAAAATCTGCTGAAGCTGGTTGCCTTAAACTTTTGAGTTTTCTCAACTTATTTTTTAGGAAATTTCTCAACTTTTGTTGTATAAACTTAAAACAAGAAGTTGAGAAAACTCTCAAAAATCTGCTGAAGCTGGATGCCTTAAACTTTTAAGTTTGCCCAACTTTTTGAATTTTTTTTTTACGGTGTAGATAGACAAAAATCCTGGAATGTTTTCCTCAAAAAACTTGATTTCTTTGCGACTGAAGAAAGAAAGACATGAACATCATGGATGACGGGGGTAAATAAAAAGTCAGGAAATTTTTATTCTGGAAGTGAACTTATCCTTCAGCAGTCTCAGAGAGTCGTCATTTCTATTTAGAACATTCTCAATATAATGCTTAAGCGTGCGTTTATAATGAACAATACATTAAGGTGATTGTGTTATTACAAACTGTCTGTTTTCTGTAAAGATAACATGGTAACACTACATTAAAGTTACCTTTGTAGAGGGCTCAAAGGTGTTTGTTAATGACTAGTTCTTTACAAATGTATATAAAAAGCTTTTTGAGCTGTTATAACTGCATGAATAAGAATGGTGAACTTAATGCAATACCTTCCAAATAGTTTGTACAGCCGACAACTACGTGTGATTCAAGACGATTAGCAATCCCTTTGATGTCTTTAAATTTGTAATGAAGGGGTAATATATTTTACCCATTCACTTATTTCCTCTTGTTTAGTCAGGCTCATCTGAAGAATGGGCCAAGGTGCATCATGTGGCCTGCCAGACGGACACGACACAGCTCTGCACAGTTGGCACCCAGCTGTCAATAAAAACTCTGCGTCCTCACTACAAAAGCACAGGTTTGCTGATCTAGATCCTATATAGTGTGAATTCGTTTATTCTGTCTCTGTGGTGTTTAAGTCATAACTGCTATTAATTTTTTAATTTCATATTATTCCACGCTAGCAAAATGTCTATTATTATATAACATAGGCATTAAGGATGTCACAGTTGTCAATATAATATCAAACCGTTCAGTACAACAGTACAACAACCACAGTTCAATACGTGCTCGTGAATTGCGGTTTTGCATTTCAATAATTTCTGTGTGTTTATTTCTCTCAGAATTGGCCGTGTGTGCCTGTGAATTAACGTGCTGAGATGAGGAAACGTTTCCCTGCTTATAATGTGCATTAGCAACACACACCGTACATCTTCCCTTGTAATCACTTGCTATGAGAAGTGTTTCTAAACCTGTTCAACAAAAGAGGCCGTTATGACTTTTTACGTCACAACATTAGTCAAGTGTTTGAAATATCTTCCTTTTGTGATCTGATGTGGCTTTTTATCACAGAATGAGGCAGAAAAACGTACTGTAATAAAGGCTATGTCGATTAGCTGTTGGCTTACAAATATACCTAATCAGTATGAAAATACCTCAGATACTTGAAGGACACATAAACCATATATTGTCGCAGTCGAGTGTTTATTGTCCTTGCATTTCACCATTCAAAACGTTTAACATTATATATTTTTTATTCAGTTACAGCGATAGCGATGCCTTTATCCATATTAGGGATTTCCTGGAACGTCATCAGTTCTGTTGCTTCTGTGATGCATATGTGGATTTTCTGTGCGAGGCTGCCCTCTGGGGTCCAGTATGAATGAAACACACATTACATGTGTTTACAAGCACACAATAATGGCCAATACATCCTTTTTTGGGTGAAAATAATACTTCTCTCAAAAGAAATTAAATAGGAGTATAATAATCCACGCTTTTACCAGTGTACATAAATTTACAGGAGTTTTTTTGTTGTTAATTTTTTGCAAAAAAACACTGATGTGCCAAGCCATCAGAACCGAACCGAAAACCGTGGTTAAAAAACTAAGATATGTACTGAACCCTGGACTAACTGTATTGTTGGATCTCTAATAGGCACACAGACAGCTGATATTGCTGTTGGCTCCTCACAACCACTGCTGTCATCAACGTCAAAAAAGAGGCCAAATAAGAGATCTCGTTTGGAGCTGGTGGAGGAAGAGGAGGACCCGTCTGGAAGCAGCTCAAGTATGAATCGCAAAGAGCCGTTGGATTCTACATATGATCCTGTAGACTCTGTCACAGCGTTGACTGAGCCAACAGATGTGACGTGAGTGACAAGACTTTTCTAAACATTTTGCATTCAGTTGGATTGCATTCCTCAAAACATTTAAGATGTTTTGTGTAATTTGGTCATTTGTGACCCTGCAGCACAGAAGCAGTCATAAGTAGCACAGGTATATTTGTAGCAATAGCCAAAAATACATTGCATGGGTCAAAATTATACATTTTTCTTTTATGCCAAAAATCATTAGGATATTAGGTGAAGATCATGTTCCGTGAAGATATTTTGTAAATTTCCTACTGTAAATATATCAATACACCAATGCATTTTGATTAGTAAAATGCATTGCTAAGAACTTAATTTGGTCAACTTTAAAGGCAATTTTCTCAATATATATATATTTTTTTTGCAACTTCAGATTCCAGATTTTCAAATAGTTGTATCACAGCCAAATATTGTCCTATCTACCACCATACATCAATGGAAAGCTTATTTATTCAGAATCTCTATTAAAAAAAAAGACTGGTTTTGTGGTCCAGGGTCCCTTTTTCATGAACTCTGTGTTATTCTAATAGGATGCAATCTTCCAAGCTGGCTCATAAGAGTGCAACATACATTGTTTATGAAAGCTGCCTGCTGGAGCTCTTTGAGCAGTGCCCTGAGTGTTACCGTGTTTCCGATGTGCGGACGAGAAGGGTTGGCACGTTCCTCTCTGTAGAACAGCGGTGCCCAGACTGTGATTTCTCTAGGAAATGGAATAGTCAGCCAATTCTTGGAAGCACTGCTGCAGGAAATCTTCAGCTTTCTGTTGCACTGTATGCCACTGGTGCCTCTTTCTTCAAACTTAAAAAGGTAGGGGATATGAATATCACTGTATAGCCAATAATTGATTGTAGCATTTAATATCATTAAAGGGTTAGTTCACCCAAAAATGAAAATTAGCCCGTGTTTACCCTCAAGGCATTCTAGGTGTATCTGACTAATATATATATATATATATATATATATATATATATATATATATATATATATATTATAATAATAATATAGATATTTTTCTTACAAAAATGCATGGATTTGCCACAGGAGGCCTTTATTCACCCCCTGGAGCCATGTGAGGCACGTTTTATTGTGGATGGATGCGCTTTATTTGACTTCTTTTGGACTGTTGAAAAATAACAGCCATTGACTGCCATTTTAAAGCTTGGAAGAAGCAGGACAATTTTTTTTTAATATAACTCCGATTGGATTTGTCTGAAAGAAAAAAGTCCGATACACCTAGGATGAGTCAATCACGGGCTAATTTTCATTTTTGATGAACATGGAAAAAAATTTACATACAGTCCCTGAAGCCATACTGAAAAAAACACTCCTCTTTTTCTGACCTAAGATCTTTCGGGCAATGCAACTGAAGATGATAAACTATGAGACCTTTCGGAATCATGCCCGGAGTTACATAGAGCCTGCAATCGTTCATAGCTGGAAGACCGCTCAGGATGGCATGTTACAGCAGCTCCGTCAACAGCAGAACATTGTCCTAGGAGGTGGCTTGAGGGTTAACTTACCAGGTACTAAATATTGACCGACTGTCTCAGTGTAGAGATTACTGTAGCCCCGCCCGATAGGGCCAAGCATTACATATTTTATGACTGTTGTCGTCATAAAAGGACATATGTGACCCTGGAGCACAAAACCAGTCATAAGGGTATTTTTTAATTTTTTTTAATTGAGATTTATACATCATCAAAATAAATAAACTTTCCATTGATGTATGGTTTGTTAGGACAGGACAATATTTGACTGAGATACAACTATTTGAAAATCTGGAATCTGAGGGTGCAAAAAAATCTAAATACTGAGAAAATCGCCTTTAAAGTTGTCCAAATGAAGTTCTTAGCAATGCATATTACTGACCAAAAATTAAGTTTTGATATATTTACGTTAGGAAATTTACAAAATATCTTCATGGAACATGATCTTTACTTAATATCCTAATGATTTTTGGCATAGAATAAAAATGTATAATTTTGACCCATACAATGTATTGTTGGCTATTGCTACAAATATACCTGTGCTGCTTATGACTGCTTTTGTGCTGCAGAGACACAAATAGGATGTAAGACAAATTAAACATAACACTTATCTGTAAAGGTCATTCTGCCAAGTTTGGCACTTACTCTGTGATGGACCTAAGGACCAGCACTATTATTGATCTGCAGCTACTTCAGGTGAGTTAAGTCTGTCTGTTACGAACATTTAATGAAATTAAATTTATTGAAATTGTCATCTGGCTGTAAGCCATTTCAGAGCGGGAGATGAAACATCAGTTCCAGTGGCGTAGATGCTTTTTGATGCGATCGACATGAGTTCAAGACTGCCTTTTGCCAAACTCTCTTTTTCCTCCCTTTTCAAATCTCACATCATACCGGAAAGGCATTTATTTTCAATAAAAATGAAGGAATTAATTAAAAAGTTGACAAAGTATTGGGTAGGGTTAGGGTTATCCATTTAATAATATATATTTTGTCTAGTCCTGAGCTAACAGGAATTGTCAACCATGCTCATATCTGCCCTTTTTTTATAATCAGAGTAAAGAAGTCGGAGGGAGCAACTATATGGAGAAAGAGGGTCTGAAGAGGAGCCTTGATGTCTTGAGGGCACACAATGTGACTTTTGATAGTATTGTGACAGACCGACACCCTCAAGTAAAGAAATTCCTGCGGGAGACTAACATCATGCAGTACTACGATGTGTGGCGCATAGAAAAAGGTATTATCTCCTGTGTGTGGAGGTGGGGTTTATGTGCTTCATGACTTCCATAGTATCATGAACTGGTTATTGTATAAACAAAGCAGAAAAATGTTAAGAATTAAATATTACGAATGGAATTCATAACTTTGGCAATGAATGGCCCTTTGATATTATTGAATTGAGTACATACGCATGTCTGGAATACAGTTTGTTTGTTTGTTTGTATTATTAGGACTGTCCAAGAAACTGGTGAAGATTTCACAGAGCAAAGAATGTGAGAAACTGCGGAAGTGGCTTCGCAGTATAAAAAACCACATATATTGGACAGCAGCTGCTTCTTCCTCGGGGCAAGAGCGAGTGGCAAAGTGGACTTCAATACTTAATCATGTCCAAAACATACACACACACAAAGATCCTGTTTTCCCACGGTGTTTGCATCCGCGACGCACTTCAAGGGACAAGAACAAGTGGTTGAGAGCTGGTGCGTTCACACTATTTGCACTGCCAGTGTAAATCATGTCTATGTGCATATGACAGACATGCCTTTTTCCCTGTAATATATATTTTTTGCAAATATTTTTTTTAGCCATTTAAATACACTGAACAAAATTATAAACGCAACTCATTTGTTTTGCCCCCATTTTTCATGAGCTGAACTCAAAGATCTAAGACTTTTTCTATGTACACAAAAGGCCTATTTCTCTCAAATATTGTTCACAAATCTGTCTAAATCGGTGTTAGTGAGCACTTTGCCGAGATACTCCATCCACCTCACAGGTGTGGCATATCAAGATGCTGATTAGACAATATGATTATTGCACAGGTGTGCCTTAGGCTGGGCACAATAAAAGGCCGCTCTAAAATGTGCAGTTTTATCACACAGCGCAATGCCACAGATGTTGCAAGTTGACCGTGACGAGATCCTGAGGCCCACCTCATGTTGCAGCATGATAATGCACGGTCCCATGTTGCAAGGCTCTGTACACAATTCCTGGAAGCGGAAAACAACCCAGTTCTTGCATGGCCAGCATACTCACCGGACATGTCACCCATTGAGCATGTTTGGGATGCTCTGGATCGGTGTATACGACAGCGTGTTCCAGTTCCTGCCGATATCCAGCAACTTCGCACAGCCATTGAAGAGGAGTGGACCAACATCCCACAGGCCACAATCAACAACCTGATCAACTCTATGCGAAGGAGATGTGTTGCACTGCGTAAGGTACATGGTGGTCACACCAGATACTGACTGGTTTTCAGATCCCCCCCAATACAGTAAAACTGCACATTTTAGAGTGGCACACCTGTGCAATAATCATGCTGTCTAATCAGCATCTTGATATGCCACACCTGTGAGGTGGATGGAGTATCTCGGTAAAGGAGAAGTGCTCACTAACACAGATTTAGACAGATTTGTGAACAATATTTGAGAGAAATAGACCTTTTGTGTACATAAAAAAAAAAGTCTATGATCTTTGAGTTCAGCTCATGAAAAATGGGGGCAAAAGCAAAAGTGTTGCGTTTATAATTTTGGGTCACACTTTATATTAGGTGGCCTTAACTACTATGTACTTACATTAAAAAAAAGTACAATGTACTTATTGTGTTCATATTGTATTGCAAAACACTTTTGCTGCTATTGAGGTGGGATACGGGTAAGATTAGGGACAGGTTTGGTGATATGGGTAAATTTAAGGGTGGGTTAAGCTGTAAGGGATGTGTCAACAGTGTAATTATAAATGTAATTACAGAAATTAATTACAGATATAATTACATATAGGTATTTTAAAAAATATAAGTACATTGTAAAAACATGTATGTACACAATAAATGCATTGTACCAAATGATTAATTTAAATGTAAGTACACAGTAGTTAAGGCCACCTAATATAAAGTGGGACCTAATTTTGTTCAGTGTATATAGGGTCAGTTTTACTAAATGCAAATTAGCACGAGCGCGCAATTCAAAAACAGCCCAGATGCGTGTGGAAATTTCTGTGGGTGATTTACTAACAATGCATAAATTAAAGAGCACAGACACAACATCTCATTTACATATCAACCAATGCAATATACCAAGCACAGCGCAAATTAGCGTAATCGCAAATAAAGAAGCCACAGTATGTTGAAAATAACCGGAGGCCAAAAAAATTTAGATTTGCAAGAAGTTTTGATAGAGCTCCTAGTTGAAGGGTTCCACGTGGTCTTTTATTTACTGAAGCAAATTAAAAACAATATGGCTTGGCAAACGGTATGTTCGGATAATGTGTTCTTCTGGCATTCCAAATAAATTAGTACATGTGGAAAAAATCCTCTCTCTTCTACCATGCACTCTCTGTTCTCTGCAACAATAATTGTAGCCATTTCAACCCCAAAACAGTTTTAAGACATGCTTTATTTGGGCGTTAAATAATTGCGCAAATACCAGTAATTTGACGAGCACAAACGTTAATAAATCTTGTTGTGAGATTAATTTGAATACTCTCCTCCCATAAATTTTGCATCTGAAACGCCTACAAATGCATATTCAATAAGGTCAGGTGCAAAAATAACCGTGTCTACACCTTTTCAGCGCTAATTCATCACTGCGCATCTTCAGTAAAACCTGACAGTACTATTAGAAGGTTTGCGCTGGTGCAAGCTGTTAGTAAAACTGGCCCATAGTTTGATAATTTCGCCTTTTCCCACCAGGGACACCTGCATTCTGTAGATTAGAGAAGGTGCTCACAAACAAGAGGATTCTGAAGGATGTTGAGAAACTGAGCCCTCACCATCAGACCTCTTCACTGGAGCTGTTTCACAGCAGAATTCGCTGTTTTGTGCCCAAGAACTTTGTCTTTTCTTTTCTTGGAATGTTATGCAGGTAACTCAGTAGTAATAATTTGGACAGGAATGTATATTTCAAAACACGCACAATAACACACACGTGTGACCTAACATATGTTTAACCATTTTTTCCCCTCTAAAGACTCTACCTGGCAGCCCTGCATTTTAATGAGAATGCTGGGCGTCCCCAAGCCACAACAGCAGCTGGTGAGCCACTATATAAGGTCAATTTTCCAAAATGCAAGAAAGGACAATGCACTGCAAAGCCAGTGAAAGCAGATCCAACCTTTCGTGAGTTTAACAAGCTTTTATTTGAAATTCAAAATAAACATTGTAGATAAAGACATTATATCACAAGCAGAAAATAAATAACTGTTGTACTAAATTGCTTTTGTAAAAAATAAACATTCTCTTAAAAGTAATACATAAATACCAATTAAGTGACAAATGTGACCCCAGACCACAAAACCAGTCAAAAGGGTAAAATTTTTTGAAATTGAGATTTATACATAAATGGAAAGCTTATTTATTCAGCTTTCGGATGATGTATGGTTTATGAAAGGACAATATTTGTCTGAGATACAACTATTTGAAAATCTGGAATCTGAGGGTGCAAAAAATTCAAAATATTGAGGAAATCGCCTTTAAAGTTGTCCAAATTAAGTTCTTGGCAAAGCATATAACTAATCAAAAATTTTCTAAATATCTTCATGGAACATTTTGACCCATACAATGTATTGTTGGCTCTTGCTACAAGTATACCCCAGCGACTTTTGACTGGTTTTGTGCTCCAGGGTCACAAATGTGCAACACTCCTTCAGAGTCATTATTAAAACTATTTAAAATATATTTTACAGACTATGTGGACAACCTGATGGACCTCATCTTTGAGAAAGTTGTTATGGACCCAACCCCGTATGTGGACGAGGTCCTGAAGATCTCCACACCTGATGATCTCACAGCCCAGTTTGAGAAACCAGACAAACTGGAAGTGATAGCCAGCTACGTGTCCCGGTTCAATCAAGGGCAGGTCTGACCCCACGTACCTCCCCTGAGCATCAGGGAACTCTGCCCTTATTCCTTGCGCCACCCAAACAAGTTTATTTTTTATAAAGAATGTTTAGTATAATTATTACATTTATTTTTCTACTCCTTTGCTGTTTGTCTATAGACATTCAGTTTTGCTGTGCCTGCTGTTTTATAGAATAACTGCTTAAAAACCTCTGTGGTATTAAGTACAACAGTTTTTCACACAATAAATGTTTGTACAAACAGTTTTGTGTCCTTTCAGTACTTAGATTACATTAAATGTTATGTTGGTGTGTGACTTTAAAAAAAAAATTTACACCTTAGATGAACAGTTACCCAGATGGAACAGTACTTTGCTCCTCAGTCATTTGTTACAATAAAAACTGATGACTCAAATGCATTAAATCACTACTTACGCTTCTATTCCCCTTCGACCTAAAGGCCCATAGTCTGCCCTGTAGATGTTATATGCATTGTGAAGGGAGAATACATTTGAACAAACAGTTCTAGGCCAGGATGATCCACCAAACATTCAAGAGCTGTTGTAATCTTATTGAAACCTTGAAAATGTGAAAAGGTAAGTGACCTGAGATATTTAAAAGATGACTGTATAATAGCAATTCAGTTCAGGAAGGAATTACTGTACCTGTGGTATCATGTATTCTCAGACTCTGTAGGCATTTGGGCACATTTGACCGTAAGCACGGTTACTTCCTGGTTTTAGATAACAGATAATAGGGAGCGCACGTCACACCTCTGTTCATCAGTTTGCACAGGCTACAAATAGTAGCTGCACGCTTAAAATTCAAGGCATTGATGTTTGCCTAAACCACCACTGGCTCTGCTTCCCTTTAACTAAATTCATTACTTCAGAGTTACGCTCCCCCTAGATGCTTGTGTTCTGCAAGTGAACATCGCTTTTTTGTGCCATCCCAAAAGAGAGACAAAATCACTTTCACAGAATTTTAAATGAAATGTTCTCTCCTGGTGGATGACCTGCCCGACTCAATCCCAGCAGCTGAGTCCTTAGCCATCTTCAAGAATCAGCTAAAAACACATATCTTCCATCTTTATTTGACCCTCTAACTCTAGCACTCTCTATTCTAATTATATTCTTAAAAAAAAAAAACCTTGTCCTTAGACTTGCTTTTACTGCTTTTGCATTTACTGCTTGTTTTCTTAAAAAAACAAAAACAAACTAACACTAGCTTTTCTAATCTTTTTGTATTCTATTGTTATTTTTATTACACAATTAACAAAAGCAAACAAGGTCTCTTAACACTAGTTGCTCTATTCTTTTTCTATTCTATCCATTTTCTTTTTATTTGTTATATAATAATAATAATAAAAATAATAATAATAAAAAAAACCTTGTTATGTGTACTACATTAATCTAACTGAGACTTGTTATAGCACTTGTGTATCATTGCTCTTTTGTTGATTTTGATTGCTTCCATTGTCCTCATTTGTAAGTCGCTTTGGATAAAAGCGTCTGCTAAATGACTGAATGTAAATGTAAATGGCAAAAAGGTGCCAACATTTAGCCCAAGGAAGGTTCAAACATTAGCTACAATGTAAACCAACACAATTCAACTAATGATTGTTTAATCCAGTAATATCAGTGACTATGGTTGACTGAATCCTAAAACGCATAGGATATAATTTCAATTGATGTCTATTTTGTGTACAGGTTGTTCTCAAACACTCAAACCCTGCTGAGCTGCTGGCGTATCAGTGCTCGTGTGGCAGGGTTTTCTCTGTGTAATCATACTGCAGCATTGCTCTATCAAACATTACAGCCAGCAGGGAGCTGTCCCGCTAGGGTCTGAGCAGCAATGGCACAAACCCAGGACCCGAGTGATGTTGGTCAACACTATCACAATTAATACATTGTTAATGCACACATTATAATATCATCCTACAACTTCTATGTGATGTAAGTTTTTTTTCTTGTTCTCATTTCAACTCGCATCAACTTTCAATAACACAGAGAGTGCAGCATCTTTTTTATAAGAATATGTAATCATTGAGCTTAATTAAACTAAACATAGCACAAAGTTCTTATGCAATATTTGTTTAAAGGGCTTTAAGCCTGGTCCAACAAATGAAATGGTGGTATTGTCAGATAAGCCCAAGGAGAGCAGATTGGCAGAAGGCATCAGGTAAGGTGTAGGAATGGGAAATGGTTTCACTACATGCTGTACAGGTATTGAGAATATGTATTTAAACACCTCCATGTCAATCCTTACCCCTTGATGGCTAGGTCTGGGTCCCTCAGAGTGCTGTTTTGTGTTGATTCACCATCAGCAGCTGCGCATGGCTTCAGCAACAAAAGAGGTCATGGCACACCAAATTGAGATAGGCACAAGACATCAAAGCACAATGAATGCATGGCACGAGTTACTTCTTCCAGATTCAGGTAACTCTGTAAACTATAATGTGATGTTGTGCATTTTGTTTTCTCATTTAAATACTTATTTATTGACATTTCATTTAAATTTAAATATTTTTTTTAAAAGTTGTTTTTATGTGCATCAATTTATTTCTATAGAAGTTTGCCCTGTGAGAGGGCGGTCCTCGGCGGAGAGCCTAGAGGTGAGAATATTGTGGTCAGGCTGTCAGTCTGCAGAAATGAAGAGGGGCCTTCACAGATGGAGCCCAAAGCTATTGAAGAGTACTGCTGCATTAAAATGCAGGTCTGTACACTTTACAGGGCACACAGTCATAATCTGGCCTAAGAAGACTCTACAAAGATCTGTTGTTCTTGTGAACCAAGAACAGAGTACAAAACATTGCTCCAGGTCAGAATGATTCTGCTGACAGTAGACTGATGCACCCCATACGGCTCAGCTAGGTCCCTCTGCTTCAGACCAAGAGCACAAGGTAGTTCAGGAAGAGGAACAGCTCATCTAGTGCCTGTAAGGACTGACAGATACATTATAGAAATATATGTAATTTTCCATACTGGTAGGTGTACAGTACAGTTACAACAACAAAATTCTGATGGTTTGGCATTTATTTCCATTCATTCTACAATCAAATCGAAAGTGTTGGTCATAAAGTGAACATCCTGGCTTCAGAAAGTAAAAGTCCAACCATGTGTTGAACAAAAACTTTCTGTAGCTGTAGTGTTTGATTATAACAGCACAGGCTAACCACGCCAGCACTTTGCTTTCAGATTCACTGTTTGCAGCATCTGTTCTGGTTACCCGGACCATGAAGTTCAGTCCTGCCAAAACCACATCAGACGGTCACAAGAAGAAAACCTGTAAATAGAGAAAATGTTAAAGCATTGACATTTCTTGCATTTTAGCACCATACACGTCATTACACAGGTTCTTACTTTGACAGTGCACACCAGTTTATGAAAGGACAGAGGTGAACCTTAAGTAGGACGTAACTTGCACTGGTCTACAGTGCGTGAAGTTGATATTCTGATCATATTTTTTTTTTCCAAGCACATTTTACCAGTTCCAAACCACATCAAACTTAATAATTACTATTAATTTTGCATTTAATCATTTTAAGTGATATTGTTAATGAAGGCTGGAAGTGAAAAACTCCTTATCTTCAGGTGTGCATATTTATTAAGCAGGTTTTCTTTTACAGATAAAATGAGCCAAAAACAGATTTAACCCACACTGAAAAGTCAAAAGTTATTAAATGCGCTTGAGAAGGATGCAATACTCACGCAATGCTAAAATTTACAACGTTAAGGCATGACGACTATAGGACAGCCAAATGCTCATCGAGTCAGCAGGGTCAGGAGAAAAAATAAATAAATAAAACGGGTGAGGGGACATCCCGGGGAGCTTTTTTTGTTAGCTGGATCTTTGTGTCGCTGAAGACGATCAGATGCTCATCATGACCTGGACATGACACTGTGACACAGAGAGGAATATCATGATAGTTCAGAGGGAGGAATGATATTGAAAAATAATACAAATTTAACAAATATTGAGTTGAAAAATAAGCAAAATAAAAACAATACATGCTACAATTGGCATGAACTGTTACTAAATGGTGTCTGAATCAATTCAGCTCATTCTGATCGCTCCGTACAGCACATGGCTATATATCTACAGTACCCTGCAGAGATTAAACACTGTGCTAAAACAAAATAAAAACTCATGCGGTTTTTATAATATACACTATTCAAGTTTATGACTTTCTTGTGTCAGTTTAATTTGATAATTTCAGAGTTTATATTATTAATATACAATAATGAATTCTTTCAGTAGGCTAAATGAGATGTATTCAGTATGATGTGTTATGATTTTCTTTAACAAACTAAAATACAGCAACATGAAGTTTTAAAAACATTCATAATGTGCTCGGGTTTTTCGACCTCTCTAACCGGAATGGTTTGACTAGTTTTTTTTTTTTTTTTTAAATTAAACTGTTAAACCAATCAGGTAATACAAACAAGCCTTGAATATTAAGTATAACAACTGATGACAACATAAATAAAAATAAAGGAAGACAATAAAAATAAAATATGAAAATGCAGTAAAATAAGAAACAAAGTACAAACGTAGTGAATCAAATGTCATAATGAAATAATAGAGGTCACAAAGAAAATAGTTTAATTTGGGTGTTGTTAGGAAAAATCTACATTTATGAATTAAATATTGGCCAATAGGTGCCTTTAATTTACCATGATTACTAAACATTTTAAAATGTGTCATCCTCAAACGGCCCACTTTCAAATACTGCACACCACACTTCAAAGCTCAAAGGTCTGAATATTATCCAGTTAAATGTTTTCTTAATGTGATTTATTTGTTCATTCTTCAAAGAGTAAGACTATTAATGAAATATGGTGGCAGCAGTGAACTGTTTATGTGCCAACGAAATGGTTTTGGTGACTAACTGTGCAGTTTGCCACGGAAAGAATAACTTGCAAGCAAAGATGCAAGCCTTGTTATACCAGCACAAGTCTCATTGGATAAGATGGACGGCACACTTTGAAAAATTGTTTATGGTACCAATTGCTTTGCTAACATCTGCAGCATTTTTTTTTTTTTTTAATAGTGTGGCGCCATCAGCCAATTTACTTTTTTTTTTTTTTTTTTTTTGGTTCATTCCCAAAAACGATACCTTGAAATAAATACATTTTTACATAACAAGAAAGAACCTGTGTGACGAGCAGAAAAAGCAGTGGTGAGATTGAACACTTTTGACTGAAATCTCTAGAAAGAAAAAAATCTCCTGGAAGTTCAATCATTTTACTGGAGCTGCTACACTCTGTGTTCAGGGTTGGAATTATCTTTCTGAACACAGGCTCACTTTCAAATACTGCACACCACACTTCAAAGCTCAAAGGTCTGAATATTATCCAGTTAAATGTTTTCTTAATATGATTTTTTTTGTTCATTCTTCAAAGAGTAAGACTATTAATGTCTTTTTAGATTTTAAAATAAAAGTTTTTGTTTTTCATCAAGAGTTTGTTTTCCTACATAGTCTTACTCTTTGAAGAAAACAAACTTTTGATGAAAAACAAAAACTTTTATTTTAAAATCTAAAAAGACATTAAATTACCAGTAAATGTAACATGGACATTTCACATTGTAGACTTGTTTTATATCTTTTGATACAAGTTCTGCACTTGACAATCATATTTATGATTAGAAACATTTGAATCATATGAATCATATGGATGAGTTTAATTATTATATTTGTAGGTCTTAAACTGAAGAGACTCATCTGGGCTTCTTCCTCCTCTGTTCCACCTTGAAATAAAACAAAATGATAATTTGGCCAAGTGCTAAAGCAACATTAATCATTCAATATCACATGTTTCTAACACGCATGCTGCATTATTTCATTGTAAAGTCTGAGTCTCTTCACCTGTATGGATCACATCTATCACACATTTACTTCTCTTCATAGACACAGTAGTGAAGCTGTTCTGTGGATGCTCACCTGATGTTTACTGCTCCTCTCAGGACAACTTCAAACTATGATATACAGCAATTTGACTTTTTGACCTCTGTCTTCACTGATTGCTTTCTCTTCTGTTCCACCTTACAGTGTTCAGAGGAACAAAGTACAAATTAATTACTATATTTCAACAACAGGTAAAAAGAAGTTACATTAAATTTCTGTAATGACATGAATTACTGACTTTATCTTGCATAGATATTTCTATTTGTGTTTTAAAAATAATACATGTAGCGCATGAATTCCAGTCGTATGTTTTTTTCTGTTTTTGTCTCCTATTGAGTCACTATAAAGAGAAACACATGCTAATATTGTACGCCATGGACTGTATAATAAACAAGGAACAAATACAAAAGTAATTTTGCCCTAAAACAAATGTTTCACTTAAATGTCCACTAGTAAAAGCAGTTTGCCCTCTAGTTTAAAATGTTAGTATTGGTCTTAATAGATAACTGAAAGTGAAGTAATGTGATGTGAATTCACTATTACTGATGTAATTAATAAAGCAGCTGTTGCTGTATAAAGCTCTGACAGTGAAATGTTTAACACAAAAGAGGAAAGAGAACAAAAGCACAATCAACTTTACATTTAATTCTGACACAAACCCTTTGCTGCAATAAAGCTTGATGATAATTTGATAATCTCCTTTCACAAATATTTGAAGGTATATATTTGTTGACATATCAGAGGTAAATGAAGATCTCTTTAATATCAAAGTGATGTTTTCTCACCTCAGTTTACAGTTTGAGTCTCGTAGCACATCAATGAGCTGCTGCTTTGAGTCTCTAATCTTATCATCACTCAGATCAAGCTCTTTTAGAAACTGCAGTGCTTTTGAGTTTGTCAAAGACTGAGTTAAAGAAGAAACTTCTGTAATTTATTCGTCTAAAAAGAGACAAACAGAGGAAGAGAGATCATCTTACAAACACATCATTAAAGTGAAGAATTTTACACAAATATAATGTGAACTCAGACTCATCGTGAGATATTGAGTATAAAGTGTTTTGGTTTGAACTGTTGAAGTGATTTTAATGATTTTGATTCTTGTGTGTGAATGTTACTGACCTCAGTCTCTCCAGTTTACAGCATGAGTCCTTCAGCACGTCACATAAGTGATTCACTCCTGTGTTTTTAATTTGATTCCAGCTCAGGTCCAGTTCTCTCAGGTGTGATGGGTTTGATTTCAGAGCTGAAGTCAGGATGAGACACGGTTTCTCTGTAATACTGCATCCCCACAGACTGAGGACAGAAAGAGAAAAGACACTTGTTATGTTCCTTAAACTATTAAGATTAGTTGGTCTAGTGGAGAATAACAGTGTTTGTAACACATTAATCATCTTACTAAAGAGCTACAGTAACCATATTGTCTGTCATATCGTCTATAATTTTCATCACTCTTGCGTGTGTCGTGTCCCTCTTCCTTCTTTCACATAATGGTATGATCCTAGTCTATCCTCCCATGTGATTAGCCGCATGTGTATTTTTTTTGGTAATGAAAAAAAAAAATGCATAAAAATAAGTCTTTTATGAAAACACTGAAAAAAAATTGCTTACCAACACACAAATCATTCACAATTGTTAAATTGTGCTGTAATAGAAGGCTCCGGCTGAAGATTCAGCTCTCCCCGACAGGAGTCGGCTCTTCTCGTTCGCTACAAAGAATCGACTCTTAGAGCCGGAGTTGTGCCCATTTTCGACACCCTGCCAAATTATTACCCCTCTCATATGATTGCCTAATCTTAACCCCTCCCCCACACCTAAACCTACCAATACTAGGGGGTAATAATCTGGCAGGGGTCAGAATTGGGCACAACACCGGCTTGTTCGTGAATGACACATCACTATTTTTAACGCTGGGGTGGAGGCTTGGTGGATCCAGAAACTGCATAGAGCACATTTTACCCACACTTCCTTCGGCTTTGAGCTGCCAGAAAAGCTCCATATAGTCAACATGGAAGTTCTCAGTGCTGTGTAAGGAATGCTGAAGTGTGTTACTTACCCCACCCCTGTCATCCAATGTTTAGTGAGCTGTATTAGCATTATGGTTTGAAATTAGCAGTTTAAAAATGAATCACATTTTGCCTGATAATCTACAATTTATTCTAATGTAAATTGTATGATTTAATCTGCAACAGTTTAAGTACTAAGCAAAATATAGTTTTGGTAAAAAAAATAGCCCTTCTCAGTCAGTGCTGCTCAGAGAGCCAGAAATCATCCGCTTTGGGGTGCGTCTCTCGCCAGTGTGGATATTCTGCGGATGATTTCAGTAAATTGCCAATGGATTATGGATTTTCGACCAACGTAATCTTATGCTTTCTGTTTGACACACTTTTTTTTACCCAGCCATTGACCCTGAAAGCGTCTAAACTGCATTTGAAATCTGAATGAAATACAAGCTTTATGTGAACAAGACGACTGGCTGTCTCCCTGTTTTTCACATGTCATTTCTATAAAGTTTCTCAAATTTTAGACGCTCTCAAGACTTTCTCCGTCCAAAAGATGAGACATGCCCACAACTTTATTGATTTGGAGCTTATTTCGCAGTTTGTTTCTTGTCTTTTCTAAAGTACTAAAGTAGGCTATTTATAGAAAAAAGATCATCCGAGCAAACCACACATGACTTAAAACAAGACAGAGCTAAAAGGAAAAGCATTTCAAATAAAAACACAATTTGTATTAGGCCATTTAAACATATTTATATAATATTTAATTAAATATAAATATAAATATAAAAAAATATATATATATATGAGATTGCTTTGATGCAGCTGCATGAAATCTTAGATTTGTGGCAATGTTTCTGTTGGAAACGTCTTTAGAAACATGTTTATGCTCTACTTGTCTAGTTTAAGTATCTGATAATATTACAGATTTGTTTTCAGCAGCAGAGGTCATTGTCACCTCAGGTCTGAGCATCAACTATAGCTCATTTGTTTAGATAAAGAGATGGGAACATTTAATGAGCCTTCCTCAACATTTCTCCAGTACTTCAATCTAATTCTCTGTTTGTCCTTGTTTCCTCTGTTAGATTAATAATGCTATGCTCGTTAACTGAAACTTCAGCCGACACACTGAACTGTCAGGCCAAACGTGATCAGCAGCGATCACAAGACAATTGATTATAAATCTCCATGTACTCTTGCCGTATCTTCAGAAGCTACAGTATATACTGTTACTGGATATCAAGATTAAGACATTTAATAATTTAGACAGACATAACACTACAATCCCAGACACCTCACTCAATCTCAGTTATGTTTGGGGTAAAATATCACTTATTACGCATTTAAAAGATTTAAAACACAGAAAGCCCAAAAGTAATCATCATGATATAGATGTAATCATTGCTCAGATAACAAAAATTATGAATTACAGTTATGAATTATTCTTGGTACAAGCAGAGAAATCAAGGTATTCTTGGTACCCCGGTTTCCCAGACAAGGCTTAAGACTAGTCCCAGACTAAAATGCAAGTCTGAGCTGCTTCAACTGAAAGAAATTTGCACTGACTGATCTAAAAAAAATATATCAGTGCCTTTGTTTTGTCTCAAGATGCACACCAGTAATGTTTTTGGTTTTTTTCTTCTAAGCACGTTTATAAAAATTACTTAAATTTCCCAATTGAACTATGGCCTCATCCTGGCTTAGTCTAAACCCTGTCTGTGAAACCGGGAAAGTGAAATTGAAGGAAAAAAACAAAAACAAATAATGTCATTCTGAAATCTGGACAAAACAAAGTCCATTTGGAGTTTATTTCAGTTATTCCAAAAGTTTGCAATGGCTTTTGAACTGCCATTGGTCCATGTCGATTATATAATAGGTTCACCTTTTTCTTTTTCAGGATCATTTCTTCAATCTGTCAAATTTTTAATAATTGAATGTATTGGTAATCAATAATAAATACGATTTAAGTAATCAGCATGATTTAGTCTATTAAGTGAATATATATATATATATATATATATATATATATATATGTATATATATATATATATATATCATATTTGAAATCTTAGATATTATTGATTACCAATATATTCAATTATTAAAAATTTCCATCACAGTGAGAACCCAGCAAACACAGAACATTAGTTATTTTTTGGGAACCAAATACTAGCGTCAGGGGAACGTTCTTTTTAGGTTATATTTTTTGTAACCATAAGATAACATTCCCAGATCATTACATGGTGGTTATTATTAGACAACCTAAAAATAACTTACAGAGAGGGTTCTCTAATGGTTATTTTTAGGTTATTTTTGCAACCATAAAATAACATTCCCAGAACATTGCCTGGTTGTTTAAAAAAAAAAAAAAAAAAAAAAAAAAAAATATATATATATATATATATATATATATATTAGAAAATTTGATAATTAACTTTCTCTTTTTTATGCGAAACCCGCAATGATCACACCTTTTTAAACCTTTTTTTTGTTGTTCACTGTAACAACTTATACCAATTATATTGGCACAATCATCATTTAATTAGTCTCTTAATTATCTCATTAACTTTAACTCTTTGAGGACTTGGGATTTGACTCGAGACTGGTTTGTATCTTGAAAGGAATGGCTTGGTTCCTCCTCTGGTGAAATCAGCTGCTGAGTTCATGGGTGGAACAAACACATGGCAGGACTTTTACTTTCTGACCCCTGGACTTTACACCTCTGTCTGTAATATATCTGCTTGTTTTACACACTTTGGCCACCAGGTGGTATTGTGAGCAAATGAAGCCTCCAGAAATTAACCCTGAAGGAGACTGACAGTAATTACTCACCGGAGACTGTGACACTGAAACTCTTGGATCTGGTCTCTTCACTGGTGAGTGTTAGTTTATAGAGTCCAGAGTCTGTGGTTCTGGTGTTTGTGATGGTCAGAGATCCAGTCTGAGGGTCCAGCTGCAGTCTGTCTCTGAGTGTTTTATCATCATCAGTGCCATATATGGAGCTGCTTTGGGAAAACCTGCTGATTTCAGCTATTCGTGTTTCTCTAAACACCCAGTGAATCAGATAATAGTCCTGTACTTCAGTGTTTAGAGTGACAGATTCTCCCTCCATCACTGACACTGACGTCACTGCATCTGTCCCGTCTAGAGAACAAACAAGAACAGGAACAACTCTCAGATAAGTCTGTTGGTTTTTAACAAGGAAACTAATTGTATTTTTATTACAGTTTGAATCTATATGCCTATAGTTAATATGTTAATTAAGTCTTTGAAATGTGTCGTTGTTTTTTATTAATTTTTCTTTTTTCTTTTGTGGTACAAAAAAAAAGGATCTTGGTTTAAATAAGCAAATATTAACTTGTAGTAAAACTTGTCATCAGTTCTTCCTATGCTTTATAAGTGTGATTTAATATGTAATTAGTATGTGCTGCCAAAATGATTGAGGCATTTTGCATTTAGTAAACAAATTAATGTTGACAAAACAAAGTAGTGTTACTTAGTACAATTATTAAGACAATAATTAGACAATAGAGAACTGACAGCATCAACTGAATGCACATCTTGTTTTTTTTATTTATTTGTTTATTTATTTAAATTTGTATGTCCTTGTGTAATTTGCATGATTGGATTAACACGCTCAGGATCAACTAAATTTTTTTTTAAGTAAGTTAGATAATGTAAGTTGAAATAGTGGACCACAAGTACAACATAAGGGTAAGAAAATAAAAGCACATTATGGCATATTTTACTTTTAATGGGAATAACAGTGAAACAATGATTTTTAACAGAACTGTATTACTCTACTAAAGACACATTCCTAACTTACCAACCAGACGCCACAAGCACAAACCAAACACAACAAAAGCACGAACCATAATCCTTGACTGTTTTCCAACCTTCTACTTTAATAACACTGCAAATATCTGAAAATGCTGTTAGTCTGGTATGAAGTACAGATGATGGACTGTGACTTCAACCAAAACCACGCGCAAAGTGACGTATGGTATGTCTATGACACGCATGCGCATTGCGTGTGTAATGTGCATTACGTGGTGACGGTAGGTGTTTTCGCGTCGTGCGTGACGTAACACGTCATAAAAACGCATGTGCATACTTAGCATTCTCAATACTTCTACATTTTATTAGAGTATTCTGTTAAGGTGGAAAAAAAATAAAACAATAAAATGTAATACAGCACATGATTTTAACCATGTCTCATCTCAAGTAAAATGATACGGAATTACAGAGTTTATTCTGTAATATATGTGTAGTATATTTATTAACATTCTGTTGCACTTTACTTCACTGTGTATATTGTAATATTACCCTTTAACGGTGCCTTATATATTTCTTATTAGGCTAGTCAACATTACAAAAGATAACATCATTAGTTAGCTTTAGTGGCGCAGATGGTAAAACGCGTGGATTTCACATTTTGACGCGATTGACTCAGGTTCGAATCCGCCTTTTAGCAAAGTTTTTTCTCCCTTTTCAAATTTCAAATCAAATCAAAAAAGTATTTATTTTCAATAAAAATTAAGGAAATAATCAAAAAGTTGTGAGGGAGGGCTTTATTGTCCCAATAAGGTGATGTCCATTTAATAATTTGAATTAAAATTATAATTTACACTCAATAAGTTATTATTGCATACTGTTTTATAATGTACTACAATACTGAGGTACAGGTAATTACCTCTGTTTGCAGTAAGTAGTTTAAATAGCAGAAAATCCTGCTATCACTTAGTGCAAATAGCTGCTGCCTTTCTTATTTTAATCTGTCCTCTGTCATGGTTGTCACGTCCTCTGTCGTGTGTGTCTTGTGTTCCCGCCCCTTGTGTCCTTATTTGGTCTTGTTCCTGTCCTTGTTAAGTGTGATTATTAGTTTAGTGTTGTCCAGCCGTGTTTTAGTTATTATCATTGATTGTCATGTGTATATTAGTTCCTGCCTGTTCAGTTAGTGTTTGTCTGGTCTCGTTATTCCCCGGTGTTCCTGTCTGTGTCTGCCTTGCCTTGTCTTGCCCTGCCTTGCCCTGCCTTGATGTCACCATTAAAGACTATGATTTTGAAGTTACTCCTCGTGTCCGTCTTCCTCGTTCCTCCCTGCTGTGTGCATCGTGACAATGGTTCTTGTTTATTTATTTAGTATAATTTTGGACATTTTTCTTTTGCTTTGGCAATTCTGCATGTGAAATATTTAAGCCAATAAAGTAGTTTTAAATTCAATTGACTACATACAGTATATTTTCAGTGTCTGCATCCTATTTTATGCATGGTGCCTCCAAAAAACCCAAACTGATAACAGTGATCTTTTTATTTATTTATTATTATTTCAAAGAACAAAACAGAAAATATAATTGTATATACAAATATAGATTAAGACCATAGACTATAAACATGACACATGAGAAAGAAAAAACTCATTCTGAAATTCACCTCCATCACTGATAAAACAATCAGCCGAGCAGTAGCCCTCAAATTCTTTGAATGAATAAAACCCACGCAGGACTCCCCTCCTGCCATTCTCGACATACGCAGGTGTGCAGTCTTTAAATACAGTATCTCACTGCACCGTAGGCTCTGGGTCAGTGAATACGGCACCCGGCACTCCTGTCTGTATCGTGCAGAAAATGCACTCCAGTTCACCACACCTAATTTACATAAAAGAACAAGCAATATTAAATCATTTTGAGGAAAGAGCGATACAAGGAAAATATTTTAAATGTATTTTTAAATATTATAGGATGGTGTTAGAAAAAGAGTGTGGTTTGCTTTGTAAAGTACCTAAGAGATTTAATTTATAATCAGCATTAACCAACTAAATTAAAAAAGTTTGTCAAGTCAAAATTTAGGTTGGCTTGGCTTGAGAAAGCATAGCCTGAAACAATTTGAAAGTTTTACAGTTGAGGGCAATACAGTCTATCAGGAAAAAAACAAAACAAAAAAACAGATCATTGAGATGAGACAGACAGAAAGATGAGAAGAGAGACAGACACTCAAATACTTCTTACAGTATTCACTACATGTTAAGGAGTTAAAGAACTATCTGTCTAGACATATGAAGTGGGCCTCTTCTCTGAATTTCGTCTCACTGACATTAGCCCCTTTCACACAGTAATACCAGTAAATTGCCGTAAAATTACCAGAACGACTTTACCGGTAAATTCAAAACAGCGCTGTTCACACAGGCAACAGCATTCCGTCTTTTTTCCGGTAAAGTCTGTATGTGTGAAAGGGCTTATTGGTTAACACTAGTTAATGTATTAATTAACATGAACTAACAATGAATAATACATTTGTTACAGTATCTATTAATTTTTGATAATGTTAATGAAAAAGATGACAAATATGAGAAATATACATACATACACACACACACACACACATATATATATATATATATTGTGACACGTGTCCCGAGCCGCCATCAGCGTCGCCCTGGCAACAGACGAGGAGCACCTGCACCTCGCACTACCGGCAGACCGGCCACACCTGGAACTCATCAATCACCACTCCTTAAAAGCCACCACACACACACACGTTGGTGAGTTCCCAGGAAGCCTCCGAACTAATGCTGCTCTCTTTTCCCCTCTGCCAGAAGACAGCGAGTGACCGGTCTGCCCGAGCACAGGAGCACCTCACGAAATCGCCACTTCTAGGACACCCGAGGACGAAACTGAAGCACAGCAAGGAGCACCTCACCTCAGACGCACAAACTCACGCTAATAAAGCCACCCTCCGGGGTTTTTCTTTGACTTTTAAAGCTTGGTTGTCGTGTGTGATTCCTCACCCCCGCCACACTGGTGGAGAATGCGGGCAGGAGTTTGAGGAATCGCCGACACACCCCCACCCAGCATACGGACTAAAAGTTTTTTTTTTTTCCCCTCCTTTCTGTTTTGTGTTACTAGGCGGCCGCTCCCCCTCCCCGCGCCCTCATGGAAGAGCTGTTAAAACACCTGACGGAGGTGAGCATCCGCCAGCAACAGATCATGGAGCATGTGGCCTCCCGACAAGGCGAGGCAGAACGGGAATTGGCCGAGCTCCGTTTCGCCGCTGCCCAGCGAGTCCCGCTGCCAGACCCACGCGCCCGGGCTACCCAGCTCCTACCGAAAATGGCCGCCCACGACGATGTCGAACACTTCCTACAGATGTTCGAAGCCATCGCACTCCGCAAAGATTGGCCGCCGGAGGAGTGGGCTCGAATAATCGCCCCCTGCTAACCGGGGAGGCGCAACGCGCTTACTTCGCTTTGACCCCGGAAAAAAGCGACTCGTACGAGGAGCTTCGTAAGGAGATCCTGGCCCGGGTGGGTCTCTCACCCATATGCGCCGCCCAGTTGTTCCACGGTTGGGAGTTCAAGGTTCGATCGCCGGCCCGTGCTCAGGCGGCCGAACTCACACGCTTGGCGCGACACTGGCTACTCGTCGGAAACCCCACCGCCAACCAGGTGGCGGAACGCGTTGTGGTGGACAAGCTTCTCCGGGCCCTTCCTCCCTCCCTTAGACAAGCGGCGGGCATGCGGAACCCAATTACCATCGGGGATCTCGTGGAGGCCATCGAGCTGGCGGATGCCACCCGGCACCGGGAAGTTGGGGAGCGAGGGCCGCCTTTTCCCCGGAGGGTGGTCCAGGACCGACGCGCGCCGGAGGGCACCCCGCGACCGGTGAATAGGCCAGCGGTTCCCGGCCCCCAGGATGAGCCCATGCCTACCGAACCACCTCGCTCTCCAAATCGGGCTTGGCTGGCAGGCTGTACGCTGCACAAAAAAACGTCCCACGGCGCCCCATGGACGGAGGTGAAAATAAACGGAAAGCCGTTCCCGGCCCTCCTCGACTCTGGCAGCACAGTCAGCCTCATACAACCAGCCGTCCTTCCCCCTCGGGCCGAGTCAAAGGCCCTCCTCTCCATCACCTGCGTCCATGGGGACACACGACAGGTGCCTGCGCGGCGGATAAACATCACGGCAGCTCCCGGGACCTGGCCGGTCGAAGCTGGTATAGTGAAAGGACTGCCCGTGCCTGTTCTCATCGGTACAGACTGGCCCGGGTTTGATCGCCTCCTCGCCACCGCCAGCCAGCCTGCCAGCCCTGCCGGGAACCGCCGTCGAAGGAGACCAAGACGAGGCCCCCGCCGATGCCCCGTGTTGCTAGCCTCCGACAGCGCCAGAGATGGTGAGTCCCCCTCCCAAAATTCTAACTTGTATTATGATTTGTTTCAACAGATATCGGGAGGGGGCACGTTCGCAAAAGAGCAACACGGGGACGACCGCCTCAAGCACTGCTGGACACAAGTGCGGGTGATCGAGGGGAAGGAAGTCCTGCCAGCACCCCATCCGATTCCCCACTTCGTTGTCCAGAATGGCCTACTTTACTGTGTCGCACAGCGGAGGGGGGAGGAAAAAACGTTATTGGTCGTCCCGCGAAACAAAACCGGGATCGTGATGGAACTGGCTCACGCTCACCCGATGGCGGGACACCTCGGCGTTCACAACACTGTCCAGCGCATCCGAGACCGTTTCCACTGGCCAGGCCTGGAGGCCGAAGTGAAACGTTTCTGTCAGGCATGTCCGACCTGCCAACGGACCTCACCAAAAACTCCTCCCCCCAGCCCGCTGATTCCACTGCCCATCATCGAGGTGCCCTTCGAGCGCATCGGGATGGATCTAATAGGGCCGCTGCCAAAGTCCGCCCGTGGCCACGAACACATCCTGGTGATCGTCGACTACGCCACCCGGTACCCAGAAGCGATCCCTCTCCGTAAGGCCACATCCAAGGCCGTCGCCCAGGAGCTGTTCCTTCTATCTAGCCGAGTCGGCATCCCAGCGGAGATACTGACTGACCAGGGCACGCCGTTCATGTCCCGGCTAATGGCGGATCTCTGTCGCCTCCTACGGGTAAAACAACTCCGAACCTCTGTGTATCACCCGCAGACGGATGGATTGGTGGAGCGATTTAATCAAACGCTGAAACAAATGCTCCGCCGCGTGGCTGCCGAGGACAAACGGGACTGGGACCGGATGCTTCCCTATGTGCTGTTTGGGATCCGGGAGGTACCCCAGGCCTCTACCGGCTTTACCCCCTTTGAACTGCTCTTCGGTCGTCAACCTCGGGGACTCCTGGACGTAGCGAGGGAAGCATGGGAACAACAACCGGCAGCCTATCGCTCCACGATCGAGCACGTCCGAGAGATGAGGGAGAGGATTGACAGAGTGATGCCGTTAGTCCGGGAACACCTCACCAAGGCGCAGCAGGCCCAGCAACGTCACTACAACCGGGCAGCCCAACCACGGGAGTTCCAGCCAGGGGACCACGTGATGGTTCTGGTCCCCACAGCGGCTTGCAAGTTCCTGGCCACCTGGCAAGGGCCGTACACCGTAATCGAGAAAGTCGGACCAGTCACCTACCGAGTCCGCCAGCCCGGACGCCGACGGGAAGAACAGCTCTATCACGTCAATCTCCTGAAACGGTGGGTCGGGACCCGGACACAGCTGTCGGCCCTTGCCACCTCAGACCCCGTGGTTGTCGACGTCAACCCACACCTCTCGGCTGCCCAGAAGACGGAGCTACAACATCTTGTCAGTCAGTTCTCCGATGTGTTCTCCCACCTGCCCGGGCGGACCAACGTCCTCCACCATGACATCCGCGTCCCATCAGGTACCATCGTCAGGCAGCGGCCCTATCGGATCCCGGAGGCTCGGCGACACGCCATCGAGGAAGAAATACAGGAGATGTTGAAGTTAGGGGTAATTGAACCATCTCGCAGCCCCTGGTCCAGCCCGATTGTCATGGTCCCGAAGCCGGACGGCACCCTCCGCTTCTGTAATGACTTCCGTCGGCTGAATGAGATCTCCGAGTTTGACGGGTACCCCATGCCCCGAGTGGACGAGCTGATAGACCGCCTGGGGAGGGCCCGGTTCATATCCATGCTTGATCTCACCAAGGGATATTGGCAGGTACCGCTGACCGAGAGTGCAAAACCGAAGACCGCCTTTTCAACCCCTAGCGGCCACTGGCAATACCGGGTTCTCCCCTTCGGCCTGCACGGGGCACCAGCTACCTTCCAATAACGATGTCGTTATACACGCCGAAACCTGGGAGGAACACCTGGAGCGGTTGCGGAGGGTGCTGATGGAACTTCGCCGGGCTGGACTGACTGCCAACCCCCGGAAGTGTCATCTTGGCCTCTTCGACGCAAAGTACCTGGGCTTCCAGGTGGGACGGGGTATGGTCAGACCCCAGGAGAAGAAGGTAGCGGCCATCCTCTCGACACCACAACCCACCACCAAGACGCAGGTACGGGCCTTTTTGGGGTTGGCAGGGTACTACCGCTGTTTTATCCCTAACTTCTCCTCCTTAGCTGCTCCCCTGACAGACCTGATCCGGAAGGGACAGCCAGAGAAGGTTCCCTGGAGTCTCGAGACCGACCAAGCCTTCCAGAGGATAAAAGCGGCCCTCACCTCCGAGCCCGTCCTCCGGGCCCCAGACTTCGGCTGTCCCTTCCTCTTGCAGACGGACGCATCCGACACCGGGTTGGGAGCCGTCCTCTCTCAGGTGCTGGACGGCGAGGAACACCCGGTGGTCTACATCAGCCGAAAGCTGACCCCCGCGGAACAACGATATGCCACGGTCGAGAAGGAAGCGCTGGCCGTCAAGTGGGCAGTCCTGGAGCTCAGGTACTACCTCCTCGGGCGAAAATTCACCCTAATAACAGACCATGCTCCCTTACAGTGGATGGCCCGGGCCAAAGAGACCAACGCACGGGTGACCCGGTGGTTCCTGGCGCTCCAGGACTTCCACTTTAACGTACAACATCGGGCGGGGACGGCCAACGCCAACGCAGATGGACTCTCCCGTGGCTGGGCAGCTTTCGCAGGTCTGTCAGGGTTCACCTCCCACCCACCCCTAACTTCCCCATTCTGTAGGAGGACCAGGACAACGCTTGGGGGGGGGGAGTGTGACACGTGTCCCGAGCCGCCATCAGCGTCGCCCTGGCAACAGACGAGGAGCACCTGCACCTCGCACTACCGGCAGACCGGCCACACCTGGAACTCATCAATCACCACTCCTTAAAAGCCACCACACACGCACACGTTGGTGAGTTCCCAGGAAGCCTCCGAACTAATGCTGCTCTCTTTTCCCCTCTGCCAGAAGACAGCGAGTGACCGGTCTGCCCGAGCACAGGAGCACCTCACGAAATCGCCACTTCTAGGACACCCGAGGACGAAACTGAAGCACAGCACGGAGCACCTCACCTCAGACGCACAAACTCACGCTAATAAAGCCACCCTCCGGGGTTTTTCTTTGACTTTTAAAGCTTGGTTGTCGTGTGTGATTCCTCACCCCCGCCACAATATATATGATGTCTGTATTTATTTATTTATTTATTATTTTTTGCAATGCGTGCAATTCATTACTTTATTAATATAAGTATTTCTGCTCTATTTTAATACCTCTTTAAAGGCTAATTTTAGGCGAAATAAGACTTTTAAAGACCAGCACCAGAATGTCACTTCGAATACTAACACATATCATAAAGCATGTCATAAATGTTTGAAATCGCACACATTTGCAATGACACTGTCTATGATTAAGACCAAAGCATCCTTACAATTAAAAGTCAACACAAACGCACATTTTTAAGAAAACAAAAGTAAGTAAATGTACCGGAAGTGAATGATCCATTATTGAACCTGCGTATTTACGGTAAATACATAGGTAACGTAGGTACGTGACGTCACTGCGCTACTGCGCATGCGTTTTATAGACATACCATACGTCACTTTGCGCATGCGCGGTAAACACATACCTGACGTAGGTACCTGACGTCACCGCGCTACAGTATGCAGCGAGGAGTACTTGCAGTTAGGCCGTAATGTGTATAAATCATCAGTTACAAATCCTGCCGATAGGAGGCGGAATGCCATACACTCGAAAACACCTGAAAACTGGTTCACCCACTTAAAAGGACATTCCCCAAAAAAGCAGGAGGTTGTTCCTGAGACTCAATCAGATGAATCTACATTGCTTGAATTACGAGGACATGTCCTATATCCCCGTAATCCCAAATGTCCTTATAATGCTGGTATGTAAACTGGTGAAATGTCCTTGTAATCCACTAAAACCAACACACACACACACACACACACACACACACACACACACACACACACACACACACACACACACACAGGTCAGGGTTAAGAATAAATACAACCATATATACCACCATGTATTTTAAATACCATATATGCCCAGCCAGCACACTTATGTGGGGCCCAGATGGGTGGCACCTGGGCTCTCTAACTGGGCCCCAGCCAGTTTTGTCCTCTGTTTCATCTGGGCTGACCCACGTGGGGCCCTCATGGAAACCATGAAATGAACTCTGCTCAGTATGCATACTACAGAGTGCTAAAAATAAGACTGAAGCAGCACTGCAGTTCATTAGATAATTGTGATTAATCTAGTACTGATTGAGCATTAGTGACCAACACCTGCTAAAGAAGAAAGAGACGAGCAGAAACACAACAACTACTATTGACTTCAGCCACAGCCTGCAAAACAACTGAAGATAAAAGACATTAAATCTCTGAAGATCTCAGCAGAGGAGGATTAAACAACTCCACTAGAGAATAATAGAGTTATTAAAGTGCCCCTTTTATGCTTTCTCAGGTATGATCTTTCATGTAGTGTGTAATATAGCTGTTTATTAATGTAAAAAAATCAAAGTGCAGGACGAGTTAAATTACTGTCTCCCAAACGAAAGAAACAAATCATCAGTAATTCCAGACTTACTTCCTTGCATGAACCTGTGTAGGTTTGTAACAAAGCCCAGCCTCTGGTTTTCATTGGCTGTTTGCGTGTAATGTGACCTACTCTCAAAGAATAGGTGTATTTGACTTGAAGCGGTGCTGCGCAGAATGATCAGTGTATGACATCAAAGTACCGCGAGAGCGATAAAAGAGCAGATGCATCCTTATGCTTTCGAATCGCTCTCGCGGTACTTTGATGTCATACACTCATCATTCTGCGCAGTGTCGAACACACCTATTGATAGTTTTCAGTCACGTGACCGGCTTGAAAACTTGGAGGGCAAAACATCGATAGAACTGCAGCACAAGCCTGTCAGTTTTTCATCTGTTTCCCAGCCGCAAATATTTAGATCACTTCTCAAAAGAATAAAACAAAGGTATTTCTGAACAAAATGCAAGTTTTGGCCATTTACAATGCATATTAAACACCCGCGGCAATATTTCAATCATAAACAGTGCGACAAAACATTGTAAAAACACAAAGTGCCTTAATATATTTAAAACAGTGATATTAAAAGATCAAATTCAGTAATCACCATATTAATGATGCATAGTTTAGGCAAGCAGATGAGGCCGGAATATGAACGTAGTCCGCTTAAAGGGTTAAGTGGTTTCCTTCTCTATGGGAAGCCATTTAATATGCAACTTTGCACATTGTGTTTATATTCTAGCTTCATCTGCATCATCAATAAGGTGTCCACTGAATCTCGCCTTTTAATATCTGCGTTTTACTACATTATCACTTGATGCAATCTGCCTAAAAATAGCTGGTGGTCAGTAGAGCAAAGCTTTGTTTAGCCTGCCAGGTGGGTGTGACGTCACAAGAAATCTATCAAGTGGTAGAACTGACAACAGACTGACATCTGACCAATCAGAGCAGAGTAGAGACTCAGAAAGGAGGTTTTAGAGGGATTGAATCCTTGAACAAACTCTGATGCTTTATGTATTAAGTGTTTTTTTACCTTGGACACAGGTAAGCTTATTATATGAGACCTCTAAAGCTAAATTAGACACTTGAAATAAAGCAGGAGTGCGCTTTTTAACATTCATACCGCAGACCAATCACTAAATGCTTCTTTTTTTTTTTGTTTTGCTGTTTACCTTTTTGAAATGTTTTTAACAAAACTTTTATGGTTTGAACAATTTGCTGCAGAACTGTTGCTGCCAGCATCCCTAAATGGTTCTTCTCTACACATGAATTTCAGAATCATAATCCTCAGAAACCCATAGTTGTCTATAGGGTTACTTGGTTGATTCTAGAATCTGCTAGGTGCTTTAAGGGGACTAGTAGTAACTGTATTTGTTCTAATAGTTGAAACATCAGTAATCCCTGCACCTGGATTGATGCATAGAAATAACTTACAGGGAAGACATTGCTCCTAATTTATCTTTTCCTTTTCACCAATGATCATTTTAGGGCAGGTGACTGAATGTAAAAATTGCTGTTTGATTGACAATGTGATTCTATTTATAGGTAGAGTACAAATAATTTTACTTGTACTATAGACGCTGATTTAAATACTGATTATAGGATTCAGAACTTCGGATTGGAATTCCAGCATCATTTCTTTTTTTCGTTACGTTTATAATCACATTACAGCTTATAAAAAGAAATTGCAGTGCTGATAATACTGTGAAGATGCAACTATCGGCATAGCAGGTTTTGTTTAAAGAAGTTAAAGCCACAGCAACAATAGAATAACTTTGTTAAATCAGTGCATAAAGGCCACAAGCTGAAAAGCATTGGTCTAACAAAAAATTGTTCTTAAATTGTAATGCTCTCCTGCGAACGGCGGGCTTGGTGAACTTGACGAACAGCCGGCGGGCTTGGGATAGCCACAGCCGGCGGACAGAACAAACAGGAACAAATAAAAACCTTTCAAAAAACAAACAAAACAAAATGAGGTGAAGTTGTGGTCTGGTCTTCTGTCACGATGCACACAGCGGGGATGAACGAGTTGAACACGACACGTGGATGTAAACTCAAATAAAACTCTTTAGTGACTCCAAACAAGGCAGGGCAAGACTAGGCAAGGTAGACACAGACAGCAACAAGTAGACCAGATGACATGAAAATGAACAGACAGGAACTTAAATACTCAGGTTAATGACTAAACACACAGCTGGAACAGACTTAACTAATAATCACATTAAACAAGGACAGGAAACAAACCATATATGGAACACATGACACACGACAGAGGACTGACACCTACATCAGCACATGTTGTTTGGGAGGGTTTCAAGAATAATTCTCCTCGCTCATCCAGAAACAATCTCCAGCATATTCAGTTATCAGACACGACTGGATCTTCAAACGGGACTGGCTTCTACGCTCAGATGAAACTAAAACATGAGCTTTTTTAGCAGCAAACACTCAAGATGGGTTTGGTGAACACAGGGATAAAAAGTACCCCATGTGTACAATGAAATATACGGCTGTATTTTTGATGTTGTGGGCCTATATTTCTGCTGGAGGTCCTGGACGTCTTGTTTAGATGCATGGCATCATGGATTCAATCAAATACCAACAGATAAAAAATCAATAAGTGACTGACTCTGTTAGAAATCTTATAATGGGCCATGTTTGGATCTTCCAACCGTACAATAATCCAAACACAAACCTCAAAAACAACACAAAGATGGGTCACTGAGCACAAAACCAAGCTTCTGAACTGAAGAGAAGAAGCAGCAACATGGAGCTGTGAATCTAAAGGGTCAGTGATTCTAGCACCTTACATGCAATTTTCCCTTAAGATCGCCCTTAAGTTTCCCTTACCTTACAATTAAGGGTGTTGCATAAAATATACTTTAAATGACACTTAAGGGTTTCTTTACGTGAAACGTCATAAACCCTTAGAATTTCTCTTAATTTCCCTTAAAGCCCATTAAGTGTTGCATAAAGCCCCTTAACTGTCATTTTCATGAGTATAACATAAGGTATGGAAAATGTCCCCTTAAGTGTAACACAGCGAGCAGATTCAATCCTAAAGGCTTCTACAAGACACAATCGGCCGCTTTATAACAGATTTTAATTTAGACATACAGTATATTCACATTAATCAAATTACAACTAATAGCTCAAATGTGAGTGCGTCATGCGAGAACACATTTATATTCTATAATATTTTATTCCTGTATTTTCCTACATATTACCTGTGGGTTGACTTGAAAAGCACACATAAAAACATATATTTTTGCAATCGTGTGTTTATTGCGTTTACATTTCTGCTTTTTATTCAGCTTAGCTGCTGTATTCTATCTTAAGACACATCTATGAGTCCGGATTGGACTTTCAGCGCGACAGCACCCTCCTGCTTTGAGTATCAATGAAACATACACTGCTTAGGAGTGTTTAGCGCTTCATTATGGAAGTCTGCACAGGTTTAGCACAAATACCCCAGCTAACATAAGACCAGCGGGCCACTGGCGGATGCCACCCGCGGTTCACCGGCGTTTTGCTCATCGTTATTCCAGCGGACCACCTGCGGCAGCCGCCGCTTTTCCGACAGCAGTCCGCTGACGAGCCGCTGTTTATAATTACTGTTTTCTGGCGGTCCACGGTCGGTCCGTGGTCCATAATCAGTTCCATTACTCTAACCAAAATATCCTTGCACACAATAATGGATCAAAAACAATGTACAATAGCAATTGCAAATTTATTTTCACAGATTAAACATACAAATGTATATTTATCAGATAGTTTTATCCAATGTGACTTTCAAATAAAAGCATTAAATTCACATATGTCCATACAAAGGTCAACCACAAAATTAACCATGGTTTAACTATGATTGTTGTAGTAAATTCACAGTAACTACCATAACCATGGTCTTACTACAGTATAGTAATTTGTCCTCAGTATTCAGGGAACAGACACAGTCTCACTCTAAAAAGCAGTTTTATAGTCCATTCAAATAAAATGTTTTAATTGGTCAAACATTTAGAAGACTACAGCAAGTTATGTCAATTAAAATTTAAGCGTTTACTCCACGTGTTTTATATGTTACCTCAACTAAGATTTATTATTTGGGCATCATAAGAAATTGCGGGGGAACTAAAACATTGTTATAGTTTAACAAAATTATTAAAAACTAACTGGTGTTTATCAATCACTAAAAACACACAATTTACACATAATAGCCATTATTTAATAACAATCTCCATTTATAACATTTGTCATACAGACTAAACATACAGGCTTAAAGAAAAAAAGTCACCTACATCTCGGATGGTCTAAGAGTCAGCAGATTTTCATTTTTGGGTGAACTATCCCTTTAAAGCTCCAGCTGACAAGCATTACATCTGTAATACAACTGCAAAATTCAGCTTAAACTTTAATGAACTAAGAAAAACCTAAACAAGCTAAACAAAATGTTAGCAAACATTTACAAATATTACTACTGTTCACAATTACATCTTTAAAATGAGGCAGAAGTCACAAAAAGAAAATGAAGCAGGAGTTACAGTATATTTAATCAAGTCAAGTCACCTTTATTTATAATGCACTTTATACAATACTGATCGTGTCAAAGCAGCTTTACAGTCAAACAGGAAAATAGTTTGTTAATAATGCAAGAGGACATTAACAAGTCATTTTTCCAGTTAAAGTCAGTTCATTGATGATTCAGTGAAATCATCATTCAGTTCAGCTCTCTTCCAATAGTGTCCATGCAATCAGCCAAGCGTCCCCAAATAAGCAAGGACTCTAAACTCCATCGGTGACAGAAACTGAGTAGAAAACCTCGGGAGAAACCAGGCCCAGTCGAGGGGCAGTTCTCCTCTGGCCAGACGAAACCAGCATGGCATGGTTTAATTCCTGCACAGGTCAGATTGAGCAGAGGACTTGTCTGGTTCTCGTGGTCTTGTCCCGACGGCCAACGAGGTCTTCACTGAGGATCTGTCTCTGGAGCTCATCTAGCTGACATGGTCTCCGCTGATGTTCAGGGCTGTAGAGGTCGTCTCTAGGTGCTGATCCACCATCTGATCTGGATACAGACTGGATCTGGAGGCTATGGTGACCTCGCAATAAGAAAGAAACAGACTAATATTAGCGTAGATGCCACCGAGAACAATAAAGCACATTAGAATTGTAGAAAAGTACATTTTAAGTTAAATTATATCCACTTAACAACTCATAAAACACTTTCTAAATGTCCACTCAAAAAAGTTGGATATGTTGCATGATTTTCTCGTTAAATTTAGTCTAAAAAATAACATTTATTTAGTGCAACTCACCTGACTCGTGAACTTGACAAGATGGCGGCGCTGTTTCTCCTGCGAAGTCACTCAGCCTCGTGCACATGCAGAATGATCTCAGTGTTGGCTGGATTTGTTTTTATTAGTTTAGTCAACATTTAGCATTCTGAAAATAACCATTCATTTAATATTTTTTAAAATATATTTGAGCAGACTTAATATGTCTTCTCAACTAAGCACAAGCAATAAAAAGAGTTCAACTTAAATATTTGGTAACACTTTATTTTGATAGTCCACTTTAGACATTCTACTAACAGTAAGAAACTTTGCAACTACACGTCAACTAGCAGTTATTAGAGTATTAGTAGACTGTCTGCTTAATAATTACTTTAATAACTTCTAACACTTTATTTTGATGGATCCACAACATACAGCATACTGACTATCAGAAACTTTGCAAGTATATGTCAACTTATTCTACTAACCCTAAACCCACCCGACTGAGAGTTAGTAGACATGTAGTTGCAAATTAATGAGAATTAGTTGACACGTAGTTACAAAGTTACTTCTAGTTAGTAGAATGTCTAAAGTGGGCTATCAAAATAAAGGGTAACCAAATATTTTTGCCCTTTCAGCATTTTGTTAATTGGATTTTTTACAGTGTACATGTGCCGCAGTATTATTGAAGTGGGAGGAACATCATAACTAATTTACACAACTGTTAAAAAGTCTGGGG
This sequence comes from Acrossocheilus fasciatus, assembly GCA_036784905.1. Lineage (NCBI taxonomy): Eukaryota > Metazoa > Chordata > Actinopteri > Cypriniformes > Cyprinidae > Acrossocheilus > Acrossocheilus fasciatus. The sequence goes on from CM071959.1 coordinate 31,586,235, forward strand.
TTAGTAGGATTTTTACATCTTTGAAAGAAGTCTCTTATACTCACAACTCAAAAAACAGTTAAAACAATAACATTGTGAAATTATATTACAATTCAAGAGAACTGTTTTTTATTATTTGAATATGTTAAAATTGTAATGTATTACTGTGATCAAAGCTGAATTTAACATCATTATTCCAGTCTTCAGTGTCACATGATCCTTCAAAAATAAATCTGATTTGCTGCTCAAGAAACATTTCTGATTATTAACAATATATATAAAAAGATGTGCTGATAAACATTTTAGTGTAAACTTTTTTTCTTCTTCTCAGGATTCATTGTTAAATAGACTCCAGACCTTTAAATGGTACAATACTTTTCTAAAGTTTACAGTCAGTGAGTTTTTTTAATAAAATCATTTTTATTCAGCAAGGATGCATTAAATTGATGAGAGATGAGAGTAAATATTTTTGTTTAAAAAAAAACACTGTTCATTTTAAACTTTGTTCATTAAGGAATCCTGAATAATGCACACAAAACACAAAACAAAATACGAATCCTGAATATTTCCTGAGCAGCAAATCAGCATATTAGAATGATTTCTGAATAATCTTCATGTAAAACTGAAGAGTAATGATGCTGAAAATTCATCTTTGATCACAGAAATAAAATACATTTTAACATCACTCACTCATGTTTGGATGTCAAAACCTTCTTAAAATAATTTTAATAAAGAATTGTAAAATATGCATGGTGATATGCATTTTTTCACTACATATTTGCATATATGAAGTGATTTAATGAGCTTTCTCATGCAGCTTACCTGTGTTTCTATCTCTGTCAGCAGCTTCCTTCAGAAATTTAGATATCTTGGAGCTTCTCTTCTGTTGCAGAAGTGTTACTCCTGAAACCACAGAACCATTTTTATCAATAACTGTTTGCCATTAAATATCAAATCATGTTTTAACTAGATTCAGTTAATACATGCTCCTTCCAGTGACATCACCGATTAACAGTAAAGTTACAGCACATATTTTAAATAAATTCGTCTAATTCCAATAACCCATTGACAAAACCTTTACAAAGCTATTAAAATCTCCCAACTACACGTAAATGTGTGATGAAAAGTCAAAACTTTGATAAATCAGAGCTCAATATACAGAGTTAGCATACATCGTCTGAAAACAGTTGAGATGCTAACGGACTTTTTCGAAGACACTAAACCGTCTTTATGAAGTCAATATTGAACAGAAGCGTATCAATTACAAGAAAGAAAAGTGTCAGGAACAGTTGTATGCAATATTTGTGTGATTTTAGGGACTAAACTCACCTGAAAACGGTGAAAACAGCAGCGAGAGACGCAGTGTTGCAGCTGTCAGTTGGAGAGTTGCCGCCCCGTTTCCATGGTAACTCCCTCGCTGCAGCGTTTGAATGAGACTCAGAGCGCGCGTCCATCAATTCACGTCACAGTCATGCAGCATTTAAATAAACATAAACAACAACAACAAACTTTTTATATAATTTTGAATTTTAATCGTTTTGTAGTTATATGACCCATTCATACATAGGTGTAAACTGCAAACCTGCACATGATAGTGGGACAAATTAGCACTTTTATTTTTATTTAACTTTTTTTTTTTTTGCTATTTTTTTTATTAGATTTTGTAATTGGTTTTACGATCATTCAAACTATTTATTTCGTGTAAAAATGTGCTTACATTCCAAACACAGCCACATCACTGTTTTGCGTCTCTGAGCGACATGATGGTGTTTTGTTCCTGAATGAATCAACCGTTTAAATGATTCGGTTCAGTCGCAATGACTCACTTATTAACAGTGACTTGCTGCCACCTATTGGCGGTTTTAATTTCACATTCAAAGTATCTTTTCATTTTTAAAATAATTTCAAACATCAGTATTCAACATTTCATGTTTAAAATATCAAAACTTTATTTATGCATTCACAACTGCAGGTTAAGCATTCCATGTCCCTCTAAGCTGCATTAACATGTGAAAATACATCTAAATCCCATAAACTTCTGCAAAGATGAATTTTCTTGATACTGATTTTGTTTGTTTAGTAACAGCCTAAATGTATTATTATTATAATTGATTGATTAAATGTAAGAATTTGACTCAAAAGATGATGCACACTTTCAGAGAAAAATGACTTTATAAAGGTAAAAATGCCCATAAAAGGTAAAAATCTATTTAAACTTATTGGAAAAGATTAATTTCTGTCACTGCTGTGGACTGACCACACAGAATATGAAGAATATCAAAAACTATAGGAGTCATCTGTCCACGGTAGTCCTTCAGATATCAGCACGAGTTCTTTTTAATGCTTATCATTGATTAACTATTTTTAAAACCCTCTGATTTTAAATAATAAAAACGAATTATAATAGACTCGAGTTTGGAAAATTTTTCACAGCACCTGACTGGGTTAGGGTACGGCAACTGCATACTCTGCCATACGGAAATGCCACCGCCGGATTAGACCATAAGAAGACCATTTTCTGTTCCCTTTAAGTGTCAATTTTTCGAAATCGAGATTTATACAATCTGAAAGCTGAATAAATAATCTTTCCATTGATGTATGGTTTGGTAGGATGGGACAATATTTGTCTGAGATACAACTATTTGAAAATCTGGAATCTGAGGGTGCAAAAAAAAAAAACCATTCACGGTAAGAAATTTACAAAATATCTTCATGGAACATGATCTTTACTTAATATCCTAATGATTTTTGGCATTAAAAAAAAAAGTGTAATTTTGACTCATACAATGTATTTTTGGCTATTGCTACAAATATACCCCAGCGACGTGAGACTGGTTTTGTGGTCCAGGGTCACATATGTATGACGCTGCTCCCTTGAAGCGTTGTTGGAAGCGAATTAATTGATTCAGCATTTCGACACTTCCGTAAGGATGCGTTAAATTTGACAAAGCGGTTTAATAAAGTATGTATTGATCTTGTGAATTAGCGAATTTTACTACATCAATATTTTTTAATTGGCTGTTAAAGTTTTATATGGGAATATTACACGACACACTGAACCTTTAACAATGCATTGGCACAAAAACGCACACCTTTTAGACCAGTTTCACATGAAACATGATTTCTCGACTGCCACAAATACTGGCTAAACAAAATCCTGATTTTGTGCACTTTTTATGTAGCCTACCAATATTTTAAATTGGCCTTTGAACTTGCATGGCAAAAAAAGCCTTACCTTGCCAAAACACTGACAGAACCCACTGAGCTAATAGCATTGTTGAGCGCTCCAAATGCAAACTTTGCATGCAACAATCAGAGGCAGCAATTGACAGCGCTCTGATCCAATGGCATACAGTCAGAATGACAGTCCTCTAGCCCAATGATGTTGGGGGATCCAGTGGGGGCGGCAATCATATTTCAGGGTGTCCGTGCCACTCTTTATCACAACCCTATTAAAATGCAGTGGCAGTACGTGTGCTCATTGGCGCCCCTCCTGCTGGTGGCACTCTAGGCAACTGCCTATCTTGCCTATGCCTAGAAAAGGTACTGACTCTACTTACTGGTATTTGGCCAAGATGCGATTTCAAATAACACACGTATACAATTAAATACATGGAATACATTTTCATAGATAATAAAATTATTGCAGAAACAAGTCAATTTTTTTTTTTATGTTTCGGCTAAATATGCTATTTATTACCAATGTCAAATTATTGCAGTGATGCCCAAGGGAAGTCATATGAAATATGACAAAATGTTCATTTTAAGATGACAGTAGAGGAAAAAGTAGATTTGACTAAGTCATGGGAATCACCACAAACTGTGCATATTCAAATCTCTGCTGTAATCTAGCACTCTCAATGTAAGTCGGTGTTACATAAAGGCAAATGTCATTTAAAATCAGGAAGTGAGTGAACAAACATTAGTTCACTGAAAGATACCTCTAAAGAAAAAAAATACATTACATACAGAGACATTGTTTTTTTTTTTTTTTTTTAAAGAAATAAGGCATTTACTTATCAATTCACTGTAAATATTTGTGACATAATATTTATGAAACAAAAGACCTTTCATCAGGCATGGTTAAACACCCAAAATTAGCCAAATACTGGCCCATTAACCAGCCTCGCCGATATATCAGTTGTCATTATTCAAGACCAGTTAACCATCTTGGAAGCACAGAAAAATTAACAATGAAGCATGGCTGAAATTTTTTAAACAAGGTTTATTATAAGATTACAAAACACAATATAAAACATTTTAGGGCTGGGCGATATATCGAACACGATATTCATGCGCATCTCGTCAGTAAAGCCGGTTCCGTGATTAGCGCTAAATCTCCATCACCCGTTTTCAAATAGAGCGCCATTTAATATACAAAGCCGTAGTTCACTGACAAGCTACGCAATTTCGCGTTCATTATCGCAGATGAATCGCCTTCGATAATGAACGCGAAATTGCATAGCTTGTCAGTGAACTACAGCTCTGTGTATTAAATGGCGCTCTATTTGAAAACGGGTGATGGAGATTTAGCGCTAATCACAGAACCGGCTTTACTGACGAGATGCGCATGAATATCGTGTTTGATATATCCCCCAGCCCTAGGTTCTATGGCTTTAAATTTTGAGAACTTATTGCTATTCAATGTAAACTGCATTTGGACCAACTTATAATTTGCATTTGCATAAAGGAGGCAAAATGTTGCACCAACCTGAAGAAAAACTGTATTTATTAACTTTTTTAAAGGAGAAAAAATAAATGAATAAGCGCTCAGTAGAAATAGCGCTTTCAATTGTGTGAAGACATTCTCTGAAAATTGAGTTTGCCTCTCTAACAGTTGGTCAAATTGTAGCCTAAAGAGAAGCTTCTTCAAATAAGATGGGTGGTAACAAAAATACTTTTCATATTCAGGTAAACTACGCAATATGCAAATAAAATATCAAAAGCTTCTTTGTAGATCGTAGATCATAGTAAACAAATGTAAGAACCACAATTTGTTTTCCCTATGAAAAAAAAAAGAATGAGAGATGACAAGAAACGAGATATTGCACAGCCGCCTAGTGACTGAGGACTATAACAACCATCATCCTAACTAGCGTTTGGGCACTTTGAAGTATCAGGCAGACTGGCTGATCTCAAGTTTAACTGGCTGGTGAGATGCTGCTTTCTGAGATTTTAACTTAGTGTTCACTTGGCATAATACTGCACGACACATTCTCACAGATTCACCAGTGTACGTAAGGACACACAAGCTCCACTCAGTCTCATGATGCTTCACCCAATGTTCAGCAGCCAAACACAAAATACACAACACACACACAGAAACTTTCCACTTTTCAGTTGGGGTGCTTTGTTGCACAGGAAAGTAGATGATAGTCTATGAGTCTCAATCAAACACGGATACCTATGAGAGATAGCGTGAGAGAAAGGGGAAAAAAAACAATTTAAAATAAGTACTGAAAAGGTTAGAAGGTAAAAGTTTAGATTTTTGTGATTTTTTAAAATAAAAGATCAAAAGGATTAAAAATGCAGATTAATTTTCACAGCCTACTTTGATCATATTTACCAAGGGTGCCAACAATTCTGACCACGTCTGTATATATATGTATGTGTGTGTGTATATATACAGTGGGTACGGAAAGTATTCAGACCCCCTTAAATTTTTCACTCTTTGTTAAATTGCACCCATTTGCTAAGATCATTTAAGTTATTTTTTTTCCTCAATGTACACACAGCACCCCATATTGACAGAAAAACACAGAATTGTTGACGTTTTTGCAGATTTATTAAAAAAGAAAAACTGAAATATCACATGGTCCTAAGTATTCAGACCCTTTGCTGTGACACTCATATATTTAACTCAGGTGCTGTCCATTTCTTCTGATCATCCTTGAGATGGTTCTACACCTTCGTTTGAGTCCAGCTGTGTTTGATTATACTGATTGGTAGGGCTGTCGCGATAACCGCAATATCGCAATACCGCGCTATTGATGAGCATAACCGCAGAGGAATGCAACAACCGCAGCAACCACGCGATATTTCAGTGTTTTCTTTTTCGTAAGGTTACACCCTTCTTGTTTTACACTTCGCGCATGTGTACTGAATATTAGTAATGATAACAATGTGTATCATGCTGATTTGCACAGAGGCTCAGTAAATTTGCACTTAACAAGCCTAAAAAGACAGCGAAGGAGAGAGAGATCGACTGAGCGCGTGCGATTACCTGCGTCTGTCTGTCCTTCAGGCCAAGCCATTTGTGAAAACTGGTTGTCATGTCCAAGGAAAGCGAAATCTGTCTTAGCATCGACGCTCTGCTGGTCAGCTGAGCCTTTAAAAGTGGCGCTCAGTTAAAATGATTTCAACTAGGGGTCGACCGATATGTGTTTTTCAGGGCCGATGCCGATACCGATTATTACAGACCAAGTGGACCGATAAGCGATATTCTTTAACCGATATATTATATCTGATGTAAAAATGAAAATTAATGTCAAAGTTAAGAATAACAAGGGCTCTGACAAAAACTGCCTTCCCTGGTGTTGATTGCACTTCTTACTCTTGTCATCCTCCATGCATCCATCTATAATAAGGGTAATATAAAGAGATAGAAGAGTTAAAAGTGGGGCCACTGTATGCTTCATGATTAAGCCTATGAATACTGTACTACAGCTAAACAGCTTGGGGAAATGTACGTATTTGGCTTCAATAATTTACATGTTAGAAATGTATGTGTAATAGCATAACCTCTCATAATTATAATATAATAAGTGTAAATAATGCAATTGTCTTCATAGATCCATTGTAGAAATTGTGAAGACTGCAACTATTTTAATTAAACTATAACACTAATAGCCTGTTATAGGCACACTTGGTTCAATAGCCTATTGAAATGTCACAATTTATGTCGTCCTAATCTTGGCCTATGTGACAGTAATTTCGATTAGTTTTAATTTACAGTGCAGTGCAAATGAAGCCATACAACATTAATTTCAGTTATCTTTTAATCAAATGGGTGTTAAACTCAATTTTTTGGCAAACAAATTGGTTTACCATTAAAATTAAAACATGGAACAAATAGCGTATTGTGTGATTTATTCTTTTAAACAAAAGTTGTTGTAGTAGTATTAGTAGATAAACTGAACTTTTATTTTGACGGGTTGCCATGAGAACCTCTTAAGTTTCTGTATAGCCTATGTATATGATATGACGATCGTTTTACTCAAATGAAACGGTCAAATGCTCATGAAGCAACTCTCAGAGCAGTTCTGGGGATGTTGTTCATGTGTTTATGTCCTCATTTACTGAGATGGCAGAAGCTGAAAACACCGCGAGCGTCGCGCACTTCAGTATGTGTGTGTGTATAATCAAAACCGCGCGTCTGTGCCATTCACATATACAGAGACACGCAGAATTCATATTTAAATAAGTCTTTTTGCAGCTTAATATTTACAGATACTAGTCCATAGCGTGAGTCGATTTAAGTGTACTGACCTACTTTTGATTAATTCATCCAAACTTTGACGAACTCCGTGACTCCGCGTTATACAGTAAATTCCCTTTATATGACTGGATTCCGCGATTCCATCTGCGTTTTCCCATCGCGGAAACCACAAATAGATAATATTGAGGTGTTTTGTAACTTCAGTGTAGTGGATGATTTATTGCAACTTGAGCAACGTCTGCTGCTGCCTTTGAGAGACAACTGATGTGTGATCACTGAAACTGTAGCAAGCGCTTTCAGTGTGAGAGTGCCTTGTTCTTCCACATTGATTGGTCGGACTCGTGACTCCCAGCAAATCAGATGCGCGGTGGGCAGAGACTGCTCTAGGCCACAGAGTGGTGAGTTCTGACAGGCTGCATCAGAGCCAAATAGCGCGTCGGTTTTGAAAATGACCGATACCGATAATCAGAAAAATGCTTAATATCGGCGCCTAATTTAAACAGCGTGTTTCATTACAAATCTCTGAATGAATCAGCGCTTTTGGACGTGTAGTTGAATGAACGGTTTAACGACTCACAAAAGACAGTCTCTTGACGCCACCTTGTGGCGAAACAATGAAACTGCACAGACTGACAGCCCGTCTAGAACACGCAGGTGAAATATCAACAGAAAAAGTATCTTGTCAGTCAGATTCGAGGATCAGAACTAACTGTTATATATATAGGCTAACAATATACTAATGATCTTATTGTCAGGTTTAAGTTTTGTTATGTGGACCGTTATTTTGTCATTCTCTTCTGTTTACTTCACTTCCTGTTTCAACGCGGTTTAGTTTCGGTTTTATTGGTTTCTGAATATGACCTCCTTACATCGTAACACATACACACACAGATTATATATATATATATATATATATATATATATATATGTATGTATATGTATGTGTATGTATGTATATGTGCGCGGTAATACCGCATATTGAGCCACTCAAAATGACTGCAAGGGAAATTCCTTAACCGCGACAGCCCTACTGATTGGACTTGATTAGGAAAGCCACACACCTGTCTATACAGTCTATACCTTACAGCTCACAGTGCATGTCAGAGCAAATGAGAATCATGAGGTCAAAGGAACTGCCTGAAGAGCTCAGAGACAGAATTGTGGCAAGGCACAGATCTGGCCAAGGTTACAAAATAATTTCTGCTGCACTTAAGGTTCCTAAGAGCACAGTGGCCTCCATAATCCTTAAATGGAAGACGTTTGGGACGACCAGAACCCTTCCTAGAGCTGGCCGTCTGGCCAAACTGAGCTATCGGGGGAGAAGAGCCTTGGTGAGAGAGGTAAAGAAGAACCCAAAGATCACTGTGGCTGAGCTCCAGAGATGCAGTCGGGAGATGGGAGAAAGTTGTAGAAAGTCAACCATCACTGCAGCCCTCCACCAGTCGGGGCTTTATGGCAGAGTGGCCCGACGGAAGCCTCTCCTCAGTGCAAGACACATGAAAGCCTGCATGGAGGACTCCAAGATGGTGAGAAATAAGATTCTCTGGTCTGATGAGACCAAGATAGAACTTTTTGGCCTTAATTCTAAGAGGTACGTGTGGAGAAAACCAGGCACTGCTCATCACCTGTCCAGTACAGTCCCAACAGTGAAGCATGGTGGTGGCAGCATCATGCTGTGGGGGTGTTTTTCAGCTGCAGGGACAGGACGACTGGTTGCAATCGCGGGAAAGATGAATGCGGCCAAGTACAGGGATATCCTGGACGAAAACCTTCTCCAGAGTGCTCAGGACCTCAGACTGAGTTTACCTTCCAACAAGACATTGACCCTAAGCACACAGCTAAAATAACGAAGGAATGGCTTCACAACAACTCCGTGACTGTTCTTGAATGGCCCAGCCAGAGCCCTGACTTAAACCCAATTGAGCATCTCTGGAGAGACCTAAAAATGGCTGTCCACCAACGTTTACCATCCAACCTGACAGAACTGGAGATCCAGGTGTGAAAAACTTGTTACATCTTTCCCAAAAAGACTCATGGCTGTATTAGATCAAAAGGGTGCTTCTACTAAATACTGAGCAAAGGGTCTGAATACTTAGGACCATGTGATATTTCAGTTTTTCTTTTTTAATAAATCTGCAAAAATGTCAACAATTCTGTGTTTTTCTGTCAATATGGAGTGCTGTGTGTGCATTAATGAGGGGAAAAAAATGAACTTAAATGATTTTAGCAAATGGCTGCAATATAACAAAGAGTGAAAAAATTTAAGGGGGTCTTTAATACTTTCCGTACCCACTGTATGTATATATATACATACAGACACACACACACACACACACACACACACACACAATTTCACAGAAGTGAGTACACCCCTCACATTTTTGTAAATGTTTTATTATATCTTTTCATGTGACAACACTGAAGAAATGACACTTTGCTACAATGTAAAATAGTGAGTGTACAGCTTGTATAACAGTGTAAATCTGCTGTCTCAAAATAACTCAACACACAGCCATTAATGTCTAAACTGCTGGCCACAAAAGTGAGTACACCCCTAAGTGAAAATGTCCAAATTGGGCCCAAATTGTCCATATTTTGTGTGGCCACCATTATTGTCCAGCACTACCTTAACCCTCTTGGGCATGGAGTTCACCAGAGCTTCACAGGTTGCCACTGGAGTCCTCTTCCACTCCTCCATGACAACATCACAGAGCTGGTGGATGTTAGAGACCTTGCGCTCCTCCTCCTTTCCATTTAAGGATGCCCCACAGATGCTCAATATGGTTTAGGTCTGGAGGCATGCTTGGCCAGTCCATCACCTTTACCCTCAGTAAAGCAAGATAGCAAGATAGTGGTCGTCTTGGAGGTGTGTTTGGGGTCGTTATCATGTTGGAATACTGCCCAGACTCCGAAGGGAGGGGATCATGCTCTGCTTCAGTATGTCACAGTACATGTTGGCATTCATGGTTCCCTCAATGAACTGTAGCTCCCCAGAGCCGGCAGCACTCATGCAGCCCCAGACCATGACACTCCCACCACCATGCTTGACTGTAGGCAAGACACACTTGTCTTTGTATTCCTCACCTGGTTGCCGCCACACACGATTGACACCATCTGAACCAAATAAGTTTATCTTGGTCTCATCAGACCACAGGACATGGTTCCAGTAATCCATGTCCTTAGTCTGCTTGTCTTCAGCAAACTGTTTGCGGGCTTTCTTGTGCATCATCTTTAGAAGAGGCTTCCTTCTGGGACGACAGCCATGCAGACCAATTTGATGCAGTGTGCGGCGTACGGTCTGAGCACTGACAGGCTGACCCCCAACCCTCCACCCCTTCAACCTCTGCAGCAATACTGGCAGCACTCATATATGTCTATTTCCCAAACACAACCTCTGGATGTGACGCTGAGCACGTGCACTCAACTTCTTTGGTCGACCATGGCGAGGCCTGTTCTGAGGGGAACCTGTCCTGTTAAAACGCTGTATGGTCTTGGCCACCGTGCTGCAGCTCAGCTTCAGAGTCTTGGCAATCTTCTTATAGCCTACGCCATCTTTATGTAGAGCAACAATTCTTTTTTTCAGATCCTCAGAGAGTTCTTTGCCATGAGGTGCCATGTTGAACTTCCAGTGACCAGTATGAGAGAGTGAGAGTGATAACACCAAATTTAACACACCTGCTCCCCATTCACACCTGAGACCTTGTAACACTAACAAGTCACATGACACCGGGCAGAGAAAATGGATAATTGAGCCCAATTTGGACATTTTCACTTAGGGGTGTACTCACTTTTGTGGCCAGCGGTTTAGACATTAATGGCTGTGTGTTGAGTTATTTTGAAGGGACAGCAAATTGACACTGTTATACAAGCTGTACACTCACTACTCTACATTTTACATTTCTTCAGTGTTGTCACTTGAAAAGATATAATAAAACATTTATAAAAATGTGAGGGGTGTACTCACTTCTGTGAGATACTGTGTGTGTATATATATATATATATATATTAGGGGTGGCACGGTACATGTATTCGTACCGAACCGTCACGGTACGGACATCTCGGTTAAGTGCATGAGGCCTTATGACGAATACAGGCAATTCACCCCCAATCCAGAAGGGGGCGCCCGCAGTAATGCAACGATGTTTGATAAGCCCCAGCAGAAGAACAGCGAATGCCATGAATTGCGGACTTGAAAACAAAGCCCACTAGACAAGTGACCATGTGCTGATTCTGAACGCGTCTCTCACAGACTGACAAAGGAGTATACTTTAAAGGCTTGCGCACTCAACTGTTTGAAATGGAGCTTTGTGCTTGAGTATCCTAGCTCTCTAATTCGGGACAAATCCAAATATTCCATAATATTTCCATATTTGCGATGTAACATATTTGCGATGTAACATAAAGATGATTATTTTCATTCAGTTGTTCCATTTCTATAGGTTTGGTAACATAAAAGCTCTTAATTCCAAAGATAATACAAGCTAATCAGTGTATTCAGTAGGTTGCATTAGTGGCATAAGGTATTGTAAGTATACAACAATGCGACAATAAAACAATGCATTTACTTTTTACTTTTGATACTTAAGTACTTTTAAAAACATGTACTTCCGTACTTTTACTTAAGTTAAAATCTGTCTTTCCAACTTTCACTTGTAGTGGAGTAGTATTTGACCAGCAGTATCTGTACTTTCACTCAAGTAAGGAAGTTGTGTACTTTGTCCGCCTCTGAACATATCTGAATGCTAAACTATTTTTATAATTATAATTTACATAATTTATTATGTAAATTATAGCCTTTGTACTTCAGTCGCATTTCAGTCGCATTTGGGCGCATACGAGAGAGAGAGAGAGAGAGAGAGAGAGAGAGAGAGAGAGAGAGAGACAGACAGACAGACAGACATACAGACCCTGTGACATGTCACCCCTGTAACTCTTTAAAACACAACACACAGGGCAAACCCAAATGTTCTGAAGTGTGCTTACATTTCTAGGGTCATATGGTTTCCGCGAAGACGCGGACAGAATGGCAGAGTCCATTCATAAAAACGGAATTTACTCTATAGCGCGGAATGCCACGGAATTCATAACTTTTGGATGAATAAAAGAAGGTCTGTCACTTAATTCGAATCACGATACGAACTAGTGTATATGAATATTAAAACGCAAAAAGACGGTTTAAACATGAATCCTGCATGTTCCGCTAGCCTCGGTATTTATGAATGGCGGAGACGCGGTTTTGTTTACTACACAAATACTGAAGCACACGTGAACTAGCGATGATTTTCGGCCTCTGCACTACATGAACACATGAACTTACAGGCTGTGAGAGTCACTTCATGAGAATTTTACCGTTTCATTTGAGAAATAAGCATCATATCATATACTGACACACAGAAACTTCACGGCAACCTGTCAAAATAAAAGTGCGGTGTAACAGAAATATATTACTCTTTTGTTACTTTTGTACAGTGTAATGTACGTCTTTTATATATTCCATTTACTGACAAATTTAAATAAAACAATTAAATGATAAAAAAATAATTGGTAACACTTTAGAATAGGGAACACTTATTCATTATTAACTATGACCTTTCCCTCAATAAATTCCTAATTGGTTGCTTATTAATAGTTAGTAAGGTAGTTGTTAAGTTTAGTTATTGAGTAGGATTATGGATGTAGAATAAGGTCATGTAGATTGAGGCATTAATATGTGCTTAATTAGTACTAATAAATGGCTAATATTGTAGTAATATGCAACTAGTTAAGAGACCCTAAAATAAAGTGTTACCAAATAATTATTACAACCACATTAACCACTTAATTGTAGAAAAAAATACAATTATTATTAAAACTTTTTTAAAGGAATATTCACACAATTTTTCTACCATGTATTAATTTTAACAGTAAACCTCTGTTTGTTTGCCAAAAAAATAAAAGGGTTTCATTTTCATTTGATTAAAAATAAATAAATGTAGGGCCCTTTTGTTCAAAATGTTGAAATTGAGAGTTTTGGACTTATTTTTTCACTGAAATAAATGTTTTTGTTATTACACAGAGAGTAAAGTACCGAAAAAAGGTACCGTTGGGTACCGGTACCGAATTTCAGGTACCGATACCGGTACTGTACCGGTTCAAATGTGAACGGTACCCAACCCTAGTGCGCGCGCTCCGGCGCAATCACTTCAACTGTTTCCTTATACCAGCAGAATCAACTCTTATTGTCTTATTAATAATCACTGTATGGGGGTGATGGCTGCGTAACGCGAGAACCCAACGAGATCTGGTGCAGAATCCAAAATGGCGGCTCCCCGCTGCTAGATTTCATTCAGTTTTTTTTTCTGCTGCACAGAGGTAAGCGCCATTCTACTCTCCATTGAAAATAAACTTTCCGGACTTGACGCAAGGATCGCGCTAATAGAAGTAATACACAAGGACTTTCAAGAACTACGGCACAGCTTAGAATTCAGCCAAGAACAGATAGACACTCTCACCAAAGAAAATAATTTTTTAAAGGACTCCGTTCACTCTCTTACCGATCAACTCACCTCCGTTGTCATACAAAACAAAGCCATGAAAGAGAACATTCTGTACTTACAATCGCGAAGCATGAGGGACAATTTAGTTTTCACAGGCATTCCAGAACAAACCCCAGACGACCCCGAACAATCAGTAAAGGACTTCATGATAAAACAGCTCAAATTACCAGCCGAAACCGTACAGGACATCACTTTTCACCGCGTGCATCGGATCAGATCCCAGAACAGCAACAACCGTCCACGTCCAATCGTCGCAAAATTCGAACATTACAAACAAAAAGAACTGGTTCAGAGGCAAGGCAGACAACTCAAAGGCACAAACTACGGACTCAACAATCAATATCCAAAGGACATTCTCGAGCGTCAAAAACATCTCTTCCCGATCCGAAAACAAATGATGAATGAAGGAAAAAAGGCAATCATCACTGTGGACAAACTTTACATAAATGGACAGTTATACCGCGATAAAGACATGACCCCCTGAACTCTTCTGAACTCTTCACTCTCATTTCCTAATAAGTAACTGTTGTTCATGAATTTAAAAATAGATCACCCTTTCCTAGCTCCCCATTTCCTCTCTCTCTCTCTCTCTCTCTCTCTCTCTCTCTCTTTACCACATTTTAAGTCATGAAATTAGCTCTCATGTTGCACCTTGGTCTCACCCCCACCCCCCAACATAATATCATTGTTGCACATTATGTCAATATTTAATGTTCCTTGTATTGTTGTTGTTTTGCTTCATACATACTGTCATTTGTGTTTCTTCAGTTTTGTTCATCTGCCAACAACCTTAACCCCCTGGGGTCGACAAACGCGTATTACAGTTCTGTTGTTGCAGTGACTTCCAAAAAGGACGATGTGGCAAAGGGACAGATGAGGCTTACATTTGACTGAACGCTAAGCTTGAAACTGAGTAATCTGTAGTGTTGCCACCTAAGCGGTGCTTTGATCAAGTGGACAAAAGGAGAAAACTAATCTTGGTTTGAGGAGAAACAGGCCCGGATGGATGTGAGGAGGATGTGTTTTGGCTGCAGCTCTGCTGTGGATGGAGAGAGAGAGAGAGAGACTCTGTGTTCTGTGTAGTGCTGTAATTGTGCAGTGCATTCCAGCGCGTTCCTGCTGCGAGATCAGCCTTACATGGAACACTGGACTTTCCTGTAATGGCTCCGAGTCTACGGAAACAAACTTGTGCATTCAAATTCTACAAGTAATTACAAAGTTTTCACTCTAGCTGAAAGCATTGTTATAATGACGATGTAATGTTGAAATATATAATATATACTCTTTCCTAGGTTCTTGACTTTCTTGTGGCATTTTAAGGTAGTCCTGTTAACCCTCTGGGGTCGACAAACGCGTATACGCGTTTTGAGGCAGATTTTCCTGATAAGGCCGAAATGAGCTTGAATTACTCTGCCATTTTTGATCGTAAAGATAAGAGCAATACACCATTCGAATCTGTAAGGGGTCTACTTTTATTTGAACACACTCATAACAACAACTAAACTTTGTGCTTTTGAAGAATAAAGAAAACATACAGGGAGCGCTCTCTGTCTTCTCCGTCTCCGCGAACTGCTTTTTGAAACACGTCACTAAAATGAACTGTAACTCAGCAAATACTTCACACAGAGACATGAGACATATATCTATAGAAAGCTTGAAGTGTCTACTGTTACCGAAAACAAATATTCTGTGATAAAGTAATCCGTATGAAACCAAGGACATGTCCAGTCTTTCCGTCTGGTCTCATTATCTCTAATTAGGTGACGCCCACGCGCCGCTCGCGCTATTGTTATTACAAACCTCCGCGCGAGCCACGCGGCATGTAAACGCCCACACCACCGTAAACAAAGCAGCAACGTGTTCATCTCGGATACTTTTCAGTTTTGGAAGAACACACTGTGAGGAATAAGCTTTGTATTTACCTCAGAAACGCGCTGAGAGGAAAAAGCTTTGTTTACTTCACAAACAGAGCGCGAGCGCAGCGGGAGCCGGCGGAGGAGGAGATACTTTATACCGAGTAAGTAATGTTTCTTATTGGCATTCGATAATGTGTTGTTGTGACAAAGTTGAACGCATTTATAACTCCAGAATAAAATGTGTGAAATCAAGTGCAACGTTTTGAAATATGATAGACAACCTTTCATTGCATTTAAATGTTGCACGACGTGAGGATAGTTATATGTTCTATAAACAATGATATAAAAGTAATGTCTAAGAAAGTTTAGACCAATCTTTACTGTGAAGTAGCCTACTCTGTTTATAATAAGCTTAACAATAATAGTTTAGTTTCTGTTATAAAATGTTGTTTTTGTATTGTATGAAAATACATGTGTGCATCTATGTTATAAAATCACGTGGGCTATGTTGGTGATTGCTAATCTAATAATATAGTTGCTCCTGATAAGACTATCAACATGCTCACTAATTTATTTATAAAATTTTTTTTTTTTTTTTGGGGGGGGGGGGGGGGTGCTTTATTTATTTTGAGTAGTAATATGTAGGCCTATATATTATAATAAATATAATGTACTGTTTTTGCTGTACTTTGGATCAAATAAATGAGCTGAAGACACTTCTTAAAAAAAACATTACAAATCTTACGGTTTAAATAATTTGACTGGTAGTGTATGTATTGTCACCATGTTTGCTTTGTCTTTGTCTGTTCATTGTGTTGCTCACGTCTGTTTTGTGTTTTCTCATGGAGTTTCTGCTGTCTGCTGTTTTCCTGGGTTCCAGTTTCCTGCCACTGTTTTGGATATTTTGGATATTGCACTCAGGATGTCTTGACTCTTCTGTTTATTTGTTTGTTCCTAATAAACTGTTTAACTGCACTCACAAGTGAATCTCAAGTTATTTTATGTGATAGTTATACGTATACACATTTCTTTTTTCCTCAGATTCTTTCATACAGATAAAAGTAGCCTAATACATCTTTCGAATCTGTAAAGACTCTACGTTTATTTGTATACACTCAGAATAACAACGAAACGTTGCGGTTTAAAGCAAACAGGGTGCGCTTTAGGTCTCTGAGCGAGAAACTTCCGTCTTTGAAAAATATATCTATAGAGAGTGAAATGTCTACTTTCAAATGAAAAAACAAAATTCAAATAGAAAACGTGTGTGTTAGCATGGATGATTTACATAAAATGTAATGTGTGCAACGTAGCCTACACTTTGCATAAACTGGCTTTCAGTTCAATATAATAACAAAAAACTACATTTTGGGTTATTATTTATTTTAGGTCGGCACGCTGTGATCTGTACTATATTTTTACTGACAGATTTCGGCCAAAAATAAATTAATAAAAAAAATGTAAAAAACAGGAGTGGGAGGGAATGGGAGTAATTCTTCCGGGAGTGGAACGGGACCGGATATTCCCCCAGTTAGTATATGTATAATATATATATATATATATATATATATATATATGCACACACACACACACACACACACACACATATATATATATATATATATATATATATATATATATATATATATATATATATATATATATATAAATAATTGTCATTGGTATCGTTATCGCAATAAATGCCTGAAATTATCGTGATAAAATTTTTAGGCCATATCGCCCATCCCTACTACGTGTCAATGGATAAACTCTAGGCCTAATCTATCAAGGTAAGATTTATATTTAATTTTATATTAGCCGAGTTACCGTTGCTTTTATCTAATTGGATATGTTTTTTCAACGCGATGTAGCTGGCTGACCGGCAGGGAGACTCGTCGTAGTTCCAAGAGTGTGTTAAATGGGTAGGTATACGTTAAAATGCATGTATACACTTTTCTTCATTGTCTTGTATGTATTATTTTAATGTAACTTGGTCACTTTCCCAGAAAAAATGTGCTAAGTAATATTTTCCTCCCGCAGCGCCCTGGCAGACCTGCGGGAGACTCGTGAAGATGAAAAGCCCTATGAATACTTTAAATAGGTAGGTGAACTTTAAAACACTTGCAGTCACATCATTTGTTTTATACCAATGCTATTTGAAATGTATAAATACATTTGAGTTAATAAATGTCTGTAAGAACATCGGATCGGGACATTGGGTGCTCATTTCTCAGTTAAGCTGTGCTAAGCAGTATTTCTCTCCCGCAGCGACTCTGGCAGAGCAGCTGGACCATCGTGAGACAGGCAGCCATAAAGAAGACCGTTTTAAATATTTTGAGATGGTATGTGTCCTCTGGTTATCGTTGTATACTCTTACTGATTAAGTACTTTAACTCTTCAAACTTTTATTTTTATATTCAATACATTTATTTTCCACTGGCACAATGTGTTGTTGACTGATTTTACTTTTAGGCTATATACTACCAGTCAAAAGTTTTTGAACAGTGAGACTTTTTAATGTTTTTTTTTAAATAATTATGTTCTGCTCACCAAGCCTGCATTTATTTGATCCAAAATACAGCAAAAGCAGTAATATTGTGATTTTTTTTTTTTACTATTTAACATGTTATGCACACACATGTACATACAGTCATAACTCCATAAATATATACACTCATGCCTATACATACACGGCACTCATACATTCATACAGAAATATTCATTTCCCTTCCATAACATGTCTTTTATCAATTTTCTAACTTGGAATGTTCGTGGGATTGGTTCTCAGGCAAAGAACGTCAAAGTCATGAATCATTTAAATAAACTACAAGCAGACATATGCCTTTTGCAAGAAACACATCTATCAGATGCAGATCAGGATAAAATTAAATCATCAAAATACAATCATTTTTTCTCAGCTCAATATAATACAAAACAAAGAGGAGTTTGCATTTTAATAAGTAAAAACATCTAATTTATTCATAATACCACTGTTATAGACCCCGATTGCCCAGTCATAATAGCAGGTGATTTTAATACAGTTCTTAACCCAGCAATAGATAGATCTAGTTTAAGTAATAAACGCATTTGGCAATCTGCAGAAACCATAAAACAGTTCATGAGTGGTTTTGGTCTTGGTGACAGCTGGCGATTACAACACCTAAATACTAAAGAATACTCGTTTTTCTCACCAGTCCATAGGCCTGTCGCGATAGTCGATATATCGACTTATCGCACCATATATGTAAATGAGTGCGATCATTTTTGGTGCCGCGATATATTGCGACTGATATTTTTTTTAGAATTAAAAATAATGATTATATTATTATTTTTTTTTATTTTACATAAAAATGAATATCACCAACATTTTAGTCGATCGCGGGGCGGCAGCGCGCTCACAGAGCGGACAGCGACAGGTGAAGAGAAGGCGTGAACCCACTGCGTTATAAAGTGTTTCGTGACATTACAGCCAGTTAGGAAGAACAAGTCCCAATGGACTTGGTTTCAAAGCCGCAATCTTCAGCTCCGGTGTGGGAACATTTTGGCTTTAAGCCGAATGAGAGAGGAGAGCCAATTAACGTGAATGAGCCGGTATTTGTTTTATTAATTTAGCATATATTTTTTTCACATTCCAGTTCCAGTGTCTAAATATTCTTAAGAATAAAATGTTCTTTGTTCTTTGAAAGAGTGTACTCGCATTATTATGCTATTATATTGTCATACTCAGGGGTGCACATAACTGGTCCGCAGGTCCGCATGTGCGACCAAAGTTAAAAATGCACTGTGTAAATAAGTTCTGACAGCGCATTTGCGTACTGACATGGTTGACAGCTGTTAATGCACAATTACCATTTTAGATCGACAAACTGTACTGTATAAGATTTATATCCAAACTGAAAGCATAATCTAGGCTACCGCTGCCGTTTTCAAAGCAAAACTGTGACATTTCATTCACTGACGCTCTTCCATCAGCAGCGCTAAACCCGGAAGCGCGTAATATTTACTTGCCGGCAACCCGCCAAAATAAAAGCTCGCTGATTTTACGTTTGAAAATGATGAAAATTACAATTTAAATAATGATAATAATAAAAATATTAGCGTTTTATTTTTGTTTACTATAAAATAATTGCATTTGTATGTAATACTCCCTTTTTATTTTAAAATAAAATGGTTTTGTCAAACTTGATTATTTAGTTCATTATTTTTAGTTAGTTATTTTATAAAAAAAAAAAAAAAAAAAAAAAACGAAATAAAGTGCAATAATATTATCACTATTATTAATACATTTTTTTAGAGTTATATTTTATGGGTCACACTACATGCCATAGCCTGTGTGAGTACCAAACCAAATCTCCAGGTTCTCTTATGAGAGCCAGGCTGAAAAACTTATGTGCACCCCTGGTCATACTGTAATTATATAATCAGTGAAATAAAATTGTCTTAAAATGACAATAATATCGTTTATCGCAATTAATTTTGGTGCAATATATCGCACAACAAAAAGTAGTTATCGTGACAGCCCTACCAGTCCATAACTCATACTCCCGCATTGATTTCTTTCTCACCAGTAATTCTATTATATCAAACATTTCTGAATCAAAGATTCATCCAGTTGTCATTAGCGACCATGCCCCAGTAACATTAAAATGGAACAGAAGTGAACCTCTAAACCTGCTACCAGATGGCGTTTTAACATATCTCTTCTGAAAGACCCAGATTTTGACAACTATTTTAAAAGAGAGTGGGCATTCTTTCTAGAAATGAATGACACCCCTGGATTGTCTCCCTCTCTTCTGTGGGAAACAGGAAAAGCAGTACTACGAGGGAAAATAATCTCATACTCCGTTTACAAAAAAAAAGAAGGAAAAAGAACAAGAAATAGAACTGGAACAGAAAATTAAACAACTTCAAGACATCAGTATAAATAACCCAACAGAAGATACCCAAAATAAATTAAGAGAATATAAACTTAAATTAAATGCAATAATCAATAAACATACTCAATTCCTGATTCATAGGCTCAGACAAGAAGAATTTCACCATAGTAATAAATCTGGTAAATACTTGGCAAATCAAATCAAACGAAACAAGGAAAAAGCAACAATCTCAGTTATTACAGACCCAGCAGGAAAACCCACCAACTCACCGGAAGAAATTAACCAAATCTTTCAAAATTTTTATAGCAAATTATACTCATCAGAAAAAGACCCAAATCAAAATGACATCAACTCATTTCTCAACAGTATCAGTCTGCCACAACTGAATGAACACCAAAGAAACAGCCTAGAATCACCCATCACACAACCTGAACTTCTCACAGCACTACAACACATGCCTAATAATAAAGCACCAGGCCCTGATGGATTCCCCGCTGAGTTTTACAAACACTTTTGGTCCACTTTATCACCACTCTTCATCAGAATGTTAAATGAGTCACAACAAAAATTAAAACTCCCAGCTAATATGAATACTGCCACAATTACACTTCTTCTCAAACCCAATAAAGATCCAAAATTACCATCAAGCTAACGTCCCATTTCTCTTATCAATGCTGACATTAAAATCATCGCCAAAGTATTATAGAATAGAATAGAAAAGGTCACACCATCTATAATACACCCAGATCAAACCGGTTTCATTAAAGGTAGACTAGCATCCACAAATACATGCAGATTATTTAACTTAATGTACTATTCTTCAATTCACAAAGCAAAAGCCATCATAGCCACTAAACTGGAAATTCCTGTTTTCCACATTAGAGAGGTTTGGTTTTGGGGAGTCAATTGGATTAAGATTCTATATACATCACCTTCAGCCACTGTCATCACTAATGGACTAACATCACGTAGCTTCACACTGCACCGCGGCACTAGACAGGGACGCCCACTCTCTGCCTCA
The DNA here is from genome assembly GCA_036784905.1 of Acrossocheilus fasciatus. NCBI lineage: Eukaryota > Metazoa > Chordata > Actinopteri > Cypriniformes > Cyprinidae > Acrossocheilus > Acrossocheilus fasciatus. Next base: position 31,607,939 of record CM071959.1, read on the forward strand.
TTATTCACCATTTTTATTGAACCGTTATCAGCAGCCATCCGCCAAAACAGCTACATTAAAGGAGTTCAAACACTAATCATGCAGCACAAAATCAGTCTTTATGCAGATGACATATTACTATATTTACAAGATCCCTCATCATCATTACAAGAAACAATTAAACTTATTGATTCATTTTCTCACATTTCTGAATATTCAGTCAACTGGAGTAAATCTTCTATTCTTTCATTAAATCACAATAGCTTGGATGTGACATCCCAGACATCACCTATCCCTCCATGCACCAATCACATCACATATTTAGGCATTAATATTCCCCCCAGGCTGTCAGAGCTGGTTAGTCTAAATTTCACCCCATTACTCAAAACAATAAATGATGATCTTCAACGCTGGATGAAATTACCACTATCCATTATCGGTAATTAAAATGACGATACTCCTGAAACTAAAATATTTTATTCTCAATGATCCCAACACAACCCACCCTCACCTGGTTTAAATCTTTAGACTCAATTATTACCAAATTTTACTGGAAAAATAAGACCCCAAGAATTAAATCTACTCTACAGAAACCAAAAACACAAGGAGGATTGGAAGCACCACATTTCTACCACTGCTCTCTGGCTAATCAGCTTCAACAGATACACAAATGGATTCACCCAAACTCATCAGAAAACATATGGCTAGATATTGAGCAAACAATTTGTAAGGATATTCTAATTTCAGATTTACCATTCTACAGTCAGACAATCAAAAAACACCCCTGTTTTAAAGCACCAACTATAGCAGCAGCTCTGACGGCCTGGTGGAAATTTCACCAAATAACAAACACTCCTCTTGCGCCATCTAAATACACCTCCATTTGGAATAATTCAGATTATACAGTTAATAAAAATCCACTTAATTTACACACATGGGCAGAAAAGGGCATCACACAACTCCAACACATCTTTCATAGAAATAATCTGGCCTCATTTTCATATTTGGTCCAGGAATACGGCATCAGGAGTAATATTTTTTTGGAATATCTACAAATCAAATCATCTATCCAATCAAAAATCAACATTCGAACCGTTAATCTAGAACTCTCACCTTTAATCTCAGAGTTAATTAATATATCGTCCTCAAAAAAACTACTCTCCAAAATATATAGAATAATATTAAAATCAGACAACACACTAAGTTTACCACATGCTAAGTGGGAATCAGACCTGTCTATTGCTCCTGATGCCGATTTCTGGACACAAATCTGCAAAAATATCTACTTTATGACAAAAAATGCCAATTTGCAACTTGTACAATATAAAGTACTTCACAGATTTCACTTAACCGGACAGAAATTGTTTAAAATGGGATTCACTTCAGAAACATGTTCACATTGCACCCAAAATGAAACAGATACATATGTTCACGCCCTTTGGTATTGTACCCCAATTAAACATTTTTGGGAAAAGGTCATTGAATCACTATCGGTCACTATGGGATGTCACATCCCAAATTCTCCATCAGTTTGTTTACTAGGCGATATATCCATAATCAGTTTAGACAATATAAACAGTCAGTTACTCCTGGTGGCCCTAGCTATCGCCAAGAAAACTATCCTCATGAACTGGAAATCAAGAAAATCCATACATATCGCATCCTGGAAAAATCTACTAATTGATTATATCTCAATGGAAAATCTATCCTGTTCATCTCATAATACAGTAGAATTACACCCCTTCTGGTCATCTCTCATTACCCTCCAGCAGTCATAAATCTGTTGAGCTTCTTTGTCTGAGACCAATCACAACAACTGTAGGATTAACCGGTCCATCTGGTATGGGATTTCCCAACCAACCCTCTAACAAAACCGTGAAGAAGAGATCAGATAAAATAAAAGTTGATTTTGATGATTTTTTAGTTCAAGGGATACAAAGAAACTGGAGTAGAGAAGTCAAGAAACAAGAGAAGAAGGAGCGTCGCAGACGAGCCCAAGAGAGAGCGAGAAGACCAGAAGATCATCTTCAAAATGAAGGCAATTCTAAAATTAATGAGGAAACAGGAATCAATGAATAAGAGAATAATGAAATTGATGAGAGAGATGATTGGGTTATGTGATTTCTCTTCTGAATTACAAAAGTCAACAAACGATCTAGAGACAGTGAAACTCCAGAATTCTGTTATTAAAGTATGAGTATTAAAAGCTGTGTAAAAGTGTATCCTGTATTGAGATGGCAGATAATTTCATATGATAATTTTTTTCAATGATAAATTTTTGTGGGTTTAACAGCTATGTATTTGCTATGCTTATCTTTGTAACAGAACGGTTAAAAGCAAGAAGATGCACCCCGTGCAAGGTGGAATTTCTAGCTAAACCGGGGCATAAGATGCTCATCACACCTGCTAGAGGTGTTATATTGTGGTTTAGACATATAGGCTTATGTATTGTTTATGCTATAAGCAGGTGTTACAATTCTCTCCTATAGTTTAAAATAGATATAGACACCTTCGCTATTTAGAGATGCTATATTTTTCCTTTTGAACTTTTGACATTGCTTTGTGCAGACTTAGACAAAAAAGGCAAGGCTTCCTCCCCTAGAAGGGGGGGGGGGGGCAGGTGTAAGAGTGACAGAGAGAACTATATAAACGTTTGTAAAACTCTTTGTCAGGGACGATTTTCGTGGTGAAGACTATTCGCTGTTATTTTGTTATTTGCTTATGAGTTAATTGTTTTTAATAAAACGAAACCAATGTTTTGGTGATTCGTTGACTTTTTTAAACAAGCCTCTGAGTAATTAATTAACAATAATAACCTGTTATCTGAACCTGAATATATTATAATCGAGCCTCAAGAGGCACGGACTTGACTGAGCTGAGACGGTCACCGGCGGGAGAGTATCCAAAGCTTCTAACACCATCCATCCAGATAAGAGGTAGCTATGCATTCTCTATTTGAGGTGTATTCATGGGTAAGTTCTGATATGTCGTAGCCACGGTGGGATCGGAGGCACCCCCCAATTATTAAACATTTATTAATTTATAATCCAATATTAATATTATTAATATTATTATTATTTATACCTGCCCTCTTCGTTGTACTCCACCCCTCCCCAATTTTGATGAAATCATTATTTTTATTATTATTATTATCATTTTTATTATTATTATTATCATTTATTATTATTATTATCATTGATTAACATTATTATAGTTATTATTGTTGCTAATAACATTTGTTGTCTCTAATATTATTATTATTAGTCTTTATTTATTTCTATTTATATATTTATTTGTTTTGTTTATTTTTGTTTTTTATTACTCTACTTATACCCGTTATCAATCTATTATGATGCTATCTCAGCTGTATGCTTCCATCCCCAACCCTAGATACAATGACACACACTAGGCTTGGGCGGTATCCAAATTTTGATACCGTCAAACCTCCTCCCTATTTTACCTCGGTATACGGTATTACCGTGAATAATAAAAAAATTATGACATAAGGCTCAGACAGTGTCACCTTAGGTTCGAGGTATTTCCATCTTTCGCGGTCACCTTTTTGTTGCACAATTTGCAAATCGCCTCTTCCGTATTTACCGCCTCTCCCTTCTCGTTCGGTCGAAACCCGAAATACTGCCAAACTGCAGAAGTTGTGTTCTTTTTCGAGACCCAGGGGCCGATTGCACGAGCTGAACGTAAGTTACAACCTAGCCTAGTTTTGACGTAAATGGGCACTAAGTTACAACTTACGCACTACTAAATATTTTTTCGTTGCACCATTACACTTAGTTGAAGTGTAACTCTACGTATAAACTAAATATTTACGGACGCGTCTGGTCAGGAGTAACGGTTGGAATAAAATAGCAGACTGAGTGAATTGCATCAATATGCTCTTCTTTTACCTGACAACCTCCAATCCTTTAGGCATATATGATGCTGCTGACATTTACACTCACGTACATATTAAGAGAGAGAACAATATGTGAGTAAAAGTACTTTGTTTCTTTTTTAGCCCGTCTTCAACACCCCATCTACAGCGCGCCTCTGTGCACTTCGGTCCGTGTTTGCGCATGTCAGATGAAATAATAAATAAATGGCATTTCTTATGTTTTTTTTTTTCTTTCAGTATTTATTGATCCTTATTTATTTCAATTACAGTTTCTGAATGTTATTTACATATAAAAATAGCTTACATATAGACTAATGTTATTAATGTATCGTTATTAATGGAAACTTGTTTTTACCGTTAGTATACATGAGGCGAAAGAAGTTAGAATGAAGGATTAATTAAAATCAATAACATTAAATACAAGTTTTGCTTGCGTATTTGAAGGTTTCTATTGGATGATTTAGGGTAAACGTCATTTTATGCGACTACGCATTACTTTACGGAGAGCTTAAGAACTACTAGCTACGTCCTGCTTAACGAACAGCTGGTGCAACCGAAGTAAGTACAAATTTAGTTACAAACTAGCAAGTAGTTACTAGCCTCTAGTGTGAACTTAACATTCTAATTTAAGTAAGAACTTACGAATGGCTGGTGCTACCCTACCCTGGTCACTGGGTGCGCGACTCGCCATCTTTCCCCCTCTCTCTCTTTCTCCTCCACGCTGTCACGTGATGACAACCAAGCATACGCATTTTTAGGCATTAAATAAATTATATTTAATATTTAATCCTCGTCTCCTATATAAGTGCTTTGTTTTTTACGACGGTATAACGGTATTGAAACTGATACCGTTGCTATTTTTAGATCCCGCGGTATACCATATTACCGTATTACCGCCCAAGCCTAACACACACGCAGGTACGGGCGCACGCGCACACACACACACATGCTCACAGACATATGAATGCAAATACAGGAGTTAATCAGAACGGACTCGTAATGTTGGTCATCAGTATGTTTGTTTGTCCAATTGGTTCTACATTTTGGCACATGCAAATATTGTCACCTTATAAACTCTGTGTTTTTTTTTTTTGTTTTGTTTTTTTTTTTCTTCTCTTTGTCTTATATGTTATATGTTTGGTATATTATGTATTTGGAACATGTAAACATTGCCACATTCTTTACTTGCATGATAATAAAAAAATAAATAAAAAAATAAAAAATCACTGTATAAAGGTCTGCTTTTATTTGTGTACACTCACAATGAAAACAAAACAGACTTTATATATATAACATGTAATTATGTTTAGTATTTTCACATTTAGAGGGGAAAAAAAACTGTAATTTGCACTACTGTCTGTTCAAAATGAATGAAAAGAAACTGAGACATCTGACATCTGTGTACCGTGCCACCCCTAATATATTACAGTACACAGATGTCACGGTTCGGTACGTACCTCGGTTTGAGGGTCATGACTCGATACGATTTCGTTACAACGGGGAAAAAAAAAATCTACTATGCTCAGTTTCTTTTCATTTATTTTGAACAGACAGTAGTGCAAATTACAATTTTTTCCCATCTAGATCTGAAAATACTAAATATTATTACATGTTATATATATATAATCTGTTTTGTTTTCATTGTGAGTGTACACAAATAAAAGCAGACCTTTATACAGTGATTATTAATAAGACAATAAGTGTTAATAAGTTGATTCTGCTGGTATAAGGAAACAGTTGAAGTGATCGCGCCGGAGCGTACACACACACATCAGTTCCAGCATTGCTAACTTGACAGCGCAGTTGCTACTTTATCAAAATAAAATACAGTGAGCCAAACATCAGCGCGGCCGCCTCTGTGTCACTGATGGAACGCGACTGAAGTACAAAGCCAGTCATTTACATAATAAATAATAGTTTAGCATTCAGATATGTTACATCGCAAATATGGAAATATTATGGAATATTTGGATTAGTGCCGAATGAGAGAGGTACACAAGCAAAAAAAGCCCCATTTCGCAAACACTTCAGTGCGCAAGCCTTTAAAGTATACTCCCTTGTCAGTCTATGTGAGAGACGCGTTCAGAATCAGCACATGGTCACTGCCTAGGGGGCTTTGTTTTTAAGTGCGCTGTTCTTCTGCTGGCGGTTATCAAACAGTGTTGTATTACTGCGGGCGCCCCCTTCTGGATTGGGGGTGAATTGCCTGTATTCGTCGTATGGCCTCCTGCACGAATACATGTACCGTGCCACCCCTAAATAAATATATACACACACACACACACACACACACACACACACACTCACACTATTTCCTTATTTCTCGAATAAATAAAAAAATAAATAAATGGATACTACATCAGTAAGCTGTTGTGAAAATGAATCACTATTTTGTCTTACCTTTTTCACATGTGCTTCCCTGCTTCTCCTGAGCGAAGTTGAGTCTGTTCTTCTCAACAGCGGTGCCATTGGACTCAGGGTTGCTGCTGCGTGAAGGACTGCTCTCTCCATTCTGATAGACCATATCCAGATGCTGCCGGGCCAGTTTTAGGTGTCTACGCAGGCGGTCAATATCTCGCGATGACGACTCGTCACCAAAAGACTCCCGACCCGAGTCCAAGTTATACTCCGGTTTCAATCCCATGGACAGTTTGTCTTTTTTCAGGGCTGTGGGCACCTGTCTGCGTATGGCACCACAGGGACGTGCAATGTTGTGGTGGTGCGCATGTCGGAGAAAAGCATCACGGATTCCACTCAGGCCCAAATGAAGAATCTCTAGCACTGTGAGAGACAAGCAGAGACAGCTCACGGCATACATGATCAGCAGGAAGATCGTTTTCTCCGTGGGACGTGACACAAAGCAGCTGACCTCATGTGGGCAGGGGATGCCAGTGCACACGTAAGAACGAGCGACCTCAAAACCATACAGGATGTACTGGCCAAAGAGAAAGCCCACCTCAAAAATAACCCGAGATAGAAGCTGCAGGATGTACAGTTTCATGAGCCCGTTCCGCTTTATCCTCCGCCGCCCGTCATGTTGAGGGACGGGCTTCTCGGGAGCTTTCTTTTTCTCTGGCAGGATCTCCTCCATCATCATGGGATCTTCCTCACCGGTGTCCTCAGCCTCCTCATCATCACTGTTGGCTCCGCGGTGGACCATGGCCATGCATTTCTTGTTCCTCAGCTTGTACTCATCATCATTCATACGAGCGATCTTGTGCATAGCGAAGCCCAGGTACATAATAGTGGGGGTCGTGATCATAATGATCTGAAAAACCCAAAACCTTACATGAGAGAGTGGTGCAAACGCATCATAGCAGACGTTCTTGCAACCAGGTTGCTGGGTGTTACACACAAATTGGCTCTGTTCATCGTAGTATATCGATTCTCCCCCCACAACAGTCAACACAATGCGGAAGATCATAAATACTGTGAGCCAGATCTTGCCCACAAAGGTGGAGTGGTTGGAGATTTCATCCAACAGCCGTGTAAGAAAGCTCCAGCTCATGGTGCTGCGAGAAGAATGAGAACAAGACATTAACTATTAGTAATTCAAAACAGCATCAAAAATAGAATTTAAGAAAATAGTACATTACGTCCAATAATAAATATGGCATGATTATGGCCATCTGAGGAAATGAGGTGTTGATTCAATGTTAAGGACTCCAAATCATGAACAAGAGATTTACAACTTTCCATGCATCTTAGAAAAACAACAACAAACAATATTTGAGGAGCTTTACTCCATCAGGAAAAGTTTAATGTTACTAGGAGCCTTTTATAAAAGGCTTGATTAACCAGAAAGGTCCACTAGAGGTCAGCTAAAAGGTCAATTTTCTATCAAGCTCTTTCACAGAAACATCAAGTCAGCTAAGGAAAAGAGTGAGAAAAAAACCCAAACATATTTGCTAATCCTAAATCTAATAAGAACCATTTTAACTATATTTAATTAAATGAATGAAAAAAAAGTTATTTTGCCCTTACAAGGAAGAAACAGTTAAGATTAAATATTCTAAAAATAGACATTTACTTCAAATTCGACTCACTTTGCACATACTTTCAATTAATTAAAATTAGAAAAAAGACTGAATTAATCTTAATTACGTTTGGATGAAACGAAGATTTACAGAAAGAGCAAAGAAAAAAAAAAAGAAAATAGAAAAAAATATATCATTTGCATGAGGCATTTACCACCTTAGTGTTACCTGATCTCTAGTGTGTAATACCTAGCCTACTTATTAAAACATTCAGTTACTCTAGTGTTAAGCAAATAGAGCATGGGCCTTATGTACACTTCAGACACAGAAAGAAATTCATTTTCCCATTTCGGACAACCAAAGGCCCAAAAAGTCACTGTGGAATTGGCAGCTCTAACAAAGTTAGAAACAGTTTGGTCACAAACTGGAGTCCAGCTACTTTAAAGGATTAGTTCACTTTCAAATTAAATTTTCCTTATAATTTACTCACGCCCATGTCATCCAAGGTGTTTATGTATTTCTTTCTTCTGTCGAAAAGAAATTAAGGTTTTTGATGAAAACATTCCAGGATTTGTATCTATATAGTTAGTTTCAATGGACTCCAAATGGTTGAAGGTCAAAATGACAGTTTTAGTGCAGCTTCAAAGGGCTATAAACCATACCAGACGATCAGACGATTTAAACTGTGCAATCCACACCAGCTCCATCAAGTAAACAAAAGTAAACAAAAGAAAACATCTGTAAAGACTCTCTAGGGTTCCCTCTGTTATTGACCACAAATTTTCTTTGTTCTTGATTAGTGGATGAGTATTTTAGAGAATTAGATTATAGATTTAATACAGACACGTTTTACTTGATTAGTATAGTATTTAAGTATAACAAATGTCTCCAATAAACAGTGTTGGGGAGTAACTAGTTACATGTAACAGAATTACGTAATTTAATTACAAAATAAAAGTAATTGTAATCAGTTACAGTTACTGAGAAAAAATGTGTAATTAAATTACAGTTACTTATGAAAATGTTAAGGATTACAAAGTGGGTTACATCTGTTTTTTTCACTCACACATACAGATTTAAATGATTTCTTTCATAAATTGCAGTGACTGCTCTAAAATATGAAACACCAATGTTTCAGAAGTTTATAACATGCTTATCCGATAACTCTTATATTTTCTATATGGGTTTATGTATATGCTTTATTTTTTAAGATTAACTTTATTTCTAAGGCATTTTTATATGACAGGAAACACTGGAATCAAACAATGCCTTAGAAAAAAACAGTTAATCTTAAAGGGGTCCTATTATGCTTTTTCACTTTTTTAATTTTAGTCAGTGGTGTAGTAGTGTGTATGTTTGGACATAATACGATCTACAAAGTTACAAATCTCAAAGTCCACTCCAAATGGAGATGTTTTAAAAAATCCCTTTTCAAAAACTACAACAAACGGCTACAAAGTTGTTTTCCTGTATTTGTGATATCACAAACTAAATCCCGCCTAACCTTCAAACTTGCCTCAAACTGGTTATTAAGCCTCTCATTAAAAAAAAAAACACAACTTGACCCCACAGAATTAATTAATTACAGACCGATCTTAAATCTCCCTTTTCTGTCAAAGATACTAGAAAAGGTAGTATCCTCACAATTATATTCCTTCCTAGAGAAAAATGATATCTGTGAGGAATGCCAGTCAGGATTTAGATCGTATCATAGTACTGAGACTGCTCTCATTAGAGTTACAAATGACCTGCTTCTATCATCTGATCGTGGTTGTATCTCTTTATTAGTTCTACTGGATCTTAGCACTGTGTTCAACACTATCGACCACAACATTCTTTTGAATAGACTACAAAACTTTGTTGGCATTAGTGGAAGCGCCTTAGCATGGTTCAAATCGTACTATCTGACCGCCTTCAGTTTGTAGCAGTGAATGAAGAGGTATCATATCGATCACAAGTACAGTATGGAGTACCTCAAGGCTCAGTACTAGGGCCGTTACTTTTCACACTTTACATGTTACCCTTGGGAGATATTATCAGGAGACATGGTGTTAGCTTTCACTGTTCTGCTGATGATACTCAGCTCTATATTTCTTCGTGACCCGATGAAACATACCAATTTGCAAAACTAACGGATGTATAGTTGATATCAAAAACTGGATCACTGGAGTCAAACCCACAACATGACGAGCTTCAGAGCAGTGGTGGACAAAGTACACAAATCAAGTACTTGAGTAAATGTACAGATACGTATAATAAAATATTACTCCAGTAAAAGTAAAAGTACTGCTTTTTAAATTTTTACTCGAGTGAAAGTACAAAAGTACTCGAATGTTTATGTACTTAAGTAAAAAAAGTACTGATAGATAGATTTATCTTGCAATTTTATAGGCTACTTAATTTAATTTTATATTAGCACATATTTTTATAATCCTACTGCTCAAAATATCTGGGATTAGGAAAATCTAATTATATTTTCATAATGAGTTTTTTCTTCACAAACCTTGTCTGTGGTGTTAAACACCCCTGGCAAACTTCCCACTTTTATAATTACTGTAGTTACCATGTTCTTAACATCACATCCTTTCTTTTTCCCTCAGATGTAATCTATCTAGGTGGTTGAATACACATATTTGGACTTTATATCTAAAAATTTCCTCAATTTAGCACCAGCAAGCTTGCTAGCTAAACAGTTAGCATCAGCTAACAATATTTACTTATTTTCAGTATGGTTATGAATAAACATTCATATCTGTCAACTCGGCTAGTTGATCTAGAAACAATATAAAAATGTATACTGTTGATAAACAATATAAAAACAGACATCACATAGGGCTAAATGCGTAGCATTTTAATAAAACTGCTAAAGTTACAGCAGTGGGGAATATGAACGTGCATGAGTTATTTTATTTAATCTGTGTTATTTTAATGTCTCGTTTTTTGACCTAAAACACTGACTTTGATCTGTCTGCATTCAAGCCTTTCAGTGGGGTTAAATAGATCACCCTTTACAGCATATTTAGTTCACAACAACTGACAGTTTTGACCTAAATATGATTTTCAGTTACAATAATTAATCCTAAAATTGGACATTAGTTACTTACTTTCACAGCATCAGTTTACGCGCGCTCTCACGAGATCTCCCAGTTCTTACCAAGCGGCAACCTCCCGCTCTTTCTCTCGATATTATCTGTCTGCAATAGAGTGGGGCATAGGCGTAAATCCCGGGGGGGACGGGGGGGCTTGTCCCCCCTAAAAATATCATTACAACCGACTCTGTGTATTGAAAATGATATAATGGACATATATTTAAAATAATTGTGTTATTAGTAAAACAAAATAAACGCAAAAAAACGTTTTAAGTTCAGAAATGTTTTGATTCCCCCCTCCCTTGCCTCACAGTGGTTTGGTCCACGGCCTGCTTTCCTTCTTTACGGATACACACACACACACACACACACACACACACACACACACACACACACACAAAAGTCCGGTGAGAGAGAGCAAGTTTATGTGTAAGTAGGCTGTCAAGGCTATTTTATTCTCATTAAACATCGGGTGAAATGATTCTTTCTCTTTAATACAGATGATGCTGGATCATTAATAAATTAGTCATGACAAAAAAATTATGACATCCGATGTATTTTCTATGAGCGATTATAAGGTTAACAAGCTTAATACCGTAGCTTCCCTTACGAAAATTAACCATGGTTTTTTTGTAGTAACCATGGTTTAACTATGGTTTTTGCAGTAAAACCATAGTAACTACAAAATGAACCATGGTTTTACCACAGTAACCATAGTTAAACTATGTTTTTTTTTGTACTAAAACCACAGTGACTACATAATAAACCATGGTTTAACTATGGTTTTTGTAGTAAAACCATAGTAACTACATAATAAACCATGATTTTACTATGGTTTTTGTAGTAAAACCATAGTAACTACAAAATTAACCATGGTTTTACCACAGTAACCATAGTTAAACTATGTTTTTTGTATTAAAACCATAGTAACTACATAATAAACCATGGTTTAACTATGGTTTTAGTAGTAAAGCCATAGTAACTACGAAATTAATCATGGTTTTACTATAGTAACCATGATTTATCTATAGTTTTTGTAGAAAACCATAGTAATTGCAAAATGAACTATGGTTAACCACAGCATTTTTAGTAGAACCATTACAAAATAACCCATGGTTTTTCAAAAGTATTAACTACAGATTTAGTTATTTCTTACTCTTCAAAAAAAAAAATCAGGGCTCAATAAATTAATCATAATTAATCTCATGATTTCTGAAAATGAAACAATCAAATTTGGCAAATGTGGTGTCAGTTATTACAAAAAATACACTCTTAAAAAATGGTTATTTGGCAGGGTGTATGGTTCCATGAAGAACCTTTAATATCCAAAAGAACCTATCCATTGCACAAAAAGGTTCTTTAGACTATATAATGGTTCTTCACAATCAACATTTTGTAAATATTTTTTTCTGGAAAGTGAGATCAAGTGAACTAAATGTTCATAGCTGCCTGGTCCAGAACTCATTCCAGACTCATTTTCTTTTAGTTGTGTTCAATTAAAGCTCAATAAAGTATTAATTTTTAGTTATAAATAGTGTTGTGGTGTTTTGTTTTTTAATTAAAAAAGACCAGTAGATCAGTCCTTTTATACTTTTTACTCCTATTTTAATGCTGTTTTGCATGACTCAACTAGCATAATACATTTTTTATTTAGAAAAAGCAAAGTTTAGTATAAAAATCATGTTTTAAAATGAAATAAAAAGGCTGAGTGATACAAATCTTAAAATATAATTTATTTTTTTATTCATCCCACTATCATACATTTTGCACCAAATTGGTCGTAGAACTACAAAATGAGTTTCAAATTCGCGATTTAAAGAAAGATTTTAAGAGGTTTATGAATGCTGCATGACTGACGTGTTTAAATGGACTCGCGCGCTAAATTCGCGCGCTCATTCAAACGCTGGGGAGGGAGTTGCCATGGAAACGGTGTGCAACACTGTAACTGACGAACAGTAAATCTCCGTCTCTCGCTGCTGCTTTCACTGCTTTCAGGTGAGTTCCCTGATAGCACACGTACATCTAGGAGACGTCTATTTGACATCTGCATTTACATCTGCAAGACGTATTTTTTTAGAGTGTTTGCTCATCTGCAATACGTCTATTGGACGTCTCCTTTTAGATGTCAAATAGACGTCTATTAGATGTCTTTAAGATGCTTATGATTTAGAATGTATGTAAAACTGACATCTGAAAGACGTCTGTCAGACATTTGTAGACAGCAGATGCTTTCCAGATCAACAGATCTTTAACAGACATCTTGCAGACGTACGTGTGCTATCTGGGTTTAGTCCCTAAAATCACACAAATATTACATACAACTGTTCCAGACACTTTCTTACATGTAACTGACATGTTTATGTTGAATATTTACTTCACAGAAATGTTTTACAGTCTTCGAAAAAGTCCGCTAGCATCTGTTTTCAGACGAGGTATGTTATAACTCTGAAGCTTGAGCTCTTGTTTATGAAAGTTTGGGTTTTTAATCACATCTTTATGTGTAGATGAGAGGTTTTGCTAGCTTTGTAAAGGGTTTGCTGTCTGTCAATGGTTTATTGGAAGTTGTCTAAGTTATTTAACCTAAAATATGCTCTGTACTGTTAATGGGTGACGTCACTTACAGAAGCACGAATGAACTGAAGCTAACATTAGTTCAAAAGTGCTTTGATCTTTCATGGTAAACAAATATTGATTTAAAAAAAAAATGTTCTGTGGTTTCAGGAGTGATAACATAATCTTTCTACAAAGGAAGAGAAGCTCCAAGATTTCAAAATTTGAAGGGAGCTGCTGACAGAAATGCAGAAAACACAGGTGAGCATAGAAGAAATATGCATTCATATGCTTTTTTTTTCACCATATTTTCTTATATCACCGTGCATCTGTTATATTACAGTTCATTAAAGGAAGGTTTTGGTAGTGACACAAACCTAAATACATGAATGTTAATAATTTTATTTTAAGAAATTGTGTGTGTGTGTGTGTGTGTGTGTGTATGTGTGTGTGCATGTACCGTTTTCTTTTCTGCATTTCACTTCTGCTCTAGCTTGCTTCCTTTAAATAAAGCTAAATATCGTTGGCTCTGTGATAAATTGCATATTATGTTTCTAGATTATATGCTGATGGCCGTGCAGCAGAGAGGCGCAGAGTCTCCTGTCGGACAACATCTCTAAGTCGCTATGAACCATGTTACTAGTAAGTAAAACCTCAAACATACAGGACACTACTGTTCAAAAGTTTACTGTTCAATGATTTTTTAAAATGTGTTTTGAATGTGTTTTTTAAGTAAGTCTTCTGCTCACCACTACTGTATTTATTTGATTAAAAATACAGTAAGAACAGAAATATTGTAAAATATTATCATTTAAAATACCACTTTTTTATGTGAATATATTTTAAAATGTAATTTATTGCTGTGATCAAAGCTGTATTTTCAGCATCATTACTCCAGTCTTCAGTGTCACATGATCCTTCAGAAATCATTCCAAGATGCTGATTTGCTGCTCAAGAAACATTTCTGATTACTACCTTTGTTGAAAACAGTTTTTGCTGCTTAACATTATTATGGAAACAATACCATTCAAACATTTGTGGTAAGAAAATTAAGAAATGAATACTTTTATTAATCAAGGGTGTATTACATTTATCAGAAGTAACAGTGAAGACATTTATAATGTTGGAAAATATTTCTATTTACTAAATTGTTTAATACATTTAATAAATGTTGTTAATTGTACTTTCTATTCATCAATGAATCCTGAAAAAGGTATCACCGTTTCCACAAAAATGTTAAGAAGTAAAAACTGTTTTTTTTTTTCAACTGTTTTAATAAGAAATGTTCTTGAGCAGCAAATCAGCATATTAGAATGATTTCTGAAGATCATGTGACCCTGAAGACTGGAGTAATGATGCTGAAAATACAGCTTTGATCACAGGAATAAATTACAATTTACAATATATTAAAATAAACAGTTCTTTTTAACGTGTAATTATATTTTGCAATATTACAATTTTTTTCCCAAAAACACTGCAATGTTTCCAAAATCTTGACAGTTACTGTATAATTGTTACTATATTAAATACCATTAATTGGATGGATTTGTGGCCCAAGATGCTGGGATAGGCTTCAGCCCCCAAGACCCTAGAGAGGATAAGTGGTTTGGAGAGTGAATAGATGGATGCATGAACTTCCAAAATACTTTGACTTGCTTTGATTTTGTTTCTATTCCGACTGCTGTTCAGCTTAAAAACACCTTTCCATTATCGTTGTTTGTCATTTTGCATCATTATACCTGTGTTAAACCTATTAAAATTAAGAAACTAATGAAAGGTTGTTTTTTTTTGTTTTTTTTTACAGGATCCTATGTACCCAGCCTCAACCATTCATCAGAAGGACTGTGAAAGCAGGAACTCTTTGAACCACCAGTGGCAGTTTCCACGGGACGAAAGAAGGCATAGTAGTGGATCATCATCCACTACTATGCCTTCTTTCGTCCCGTGGAAACTGCCACTGGTGGTTCAAAGAGTTCCTGATCAAAAGGGTGGACTTCAGGAGGCAGACACACTCTGTGAGTTTAAAAGACCCGTCTCTTTAACCTTCCATACACATGACACACTATCACATCTCTATAATTCAGATCTCTTAAAGGATCTTTATGCTGCACCAATTAGGGTAAGCAGCAACACTTCCTATAATATCTAATGTACATGTTAATTTGTAAGAAGAATGACATCATTGCTTATATTAGTTGCTTATTTACTGTCTCACCCTTATCCCTAGGTTACAGTAATCAGCTGATCCAGTCGGTATCCAGACCAGACGGTGGACCTGCACCAGGAGCGACCACAACACATCCCTGACTGTCAGCGGAGACCATGTCAGCTAGATGGCAGATGCCTGTGAAGACCTCACTGATGGCCCCAGCACAGATCCTCAGCCCTCTGCACAGACCCTTTTTACCAGCTTCACCTGCTGCCGTGATATTACTTCATGCAGAAGAAGTTGAATTAAATATTCTGAATGATATCAATCCACAATCTGACTTGTGATGCAGCCTGGAATAATCACACCACGTTCATTCGTTTGGTTCATTCGTTTGTTTCTGACTGAGCCGGGTCTTGTTTGGGTTTGGGTTCCTTGTCACTGTTGCCTTTTGTCTTGCTGAATTGAAGACACCTAATATTCAGCAATATTATTGACTTGACTGCACTGACACTATTTGATAAGAACCGAACTGAATTATGACACAATGTTTTATATATGAGGAGTTTATTTGCAAAAACAGATAACTCCGTTTTTAAATATTTTTAAAAATCATGTTTTTTGTTATGTTTTTATTGTTTTATTGTGTTAGTTAGCTAGTATTTATTAGTTATTCTTTACTTAATCAAAATAACCTGAATGCAGTTTGATTGAGATTAATTGGAATGCACAATGAAAAAACATGATTTTTAAAAATCTGTTTCTGAAACATCTGTTTCTGCAAATGAACTCTTCAGTAAATATAATTTACTTGCTACTTTGTGGTTTAAAAAGTGTGAATGTTTATACTGTAGTGCATTTGTTCATATCTATTTATATTAAAGTATTTGGTAATTGTATAATTAAAGCCTTTTTAATGTTTTTAAATGGTTGTATTTGTGTTTCACTGCTGAATTACATTTAGCAGATTCTGGGCCACATTCGGCCCGGGGACCAAGCCGAGTCTCAGCCAGATCTGGCTTAAAGTGTCTGGGCCAGACCTGGGCCACATAATATAATAGAAGTCACTCTACAGTATGCGGGCCAGATCTGGGCCACGTCAATAAATAAGAGTCATTTACAGGGCGTGGGCCGCATCTGGGCCAGAGGAGATTGTTTGAGCTGGTTTTCAGTGTGTGTGCCAGTTTTGGGCCGGGGACCCAGCCAGAACTGGGCCGGAAGCTAAGCAAGGTTGTGGCCCAGAGGTGGGCCAGACAAATTTTGCTATCTGGGTCTGGCTTGCTCAGTTGGGGACACCTAATTTCTAGCGATTATCACCGATTTGATTGCACAGACACTATTTAAACTAAACTGAGCTAGACAATGACATCTCTGAATTCAATAATGAAATGCCTTTAACTGAAAATTGAGTGTTTAATCTTATCATTATATATTACTGACACTCTGTCCTCCAATTTGATACTGTTAAGTGCTTTGACACAATCTGTATTGGTAAAAGCGCTATATAAATAAAGGTGACTTGGCATGTTTTCTTAAACAAAAAAAGAGAAAAGACAGAAAAAAACAATTAGCATATGAAAGTTATAGTTTATAGACATTTTTAGAAAGAAATTATTCACCTGTTGAGAGTGTGTTCGATGTGGCAGCTTTCACACCGTTTGTGTGTGTTTGTGTACGTGTTACTTCCCTAACACATCTACTACTTATGCAAACGTTGATCACACTACAAACAATATGTTATGTTGGGAATCAATATAATAAAGAAGCAGAAAAACAAGCAGTTTTGAACCACACTTTGTTTAATTAACTTCCCCTTCCTCCTTACTCTTCCACAATATAACAAGTACATCAACGGTGCCATCTAGGGGAGGCCTTAAAAGTAGCACAATTATTCAGACACAACACAATACAAACTATAATGCTATAAGAGACAGAGAAGATTAATTCATCGTTTACCTGGGTCTTGATTAGCTCACCTCACCTCTATCTGACAAGTCATCGGGTTTGAGTCATTCGTTCTTTTGTCACGTGACCACTTGCCGGATCAGTAAAATATTTTAAAGTAAAACTGTATTTTTTGTATTTTGGATCATATTTAAGAATTATCATAAAATTATCAAAATATGTGTAATAAGCATTTTCCTAGAAATAAAAATGGTCTGTTCATTTCTGTCACTATGTTTTTGTTACTCTTTCTTGAGGATCTGTGTTATTTTATAAATAAATAAAACCCTGTTATAAATAAAATATTGATTGATTTGTCCTTTCACTGTCTTTGTCTATCAATAAACATATAATATAACTATATAATAAAAAAAAATCCAAGCCTAAAATTACAAAGCACTTATAGTTTGTTCATTTTTACTCCAGTTTTGACTTTGCTGGTATAACTGTTTTTCCTAGGCAGACTTGACATATTGGTCTAATATTTGTATAAGAAGATTGGTAAAAAAGGACACAATGACATAAAGTGAAAGCAAATAACATTTTGAATATAAATGATTAATGTTAGTTTAAAATATTAAGGTTATGATCTGGCTCTGTGGCTTTAGTATATTTTAATTTTCTTGTATTTTTTATTTAAATTGTGTTAATTCATTTTGGAATAGTTATTCTCTTTGCTAAAGCTTTTTCTGGCACAAAAATAAACAATAAAAAAAAACAATTCAAGAGTGTGTACACAGTGTTAATGTCTAAAGTGTCATATGTTACGAAAGTATAACACTATAGTCTAATCTAAACAGGTGAACTAATTCCAGTACAGAACCTACAGGATGTTGTGCATGCGCGACTGAACGAATCATTCCCTGAGACGACTCGTTCTTCCCGAGTCACATTAAAGATTCGTTCAAAATGAACGAATCATTCAAAAACGACCTATCACTAATGTGCTGCTGAGTGAGTGGGCGGAGCGTTGAGTGCGAGCTTGGGGTGTGCAGGTAGGAGTGGTATACGTTTTCCATCTTTTTCTTTCATTTTTTGAATATTGGTGGTCAATTTCGATTGGGACGGTAGTTTATAACATACCGGGGCGTCTGCTTCGGTTTCGTATCACGAGCATAGCGGCCTCAGGTAGTCGAAGGTTTGATTAGGGCTGTCGCGGTTAAGGAATTTCCCCCCAGATAGCACACGTACGTCTGTAAGATGTCTGTTAAAGATCTCTTGATCTGGAAAGCATCTGCAGTCTACAAACGTCTGACAGACGTCTTTCAGATGTCAGTTTTACATACATTCTAAATCATAAGCATCTTAAAGACATCTAATAGACGTCTATTTGACATCTAAAAGGAGACGTCCTATAGACGTATTGCAGATGAGCAAACACCCTAAAAAATACGTCTTGCAGATGTAAATGCAGACGTCAAATAGACGTCTCCGAGATGTACGTGTGCTATCAGGGCCTTGCGGTAATTTTGAGTGGCTCAATAGACCGCGGTCTCAATAGCGCGGTATGCGGTATTACCGCATATATATATATAAATAATCTGTGTGTGTATGTGTTACGATGTAAGGAGGTCATATTCAGAAACCAATCAAACCGAAACTAAATCGCGTTGAAACAGGAAGTGAAGTAAACAGAAGAGAATGACAAAATAACGGCCCACATAACAAAACTTAAACCCTCACAATAAGATCATTAGTATATTGTTAGCCTATATATATAACAGTTAGTTCTGATCCTCGAATCTGACTGACAAGATACTTTTCTGTTGATATTTCACCTGCGTGTTCTAGACGGCTGTCAGTCAGTGCAGCTTCATTGTTTCGCCACAAGGTGGCGGCAAGAGACTGTCTTTGAGTGGGTCTTTAAACCGTTCATTCAACTACACGTTCAAAAGTGCTGATTCATTCAGAGATTTGTAATGAAACATGCTGTTTAAATCATTTTAACTTTGAGCGGCACTTTTAAAGGCTCAGCTGACGAGCAGAGCGTCGATGCTAAGACAGATTTCGCTTTCCTTGGACATGACAACCTGTTTTCACAAATACATGACTCGGCCTGAAGGACAGACGCAGGTAATCGCACACGCTCAGTCGATCTCTCTCTCACACACTCGCTCTCTGTTTAGGCTTGTTAAGTGCAAATCAGCATGATACACATTATCATTACTAATATTCAATACACATGCATGAAGTGTAAAACAAGAAGGGCGTAACCTTACGAAAATAAAACACTGAAATATCGCGGTTGTTGCATTCCTCTGCGGTTAACTTGGGTAAAGTTGGTTTCATATTCGCACATTCACAACATTCACAACATTTCCGCGTTCAATAACTTTCTAATTATATGTGCAAAACATGTTTCTTTTGCAAATTCATCATCAAGGAACTTTGCTGCCGTAACATGGCCGCAGCAGGCGCAGTGATATTACGCAGCGCCTGAAAGTAGTCCCCAGCTAGGTAACTAGTTATAATATAGCTGGGGACTACTTTCAGGCGCTGCGTAATATCACTGCGCCATGGTACGGCAGCAAAGTTCCTTGATTATTACGCCGGAATGAGAGTATAGTTCCTAGCCAAATCAGCCTAGAAAATCGCAACTTTTCATTTTTCGCCGATCTTAGTACACGATATAACTACAGAAGAGTCAAGTTTTAAATAGGGCAAATATCGAAACTCTTTGATCGTTTTTGAACGCGATGCTACTGGTCTAATAGGATTCAATGATCTATGCTAAGCTATGCTAAAAGTGCTATCGCCAGACCCGGAGATCGGCTGAATGGATTCAAAAACGGTAAAACTCAACTTATTAACTCTGGGGGAGTTGGAGAATGAGCCTATTTCCAAAAAAAGTGTAGTGTTCCTTTAATAGTTATCTCGTTATTTCCTGTATTATATAATCATTCCAACTTAGCTCAATTGAATTTAACGAGAGAGAGAGAGAGAGAGAGAGAGAGAGTTTCCAAGGGAATTATCTGTGCACATGCAGAATTGCTAAGAAAATTGTCTCTTCTCTTTTTTCCACCATTATAGCTTTTCTTGTCAGCTGCCGTTCTGGTATGAGCTTCATAACAGCATGCCTTGATTGCACTTTGAAGCATCCAAGCATTCTTGAATCACATGGATCTCTGAAAAGTGGTTCTGTTTTCTCAAAAAGCTTGCACAGCAGCATCTGGTAACCAGAATCATCCAACTCTTCTCTCTCTTCAATCGCCTCACAGCATTTTCCTTCATCAAGTATGAAGGCATTATTGGGCCTTTTGAATTTGGGCTTGGAGGCCTCCACAGACAATGGGGATTTTGACATCTCTTCTAGCCGTTTGACCACTTGAATAAGTGGCTGTTTTCCTGACCTTACAAGTCGTTTCAGCTTCCCAAGATAGTTTTCAAAAGGGAATGCACTGCAAGCATCAAGACTGCCAAAAGCCATTGCCTCCTCTGGTAGATGCACCATTGAATGTACATTGTACACCATGAAGTGGTCTCCATATAGTTCTCCTGCTTTTCCAACAAAGTATTTCATCAGCCCTTTGCTGTAGCTATTGTGTTCCACTGCAAGTGTGGGGCAAAGCAGAAGACTCAAAGCAACACTGAACACCATGAAGTGATCATATAGCTGGTCAGCCAGAATTCCTTTAAGCACGATCTTTCCTGTGTAAACAGCAAACTGCCGCAGTTCGGTTGCCTTCCACCTGTCAATGTCTTCCAGATTTCTAGGTTTCCGGGCAAAACAGCTGGGAATGACCTTTCGAAGTGACAGCAGCCTTTGGGTGACATTGCTTATTTGCCCAGCAGACCTTCTCACCTTCCTGTCTCCTCTAACCCACACTGTTATTAGTTTTTTCATTACTCCCAGGCAAGCTTGGTGCATGTAATCAATCGGGAATTGTTCTACCATGTCCAGTGGGAGGCTCAGAAAGGGGGACAAAGGAGTGTCCTCATTTTCTTGACGTCTAGTCATTTCAGCGCGAAACGTGTCGTTGCTTCGTAAAGTGAGGTTATCAACCTCTTGGTAGGTCACGCGCCCAACCACCCATGTGCCCTTCTGTGTGCATTTATCACACCCATAGTACCCAGAATACTGTTTGATCTTCTTTACCATGGCTCTTGCGGGTGCGTCTCACACACAACACATCTGATTTTTATTTCTTTTCCATCCAAACCATTGTCCAGAAGTTCCTGAATGTCCTTTATTGCTTCTTCAGTAAAATCCAAATTTGTCGGTTTGGTGGGACCGAGTGTCAGTGCGACAGGAAAGATACTGATGGGTGGCAGATGAATGGCACAGAGGATGGGCCAAAGATGTGTTTTGCTGCTTTTAAAAAAAGGCAGGCCATCTATATTAAATGATAGCTCCAATGTGCTAACTCCTTCTGTAATCTCCCTTGGATAGCGCTGCAGCTGCTCAAGAAGGCTCTCTCTTATATTAAAATGGACACACTCCATTCCAGATTTTACCACTGATTTAATGAGTCTTGGAGTTTTCAGCAGTGTCCTTGCTGTTGATGGGAGCTCTGGGTGTCCATTTTTTTGAAGTCCTTTCAGGAGATCATCTAGGGCATTATGCTTGATGAGGTGTTTTGTTGCCCATTCTTGTGAAAATGTTGAGAGTGAAGTTAAGGCCATCCTCAGTTTCTGAATTGCAGTTTTCCTCACTGGTCCCATCGGCCACACTGTCAGGTCCTGAACTGCAGCTCTCCCCACTGACCCCAATTTCTACACTTTCAGTAACACTTGAGATGTCTTCATCAGTGTAATTTTCTTCATTAATTCTTTCTTGAAGTGTTACTGGAAGAACTGATGACTCTTCTCCAATACACCTTTCATGCAGTAATCTCCGTGCATATTTCCACTGCCTTGTGTAGCGTTGCCTCTTGGTTTTTGAATCCATTCTAAATCCAAAATATTGGACTTGTTGAAAATGTGGTAATGGCATATTTTGCAATATTTCACTATATCTATTAGCAGAAAGAATTCAGTTATTTATATCAAAAATTCATTTCTTACTAGTTGAAATTTCAATTTCCCACAGCAGAAATCCAGTTCTTACTAGTAAAAACCTTTATTTTTGGTATCAGTAATCACGTGATTACAAGTGCAAATGTTTATATTGATATCAAGAATTGAATTGCTACTGGTAGAAATGTTCATTTCTGATATCAATAATAATAGCAAAAATATCATGAATGCGATTGTTACTATTAAGAGAGCCATTTTGTCACACTTTCTTATACACTGATACATCAATGATCAGGCTTGAAGATCAGTTAAGTAGAATTTAATGGAAAACAAAGAAACAAACAGCGATAATCCACAACAAGATAACAGCAGCATTAACACAAGACCAAGAATAGAAGAAAAACACTGGGCTTATATACACAGGACAAACAAAGATCTAATAGGTTAATTTACAAGACACTAATTTACAAGACATAGGTGAATTGGGTCAATCAAACACATAGGGAAAGTACTGGGGGATGTGTAATGACGCAGAAATAACGTAATGACGCATGATGTGCAGAACGAGCGGTTCTTTCTTTTAAATAAAGTGTTGTCCTGTCATTATAAAACTCTCCTTTCACTCTGTAACTGTGAAGTGGAGCAGGGCAACCTCCCACCAGTCCTTGTTTCGGATTCTCATTGTCTGAGATTTATGGCCAGAGCTACTTTGAGACGTGTCACCAGAGCCCGGGTAGCACTACCTTCAAGTCCAGCAGTTGTCTGATATAAAGTCTATGTGGTTCGAGATGAAGAGGGACAACGATGAGCTTCGCAACCACATTCTACCAGAGATCCTGTCTACGCTGGAAGGGCTCAAGGCAGAAAATGCTTCTCTGAAGCATGAAGATCCAACAGTTTAGCACCAGCTTTGAGACTCCTCGTCGAACAGTGACACCAGTACCAGCCCCTCGCACTCATGTGCCACCAGCCGTCTGTAGTCGGAGAAGTTCTGCAGTGTATACTGATGAAGTTCCTCCACCCCGAGCTGCCCAGTGTGAGCAGCTGACGAGACAGATGGAGGACCTTACAATTTCACCTAGGACGCCACATGCTGATGAAGGTCATCACACACCACTTCAGAGGTCATACACCTACTCAGCCCAGCATGCAGGAGCAGGACAGTACGACAGTACCCTCATGTCCACAGGTGACGCCTAGAATGGAGATGCTGCACGCCCAAGAGCAGATATATCGAGGACCTAAGCATACTATTCCCAGCCTGACAGCAGCTGACCCCAGACAGTTTTCCAGAATACAGATGGCACTAGAGAACCTTCTACCAGCAGCTGCGAGTGAGCGCTTAAAGTATCAGATTCTGTATGCTCATTAGTGAGTATGTTGGAGCAGTTGGGTTCAGTTGCATCTTGTATGCAGACCGTTCTGTCGGCAGCCGCAGAGTCCTCCTGAAAGTTAGTAAAGTGATCATTGCAAAAGGGATGCTTAAATGGAAATGTATGTAGTGCTGGATGACGGATCAGAAAGGACTATCCTCCTCTATGCTGCAGCTCAGCAGCTGAACCTCAAGGGGCAGCTGGAAGATCTGATCCTGCGCACAGTGTGACAAGATCAGCAGGTGTTTCATGGGGCAGTTGTCTCCATCACAGTATCACCTGTGTCTCATCCCCACAAGAAATCCCCACCTCATTCTGCGTGCATTTACATCTGAGAGACTAGGTCTCACTGAACACACCTATCCAGTGGCTTCCTTACAGAAGAGATACAGACATCTAGCTGGCCTACCATTGCAGCAGATGGATAAAGTGCAGCCCATTTTGCTGATCGGGTCAGATTGCCCCCATCTCATCACGCAAACAATCCAGTTAGGCCCACCAGGGGGGTCCTGCACCAGTTAAAACCCACCTTGGATGGACTCTTCAAGGTCCTACTCATGAGGTTCGTCGTGAGATCAACACACACCAGTGTTTCTTCACATCTGTTCACCCCAACACAGACTTGTTTGCTCATGTCGAGAGAATATGGCAGATGGATGTGCTCAAAGACTGAATAAATGCACTTCTTGTCAAGAAAAAAAAAGTAGCAGTTATGAGTGGGGTGGCCAACCCTAGGCTCCGCACCTGCGTTAACGGCGTTAAATAATTTTAAATAATAACATGTTAAACTGAAAAAATTAATCTCCTGCGTTAACGCGCTAATTTTGACAGCACTAATTTCAACATGTTACATTTGTTATTTCTGATAACTGAAAATGCATTTCTAATATCAATATAATTTCTGATATCGAAAATGGCTTTCTTACTAGTAAAAGTCAGAATGTTATACCATAATGCTCTTTCCTCCTGGAAAAGTAAATTTTACTGTCTGTGGAACTGTTATGCTGGTTTGACATTTTATGACCGATATTCTGGTGGTGGTATCAAGGGTGTTTCATCCACTATTCAATTACTGAGATGAACAGAACAATGACGAAACAGCAAATTGAACTTTTTTTATAGTGGTGATGATTGGCTCAAGAATCTTTTTTTTTGTAAGAGAATCATTTTTGGGATATTTTGGAATTTTTGACCTTTTTTTTTTTTTTTTCCTGGACAACAAAAAACTAAATGTATTCTAGTTTGAAAATAAGCTTTTCATAATAAACAGTGTGTACTGTTTATTATGTGTATATATAAATACACACACATACAGTATATATATTTTGAAAGTATTTACATGTATAAATTTATATCCATATAACTTATATTATATAAAAATATATTTAATATATTAACATGACATATTTTTCTTAAATATATAAATGCATGTTTATTTAAACAAACATTACGGAGAGCACCTTAATATGAAGATAAATAATATTACTTACCCTGAAATAAAATGTGGCAAGACAAAAATGTGGAGGAGGTGGGGGAGACAGTGGAAGATGATGCAAAAACTATTACATGGAAAAAAAAAGATAATAATATATTACTCACAAACATTAAAGTACTCAACATTACAAATTACAACATTACATGCTCAATATCAAAGATACATCTAAAGTAAAATGATAAGAATGTGCCTAGCAGTTAAAAACGAGAAAAGACCAAATATGAGTGAGATATGTGTGTACAAATTCAAATGTTTTCAGTTCCATCAGTGATTATTGATTAATTAATATTAATCAAGATTGATTGATTGATTGATTGATTTATTAATTATTCATTTTTTAAGAATTGTCCCTTTAACGTCTTCATCAAGACATTACTAACTGTTACGTGTGCAGGTGTCCAAGGATTTGTGAGGAGACGACGAGTAGAAAATAAACTTGTTTAATAAAGATAAGTAGATGACGGAATATAAACACATTAATAATAAGCTCAGCAAAACCATATACAACATAACATACTTAATCACGGACAAACTCAAAGGGAGAACTCAGGACTTTTAAAGGAACAGGAACAAAAGGAGCAAACAACATAATCAAACTCAGGTGGAGACAATCAAATGATAATGAACTAAATGAGGACAGGAACTAAACCAAATAAGGAAAACAAGGGCTGGGGCAGACAGACATGTGACAGTATCTCCCCCTCCCGGTAGGCGCGTCCCGCGCCGTAACAATACCAATGGGGAGGGGGGGTGGGCGCCCTGGATGCCGGAGCAGGATGGGGACCAAGACACAAAGGAGGCATCCAGGGCGGATCAGGGAGCTCCGGCGGCCATGGCGGGTCAGGGGACTCCGAGGGCCATGGCGGGTCTGGGGACTCCGAGGGCCATGGCGGGTCTGGGGACTCCGAGGGCCATGGCGGGTCTGGGGACTCCGAGGGCCATGGCGGGTCAGGGGACTCCGGCGGCCTCGGCGGGTCAGGGGACTCCGGCGGCCTCGGCGGGTCAGCCATAGTGGCCCTGGCTAAAGCCCGGAACATGGCCACCATGGCCAACAGAAGGACGGGAACATAGCCCCCCCCCCAAAATTTCTTTGAGGAACTTAGGGGGCTTTTGTCTGGGTTCTCTGGGGCGCTCGGACAGCGCGGACTCTTGGGGGCGCTCGGACAGCGCGGACACTTGGGGGCGCTTGGACAGCGCAGAGCTGGACGGAACCAGCGGAGGCACTGGTAAGCTGGACAGGACCAGCGGAGGCACTGGTGAGCTGGACGGGACCAGCGGAGGCTCAGGTGAGCTGGACAGGACCAGCGGAGGCACAGGTGAGCTGGACGGGACCAGCGGAGGCACAGGTGAGCTGGACGGGACCAGCGGAGGCACAGGTGAGCTGGACGGGACCAGCGGAGGCACAGGTGAGCTGGACGGGACCAGCGGAGGCACAGGTGAGCTGGACGGGACCAGCGGAGGCTCTAGGAAGCGCCTTCGTGGCGCAGGCACAGGGGGGCGCTCTTGCAGCGCAGGCTCTGGACGGCGCTCTTGCAGCGCGGATTCAAGGGGGCGCTCTGGCAGCGCAGGCTCTGGGCGGCGCTCTAGCAGCGCGGAGACAGGGAAGCGCCTTCTTGGCGCAGGCACTGGGGTGCGCTCTTGCAGCGCGGAGACAGGGAGGAGCCTTCTTGGCGCAGGCACTGGGCGGCGCTCTTGCAGCGCGGGCTCTGGTGTGCGCTCTTGCAGCGCGGATTCTGAGGGGCGCTCTTGCAGCGCGGAGACAGGGAGGTGCCTTCTTGTTGCAGGCACTGGGCGGCGCTCTTGCAGCGCGGGCTCTGGTGTGCGCTCTTGCAGCGCGGATTCTGAGGGGCGCTCTTGCAGCGCGAATTCTGAGGGGCGCTCTTGCAGCGCGGAGACAGGGAGGTGCCTTCTTGGTGCAGGCACTGGGCGGCGCTCTTGCAGCGCGGGCTCTGGTGTGCGCTCTTGCAGCGCGGATTCTGAGGGGCGCTCTTGCAGCGCGGAGACAGGGAGGTGCCTTCTTGGTGCAGGCACTGGGCGGCGCTCTTGCAGCACGGACTCTGGTGTGCGCTCTTGCAGCGCGGATTCTGAGGGGCGCTCTTGCAGCGCGGAGACAGGGAGGTACCTTCTTGGCGTAGGCACTGGGCGGTGCTCCTGCAGCGCGGGCTCTGGTGTGCGCTCTTGCAGCGCGGATTCTGAGGGGCGCTCTTGCAGCGCGGGCTCTGGTGTGCGCTCTTGCAGCGCGGGTTCTGAGGGGCGCTCTTGCAGCGCGGAGACAGGGAGGCGCCTTCTTGGCGCAGGCACTGGACGGCGCTCTTGCAGCGCGGAGCTGGATGGGACCAGCGGAGGCGAAGGTGGGCTGGACGGGACCAGCGGGCTTGCCGTATTCTCTGGCGGCGGTTCGGCCGCTCTTTCTCGCGGCAGGTTGGCCACTTTCTCTCTCGGCGGCGGGTTGGCCGCTTTCTCTCTCGGCGGCGGGTTGGCCGCTTTCTCTCTCGGCGGCGGGTTGGCCGTGGCCGCGGACGGCGGTTGGAATCCGTGGGTCGCTGGCGAGTTGGTTCCGACTCGGGCCCGGACGCTTCCCAGACACCGGAAAATGGCCACTCTCCAACAACATCCCGTGGTGTCTGGGAGGTCCACAGGACGGTGGTAAGTGGCCCCGAGCCGGAACATCTCGATGATGGCGGAATCCTTCAGCGTAATTTTCTCCGCGAGCTTACAGAACCGGCTCGCGAACTCGAAGAAGGGGAGATCCAGGAGGGTTAGGGCGGCGACCGCTTCCACGAACTCCATAACTGTTTTGGTCCGTGATTCTGTTACGTGTGCAGGTGTCCAAGGATTTGTGAGGAGACGACGAGTAGAAAATAAACTTGTTTAATAAAGATAAGTAGATGACGGAATATAAACACATTAATAATAAGCTCAGCAAAACCATATACAACATAACATACTTAATCACGGACAAACTCAAAGGGAGAACTCAGGACTTTTAAAGGAACAGGAACAAAAGGAGCAAACAACATAATCAAACTCAGGTGGAGACAATCAAATGATAATGAACTAAATGAGGACAGGAACTAAACCAAATAAGGAAAACAAGGGCTGGGGCAGACAGACATGTGACACTAACATGCTGCATGATGTTGCTTTTGATTGATCTAAACCCAAATTCTGAGAGATATCTGACAGTCAGTCAAAATATATACTTACAAAGCCAAAGACGCTCTCGAGATGTGGCTCTTAAAAGAGCCTTTGGGGTGTATGCAGCTGCTGCTGACACAAGCAAAAGAGAGAAAAGGGAGAAAAGACCAAATATGAGTGGGATATGTATGTACAAATTCAAATGTTTTCAATTCCATCAGTGATTATTGATTAATATGTTATGATGCAACTGGCAATAGAGATGCAGGATTCCATTTTATTTATTTATTTAACGAATTATCCTTTTAATGTCTTCATTAAGACAATAACATGCCACATGATCTATTGCCACATGCTTTAATTGATCTATTGATTAATTAGCATGGTATGATGAATCTGGCAAATCAGAGATGTAGGTTGACTTCTAGTACTTACAACAATCAGATGGCAATCAACACTGAGAAAAAAGAGAGAGAAGAGAATAATTATTTTCATGGTATAAATTCCCAAAGTATATAAGGGCTCTGATGAATACATATAATCCACATTAATGTATAAGCCACATTAAGATGCATTTTCATTCTTGAGAATAATAACAACCACTATACTACTACTACTACTACTACTACTACTAATAATAATAATAACTAATATAGCTGCAAGCAGCAATCACCAGGGATTGGGCAAAAAATAACACTATAACAGTTATAAAGGTTAAAACACAGTGTTGTATGAGAAATTGCAATTTCTAACCACTAGATGGCAGAGGAAGACCACTAATGGGCTTATTAAACTTTAAAACAGTACTGTTCATGTTTACTTATGAATTCATATAAACTTAAACATTATGAAATCACTGTTATAACATTTTAAATCTCATTGAGTCAAAGTTTACCATTTTGTTCATACAGACATATCAGTTTTTACAATTTTGCCAGATTATGATCACCGAGAAATCTGAAAATGACTATATAAACTCTTAAAAAGAGAAGACTTGCAAAAAGTATTGTCACCTGTCATTTATTTAAAATATCTATATCTGCAACAAAATGTGTGTGTGTGTGTGTGTGTGTGTGTGTGTGTGTGTAAGCAAGCTTAATGATTATTAATATGATACTTTAACCATTTCATTTCTATTTGTGTGTGTTTCTGTGAGCCTATTGTCCATTTTCGATGTGTTTCACTGTCAGCTATACATCCAAGTTGGCCAAGACCCTAAAAGCATACCACCTTAGGCCTTAAAATGCTTGAACCCCGGTGATTGCTGCTTGCAGCTATATATATTTATTATTATTATGATTATGATTATTATTATTATTATTATTATTATTATTATTATTATTATTTTATTATTGTTATAGTAGTAGTAGTAGTTGTTGTTGTGGTGGTTGTACAAAAGGAGGGATGATCGATTTCATTATAGAAGGCTTATGAGCCTCGTGTCTTTCTCATAGGTGCACGCGCCAGCGTGTGAGAGAGGGAGCTCACGCGCTCGCAGTCAAACATGTTACAACGCACTACTTTCCATACAAATTAAAGATATTATGAAGCATAATTGTATAATTTATCTCTTTTTAAGGAACGTTAACATGACGGATAACTCTGAAACTAAAGAGCGTCTCTCTCAAACGGAGCGGATTGGCTCCATTAGCAATGACGTCACACGGACGTAACGACATTTAACGGCGTTTAGCGGCGCTGATGAGCGGACTTTATATAAAAAGACGGAAAATCGTTGTTTATGTGAGATGTGGTACATTTACTGGAAAAAAGTCAAATTTTTATAATAATTTCATGAGTTTCATGAGTGAAAACGGCTGTTATTTTAGTGGAGAAAAACGAACTGTTCCCACAGACAGTTTGTTATTATAATTAAATATTATAATTAAATTAAATTTCATTACTTTCTTTCTTCATAGTTTTAAATGTCATTTACTTTTGTCGGCCCATACTTTTAAAAAGTAATTTAACTAAATGGGTTAATTAAAAAGTAATTCACCTCAAGAAAACGCACTGCTGGGATGTCCTTCAAAGGGGAGTCAGCTGTGCGCGCGGTGGGCACAGACCCGGCTTATATATGCCCCGCTGCCCGGTTTCGCGGGCTTGGCACGCGAGTAAGAATTTAATTATTGAGATAAAATTTTATTTATTTTCATTTTTTTAAAAATGTATGTATATTTATAATGACACATCGCGTTGACATTAAACGTCAAACAATGGTGGGGTTTTCGTGTTTGTGTTTTACTATACTTTATTCAAAGCAATGATGTTACCAAATATATAAGTCATATAATTTTTTTTTTCTTTTTCTTTTTTTTTCCCTGCCGGTTTGAGAGTCCCACTTTGTTAAATATAATTGAGCAACCCTATAGGTGGCGATACGCACGCGAGTCGGCATTAAGCCAATGGATGAAGAAGAGCCAGCTCGCGCTGAACGCGATCACTGTTGACGGTTGAGAGGTAAGCGTGATGTGGAAATGTATGGTTTTATTATAGTATATTTTCATTGATGGGATTGTTGTAACATTTTTAAAAGTGAACTAATTTTGATGAACTAATTGACTTGTACCGGACCGTATGCCCGTTTTACAACCAATGTTTTGCCTATGTTAAAGGAACACTCCACTTTTTTTGGAAATAGGCTCATTCTCCAACTCCCTCAGAGTTAATAAATTGAGTTTTACCGTTTTTGAATCCATTCAGCCGATCTCCGGGTCTGGCGAGAGCACTTTTAGCATAGCTTAGCATAGATCATTGAATCCAATTAGACCAGTAGCATCGCGTTCAAAAACGATCAAAGAGTTTTGATATTTGTCCTATTTAAAACTTGACTCTTCTGTAGTTATATCGTGTACTAAGATCGGCGGAAAATGAAAAGTTGCGATTTTCTAGGCTGATATGATTAGGAACTACTCTCATTCCGGCGTAATAATCAAGGACCTTTGCTGCCGTAACATGGCTGCAGCAGGCGCAGTGATATTACGCAGCGCCTGAAAGTAGTCCCCAGCTACCGGGCACTACTTTCAGGCGCTGCGTAATATCACTTATTAACTCTGGGGGAGTTGGAGAATGAGCCTATTTCCAAAAAAAGTGGAGTGTTCCTTTAAACTAGCAATCTCCCAACTCAGATATACATAAATGCATAGCACAATTAAAAATTTAAAGTGTGTGTATGTATATATATATATATATATATATATATATATATATATATATGAAGAGTTCAGATGCAAAAGCCTTTAAGTGCCATCTGAAATTTTCTTCTAAAATGAGCATTTTTACCAGGCTCCTATTTTTATGTTTAGTTATTTCACTTTAATTGCATGGAAAAGGACCTATACATTTCCAATAGAATACATTTACTTAACCTAAACATAGATGCCTGATTAAAAAATAAATAAATATATATATATATATATATAATATTTAACTATGTGACATTGATATCATGTCCCTTTCTTAGCACAAGTGTTTGTTTGGGGAATATGCAGATGCAATTTTATGTTTTACAATAATTGGCTTTTGCTATAAAGGGATATTGTCTTCAATATGTCACTACTTAAGTGTGATAATATCATGTAGTTATTAAATTGCTTTGATTTATAGGGATTAAACTAATTGTACTGCATTAGTAGACGATGGGTTTTTGGACCTGTCCTGGAGCAGCCCATATTTTGTATGCGTCTGCTAATGAGCTGATGAGCTACTTCTGGCTGTGTCCGAGTAAGGCTGTATGTCTTGTATGCCATGTCATCATGCTCCCACGAAGAATTCTTTGCACACATTGAAATACAAAAAATAATGAGCTGACAGTGAATTAACACTGAGCTTATCTAATTTAATGAGATGATGGCATTGTTTTTTTTCTGTTGTTTTGTTGTTAATAAATAACATAATGTTAAACTGTGCACAATGTAAACCACTGTGAGACCATATACAGTTGTCATAATTACACGTACTGCAATAATACAAAGTCGAGACATTTATGTATTAATTTATTTTATTTATTTATTTATGGCTTTCACAGCCACATCACCCTGCAGCCCAAGACTGGTTGCCCACTGAAGCTAAGCAGGGTTGAGCTGGTCAGTACCTGGATGGGAGACCTCCTGGGAAAGCTAGGAAGAGGTGTTAGTGAGACCAGCAGGGGGTCATTCATTCATTCACATCCTCACTGGGATGCAGCTTTCCATTTGAGAAACACCCCAGGCGTGTTAAATTAGGATAACATGCAAAATGTCCAGTGCTCCAAGAAACGTTTGAAAACCCTCGCAATAGACAGCCTTATTAAAGATTTGTTTGGAATAAATGAAGCTGTCTTGAAATTTAATTCCAAAATTGAATGTTAATCAGACATGTCAGACAAGTACCAGGTGCATCCATATGTTTATTAGCTGTGTAAATATATTGTTTGTTGTTGAATGAAGCTGTTGGTTCAGTACATTTTGGTTGTGCACTTATTTAAAATAAACAGTCCATTGGGTGAAGTTATTGTTGACATTGTGTGAATTCTGTCACTTAAAGTCATCAATAGCGTTAACGTCGTGATGTTAAAAGGTAAAATTAAGAAGTGCAAAGGCACCCAAAAGACTCATGTTCGCCCTGTTGTGTAATTAAAGTAGCCTGCCTTCATTTTACCTGAAGATTAGTTCATGAAAAAATAGTTTATTATTTTAATGTATAAATCTGTAAACATCACACCTGTTTTCCCATCTTCTTGTTCTAGTGAGATGTGCATTGGGTAACCAGACTCATCCAAGTCATCATTCTCTTCAATGGCTTCACAAAATTCTCTCCCCCACGATGAAGGCATTGGTCATTCTTGTGTTTTAAATTTTGCGGCCACCACAGATTGAGTCTGTGGAGAATTTAAAATCTTAATCTCCATCAAGACTGCCAAAATTAATTGGCTCAGCTGGTACATGTACTACACTACTAGATGGATGTTGCACACCATGAAGTGGCTGCCAAGTTCTTTTGTTGTGTTTGCCCAGCAGACATTAGACATTCACACCATTTACTTTTATTTTGTGCAGATAATGTCATATGGGATTTGATTATTCAGAGAAAACATTGCAAATGTATAGCTTTGTCTACCAGCATGAGTTTTCATCATTTGTATTCTGTGTGAGTAGAAGTGAGAAACGGTAAGAGAGAGAGAGAATATTTGCAGTTGTTTCATCTACGCACCAGTATGATGATATTTGAAAAATACATGCGGTGAGAACTAACCACTGCTGAAATAGGGGGTTTGTGACACTTCAAGCATTTTTCTCCCTGTTCAGATGAGCAGTAGTGAATAGTGAAGCACGCAGAAGATGAATGATGGAATGTTTTGTTTTTTTAATATATAATTTTTCATTATTTTATGCCTTTTATGTATAGATATGAGTAGGCTACTATTGAAGCCCTTTTGTTTACCTATATATATTATTATGGTAACACTTTACAATAAGGTTCATTAGTTAACTACATTAGTTAACATTAACTAATAATAAACTGCACTTATACAGCGTTTATTAATCTTTGTTAATGTTAATTTCAACATTTACTAATACATTATTAAAATCTTGTTAACATTAGTTAATGCCCTGTGAACTAACAATGAACATCTGTATTTTTATTAACTAACATTTGTTACTGTATTTACTAATCTTCGCTAACGTATTACTCATGGTTAGTTCATGTTAGTTAATACATTAACTAATGTTTAACTAATGAACCTTATTGTAAAGTGTTACCATTATTATTAATAATTTCATATCTTATTATTATTTTTTGCAGGTGCTGATCTGTTAAAGGTTTCCACATTTAGCAGGTTTGGAAAGACCAAGGAAAGGTGTCGGGAAAGACACGGATGAGTGGAAGGTGAATGGGTGGTGCAGTTGATTGGGGTATGTACATAATCAGTGACATCTCTGCATAACAGCCTAACAGAGGCTTGTTCACAAGTGTGCGCACAACAGATAAAAAAGATAACTGACAAAGTGCAATCTACATCACTGAGCAGGTGGTGTTTGCAGAAGAGAAGAGATATAACAAAATGGAAATATGGGTTGTAAACCAAGCTACTAGTTAATCAAGACCAATCAAATTAAGACCAATTAGGTTGTGATAATTCCAAATGGTTTCTGTCATTTTAACTAAAACCATAAAGTTTCTCGAGCCCTTTGTAACCCACATTAAAATATGGTTCAAAACAAAAAATTGTTTAAAAATTAAAACATAAATGAAATAATTAATATTATAAAAGATAATGAACATTTCATAGTTCATAAATAAGTTTAAAATGTATACATTTCAATGAGAGTTTATAGGGAAATTCAAATAAAAATCAAGGATGCCTATAGGAGATTGCATTGATGTTTCCCCTTTAAGAGAATCAGTCTTGTACAATGGCATAGAATAGCAGCAGAAACAGAGAGAATAAGTGGGAAGATTAAAGTGATTAACAAGTGCTATATTCCATTAGAATAAGTTGATTTTGAAACCCTTAAAGAGACAGAAATAATACTTACCTGATTGAGTATCTAAACAGAGTGGGGAAAAAAACTGTGGTTTTGGTGAGTTTTGTCTCATTTTATTGAACTTGATTTAGTTGTTTGTTTAATACCAGCAAAAGACTAATGAGCGTACGGCTAAAGCCATAGATATGCACCATTTAACAGTAATTGTTAACAAGATATGCATGTTTATATGAAAGATGGAGTGGTGGCTTTACAAGTGACCACTCCACCCCTTTTTTAGTCAATTGAATGATGCAGCATGATGCTATGGTTCCCAGTGTTTGTCAGTCTTTATTGTTATGATTTACTGATAGATGACTGCAATTCCTTTATGATCTGTTGTGTAGGTAAGGTTTTAAACTCCAGTTCAGTGATACTGAACACAAACTCTTCTGTGGTGTACGAGGAGAGGATGTACAAACTGCAAGTAATGATGGCGAGCCGACCCAGACTGTGACTTTGATCTTTGTTTCAACTGTTCCTGCAAAGCGGACCTGTTCCACAGTGGATTCTCTGTAAACTCACTACCAAACAGTTGGAGTATCCGGATCTGCTTTTAACTGAATAAGGCATCGATTTCTTCCATTCTTCTACATTATTATTTTTTTTTTTCTGAACTGGAAATCTTTTTTCTTCAACATCTAACTGAACTGAACTGAATTGTATTCCACGACAAGAACAGAAATTGAAAGAAATTTAAGTAACACTCATTATAATTTTTATTTTCATTTCATATACAGCATCATGAGGTATGATTGTTTCACATTGTTTTGAGTTTGAAATTATCTTCCATGTAAAAGAAAAAAGTATTATCTCTGGAAACTAGCGAAATCTAAATAGGTATAACCTATTAATCAGCTTTTAACAACTAACTAATTTAACTAAACAGATTATTTAACCCAAGTGGATCCACTAAACCAGACTAATTCTAATTACATTTATATTTACTGCATGCCTTTTACGCCTTACCTTTACTATTTACTTTTTATTACTTGCCTTGTCTTACCTGCAGGATTTTTTCATCCATTTTAATAATTGTTTTGTGTATTGCTTGTCTGTCTAACAGTAAAATGCTGACTTTTTTTTAAATTTAAAACATCTGGCGTCGTCCAGTCTAATTTAATATTTCTACCCCACTCCATTACAACCAGGAACTGTCCAAGTAGTATCACTGTTGTGTTGGAGAACACATTTTATAACTTCCTTCAACTGTAAGTCTCCAGCATAGCAGGCTCATTGGCACCTTCTGAAAAGAAGAAAAAAAATGTTGCATAAAAGTATCCCATATAATTTCTTTCTAGAAGAACATTTATATAATATACTGAACTCACTCACTATTTGAGAGACACAGGCCTTTTGTGTTCATAGAAAAAGTCTCAGATCTTTGAGATCAGCTCATGAAAAATGGGGGCAAAAACAAAAGTGTTGCGTTTATAATTTTGTTCAGTGTATAATTTTATGTACAGTCTTACAATTGATTCCACATATGTTACAGTTATCAGACAATGAGATTCATGATTCAGCACTGTAAAATTGTCAAGAAGTATCTGCAAATAAATGATTAAGCACATCATGATTCTGTGCATGAGGATAAACCTTTGTGAGGTGATATGTTTTTAATACATGCTTGTAAATGCTGTTTGAAAATACAAGTGGTAACAGACCTGATTCAACTCTTAAGATGACTAGTAATTCGCTAAGACCTGATCGCAATGATGGGGGCCTTCAAGGAAAACGGTAAGGCAACACTAAAAACATTGTGCATGACCATCCTCTATGATGATACACTATTTAAAAATAAACACTAAAAACAAAAATTTTTGTCAATGTCAAATGTAATATAACAGGTTTTGAAAGGGATCTTTTTAATAATCTATATTCATTTATAGTTCTTGTTTTCAAAAGTAAATAAAAAATAGAAAACAAGCTGCACACATATTAACTTAAAAAAAACTTCAATGAGCGCTCTCTACTGCCTGATAATGGTCATGTAATTAAGCGTTTGATCACTGCTGTTAAAGCACACAAAACATTTGCAACGTTTTAATTGGTTTACATATTATAAAAATAAAACCTAAAAAAATAACCTACAGGGAACGTTCTGGGAACGTTCCCTTTAGGTTATAAAAATAAAACCTAAAAATAACCTTCAGGGAACGTTCTTGGAAGGTTCTTTTTAGGTTATAAAATTAAACTCAAAAATAACCTTCTGGGAACGTTCTTATAGGGGAACGTTAGGGGAACGTTCTGTGTTTGTTGGGAATGAACTTGTAATTTTGTAACAATACATACAACTGGGAAATCATGTTTAATCTCCTGAACATAGTTAATGTCTAATTTCAATTTATAATGCTTTTTATTTATTTCTTTGCCTCAAAATGAGCAAGAACTTTGTTGGTGTTAACGATGACATATATGATTTATTTCTATAGGTTTTGAAAGCATGGGTTGACTGCTCCAAAGCAAGTTGTAACATCTTGTCTGGACCCTACAGAACATACTGCAGCCCATGTCTTGCTGTTTTATTCACCTCTGTTTGTTTGTTTGTTTTTTCTTCTGGTTTTAAGTGTGCTAAACACTTAACATTGTAACAGTGTTCTCCAAGTGTTGAGTTGAGATGAATTGCTAAAATAACTTTTATGTTTTCCTGTTGTATGAAATCTTTATTTAACATTACACTCTGACAATATCACAATTCATGTGCATTGATTGATGTTTAAAGTCCTGCAGAAATATCACTGTCCATGGCACTGAATCCATCAGATTCTTGACAAGAACTCAGAAAGCATGACAGCAAACAGGTTGCTTATTTTTGGTATTTTGGGTCAACACTTCATAAAGTAATGTCTAAACTTTCTTTAAGATGTTTTATAAATAAATGTGCCTCACTCACATATTCTACAA
The DNA here is from genome assembly GCA_036784905.1 of Acrossocheilus fasciatus. NCBI lineage: Eukaryota > Metazoa > Chordata > Actinopteri > Cypriniformes > Cyprinidae > Acrossocheilus > Acrossocheilus fasciatus. The sequence goes on from CM071959.1 coordinate 31,645,891, forward strand.
TTGTTTTCTTTACATGTGTAATTTCTACCAACATTGACACAGATTCCAGTTTGATAACTTTGGAAAACAGGCTCACACTTTTCCAAAACACATTTCTAAATAATTAGCTGAAATTGTACAACATAGCAAAGCTCTTTAAAGGACAAAACTCGCTGTAAATGACACTTTTCCCACATCTCTCTGTTCGATGAGTGCGTACATTGAGACACATTCCAGTTTGATAACTTTGGAAAACAAGCTCACACTTTTCCAAAACACATTTCTAAGTATTTAGTTGAAATTGTACAACATAGCAAAGCTCTTTAAAGGACAAAAATCGCTGTAAATGACACTTTTCCCACATCTCTCTGTTCGATGGGTGCGTACATTGAGACGCATTCACTTTTAAAAAAACTTGATATATATTGTATTGTCGAACCTTACACAATATTATACTAAGCATAAAACCTGAAACAAACTTGGATGTTGTTTTAATTTTAAAAGAGAAACTAGGCCATACTTGTATTTCATGGCGCTGTCCATGGTCCTGATGCTATCTGCACCTTAAACTTTCAATAATTTTCAAGTCTTTGCCCAAGTTAACCCAATTCACTTTATTATTAAGCACACTCCAAAGGACACAGTACACCATGGGGACTGGCTTATTTATTGCATTTAGTTGTCTGTGAAAAGCAGCTATATAAAGCTAAAAAAGTCCCATATAGTGGAACAAACAACTCCAAAACATGTTCAAGGTGCACTGTTGCTGAAGTCTACATGCATTGAGCTGTATGTAATAACTCTTCCACCACCTGTTTGGCCATCTAGAAGGATAGTAGTGAGAAGTAACAGACACAGTGTCATATGGCAAAACGTCAGGACAGTGCTTATGTCAACCACTTTCCCCCTCCATTTACCAGCATCACAAAGACACCACAGCTGGAACTATCCTCCTGAAATGGATGTGTGATTGTGCCAGGTGTCCAGTTCTTATTCGCCCAGTCTGTCTTTTCATTCGTATGAGGTCTCATTGTGAAAAAATGTCTGTATTTGGAGAAATGCAGTGCGTGTTTTTATGGTAGTCTCAAGTAACACCAATTATGCTAATTTACCATTATTATTGTTTTTGAGGTAAACATGCTACATTCAGTTATAAACAAACACTGTCATACCGAAACTTGTTGCATATCTCTTCGGCTTTTTCCTTTTCATTTGTACCCATTTGAGAGTCAAGTATGAAAATGGTGTGACATTTAGCATGAAGATACTAAATTGGAGACAAATAAACAAGGAAATTCTAACTACTAAGTCAATTCTCACAAATATCAGTGAAAACATCAAACATTTCTATATGGGCTTATCCATGTTTACATTATATGTGCTAGCTTAACATTTCTATTCGCAGACTTTTTACTTACCACAAACCTCCAGTGGTTGTTGTTGATATTTACGAAAGTGATGAGCCCATCATATTCCTCAAAGATGACCTGTTTATCACAAATGTCAATGATCATGTCTGAGTACTGTCCATAACAAAATTAAGAAATGTAATTATTGTCTCTCACTTTTTTCAATTTCGTCTTTAAGATCCACTCCCTTGTTTCATTTAAAATGACACCTGTGGTGTAATAGTTTTGCAGGTACAGATTTGCACCCTTCATTTGAAGCAGAGCTCTGAAATACCAGGCAATAATCTAAAAAATATGATACAGCATTTCAATTGGAATCAAATTACTTATCATACTGTAAAATAGAAATATAAATGTAAAATAATACAATTGCATTTTAGTTTTCATATGTGTACCTCTCCATTTAACCACTCATGTGGCCTCAGCGATTGGAATTCCCTGTGATGTAAGAGGGACTCATTCTTCTGCCTAGGAGACCTCAAAACTGCTACAATCAGCTCTGTAGGTGGCTTCTTCCATAGCATGTCGACCTATAATGACATGCAGTTCATACAGTAAATAATAGTGTACCTTAATATATGCAATAAATAAATAGTTTTCATTTTTGTATAATGACTTCATTACCTCTTCCTCTACATTGAGTACCTTTGCAGGAAGCTGACATGCATCAAAACATTTCTTTCTCTGTGTCACATACTTGTGGATCCTTTTTTGGGGATCCACATACGTATTTTTTGTGGAACAGAAAATAATCTGGAATTGTTGGATGGGAAATGTTTGTTCTTCTTCATCCAAGTTTCTTGAGACTGATCAAGGTTCATAGGTGGCTCAGTTGTCATTTGCACTGTGTGTTCATTTGTTCACTGCTGTGTGTGTGCAATTTGGATGGGTTGATTGCAGAACACAAATTCCGAGTATGGGTAACCATACTTGACCACATTCAGGTCACTTTCACTTAAAAATTTTGGGACAAGTGGGGCGGGGCTGAGAGCCGTGGGAGCCACCAAGCCTCACGTTCATGGTTCTCAGGTTCTCATGGTTAAATAATCTTTAATTTAATTCAATAATTTGTCATTAATTCTCAGGACACTGCTCCACTGATCATGTGCTGGTTACCCCACTGCACACCTCAGATCACTTCCTGCTCACTCTTAACCTCAACATGGTTCCTGACACAACACATACCCCTCCACATGTCATCTTTCGATGTAAACTAGGCTCACATTCACCCTCCAGGCTCTCTGTTTTACTTTCATCTTCGCTTCCTCGCTCTAAACAGTTAGCATCTCTTACTCAAACTGTCAAACGCATCTTACCAGCAAACATACACTCTTTCACATCCTTCTCTCCACTCTCTGAGTCAGAAGTCTCTAAACTCATCCTTCCTAAATCATCCTACTGCTTGTCCACTTGATTCTATTTCATCTCATCATATTTCATCTCATTCACACTGGTGTTTTCCCCTCAGCATTAGACGGGCTCGTATAACCCCACTACTTAAGAAACCCACTCTTAACTCAACTCTTTTAAAGAACTCTTTTCCCTTCTTCCATTCATAGCAAAAACTCTTGAACGAGTTGTGTTCAACCAAGTCTCTGCCTTTCTCACACAGAACAACCTCCTCGACAGCAACCAGTCTGGTTTCAGAAGTGGACATTAAACCGAGACTGCCTTGCTCTCAGTTGTTGAAGCCCTAAGACTGGCAAGAGCGGTTTCCAAATCTCTATTACTTAACTAGCTGGATCTGTCCACTTCTTTTGATATGGTCAACCACCAGATCCTCCTGTCAACCCTATTGGCAAAGGGCATCTCAGGAACCGCACTCCAGTGGTTTGACAATTACCTCTCAGACAGGTCCTTCAAGGTATCTTGGAGGGATGAGGTGTCCAAGTCGCAACATCTAGCTGCTGGGGTGCCTCAGGGCTCAGTTCTTGGACCACTTATATTCTCTGTCTACATGTTCTGAAAGTGAACAACACATTATTGTGCCATCCCAAAGAGGCACTAAATCACTTTCACAGACTTTTACATTAACTATTTTTTATTTTTTACATTAACAAAATGGCAATTTTCACCTGAGATTCAGAGCCAAATTACAGGGGGTAAAAATGGCTTCAGAAAAATGGCAGCATCATAATGTAATTTTTACACAGAGATTGGTAGGCCTGTTAGTAAAATCTGTTCACTTTAGCAATCTTTTTTGCATTATGTGCCAATGGTGACCATTCAAAACTGGGGAAACAGCACTTTAAGTTTTTTTCTCCAAAGTTTGCATGCCTCTAACTCAAGAAGTATAAAGATATCTTGATGCCCTTTTACATATTGGGTCTTAACAAACATTCCGTTTGACATCTCCATTTTTAAGGCCCTATGTAGTTCGGTTCCGGAGATATTGGAATTTTAATATGGCTTCAGATGTAAATTGTTAAAATGTACATATTTTCAGTGGTCAAAACCCAAATGTGAGTCAATTTGCAAAAATATGATTTTCTTTTGGAATCTTCATTTTCAAGGCCCTACATTGTTCAATCCCAGAGATATGGGGACCTCAATGAGGCTCCATTTTCAGATTGTTGAATATTACATTTCAGCGCTTGAAAACCAAATGTTGGTCATGGTCACTTTGTATACAGCTGATACTTAGTATATTTTAAAGCAGAATGTGTGAAGAATAAGTAATGTTGAAACTAGGAATGCGTCTTGTTTCCCTCTATCAAAATAATTGTATAGGACATACCTGTTTGAGTGTCATAAATATCCCAATATCCCTGTATGGTTTAATCCTACACCTTGGTGCAGCTCCATGTCCAAATTGTTGTGTCCTACCCATTTTCACACCAAATGTGGTTTTGTGTTTATCTAGTCATCACTGCTGACAATGCAAATAATAACAGTAACTTAGTGTTTAGGAATGTGCAGTGTGACATGATCAGGATTAATTGTTAACTCTAGATAAAGTATGACCAGTGTGAAATGTACAATAAGATTACCCAGGATCCCCTTTAGCACTATAACTATACTCAAATTATATAACAATAAAAAAGAAAAATAAATTCTAATAATTAATCCAGGTTAGGCAAATCTTGGTTTATTGATGTGAATGCAATGTGTGGTAAAAGCAACCACTTTTCCCTATGAGGTGTGGGATTTGATTCAAACATGTTACAACATTGTGTGTCTGAACTCTTGTTAGCTTCAGAAGCTGTTAAAATGAACAAAATCCCTTCTTCCAAATATCCCTGAAACGGATTCAAATCTTATGAACAGACTACTGAGAGAAAGATAATGTCCCTCAACTCCAATTTCAGTGCATTTTTAACACTCCCACAGGTATGATCTGTGCATATTGTTTTGATAGAGGGAAACAAGATGCATTCCTAGTATGCCTAGTATACAAAGTAACCAACATTTGCTTTTCAGCCCCTAAAATAGGGAATATTCAACAATCTGAAAATGGAGCCTCATTGAGGTCCCCATATCTCTGGGACTGAACAATGTAGGGCCTTGAAAATGAAGATTCCAAAAGAAAAGTTTATTAAGAACTAGAATCTAAAATCATATTGCGATATCTTTAATACTTCTTGAGTTATAGGCATGCAAACTTTAGAAAAAGAATATTCGTGGCACTCGGACAGGTATGTTCAATGCAGTTGCTTTGACAGAAGTAAACAAGATACATCTCTAGTTTCAACATTATTTGTTCTTCAGACATTCCTCTTTAAAAGAAAAGTATCATCGTATTTTTGCAAATTGACCCACATTTGTTGTTTTTTTTTACTCTTGGAGCCATATTTAAATTGCAATATCTCTGGAACCGAACCATATAAGGCCTTAAAAATGAAGATGCCAAAAGGAACATTTGTTAAGACCCAATATCTAAAAGGGCATTAAGACATCTTTCTACTTTGAGTTACAGGCTTGCAAACTTTGGATAAAAAAACTTAATTCACATAATTCAACAAAAATTGCTAAAGTCAACATATTTTACTAACAGACCTACCAATCTCTGTGTAAAAATTACATTATGATGCCGCCATTTTTCTGAAGCCATTTTTACCCCAGTAATTTTGCTCTGAATCTTGAAATTTGGTTGATTTGACACGGAATGACCCAATAGTATTTGGCTGGGCAAAAGGGGAATGTGCACACTGCTTTCATTTGTAAATATGGAAGATTTTTTTCTGCTCCAGGGAGCCTTGACATGTTGATATTTAAATGAGAGAGTACAACATAGATTTTCTTTCTTTTTTAAAGCGGTCAGACACATGGTCTGTCCAAGGCTGTCTTGATTTTGAGGACCCTTCTTGTGGCCTAATCTTATCTCACATTTTTTTCGACATAGGGTTATTTATTTATTTCACCTCTAAACATCATCTCCAAACATTTAGTCCAGGCTCTCCCTCCTGTACTTTCATGGCCTCAGGTGTATGCTTGAGACACTCTGAGTCAATGTCCGGCTCCTGGTATATAGGTTTTGAGTCAGAGTCTGTCTCTCTTTCCAAATTATCTGTGTTGTTAGATTGAGTACCCACACCTTGACAATTGAGATCTAGCCCTAGATCCCAGATCCCATCAGAAAATAACAGTTTGTCCGGTAACAGAACAACTAGTGAGCAGAGCTGTCGATACCCAAACCCTGTTTACAGCAAGTCTTGTCTGGTACCCAAAAATACCCAAAACGACTGTTAACAGTCTTCTGTCAGTCAAGAATTTGACCGAGGAATGCCAGAGAAGAGCGGAAGCAGGAGACGAAGTGATGATGGTGAAAAGTAGCAGAGTTTATTGGACAATCTTAGTTGCGTTTGTCTCAATGCTCAGACTTTGTCTGATGAGCACAAATTCAACAAGTAGTATTATACCAAACTGATTCACAACAACATACCATTAACCTTGAGTTTCCATAAACATTCCCTGCTATCTCTTATTCATACAGACAAAACTGTTCATTAAACCCCACAATCCTAAAATTGAACAATAATGGAATTGCATAAGCAAGAAAAATAAAAATAAATATGAAATATAGAAGCATAATAAAATTAATAAGTAAATAAATTAATAAATGTTAAAAGACTTCATGATTTAAATGATAAATGATAAAAAATAATCAAATGATAAATTATATAAATGTGTAATGACTAATGATTATATGAATAAATGATTATAAATGAATGAATAAATGAACAGTTTGCATTTGAGGATCCTCAGAACCTTTAGTGCCATACTGGGTTTCCACATCTGCCACTTCTGCAGCCGTTGTAGATCAGTTTAATCAATTACTAAAATTTCAAACACATTTAGATTCACCCTTCTGTTATGTCATACAGTGCCTTGCGAAAGAATTCAAACCCCTTCATTTTTTTTTTGGGTTCTGTCACATTTTATGTTGCAACCTTATGTTAAACTGCTCTAAATTACTTTTTTTCCACATCAATCTACACTCCATACACCATAATGGCAAAGCAAAAACAGAACTGTCAACCTTATAAATTTATAAAAAATAAAACACTGAAATAAGTAAATTGCATAACTATTCATATCCTTAACTCAGTACTTAGCTGAAGCACCTTTAGAGCCTCAAGTCTTTTTTGTTTGATGCGATAAGCTTTGATCATCATCATCGGGCAATTATCTGCCATTCTTCTCACCTGTTCACCTCTTAAGCTCTATCAGGCTGGATTGGGGCAGATGCACATTTTCAGGTTTCTCCAGAAATATTTGATTGGGTTCAAGCCCAGGCTGTGGTTGGGCCACTCAAGGACATTCACAGAGCTGTCTATAAGCCACTCTTGCTGTGTGCTTAGGGTCATTGTCCTGTTGGAAGGTGAACCTTCTGCCCAGTCTGAGGTTGTCAATGCTCTGGACTGGGTTTTCATTAAGGTTATCTCAATATTTTGGTGCATTGAGCTTTTCTTCTTCTCTGACGAGTCCCTCAGTCCCTGCCGCTGAAAAACAGCCCCACAGCATGAGACTGCTACCAGCACACTTTACTTTTGGCATGGTACTGTGCAGGTGATGATCAGAGCTGGTTTCCTTCAAACATGATGCTTGGAATTCAGGTTAATCAGACCAGAGAATCTTGTTTCTCACAGTCTGAGGGTCCTTTAGGTGCTTTTTTGCAAATTCCAAGTGTGTTTTCACGTGTCTTCACTGAGGAGAGGATTGAGTCTGGCCACACTGCCATAAAGGCCAGATCGGTGGGGTGTTGCAGTGATGTTTGTCCTTCTGTAGGTTTCTCCTATCTGCGTATATGATCATGGAGCTCAACTAGAGTGACTATCAGGTTGTTGATCACCACTCTAACCAAAGCCCTTCTCCATCAGTTGCTCAGTTTGGCCAGGAGGCCAGTTCTAGGAAGAGTCCTGGTTGTTCCAAATGTCTTCCATTATGGATAATGGAGGCTACACACTTCTGTGAAAATTCAATGCAGCAGAATTTTTTTTCTGAACTCTTCCCCAGATGTGTGGTTTGATGCAACCCTGTCTCTGAGCTATACAGGCATTTTTATTTTTATTTTTTTACTTCAGGGCTTGGTCTTTGCTCTAATATGCATTCTCAGCTGTTAGACCTTTTATTAAGACATGTATGCCTTTCCAAATCATTCCCATTCAATTGAATTTGCCACAGGTTAACTTCACTCAAAGTGTGGTAACATTTACAAGCAAAATGAATACTCCTAAGCTAAATTTCAACTGTCCCAGATAAGGGTATGAATACATATGCAATGGAATCATTTAAGTTTTTTATCTTTAATAAATTTGCTAAGATATTAAAAACCGGTTATTTACTTTGTTGTAATGGTGTATATAGTGTAGATTGATGTGCGGAAAAAAGTAATTTAAAGCAGTTTAACATAAGGCTACAACATTACAAAAAGTGAAAAAAATGAAGGGGTTTGAATTCTTTCACAAGGCACTGTATACACACACACACATATATATATATATATATATATATATATATATATATATATATATATATATATATATATATATATGGCTGTGGCCAAGTGCAACGGATTCTATTTACACTAAGTGAAAATAGCAGTATGTTAATGATATGCCATTTACACTATGTTAAAGTAGCAGGATTTTCTGCTATTTATACTACTTATTGCAAATAGTGGCAATTATCTGCACTTCAGTATTGTAGTACACTATAAAACAGTACGCAATAACGTATTTAGTGTAAATTCTAATTCTAATTTAAATTATTAAATGGATGCAACCTCATTGGGATAATAAAGCCCTCCCTACACCTACCCTAACCAATACTTTATTTTCAACTTTTTGATTATTTCCTTCATTTTTATTGAAGCTAAATCCCTTTCCGATGTGATATGAGATTTGAAAAGGGAGAAAAAAAGTTTGGCAAAACATGGTCTCGAACTCGGGTCGATCACGTCAAAAAGCACGCATTTTATGACATACGCCACTGGAGATGCAGTCTTGTACACGTCTTTTATAGTATTGACTATCACAATCACACCGTGGTGGGCAGATTTAGTGTAAATAGCTTCTGCCAGTAAGACGGGATATTTGCATTTAGTGTGAATAGACACTACGATTTGTTATACAATATATATAAAACAAAACTCCCTGGTGAAGAACTTTGCAATAAATTTATTTTCATTAGTGTATTTGTGCATCCCGAGCTGAGGTTTTATAATCAATAGAGAGCAAAACTATAGATTTGATATAAATATGTACTTTTAATAAACACTTTACTAGAAAAAAAAAATGCTGTGAATGCAACAGTAGTTTCCTCTGCTGGACAACAGCTGCCACCTTGTGGGGTATTTTGACTTGAGTACTGTGCTGTTACAACAGTTATGTGTCTGACAAAGCAAAATAATAAATATCCCTTTGTAACATACAAGATCAAGATGATAAACATTCCTGCACTGTAAAACCCAACAGTTAGGGTAACTCAAACCGTTTGAGTAAACCGATTGCCTTAAAAACCTGAAAAGTTAGGTTAACTCAAACCGTTTGAGGAAACTTATTGTCTTAAAATATTTAAGTTTTTTAAAACTAATAGTTATGAGTACTCTGAACGTATTTCAGTTGAGATCACTAAATAAGATATATGCCCAACAAGTCACGGTAACTCAAACCGTTTGAGTAAACTTATTGTCTTAAAACTTTTAAGTTTTTAAATCTAACAATTATGAGTGCACTGAACTTATTTCAGTTGAGTTCACTAAAATAAGATATACATTGCAGTTAAGTAATTAAGTGATTAATTAAGTGCAGATTGAGCATTAGTGATGAACACCTGCTGTTAACAAACAGAATCACTGACAGAAAGAGAAACACAAGAACAACAACTGACTTCAGCCATAGCCTTAGATGAAATCAACTGAAATAAAATAAATTAAATCTGAAGATCTGATTAAACAACCCCACAAACAGCATCACCAGCTCCACTTATTAATAACCAGACTGACTTTATTTCTGTCAGACATCTACAGAAGATCTTATTGAGAATTAACTAAGGTTTAGATGTTGATTTATTGTTTCATTTGAAGTAACCATGTTAGAGATCAGTGTCTGCTTTAGTTGGGCTCTTGAGCCTTGACTTCTGTGTTTGTAGTTTTGTTTTCTCTTTTTCTCTGGTTGTTGTAACCATGTGTTTTTCAAACATATTTGTTACAACTCAAAAGCCCAGATGAAATGGTCAGTAGTTGGTTGTTATATATTTATAATGACAGTCATCTATTAGTGAGCTGATCTCATAGAGATTGGACATAGACTCATTGTGTCTAATTTCTGATTGAGTGAACATATTGATTACAGTAAAAGCGATTCTAAGAGCCGCTAGTTCTGTGACAGTCAGTTAATAGAAAGGACTTTCTAAACAGTTTGTCCACAAAAAGTTTTAATCTATGGTAGAAGCTAGACTCACACAGACATCAACAATCAGCTTGTGAACCTCAACAATGGTGACCATTTAAAAAAAAAAAAAAAAAAAAAAAAAAATCATGCAGCAATGCATGCTGGGAGCCATGGATGAGTTTTGTACTATGCTAGTACCCAGCATGCACTGCAACATTATTATTATATTTTTTTAATGGTCACCATTGTTGAGGTTCACAAGCTGATTCTTGATGTCTGTGTGAGTCTAATTTCCACCATAGATTAAAACTTTTTGTGGACAAACTGTTTAGAAAGCCCTTTATATTAACTGACTGTCACAGAACCACTGGCTCTTAGAATCACTTTTACTGTAAACAATACATTAACCAGAGGTTAGACACACAATGAGTTCTGTTTATTCTCAATGAGATCAGCTCACTAATAGATGATTGTCATTATAAATAACAACCAACTACTGATCACTTTCTCCGGGCTTTTGAGTCGTAGCAAATATGTTTGAAAAACACATGGTTACAACAACCAGAGAAAAAGAGAAAACAAAAAAAAACTACTAACATAGAAGTCAACTAAAGCAGACACTGATCTCTAACATGGTTACTTCAATTGAAAATAAATCAACATCTAAACCTTAATTAATTCTCAATAAGATCTTCTGTAGATGACTGACAGAAATAAAGTCAGTCTGGTTATTAATAAGTGGAGCTGGTGATGCTGTTTGTGGGGTTGTTTAATCAGATTTTGAGAGATTTTATGTATTTTATTTCAGTTGATTTCCTCTAAGGCTGTGTCTGAAGTCAGTTGTTGTTCTTGTGTTTCTCTTTCTGTCAGTGATTCTGTTTGTTAACAGCAGGTGTTCATCACTAATGCTCAATCAGCACTTAATTAATCACTTAATTACTTAACTGCAGCGTATATCTTATTTTAGTGAACTCAACTGAAATAAGTTCAGAGTACTCATCACTATTAGTTTTAATAAACTTAAATGTTTTAAGGCAATCAGCTTCCTCAAACTTTTGAGTTACCCTAACTTGTTGGGTTTTACAGTGTGACAAACCACTACAGTTAGAATTAAAAACTGAACATGATAATTAGAAAATTACAAAGTACTTTAATATTTATAATTGTTTAAAATGCTTTTAAAGTATTTGTTTCAGCCGTTTAAAATGTAAGAGTTTGTCCAAATAAACCTCCTCTGTGATGTGGTGTTCTCTGATGACTGTAGTACCATGGACAGTAAATCGTTGCAGGCTGTAGTGATCGAAACATGTAATTTGTAGACGGTCTCTCAGATGAGCGACTCTCCATAGAGGTAAGCGTGTTTATCAGCGTCTTTAAAACGCCGAGTTCTACAGAAAAATGTGTTCTGCTTTGTGCTCATAGTAGTCGGTAATGATAACTGACCGAAATTAGCCTTTTTTGATGCAGATTAACAAAGTTATTGAACGCGGAAGTCCGAATGTGTGAATATGAAACCAACTTTACCCAAGTAGAAAAATGTATCTTCATTCTTAGAGTTACAAATAGCATGAGAGAGGTTTATCTTCAATGTTAGTTTATTTTAATTTGATTTTATTATTATTTATTTATTTTTTTGCTGTCACACCATAGGACACATTGATATGTCAACTACCCATATGAGAGATTTTGATATCTCTGTAAAGGTTTTGCTGGTGATTTGTCAATGGGTTGTTGGAAAAGGCTTTACTGAATCGATGACATCACTTACATGGAGAGTGTAATCGACTGAAAACAAGTTTTGATATTTCATGGTAAACAAATATTAATAAAAATTGTTCTGTGATTTCAGGAGGACAGAAAGAAACTCTACATAACAGAAGGGAAGCTCCAAGATTTCAACATTTCTGAAGGGAGCTACTGACTTAGAAATACAGGTGAACTGAAGAAGCTGAAATATAGATCATGAAATATATTAATGTGCATTTTTCAGAATATATTTAGCCAATTTTAAGAAGGCCTTGATATCAAAACGTACGTGACACTCAACCTAAAACTAAAAACATAGATTCCGTTATATTAAGATTATGTTGTTATTAGTAGTAGTAGAATTTGTTGTGTGTATGTGTGTGTGTATATATTTGTTAATAACTGTTATATATTCTTTCTTTTATTTGCATTTTACTGCTGCTTTAGCTCGTTCCCTTCTAATAAACCTGGAGTTGCAAACTAAATATTGTTGGCTCTGTGACAGATTGCTTGTTTCTTTCCTAGATTCTTCAGTGGTGATGGCCTGCAGAGTTGGAGTGAACCTACTGTCAGACAGTGGCGTACCATGGGGTTTCAGTCAGGGCCTTCAGTAAGCAACATGTACACATTTTACACATCTCTGTTACAGCTAACGTAGCCATATGCGTAATGCACATATTATGCCGCACACAGGCTCTCAACAACAATGACTGCTGATCAACAATTTCAACAGTCGGCTAGATTAGGGTGGGTTAAATGCAGAGTAAATTTCCCTACATCATGGTCAGTAAAAGTAATCCGCCAATACATAAGTAACTACACAGTAAACTCCCCAGAGTAAAATTAACTCTATTCAGAGAACATTTGGTCCCACTCTAAATAGAGTTAAATTAACACTGAAGCAGAGTTAAAGTTAATGAGCTAAATAAGTGACTAATTAAATGATGATTGAGCATTAATGATGAACATCTGCTGTTAACGAGCAGAATCACTGAAGAAAAGAGAAACAGCTGACTTCAGCCACACATGAAATCAACTGAAATAAAATAAGACATTAAATCTCTCGAGATCTGATTAAACAACTTCACAAACAGCTTCACTCATTACTAACCATGTTGAGTTTATTGTATGTCTTCAGAAGCTCTAATTGAGAATTAACAGAGATTTAGATGTTGATGTTTTATTGGTCAAGAAAAAAACACATAATACACCATAATAACGGTCAGTACTTACTTTAGTTTGGCTCTTGATGTCTCTGTGTGTATAAATAGCTCTGGAGTTTAAATATTTATGTGCATTCAACTGAAATAAAATAAGACATTAAATCTCTCGAGATCTGATTAAACAGCATCACCAGCTTCACGCATTACTAACCAGACAGACTTCATTTCTGTCACACGTCTACAGAAGCTCTTACTGAGAATCACAGAGGATCAGATGTTGATGTTTTATTGGTTAAAATGATGCCACCATCATGGAGATCAGTGATTGGTTTAGTTGGGCTCTTGACCCTTGACCTCTCTCTGTAGTAATGCATGTGGTGTTGTAAAGCAGAGAGATCAGTGCTGTACATTAAGCACGTATTAGCTGCATTTGTGATGAAATCATCATCATCCTGAGCTGGTTTGACTACATGCAATTATTTTTTTAATTGAATGTTTAGGTTTGGCATAATCAACCCTATGAAGCTTTTTTATTTATTTATTTATTTATTTATTTTAAAAACATTTATTCATCATTCAATTCAATACATAATTATAACATCACACAAAAACGGGAACTCTCTTCCCATACATATCATTCACAATGTTCAAAAATTGGGGAAGAAGTTAAACATTTCCATTTCTTAGATATTTCCATCACAGATAAAGAGTTTCTATCTCTTAACACATAGTCTCTGATTGAAACAAGACTTGAGGTAATCACAGTTCCCGCCGGTATATCATATCTTTTAAAGCAAGAGATATTTCTTGCTTTCCATATCCCCTCTTTAATGACATTGATAACCGTCCACCATCTAATCCATTCCTCAGGGTCTATGTTATTCAGCTCTCCATACAGAACATCCATTTCACTTGGAAATCTATATAAGTCAGTTAGCCATTCTCGTACAGAAAACCATACCTCCTTAGCATGTTTACAAGACCAAAATAAATGGCTGATGGACTCGTCTTCTCCACATTTAAATTTTGTACATTGTGAACTCTTTGAGCAGTTCCTTTTTTTCAAAAACACTCGAGTAGGTAGGCTTTGATGCACTACTTGCCAAGCAATGTCTTTATGTGAATTGAATAAAAATACATTACTTACATTCTTCCATACTTGAATACAATCAGACTCAATGAGTTTTCCCACCGGAGATATCCTCTGTAATTCTGGATATAACATATTTTGCACATTCACTCGATTTACTTTCTCGATAGGGATATCTGACACTTTAACTTTTCTTAAGAAGAGTAACACCTTTTCGTATATCTTTGGTCTAAAATCAGCATGAGGTGTATTTTGTGGACGTCTAATCCTCCAGGCATTGGCTACCTGTTGGCCCACCCAAAGCTTAGCAAAGCAATGCCACAAAGTTTCTTCATTCTTACTTAGACAAGCTTTCAGAATAGGAGTCAAAAACATTGATTCCAATTTAATACTTATTTCTGGAACTGCTAGTCCACCCTTAAATACTGATTTATACAATATTTCTCTTCTCATTCTTTCATGTTTGGAACCCCAAAGGAAACCAAACAAGACTTTTTTAACTGATCTTATAAAATTAACTGGTGCTGGCAAGGTTTCGGCTAGAAAAGTGAGAGAAGCTAAAATTTCGACATTTATTACTAAAACTTTCCCTCTCAAAGTAAGGTCTCGATCCTCCCACTGTTTTACTTTCCATTTAATTTTATCAAGTCTCTGATCCCAATTGATTTTCTCCATGTTGTTGCCAATCAAAAGTCCTAAAATCTTAATGGATTCTACCTGATCTTTAAAGCCCAAGTTTAATTTAGGTTCTTTCCAAAAGGAATACAGAATTTCAGTCTTTTTTCTATTAATTTTCACACCGGTCGCTAGAGTAAACTTTTCACAGATATACAAAGTTTCCTTAATAGAGTTATTATTGATAAGAAAGAGGGTTAGATCGTCCATATAAAGTGAAACCCTAGCCTCCCTACCTGAACTGCCCGGAATCGGAAAGCCTTTAATTTCTGGATTTTGCCTAAGCGCACAAGCTAGTGGCTCAACCGCTAAAATAAATAGCAATGGGGACAAGCTACAGCCTTGTCGTACACCCGAGCGAATCTCAAAGGAGTCTGACAGATAGTTATTTACCAATACTTTGCTTTGACAATCTGTATAAAGAAGTTTAATCCATGAGCATATAGAGGGGCCAAGGCCTAAACGTTCACATAATCTATATAAATAGCAATGATCTATACTGTCAAAGGCTTTTTCCAGATCTAGCCCTAAAATCGCCAAAGGCAGTTTACGGTCTTGTGAAAACAAATAACTATCTCTGGCCAATGCCAAATTGTCTTGTAAGGACCACCCCTTAATGCCACATGTTTGATCGCTACCAATAAACTTGGGCATAATAGGCTAAATCTTAAGAAAGAGGGCTTTAGACAATATTTTAGCATTTACTCCTAACAAACCATATGAAGCTAGCAATCAAAGTGCTGCTCTAACAGTTATTGTGAATGATTTTAAAAATGTCAAACGTTGGCATTATGTAGACACACAGACATCAAGAACCAGCATATGAATCTCAACAATGGTGACAATCAACAAAACGCTTCATGCTGCAATGCATGATGTGTACCAGCACAGTAAACTCCCATCATGCACTGCAGTATGAATAATTATCGTCACCACCAGAGTTGTAAAGTCCAGGGGTCAGAAAGTAAAAGTCCTGCCATATTTTTGTTCCACCCATGAACTCAGCAGCTGATTTCACCAGAGGAGGAACCAAGTCATTCCTTTCAAGTCACAAACAAGTCTCGAGTCAAATCCCAAGTCCTCAAAGAGTTAAAGTTAATGAGATAATTAAGTTTCTAATTAAATGATGATTGTGCATTAGTGATGAACACCTGCTGTTATTGAGAATTACAGAGGATCAGATGTTGATGTTTTAATGGTTAAAATGACGCCACCATCACAGAGATCAATGCATGCTTTAGTTGGGCTCTTGACCCTTGACTTCTGTGTCAGATCTCTCTCTGCAGCAGTCCATGTGCTGTTATAAAGCAGAGAGATCAGTGTTATACTGTGAGCAGCTAATAGCTGTTTTCTTATGATGAGATAGTCATCAGGCGCTGATCTGTTTATCTCCAAAATAACTCTTTTATTTTATTTATGTGTTCAGGTTTTCAATAATCAACCCTGTGGAACTACAGCATGCGATAAAAGTGTTGCTCTAATAGTTATATTGAATAAATTTTAAATTTCTGTAATGCACATAAATATTAAAACTCCAGAGCTATTTATACAAACAGAGACATCAAGAGCCAAACTAAAGTAAATACTGACCGTTATTATGGTGTATTATGTGTTTTTTTCTTGACCAATAAAACATCAACATCTAAATCTCTGTTAATTCTCAATTAGAGCTTCTGTAGACATACAATAAACTCAATATGGTTAGTAATGAGTGAAGCTGTTTGTGAAGTTGTTTAATCAGATCTCGAGAGATTTAATGTCTTATTTTATTTCAGTTGATTTCATGTGTGGCTGAAGTCAGCTGTTTCTCTTTTCTTCAGTGATTCTGCTCGTTAACAGCAGATGTTCATCATTAATGCTCAATCATCATTTAATTAGTCACTTATTTAGCTCATTAACTTTAACTCTGCTTCAGTGTTAATTTAACTCTATTTAGAGTGGGACCAAATGTTCTCTGAATAGAGTTAATTTTACTCTGGGGAGTTTACTGTGTATGTACTTACATTTAAATTAATCATTTGATACAATGCACTTACTGTGTACATATGTTTTTACATTGTACTTATATTTTTAAAAATACCTATATGTACTTACATCTGTAATTAATTTCTGTAATTACATTTATAATTACACTGTTGACCCATCCCTTACACCTTAACCCACCCTTAAACCTACCCATACCACCAAACCTGTCCCTAACCTTACCCGTATCCCCCCTCAGTAGCAGCAAAAGTGTTTTGCAATACAATATGAACACAATAAGTACATTGTACTTATTTTTTGACTTAAGTACATAGTAGTTAAGGCCACCTAATATAAAGTGTAACCCATGTAGATATCCTCAGATAGCTATGTATCTAGGAAGGGATACCAGAAGGGGGACAGACTGAAACTACCCAGACCACAAAAAGTGGGCTGTCTACTTACAGCCCAAAGAGAGGAGACAGCACTGTCTAGGTAAGGGCTCAAAGACCGCTGCTTAAAAACCCTAAGCAGGGGAGCAATCACTGAGCTAGCATATAGCTATCCTCAGACAGCTAGGCTCCAGGAAAGGGGACCACTCCAGGAGAGGGCTCACTGCAACTGCAGTAGAACACAGCTTGCCTCAGATAGCTGTATTCAAGTAAGCCCATCCTGTCATAACAATGGCTGGAATATAACCACCCTCAGATGGCTATACTAAGGAGGTCCCCGATCCATGTCAGTCCCACAGTAGGGTAGCAAAGCACTGTGTTACCCAGACAGCAACATAGTGTTGGACCACACACAGTGCCTGCGTGAAATCCATGTAGGCCAGATGTGGGCTGGATCTGGGCCAACACTGCTTGCTGTCTGGAAATTGTCCTTGAGCTCACAATAGGGAGATCTGGAGCATCAGTAAATGTTTTGCTAAAGAACGAACACATAAACATCATTAGCTATTTAAAAACCCTAAAATGGGGAGCAGCGTCTCATTGGTTACATGCGTAACCCGAGACGTTCTTTAGCAGTTCCTCTCTGAGTAGGCCCAACAGCATGTATTAATAGCGCACTCTATTGGGTAAAATTAGCGCTATTGCCTATTAGAGAGGCAAGTTTCTGCTTTCAACACTAGAGAGCGATGATGTGCTTGTGATACATTTGTCATCATACAGCACACATTTGTCCACTACAGCATATCAACAAGAAAACAAACAAAATAATAAACTGTAAGTGGTATCAATATTTAATAATGAAAACAGAACATTTATTTAAAATTCTGGATGCTATACAATTTGTGAACCACTAAATTACACAAATACAATAATTAATAGCAAAAAGAAAAAAAAAGAAAAGAAATTATGAAACCAAAAATGTGATACGAAGGACAAAAACAAAACAGAAAGAGAAGAATAACATCCTGGCTGAAAATAAATGTGATAAAAACCAGGTGTGAGTCAGGGTCCTGTATGAGCACCTGGCATCCATTCTGGTAGATACCTATTTGATCATCATTTTTCAGGGGACATTTTCATACACAGGATCCGACTCTGATTTCTGCAAGGAAACACAAACTCAGTCAGGAATCTTGCTGATACAACAGAATATTAATAGACCAGCCTCTCCTATGAGATGGTTTAATTAAGTAATACTACTAAACATCATTTTAAAACTAAACACAAGTTTCTATAATTTCTTCTTCTTCTATAACCAGTGCTCTTTCCTCTCTCAACACCATGACTGAGGCCCCTTGAGCAAGGCATCAAACCCCCAACTGCTCTGTGTGACTCTGTGTGTCTCTCTGTGTGTGTTTGCTGCTGTGAGTAGTGAACCAGTGTTGCCAACTAATTTTCAGAGAAAGTTGCTAAAGGAAGGTCAATTTGTTGCTAAATGATGTTGTCATTGTGTAATCATGGCGCAAATTTCAACATTAAATCTCAGCAAAAACAAAGCCTATATTTTATATATGTTCATTTAGATTTGTTTGTAAAATAGTATGTATAATATTAAAATATAAAATATGACTGTATTTTAAAATACATTGAATTATTGAACACTTACACATTTTTGAATGATAACAAATTATTATTATTATTTATTTATTTTTTATAGCTAGTAAACAAGTAATACAACACATTCTCAACAATTATGCTTTAAGCAGTGTATTAGTAGTTAGTATGCTACACTCCAAGAAAAGTCTGTAAAAATAGTGCACAATCTACTATGTTAATATGAAATAATTTCCCGTATTGGTTTTTTACCTGCATTTTAAATTACACATTGTGTTTTCAGGTTACAGGGTTACAATGGATAATGGATAATGTCCTGGAAAATTATTGGTAGCCTATCTTTTCCATTTTTCTTACAGCGTACTAACTGATCAACAATCGCAAGTACAAGCTACTACCAAATGTATCATAAATTAACAATTATTAAATTATTCAGTTATTATTATTATTATTATTAAATTGAAGAATTGCAAATAGCAGTTAACTCAATTCACGTGATGTGTGTACTGCTAGGCATCTTTGGTTTTCTTTTTGTTTAATTTGGATGGAAAATGTGTGTCTTTTTATTGTCTGAGTCACTTATCAAAAGTTGCTAAAAGTTGCCAAATACATTTTAAAAATTGCTAAATTTGTTGCTAGGTGCTTTTGGAAGAAAAAGTTGCTACCCAGCCAGCACACTTATGTGGGTGGCTCCTGGGCTCTCTAACTGGGCCCCAGCCAGTTTTGTCCGCGGTTTCCATGAGGGCCCCACATGGGTCAGCCCAGATGAGACAATTAAATGAACTCTGCTCAGTATGCATACTACAGAGTGATGAAATAAGACTGAAGCAGCACTGCAGTTCATTAGATAATTAAGTGATTAATCTAGTACTGATTAGTGAGGAACACCTGCTTAAGAAAAAAGAGACGAGCAGAAACACAACAACAACTATTGACTTCCAGCCACAGCCTGCAAAACAACTGCAAATAAAAGACATTAAATCTCTGAAGATCTCAGCAGAGGAGGATTAAACAACTCCACAAACAGCATTACTAGCATCATTATTACTGACCAGACTGACATTATTTCTGTCAGATTGTCTAGAGAAGCTCTTATTGAGAAATACAGAGGTTCAGATGTTGATGTTTTATTGAAAGTAAGAGTTTGGTTTGAAGTCACCATTAGGGTGAATAACGTTTGCTTTAATAGAGCTCTTGACTCTTATGCTTCTCTACATGCTTGTTTTCTTTGCCACGATGTATTTAGAAAACATGTTGTGTGCAAAGACAGTTAGACTCAAAGGTTATCAGCTGATAGTGGTTGTTCATTGATGGTCGTATAGATTTTAATGTTATAAAGCAGTCTTTCTCAACAAGCTCATCACTGTTTGGAAGTGGCTTATTATCAACAAATTAAACAAAACTCAACAATGGTGACGCAATTCATGCTGTAATGCATGCTGGGAGCCATGGTTGACTTTTGTGTGCCATTATCAGGCCATTACTTGATGATTATATCTTCATCATCACAGTTTTTTCTTGCTTGTTTTGCCATAACAAACACAGTTAAAGCAACCAAAGAAAAACTGAAGTTAAAGCTTTAAGGGCCAACCACCCAACTAAAACAAACGCTATTCTCCATAATGGTGACAAACATACTTTTCAATTAAACTAACATCTGCACCTCTGTAATTCTCAAAAACTTTTGGAGAAGTCTGACAGAAATAAAGTCAGTCTGGTCAGTAATAATGATGCTAGTAATGCTGTTTGTGGAGTTGTTTAGTCCTCCTCTGCTGAGATCTTCAGAGATTTAATGTCTTTTATTCGCAGTTGTTTTGCAGGCTGTGGCTGGAAGTCAATAGTAGTTGTTGTGTTTCTGCTCGTCTCTTTCTTCTTTAGCAGGTGTTCATCACTAATGCTCAATCAGTACTAGATTAATCACTTAATTATCTAATGAACTGCAGTGCTGCTTCAGTCTTATTTTTAGCACTCTGTAGTATGCATACTGAGCAGAGTTCATTTCATTGTTTCATCTGGGCTGACCCATGCGGGGCCCTCATGGAAACTGAGGACAAAACTAGCTGGGGCCCAGTTAGAGAGCCCAGGTGCCACCAATCTGGGCCCCACATAAGATTGCTGGCTGGGTAGGGTAGTCTGAAAAGTTGCTAAATTTAGCAACAAAATTGCTAAGTTGGCAACACTGTAGTGAACTCCTTTCCTAACAATGTAATGTGTTGAAATGTCTGTGTCATCTAGTGTACAGAAATTGTCACTACGCTCCAGATTAGTGCTTGAGATAAGGGGCCGCAGATGACACATACGATTCTCTTGAGGTGTTATATGGAATTCTAAGGAACATTAGATTACATTTAACTCTCTTTTTTAAACAATAGCAGGAATTGCTGCTGTCCTTTTGCAAATGCTCCATGGATCCTGGTGTGGTTTAAAAGCTGCACTATGACTGATAAGAATTCTCTGGCGCGCAGCACATTATAAGAACACAGCTTCCCTCACTGACCGACATATATAGAGCCAGATGCTTGTGTCGCGTGGCATGTATAATTCACCACTGTTCTCCTCCAGGAAACATCCTGTTCACTTTGCTGCCTTCTATTCAGGCCCGCACCTCCAGGCTTAAGAACAGTTCATCACATGACTTTTTAAACAGTTCTGTTTTAAAACAGTAGGTTCTGAAGGGTTCTCACTACTGAGAATGGTTGTCTTTTTTACACAGAAGTAACAGCAAAAATACTTGTTTCAGCACATCTACAAAGTAGCAGTGGCCACTACGGATGCATGTCACCTCACAATAACTATACCATAGACAGTTGCAGCTCAAGGCCAGAATTCAGCACAGGTAAAGTAGGTAGTTTATTTAAATGAGTGGCCACAGATCACATCAAGCTGAAGTTTAGCGGTCAAACGTTTGTAATGAATACAATTTATTTCAACTCATTTATAACTGCTTATGTATTGTTTAACCATCGATGCCATCTGTTTTAATTGTGTTAAGTGTTTTCCAGAGCTGGGTCTTAACTGATAACATGTCATCTGGATTAGTCTACATAATGGCATTTCAAATATTAAGCACTTATATTAAATTACATTTTAAAACACCTGTAATCAGACTAGAGATTACATGATTGCATATTATTCACAAAATAGGATTAAATTATTCATAATGTATTGATTATCCCTAATTTATGTTTTTCATCTTTTAAATGTTCCTTTCTAAAATAGCCTACTGCTTCTATATATTCAGAAAGTCTTCCAGTTTTGTGGACATTCACACAAATATCAGTCATTTTTCTAGTTGCTTTGAACTTTCCTGTAGCTCAAATAGTAAAGCATGGTCTCCAAGTTTGGCTATTAACTTGGTTGGGATGACAGTGTTGAATGCTGAGCTGAAGTCAACAAACAGCATACGTGCATAGGTGTTCTTATTGTCCAGGTGAGTGAGCACAGAGTGCAGTGCCATGGAAACTGCGTCCTCTGTGCTCCTATTGCTACGGTAGGCAAACTGGTGTGAGTCCAATGTGGATGGTAGAGAGTCTTTTAGGTGTTCCAGGACCAGCCGCTCAAAGCACTTCATGACGATGGGTGTGAGTGCTACAGGGCGGTAGTCATTAGGGCAGCTCGGACTAGAGTGTTTTGGCACTGGCACAATGGAAGTGCATTTAAAGCATGTTAGTACGGCTGCTTGGGCAAGGGACAGGTTGAAAATGTCTGTAAAAACCCCAGCGAGCTGCTCCGCACATGCCCTGAGAACACGACCAGGGATGTTGTCTGGTCCAGCAGCCTTGTGCGCGCTGATCCGGCTCAGTGCCTTGCAGACATCTGTGGAGGAGAGTATGATTGGTGGGTGGTCAGCTGAGGGATTGAGCTTGGTGGCAGTTTCTCTGTTGTCTCTTTCAAAGCGAGCATAAAAGTAATTTAGCTCGTTCAGGAAGTTGACATCAGTGGCTGCGGGGGTGGAGTGGCTGGGTTTGTAGTCACTGATGGCCTGAATGCCCTGCCACATGCGTCGAGGGTCAGAGTTGGAAAAGTGTCCCTCTATCTTTAGCTTGTAGCAGTGCTTGGCCTTTTTGATGCCCCTCTTCAGGTTTGCTCTGGATGTGCTGTAGGCTTGTGCATCTCCTGATCTGAAGGCAGTGTTGCGTGACTTCAACAGGAGTCGCACTTCCTTGTTCATCCAAGGCTTCTGATTTGGATATGTGGTGATCTGTTTCTGGGTTGTAACACTGTCAATGGTGATATTGATATTATCCAATACAGAGGAGGTGTAAGAGTCAATGTCTGTGTGAGCACCACTGGTGGCTTGAGAAGCAAACATACTCCAGTCTGTGTGTAGAAACCTTTCCTGGAGTGTGGAATCTGCCCCCGCAGGCCACACCTTGATGGTCTTCACTGATGGCTTCACACGGTTGATGAGGGGTGCATATTTGGGGGTGAGGAACAAAGAAAGGTGATCTGACTGTCCCAGGTGGGGGAGGGGTGTCGCAGCGTAAGCTCCAGCCATGTTTGTGTAAACATGGTCTAAGGTTTTGTTTCCTCTGGTGTGACAGGAAACATGCTGGTGAAACTTGGGTAGCGCTGACTTTAAGTTTGAGTGATTAAAGTCACCTGCAACAATAAAAGCCGCTTCCGGGTGATCAGTCTGTTGTTTACTGATGGCTGCGTGAAGTTCTTTCATAGCAAGCTTGGCATCAGCATCCGGGGGAATATAGGCTGCAGTTATAATGGTGGAGGTGAACTCCCGCGGTAGATAAAACGGTCTACATTTAACCATGAGAAACTCAAGGTTAGCTGAACAATGACTCCCAACAATAGCAGAGTTTGTGCACCAAGCTTTGTTAATGTAAATGCACAATCCACCACCTCTGGTCTTACCGGAGCCATCTAACGTTCTATCCGCCCGGAGTGTGTGGCGTCCCGCTAGCTCAATAGCGGTGTACGGTATTCTGCTGTTTAACCAGGTTTCCGTGAAGATTAGGACGTTACAGTTCAAAAGTTTCTTGCTGTGTGTGATGCTGAGTCGAATCTCCTCCATTTTGTTCACTAGCGACCGTACATTGGCAAGGAAAATGCTGGGTAAAGAGAGCCGGTGTGGTGTTAGCCTTAGCTTAGCTCTTAGTCCTCCGCGCTTCCCCCGCCTTTGTTTACGATCTCGACGCCGCCTGCGAGCACTTCCGCCCGGCCGGGTAGGGTGCATAGCCTCGGGTGTCCTAGCGATCTCAGGAAGGAGTCGAAGATTGTCCATAAAAGTGTCGGAAATTCGCAAACCGATATCCAAAAGCTCACAACGGGTGTACGATGTAAAGGCACAACTGTTCTGCACGAACAGACCCGAGATGAGTAAGAAAAATACCGCAAAATTGCAAAATCTGGAGAGACCCAGAGCCTCGCGATGTACTCGCGCCGCCATCTTGGGAAACAAATGGTCTGTGCGCTGATTTCCAGCTACAAAAAGAAAAACAGATTATGCAGGAAGGAGATGCAGGGAACAGGGATTGTGTTCTGCAAAGAGTGGTAAATAATAATTTTGCAGTAACTGTTAAGCTGATGTTGCGGCTGGTCAAGCGTTTGTGCTTGTTTCTGTATTATATAATTGTGCATTTTAAAATACTGATATGGTCCATAACTCCTCACCGAACTTCCCTCTGCCCTGTATCTTTGTCTCTCATTGGCTGAAGGTCATCGCGATGTAGTTTTCAGTCAGAAATCATTGCACACAGCAGGATTGTGAATCGCCGACAGCTCCAGATATTTAGCATGCCAAATATTTCGCGGATGTCGGCGATTCCCTCATATCGCGTCTTTGATAATTCACACTGCGCGATTGTCACTCGTGTGAACGAGCTCCGATTTGCCTCCGATATAGGGCATTTGTTGGCGATTTATCAAAACCTGTCGGCGAGTGAAAAATTGGGCTAAAATCGTGCAGTGTGAACTCGGCATAAGGGATATACAATAAAATCAGATTGCGATTTAACCAAATTATAACAAAGTAAGCTAAATAATGTCACAAAGTACCCAGTATAGTACCCAGAATATCAAAGTCCAGTAAAGGAGGCAGAGCTTTTTCGCATTTTACTCTTAAACTCTCAAATAGCCTTCTGATAATGTTTGGGGCTCAGACACACTCTCTCTGTTTAAATCTAAATTAAAAATACATATTTTAGCCAAGCATTCACATAACAACTCATAACCTTGTACTCTAGTAATAATGCGTATGATCATCTTTTGCCTGAAATAATATGAACAGCATCTATGCTAATTCTCCTTTTGTTCTCCTGTTTCTATCTCTCAGGTTTCCATCTCAGTGTTACTAAAGCTTGGATCCAGCCTCACTTGTGGTTACTTCAGATGATGGCAACTATAAATGAACATACCAACCTGACAAATGTTATGTATTGTAATCATTGCCTTAAAGCATACATCGAGTGATTTTCAACCCACTTTGTATTATTACTATGATGGTAATATATGTGAACGAACAATGTTTCATCTTTCTCTGAGTTCCATGAGATATACCCATTTATTTGTCAGCCAAATAATATTTTGCATTATCCGAATATTGTTTATTTACATATTACAGACTTTGTGGCAGTATAAAGTGGATTTAAATTCACCAAACTTACCCTTTAATGTTTGTCTGTTTAACTGAACATGACTTTGAACACATAACTTGTATTATCTTAGAGTTATTGACATATAGACATTAATTTGTTGCCAGAAGATGCTCCTCATTGAGTCACAGTCACCTCAGGCTGTTGATGGGATTTTTTTTTTTTTGAAATTTTCTAAAGCTGCTTTGATTGTGAAAAGCAGTGTACCCTTACTACAGTCAACCATGTTTTTACTATGGTAAAACTAGTAATCATAACTGTAGTAATCAGGGTTTTTTAGTTTTTCTCAAACTAAGGTTTTGATATCATGGTTCTACTAAAGTAATATTTTAATGCTGGAGTAAAACTGTGGTAACCATAGTTTTTGAATCCATGGTGAAGTTTGTAGTTACTATAGGTTTACTACTATACTGTAGTAAGACCATGGTTATGGTAGTTACTGTGAATTTACTACAACAATCATAGTTAAACCATGGTTAATTTTGTGGTTGACTTTTGTAGGGGTACAAATATGTGAACTGTGTGCTTCTATTTGAAAGTCACATTGGATAAAACTATCTGATAAATATACTGTATTTTTATGTTTAATCTGTTCACTGAAAATAAATTTGCAATTATCATTGTACATTGTTTTTGATCCATTATTGTGTACAAGGATATTTTGGTTAGCGTAATCGAACTGATTATGAACCACGGACCGACCGTGGACCGCCAGTAAACAGTAATTATAAACAGCGGCTCGTCAGCGGATCGCTGCCGGAAAAGTGGCGGCTGCCGCTGGTGATCCACTGGAATAACGATGAGCAAAACGCCGGTGAACCGTGGGTGGCGTCCGCCAGTGGGCTGCCGACTCTGCCACCAGTGGGCCGCCAGTGGCCCGCTGGTCTTATGTTAGCTAGCCAAAGACGGGTAGGGAAGATAGCAAAATATGAACTCCTAGCAAGGCAAATTACATCTTTATAATCAGTTAACATTAACTAGCCAGCCGCAAGCAAATTAAACAGCCTACCTGCACTGCTCCATGTCCACTCTGACAACGTAATGATAATCTGATTTAATCGCGTTGATGTTTGTTGATTCGGACATCTCTCCATGTTTCAGGCAGCTAATCCAATTGTATGGGTTATTCCTTCAAAAGTTAGCTGGCTCCGCTAAAGTTATATAATTCATCAAAAAGCCGATCTGTACGAAAGTTATACAGAATGCAGTTTGTCTCCTATCCACAGGCATACGCCATATGACTAACGTTACCAGACCATGCAAACAATAAATTCGTTTTGCACAAATCACCATTTCATTTGTTATCATAGCCGTTCGAGGAAGGCTTTATGACCAAGCGGAATCCTCTGCCGCCTGGTCGCTGCTGCTTCACAGCGAGCGGGAATCGCGCTGACTGCAGTTCCGTCCGCATTTGATTTCGGCAAATCCGTTTGGGTGATTGCAAACGTGATTATCATGAGCACAACATCCAGCTAGGCAGGAAAACATGCAATCTACCGGAGGGATGACTTCTTTCACTATTTCACAGGCCAGTGGTTTGTATAACATTTTTTATATGACATTACAATTAATTTTAGAATAATAGTCTACGTTAAGCAAACAATTTTTTTTTTTTCGAGAACCTTTTATACATCTTACATATACTTAACTGCAGGCATGGAAATGATGTACAGGATGTGGTACAGTACGAATATTTTGAGCATCCCTTATTCTGTCCCTTATTTTCCTATAAAGACTCACAATTATCCCTTATTTTACTTTATGGCATCCCTAGTTATATTGTTAGGCAAAGTTTAAATTCTGTGATTTTTCTTAACTGTTTTAACTACTTGGTCTGTAATAAGTTACTTTTTAAATAAAATTAGCAAAACACTCTTTGTGGTAAAAGGAGCATTGTGATAAGACGATCTTGAGGCTTACTACTGAGCAATTTTAACATTCATAACATGCAAACATCAATAACACTATTAAAGTTATTAAAAAAATCAACATGTAGTAAGAAACACAACAAGAAAGCTGGATGAACACATTTAGTTTGTAGATACTGCACTTTGATTTTGCAATAGTGTTTTAGTTGTGTAAGGTCATCCAAAGGCAGAGTGCAGTATCTGCATTTTGGTGGTCAAATGTCACTTCAGTGGTCATGGTTTTTATCTATAAAAAAAATAATCCTAAAAAGGTTTCAAATGAATGCATTGCCACTAATATACCCACTACACGTTTGACTGGCTGATGTAAAAACGTTAAAGCCATTTTTCTCAGTTTCAGTGTTTGCGTAGTTACTGCACTTTGCCTTTGTAGGGCAGACTACATACATATAAAAGCACATAAAAACAAACTCTCTTTTTGATCTGCTCCCTGTGTACTGAAGGTAATACTGATGACGGTTGGGCCGATAGATCACCCAGCTCTGTTCACTGACCGCTTGATGCATACGGCACACAAAACTTCAAACAAGCTTCAGTTGGACTAACTGACCGCAGGGCCTTTTCTTGCCACACAGTCGTGAATGATCTCACCGTTCTTCGAGTCGTTGGTTTACACAATGTTGAATAAGTTCTGTCTTCCTCCTGGGTCTGGACTGCATTAACAATGACCACAGACATGTAAAAATGATAAGGTTTTCAATATTATTTTGTAATTTGTGTCTTAAAAATATTTTTGAATGGCATGTTCTGCTCACCTGTTTTTCTACGTTTCTTGCAGATGCAGCACATCACGACTGCAGCTACAATCAACAGAGATCCAGCAACAGAAATCAGCACTCTGTAAAATAAGAGCAGGATCTGATCTGTAATGAACAAAACGAGCCATTAGTAGACTGCCATATAACATGTACTGTATATCACTAGTGACATACCTGTGTGGTCTGGTTAGTGAATGAAATGTTAAGCACACAACTGTAAGTGTTTTTATCCTGATATTCCACCTCCGGAGGTAGAGAGAGACTAATGCTGGACAATAAACTGTGTCCTTTATACCATGATTAGACATGCTTTTTACGGCAACTGGGTGTTGATGGTTAGACTTCAATAAAGAAATCACCAGCATTTAGTGACTTTCATAACTGATTTCATTCAGAGCATCGTCATTGATTGGGTAAAATTTTAGATCTTGTTCACATATAATATAAAACTTGATCCATCAATTTTAAGATTAATCTGAAAGACATTCAAACACAAATCAGCACTAAAAGCTTAAAACTGTATTATCAAACAGACTTCAAGAATCAGCGAATGAATCTCAACAATGATGACAATCAACATATTCAGATAAACAAATCAACTGTGAACATCACAAAACATGCTACTAAAAGTCACAACACAATAGCAAAACAAAAGGAAATACTAAGACAGCTGCATAATTTATTCATGTCGCATTGCATACTGAGAGTCATGGATGACTTGGTGCTCCCAGAATGCACTGCAACATGGAGCTTTATGACGATTGTCGAAATTCATTCGCTGATTCTTGAAGTCTGTTTGATGAAGAAAAGCAAAGTTTTCAGTGCAGAATAAATTTCAAAAGTCTTTCAGATTAATCTTAGAACTGCCAGATCTTAAACTACGTATAT
Source organism: Acrossocheilus fasciatus (assembly GCA_036784905.1). Taxonomy (NCBI): domain Eukaryota; kingdom Metazoa; phylum Chordata; class Actinopteri; order Cypriniformes; family Cyprinidae; genus Acrossocheilus; species Acrossocheilus fasciatus. Next base: position 31,674,937 of record CM071959.1, read on the forward strand.
AATAAACTCAATAACAAAATTAACTAATACATCTACCAGAGACTATACTACATTAAGTCAGTTACTCAAGCCACTATACACTAATTACATCTTTATTGAAACATAACCAGCCCTGATCACATTTTTCCTTTTTTGCCATAACTAATATGTCTAAACAAACACACAGCTACGGCAGTCAAAGAAGTTGCAATGTTTTAAGTCAAGGGCCAAGAGCCCAACTAAAGCAAACACTGACCTCGATAATGGTAACTCAAACAAAACTAAAACATCAACATCTAAAGTCAATCTGGTTAGTAACGTGTGAAGCTGGTGATGCTGTTTATGGAGTTGTTTAATCATCCTCTGCTGAGATCTTGAGAGATTTAATGCCTTCTTTTATCTTGTGTTGATTTCATCTAAGGCTGTGCCTGAAGTCATTTGTAGTTCTTGTATTTCTGCTGGTCTCGTCTCTTTTTTCTGTTCTTGTTTCCTTTCTTTCAGTGATTCAGTTTGTTAACAGCAAGTGTTCTTCATTAATGCTCAATCATCACTCAATTACTAAACTAATTATCTCATTAACTTTAACACTGCTTCAGTGTTACTTTTTTAACACTGAGTGTGGATTATATATATTTATACTACGGGGCCATTGAATGCTTGAATCTGATTGGCTGCCAAACGTTCTGAGGTGTGCAATTATTTTCAGGGAAACGCACGGCGAACGTAGTTCCAGGCAGCTCTTGACCGCATTACATGACCATATCACTTCGCCATATGATTTCTGTTATTTCAAAGGTCTTAGAACAGCAAAATAACCAAAACCCAAAATGACACTGGCCAAACAAATAAATATAGTAAACAATATGATAAAAACGACAGATCATGTCCATATTTTTGCCACAAAATTACGCTTTATTATACGGAAAGCACATACTCTCTCTCTCCTGCTCTCTCTCCCTCACAGACCGCACATAACAGTTACAGTTTGCACACACTAGCATACATTGCGCTAAAGTTGTTAGCGCTACTCTGACGATTTTATCAGTAAACAACTTAGAAACTACATGATTTCTCACAAGCGAGGTAACAATAAGGGCACTGTTCGTGAAGGAAAGTAACTAAGTTTCACTATAACTACAGACATTGCTGCCAAACACTATTGAGAGACGCACAGAGGTAATCTCTCTCTCTCTCTCTCTCTCTCTCTCTCATAACTTAGTTATTAACTGTATTAACTGCATTATTAGTCTGTTATCAACGGCTCAAGCCTCCGTTACTACACTCTCAGAAATAAAGGTACAGAAGCTGTAACTGGGGCTGTACCTTTTCAAAAAGGTACATGTTTGTACCTAAAGGGTCCATTTTGGTACTTTAAAAGTACATATTAGCAGAGGCGGACAATCCAGGGGTCAGAAAGTAAAAGTCCTGCCATGTGTTTATTCCACCCATGAACTCAGCAGCTGATTTCACCAGAGGAGGAACCAAGTCATTCCTTTCAAGTCACAAGCAAGTCTCAAGTCAAATCCCAAGTCCTCAAAGAGTTAAAGTTAATGAGATAATTAAGTGTCTAATTAAATGATGATTGTGCGTTAGTGATGAACACCTGCTGTTATTGAGAATTACAGAGGATCAGATGTTGATGTTTTATTGGTTAAAATGATGCCACCATCATGGAGATCAGTGCTTGCTTTAGTTGGGCTCTTGACCCTTTTAGTAAATCAAAGTAATTTTGCCACTTATCATATGATCCTCAACGGTGGTGACAATAATAATTCATACTGCAGTGCATGATGGGAGTTTTTACTATGGTCTTACCCAGCATACATTGCAGCATGAAGAATTTTGTTGGTTGTCACCATTGTTAAGATTCATATACTGGTTAATTATGTCTGCGTGCGTCTAAATACCAGAAGAGTTCAAGTGTTTATATGCATTAAAAACAGTAGATTTCAAATGAATTCATCATAACTATTAGAACAACAAGTTCCTTGTTTTACAGGGTTGACTTCTCAAAACCTAAACATACAACACTTAAAAAAAAAAAAAAAATCAGTACAGCTGTAAAAGCATGGTTGCTCATTGTGCAGCCCTGATCTCTTTACTTTACAGCAACACATGTATTGTTGCAAGGAGAGATCTAACACAGGAGTCAAAGGGTCAAGAGCCCAACTAAAGCAAACACTGATCTCTGTGATGGTGGCATCATTTTAACCATTAAAACATTAATATCTGATCCTCTGTAATTCTCAATAACAGCAGGTGTTCATCACTAATGCACAATCATCATTTAATTAGTCACTTAATTATCTCATTAACTTTAACTCTTTGAAGACTTGGGATTTGACTTGAGACTTGCTTGTGACTTGAAAGGAATGACTTGGTTCCTCCTCTGGTGAAATCAGCTGCTGAGTTCATGGGTGGAACAAACATATGGCAGGACTTTTACTTTCTGACCCCTGGACTTTACACCTCTGGTAATATGTACTTTTAAAGTACCAAAATGGACCCTTTAGGTACAAACATGTACCTTTTTGAAAAGGTACAGCCCCAGTGACAGCTTCTGTACCTTTATTTCTGAGAGTGTAAGTTTAAATGAGGTTTTGGAATTAGCAACAGAGGCCTTTGATGAGATGCGGAAGAAATAATCCTACTCACAATAGCGATTTAAGTAGAAATACTGGATGAATGCCTTGCATTATATCATCTGATCGATGTCTTGAGGTGTGGCAACCGTAGTATAAGCGGAATAATTGACTTCGGTCCGTTGAATTATTAGAAAAATAATGCACACCGCTTCGCGTCGTGACCGCATCACCACCTCGGGTATGCATTATTTTTCTAATAATTCAACGGACCGTCGTCAATTATTCCTTACATATATATATATATATATATATATATATATATATATACACTGGGAGTGTTGATTTAACACTGGAGGTTTTACTGTGTACTGGCAAAGATTCTCATAGGCAGTATGTTGTATGTTGTGGACCCATCACAATAAAGTGTTAGAAGATATTAATCAGACAGTTTACTAATACTCTAATGACTGCTAGTTTGCAGTTGCAAAGTTACTTACTGTTAGTAGAATGTCTAAAGTGGACTATCAAAATAAAGTGTTCCCTTTTCTTTTAAAGAGAAATGTCTGAAGAACAAATAATGTTGAAACTAGAGATGCATCTTGTTTCCTTCTGTCAGGACAACTGCATTGAACATACCTGTCAGCAGGGGCGGACTTAACCAATAAGCGAGGTAAGCGGCCGCTTAGGGCCCCGGGGAATATTCGCAAAACATATTTGGCAAACGCACCAGTCAAATGTTCACTCAACACTCAAAATGGTGAGTTTTTGTCAGGTGCGGAGTTCTGCAAGCTTGTGAATGCTCTCATTATAACAAAGTGTAGATAAAATGTAAATAAGAGATTCATTGTGCAGAGAGCTTATTAATGGAATGTCGTGAGATCGCGATGAACTGAAGTGAGTGACAGCTTTTAGTGATTATACACTGTAAAAAAAATAAAAGTAAAAAAAACAGTGAAATGCTTGGCAGCACAGGGTGCCAAACATTTACCATTAATGGAAATAACGGTTAAAGAACATTTTTGAAAAAAACGGTCAATGAATGGCAGAACAAAAACTATTGTTTTACAGGTATTGTCTGAATTATAATTTGATGACTTTTTTTTTGCAGTTAACCATCATCTAACAACAGCATACATGCAAAAACTAATAACTACCACTACATCAACAACTCCACAGTTACTGTTTTTAAATAAAACTACATTCAACATAAAATCTTGTTTCTTGGTCTTCTCCAGGACTGAAGCACAGACTCTACTCTTTAGCACAATGGTGACCCACAAAACACAGACAACAGAAACCCTTTAAATCCCAAAACAACATTAAACACTAACAGATCTCTCTAGATTTCAGCATCTTCACTTAATACAAACCAGTCTTACTTTATTTATTTCATACAAAACTTCTTATTGAGAATTAACAGAGGTTTAGATGTTGATGTTTTATTGAAAATAATCAAGTTTGAAGTCACCATTGTGGAGATAAGCGTTTGCTTTAGTTGGGCTTCTGACTCTTCACTTATTAGCGATGTTCTTTTCTCTGGCTGCTGTAACTGTGTGTTTCTGAAGCTCATTTGTTTCAACAAAATCTGCAAGAAAACTTCTGGTCAGACGAAGTGGTTTATGTTCTGATGATGGTCTTGTCATCGTATAGTGGCTTAACTCACTAGCCTCATCAGACATATCTGAACATGTTAAATCTATTAATTTTGTTGTAGTGTTACAGTTTCATTGCTCCAAATGTGGCTCTGCTTTGATATATTGAAAGTTTGTAAGGTATTTTGAAGAGATTATTTGAATGAGAGCACGTAGAGTCACAGACATCAAGAATCTGCATATGAACCGCAACAATGGTAACAATCTACAAAATATTCAGATCAGCTCTGATCATCACAAAACAAGCTTTTTGTTGAGATTCATGTGCTGATTTTTGACGCTTCTGTTCAAGACACTTTCTATATAATGATAAAAAAAGGAATCTATGATTGTCATAACATCACAAGAACGCTGCATAAAAAAAAAATAAAAATCTGAGACAATACTCATGATGTGACCAGGCTTATATATGATGATTAGTTCATCATCAATAAGTAACCAGGCTTATATGATCAGAGTTTTCACTAGTAATTTTTTGCTAGCAAAGTCACAGCAACCAGAGAAAAGCTGATGTTATAAAGTGAAGAGTCAGAAGCCCAACAAAAGCAAACACTTATCTCCACAATGGTGATTTCAAACTTTATTATTTTCAATAAAACATCAACATCTAAACCTCTGTTAATTCTCAATAAGAAGTTTTGTATGAAATAAATAAAGTCAGACTGGTTTGTAATAAGTGAAGATGCTGAGCTCTAGAGATATCTGTTAGTGTTTAATGTGCTGTTGATGCCAGTCATGTGACGTTCAATTAATTAATTAATTAGTTAATTAGTTAATTTTACAGTGATGGTGTTTGATTGTAATAATTTATGAAATTCCTGTAAATTAACAGTGTTGTCAGCTTGTTTAAATAAGGAGATTTTACTTTAATTTTAAGGTTTTAGTTTGGCACCCTGTGCTGCCAGTCATTTGACCGTTTTTTGTCTTTTGTTTTTCATTGAAGGTGTTTGATCATAAAAAATCAGGAAATACCTGTAAAATAACAGTGTTTGTCAGATTATTTAAATAAGGGTATTTTACTTTAATTTTATGGTTTTTGTTTGGCAGCTGTTGCTGCCGGTCATTTGACCATTTTATCATCTAACAGTTTTATTTTATTAATTACAGATTATTTTTGTAATTTTGCATACATTTGTTTGTAATTTAAGAAAACAGAAAATGTACTGTATAAAAATACAGTAGTTTTTCTGTATTAAAAACGTGAATTATTGTAATTTGTCATTAATGTCATAATCCTTAAAATAACAGCCAAGTAGTTAATTCAGAGATCATTTTACAGAGTTTTGACTGCAATTCAAAACAAAAGAAAAGAACCTGAAAAAAATCACAGTTATTTTCCATAAAATTACAATTTTTTTTACAGTGTAGACGGAGCGCTCTTTGCGCGCATTCTACGCTGTTTTGACTGTCTCAGAACAGTTATATTGACCTGAGTAAAGAAATTAAGGTTTTAAGTCAATTTTATTTGTCTTGATGTTTCAAAATTACTCTCTTGTGTGCTTTTCCTAGGTGCGCCAGCGCGGACAATAAATGCAAATGAACTATAAAATAAAAACTCATTTCCGCTTAATAGATTACGTTTTCGATTTGTTTCTCGGCAAACCCTATCCCACTGAGCAAAGTTACGTCCAGTGGACGTCTTTTTGAAGTCTTTGCAGACGTTGAAAAGACGTCCACTGAGGAGCCAGAATGAAAGTATTTATGACGTCTTTTTTTTGACGTATTCTGCTCGTCCGATATAAACGTTCAGTGAACCTCCATACAAGGTTAAAAACTAGTTCAAATGTGGTCAGTGGACATATTTTTTAACATCATTTAAAGTTCATTTAGACTTAATTTATACTGTTTCTGGACCAAATACACACTCTCAGGATGCATTAGATTTAAACTCATGTTATTTCAATGTAATTTCCATTTGTAATTGCAAAGAAACTCACAGACATTGTGTTTGTCCAAAAATCAACTTCAATGAAACAAATAACTAATGATTAAGCATTTGGTAAAATCAACTGCAATTCAAAAACAATAAATCTCTCAAGATCTCAGCAGAGGAGGATCAAACATCTCCACAAACAACAGCATCACCAGCTTCACTCATTAGATTGACTTTATTTCTGTCAGACATCTATAGATTTTATTGATAATTACCAGAGGTTTAGATGTTGATATGTTTCATTTGAACTCACCATTGTGTTTGCTTTAGTTGGGATCTTGGTCCTCGTACTTCTCACGTTAGCTTTTTTTTAGGCCCATGTAACAGTGTGTTTGTAGAAGCACGATTGTTGTGGCAGAGAAAACTGAAATCAAGTGTTAACATTTTCCTTGATTTTACCAAATGCTTAATCATTAGTTATTTGATCATTTAATTGAACACTGTTTCAGTGAAGATTCTTTTATTTTTGTGATTTTTGGACAGTGTCTGTGAGTTGCTTTGCAATTATAAATGGAAATTACTTTGAAAAAACATGAGTTTAAATATAATGCATCCTGAGAGTGTGTATTTGGTCCAGAAACAGCATAAATTAAGTCTAAATGAACCTTAAATGATGTTAAAAATATGTCCACTGACCACATTTGAACTAGTTTTTAACCTTGTATGGAGGTTCACTGAATGTCTATATCGGACGCTCAGAACACGTCAAAAAAAGACGTCATAAAAACTTTAATTCTGGCTTCTCAGTGGACGTCTTTTCAACGTCTGCAAAGACTTCAAAAAGACGTCCACTGGACGTAACTTTGCCCAGTGGGATTATATTCCTTAAGATATATTCCTTAAATTGCATGGGATCATTTTTTGACATTTTAATCCTTTTTGGAAAATGATTGAAGAAGTTTACAATTCATAAAATGGACAAGTGCAAGCATTATTATTATTTTTTTTATATAATGCCTTTTGTTATCCGAAAAAAAAAATAAGGTAGCATATGGCTTCAGAACAGCATCAGGTTGACTAATTATTTAGGCTACTTAAGTTGTGAAGGGGTAATACAATAAATAATAGCTATAGCTATAATGAGAGAGAGCTAGCGAGCAAGATAAGGGTTATGCGTAAAAGAGCATTATAGTTATTTTGTTGGGGGCCCCATACCTGAAATTTACTTAGGGCCCCCAAATCACTAAGTCCGCCCCTGCCTGTCTGAGTGCCATAAATATTCTTAATCCAAAGTTTTCATGCCTATAACTCAAGAAGTTTTAAAGATATTGCAATATGTTTTTAGATTCTAGTTCTTAATAAACTTTTCGTTTTGAATCTTAACCCTTGTGCATTGTTCAAATTTACTACCCTTTCGTTATGTTCGGGATGAAAACATCCACTGAATTAAACTGCTGTAAAATTGTATCAGATAAATATATTTTTATTTTATTTATTTATTTATTTTTTTGCATAAATCTGTTAATCAACCTCAGTCCTGATCAAAACTACTAAATCTTAAAACAAAAAAAATCCAGGATTTTTACTCTTTAATTGCCAAGTTCATAAATGATGTCACTGATTTGGGGGGAAAAAAAAACACAAAATGACTTATTTTCAATATAAAAAGTGATTGTGGACTGGACTTTTTTTTAACCTTTTATCACAGTCTTGGACATGTGAAAGATTAGTAACAACATTGCTTTGATGCATTGTTAGTTTTTGTGCAGCATCAGATTTAAATTTTTTCTCCCTCATTTACTGTTCGTGGCTGTTTTTGCCCCATTGACTGCCATTATAACGACATTTTTTGATTGCAAAGCCATGACACCATATAATCATGCATTCTTGATTGTTGGTGGTTTTCCCTGTTGGGAAGAGGTAAAATGTGTAATTTTTACTGTTGATCACCAGGTCGCAACATTAAACCTTTAGATAGGCCTGTGCAAAAAAAAGCTTAGTTTCTGGCTTGTATATGGAGTTATATGGAGTATAACAGCATATTATAGTGTGTGTGTGTGTGTGTGTGTGTGTGTGTGTGTGTGTGTGTGACCTTTGCGCACTTACCTTGATGCGTCTGAGAAAATCAAAATATGCACCTCAGCTCTCACAACTACATGGAGTAAACAAAAACAAAGTAAGTGTATTTATGCACCTTGATGGTGAGAAGTACAGACTAAACAAAATGCCATCCAGCTGGTCATTTGATGGTGAGAAGTACGGATGGCCTATGTGTGAAATGCTTGTCTTTTCTTGATGGTAATCCAGTTTAAAACCTTAAAACCCTTCAGTGATACACTTTTCCATTTTTTCTGTAAAAAATCTACTCTGCATCAGATTTATGAACATAATTTGTTATGAACCAAAATGCAACAACAACTTCAAATAAACTGAACAATGGTGAAAGAGTTAAGAATGGATGGAGAACTAAACAATTAAACAAACTATTTAGTGTGTGTGTGTGTGTGTGTGTGTGTGCACGTGTGCGTGCGTGCGTGTGTGCGTGTGTGCGTGCGTGCGTGCGTGCGTGTTGGTGCTCTTTGCAAGTGTGTCCACCACAACAGATGCAAGTGCTGACTGAAGAAAGGGAGTTGTCTCCACGTTGGTGGAAAACCACACTTCGCCGTTTCTCCCAATCCACCCAGATCCAGGATCCTCTGAATCCTCCTCGCCTTCAGTGGAAGCTGGAGAGGATGATGAGGGTGCCACAACAAAATCAGGATCTGACTCTCCTGAGTCTTTGGTGTCAGAGGGAGAAGACAATACATCCTGCAGCTCGCTGGAGGGGTCAGGCTGCATAATCATTTCTAAAACTTCAGTACAAGTCAAGCCCTTTCTCATGTTGCTTGCTGCTCTTCTCACCATCAAATGACAAGACGGATGTCATTTTGTTTAGTCTGTACTTCTCACCATCAAAAGGCAGCAGGTGCATAAATACACTTACTTTGTTTTTGTTTACTCCATGCAGTTGTGAGAGCCGAGGTACATATTTTGATTTTCTCAGATACATCAAGGTAAGTGCGCAAAGGTCTCTCTCTCTCTCTCTCTCTCTCTCTCTCTCTCTCTCTCTCTCTCTCACTCACTCACACACACACACACACACACACACACACACACACACACACACACATACACACACTATAATATGCTGTTATACTCCATATAACTCCATATACAAGCCAGAAACTAAGCTTTTTTTTTGCACAGGCCTATCTAAAGGGTTAATGGTGCTACCTGGTGATCAACAGTAAAAATTACAAATTTTACCTCTTCCCAACAGGGAAAACCACCAACAATCAAGAATGCATGATTATATGGTATCATGGCTTTACGGTCAAAAAATGTCGTTATAATGGAAGTCAATGGGGCAAAAACAGCCACGAACAGTAAATGGGGGAGAAAAAAATTCAAATCTCATGCTGCACAAAAACTAACAATGCATGAAAGCCAATGTTGTTACTAATCTTTCACATCAAATCAGTGACATCATTTATGAACTTGGCAATTAAAGAGTAAAAATCCTGGATTTTTTAAAAACATTTAGTAGTTTTGATCAGGACTGGGGTTGATTAATAGATTTATGCCAAAAAAATAGAAAAAAAAAAAAAAATATATATATATATATCTGATACATTTTTACAGCAGTTTAATTTAGTGGATGTTTTCATCCTGAACATAACGAAAGGGTAGTGAATTTGCCCACAGTGTATTGCTGAGTTTTTGAAAATGTTCAAAGCATTTTCCCAAAATATATGTAAAAATAAGATTTGTCACCAAAAATCATTCCATTTGATGAAACACAGAGAAAGTTGTGGCCAAATTAAGACTCAACAGCACCCCATAGTGGACGAAAACATCCCCAACAGTACATAAGGGTTCAATTTCAAGGCCCTACATCTTTCATTCCCAGAGATATGAGGATCTCAATGAGGCTCCATGTCCAGATTGTTGAATATTATCCATCTTCAGTGGTTGAAATCCAAATTTGTTCACTTTGTATGCAACTTATTCTTATTTTACTTAAAGAACAAAGTCTGAAGAAGAAACAATGTTAAAATAATAATGATAATTATAATCTATATCTATCTATCTATCTATCTATCTATCTATCTATCTATCTATCTATCTATCTATCTATCTATCTATCTATCTATCTATCTATCTATCATCGGTCTCATTTTACAATTGTAGATGCCAATATTAGATATAATCAGTTGAAAAATTTTGCATAGGAATGATTACCTGTACTATTGCCGGTCACAAGCTCCATTTCTGAAATTACAGCCTTCCAGTTCTTTTGCTCAGGGAAATTTACAATCAAAGACTGTCCCTGAATATCTGTGGAATTTAAAAAGAAATTATCAAAATGATAAATTCCTCAAAAATATGTAATTTATTCTCACTCTGATACACAGAGAGTCCACACAAAAATCTCTAATTTCATTTATTTTAGTGAAAATCACAATGTCTTAAATATGCATGCCTAATACTAGTGATTGAATCAAGACAGTTAGTGCTCCTACTTTTAACAAAGCCAATGCTTTTGTGAGTGACTGATCCCCATCGGTATCTTGGAGTAACAACAGATGGCTTCACACGGACTTTGTCTCCAATCTTAATACTGAACTCCAGACCTGAAGATCCTGAAATGTAAAGAGTGTTACGAAGGTCTGAGAGGAGATTTAAGAGCTGCAACTTAAATGTCATGGACACCATGCAATGATACTTTCTACACTATATTGTCAAAAGTATTGGAACACCCCTCCAAATCACTGAATTCAGGTATTCCAATCACTTCGATGGCCACTGGTGTATAAAAACAAGCACCTACAGTAGGCATGCAGACTGCTTCTACAAACATTTGTGAAAGAATGGGTCACTCTCAGGAGCTCAGTGAACTCAAGCGTAGTACCGTGATAGGTTGCCACCTGTGTTATAAGTCCATTCATGAAATTTACTCACTACACACAGTCAACTCTGATTATAACAACTGGTATTATAACAAAGTGTAAGCAATTGGAAACAACAGCAACTCAGCCAAGAAGTGGTAGGCCACATAAAATCACAGAGCAGGGTCAGTGCATGCTGAGGCACCCCTGCAAACAAGCCTGTACTTGCCCTTTATGGGCTGCCAGCGCAGGGTCCCTGAGAATTTGCTCATTGGCAAAACATTGGTCCCTTAGCACTGGCCCTGCACAGGCAGCCCTCACTTAACCTCCAGGAAGCCTAAGCGCTGTTTTATTGAACATGATAAAGTTTGAAGTCACCGTTATGGAGGTAAGCTTGCTTTAGTTGGGTTCCTGACCTTTTCTCTGGCTGTTGTAACTGTTTATGAAGCACATTTATTACAGCAAAAGATGCAAGAAAAAAAAAAGAACAGATTTGATGATTTAATAATTATGTAACCTCAACAATGGTGACAGTCAACAAAATATTCAGATCAACTCTGAACATCACAAAACAAGCTTTTCATTGATTGTCACCACTGTTGAGGTTCATACGCTGAATCTTGATATCTTTCTACATGATCCAAAATTTTTCTGTATAATGTTTCAAAAAATCATCCAAACACTTTCTGCTTAATGATTTAAAGCAGTTAAAAATATTAAAGCAGGAAAAAAAAATTCATGCAGTTTTATTCTAAGGCTACTGTAAAGTGAAATTATTAAACCTAAATAATGTTCTCAGAGATCAGTGAATCAGAACACTACATGATGACTGAATCATCGGTAACACTTTACAATAAGGTGCCGTTTGTTAACATTAGTTAATGTCTTAACTAACGTGAACAAACAATTAACAATGCATTTATTACAATATTTATAAATCTTTGTTAATGTTAGTTAATGGAAATACATTTGTTCTAGTTAGTTCACAGTAGTAACATTAACTAATGTTAACAAACACAATTTGTTATTTTAATAATGCATTATAAATGCTGAAATTAACATTAACTAAGACTAATAAACGCTATTGAAATATTGTTCATCCTTAATTCATGTTTATTAATGATGTTAACTAAAGAACCTTATTGTAAAGTATTACTGAATCATCAATACGTAACACAGTAAGAGCAACTGCCTGAGAAGAATTAAAGTTAAAAAGTCAAGGGTCAGGAACCCAACTAAAGCAAGCGCTCACCTCCATAACAGTGACTTCAAACTTTATTTTCAATAAAACAGTGCTTAGGCTTCCTGGAGGTTAAGTGAGGGCTGCTGCTGCAGGGCCAGTGCTAAGGGGCCAACGTTTTGCCAATGAGCAAATTATCAGAGGCCCTGCGCTGGCAGCCCTAAGTGGGCCCGTAAAGGGCCAGTGCAGGCTTGTTTGCAGGGCGCCTTATAGTGATGGACAGATGAAGCCTCATGAAGATTTAAGCTTTTCAGCCAAGTGGTTCACAAAAGGGTTAATTTCTGGAGGCTTCATTTGGTCACAATACCACCTGGTGGCCAAAGAGTGTAAAACAAGCAGATATATTTCAGACAGAGGTGTAAAGTCCAGGGGTCAGAAAGTAAAAGTCCTGCCATATTTTTGTTCCACCCATGAACTCAGCAGCTGATTTCACCAGAGGAGGAACCAAGACATTCCTTTCAAGTCACAAGCAAGTCTCAAGTCAAATCCCAGACTTTCATCATAGGACACTTATCATAGGATCCTCAACAATGGTGACAATAATTATTCATGCTGCAGTGCATGATGGGAGTTTTTACTATGGTGTTTCCCAGTATGCATTGCAGCATGAAGCATTTTGCTGATTGTCACCATTGTTGAGATTCATATGCTGGCTCTTGATGTCTCTGTGTGTATAAATAGCTCTGGAGTTTTAATATTTATGTCCATTACAGAAATCTAAAATTTATTCAATATAACTATTAGAGCAACACTTTCATCGCATGCTGTAGTTTCACAGGGTTGATTATTGAAAACCTGAACACATAAATAAAAGAAAAAGAGTTACTTTGGGGATCTCTGTGATGGTGGCATCATTTTAACCATTAAAACATCAACATCTGATCCTCTGTAATTCTCAATAACAGCAGGTGTTCATCACTAATGCACAATCATCATTTAATTAGAAACTTAATTATCTCATTAACTTTAACTCTTTCAGGACTTGGGATTTGACTTGAGACTTGCTTGTGACTTGAAAGGAATGACTTGGTTCCTCCTCTGGTGAAATCAGCTGCGGAGTTCATGGGTGGAACAAACATATGGCAGGACTTTTACTTTCTGACCCCTGGACTTTACAACTCTGGAACCAAGTCGAGATTCATACTCTGATTCTTTATGTCAGAATGTGCCTAAAAAAATGATTTTTTTTTCTTTTGGGATCAGAACTATTTTTAAAAACCCTTTGGATTATACTGAAAATTTCAGACTTTATACTGTAGAATTACAGGACTGCTGTAATCAAAGTAAATCTAATTCAGAGATTAAGCTCTAAAAGAGTTCAGAGATTCATGTGCATACATATTACGTTTTTGCGCAGTGTTTCTTGATCGCCAACTACTGGCCTGACATGCATAACATAGTATCATTAGCATAGTGTTTTTTTGTCCAATGAAACAAATATTTTTGTTTGAATTTTACTTAATTTTTTCATGCTATTTTACTCAATTTGAATGGTTAATTGTTAGCATTTCATTTGATTAATTCTAATTAATTTTAATGTGTTGAATTTAATTAATAATATTGCATGTAATATTTTGAAACAAATATATTTTTTAGAGTGTACTCGGAGATCCCGCCACCAAGCGTTTGATAGGAACTTAATCTAACTAATTATAAATTTAAGAAAAATCACATTTGCTAATTGATTCTAATTAAAATCGCTGTTGTTAGCACTTAATATGTCTGTAGTATAGCCAAACAGCGTAAATCATTCATAAAAATGTATCTAAAAGAATGCGCAAACATCCACACCAATAAGCTCTGCTGTATTATAAACCAATGAAATTGGGGGTGGGCGGAGCAACACGTGTCACCCCACCTTAATGTGTCGCCCCGCCCCATCGTCCAGGGTGCACTCTGGAGCTACTCGAAAAGATTAAAGCTTCATGAGGCTTCATCTGCCCATCACTACTACAGAGTGTTAGAGTAACACTGAATCAGTGCTGAAGTTAATGAGATAATTCTGTGATTAATTAAGTGATGATTGAGTATTAGTGATGTTTGTTAACACCTGCTGTTAACAAACAGAATCACTGAAGAAAGAGAAATACAAGAATTACAACTGACTTCAGCCACAGCCTTAGATGAAATCAACTGAAATAAAGAAGAAATTAAATCTCTCAAGATCTGATCTAACAACTCCTAAATCAGCATTACTTCACACATTACTAACCAGACTGATGCTATTTCTGGCAGACGTTCACGTTTTTTGTTGGGGTTTTTTAACAACCATGTTGGAGATCAGTGTTAGCTTTAGTTGGGCTCTTGAACCTTGACTTTCTAACATTACATTTTCTTTGACTGCTGTAAACATGTTTTAAAACACTTTTGTTATGGTAAATGCAGAATCTGTAATATTAAATACGTTTTGCTAATGATATAACCATCATAACGAAATACTATATTCACTGATTTTTTTTTTCCATTATGTTTTATCCAGAGAGAACACACTACAGCAAAAGAAAAACACTTCTAGAGTGCTGTGAAACATATATATGTATATATATATATATATATATATATATATATATATACACACTGGGAGTGTTGATTTAACACTGGAGGTTTTACTGTGTACTGGCAAAGATTCTCATAGGCAGTATGTTGTATGTTGTGGACCCATCACAATAAAGTGTTAGAAGATATTAATCAGACAGTTTACTAATACTCTAATGACTGCTAGTTTGCAGTTGCAAAGTTACTTACTGTTAGTAGAATGTCTAAAGTGGACTATCAAAATAAAGTGTTCCCTTCTTTTCTTTTAAAGAGAAATGTCTGAAGAACAAATAATGTTGAAACTAGAGATGCATCTTGTTTCCTTCTGTCAGGACAACTGCATTGAACATACCTGTCAGCAGGGGCGGACTTAACCAATAGGCGAGGTAAGCGGCCGCTTAGGGCCCCGGGGAATATTCGCAAAACATATTTGGCAAACGCACCAGTCAAATGTTCACTCACCACTCAAAATGGTGAGTTTTTGTCAGGTGCGGAGTTCTGCAAGCTTGTGAATGCTCTCATTATAACAAAGTGTAGATAAAATGTAAATAAGAGATTCATTGTGCAGAGAGCTTATTAATGGAATGTCGTGAGATCGCGATGAACTGAAGTGAGTGACAGCTTTTAGTGATTATACACTGTAAAAAAAAATAAAAGTAAAAAAAACAGTGAAATGCTTGGCAGCACAGGGTGCCAAACGTTTACCATTAATGGAAATAACGGTTAAAGAACATTTTTGAAAAAAAATGGTCAATGAATGGCAGAACAAAAACTATTGTTTTACAGGTATTGTCTGAATTATAATTTGATGACTTTTTTTTTTTGCAGTTAACCATCATCAAACAACAGCATACATGGAAAACCTAATAACTACCACTACATCAACAACTCCACAGTTACTGTTTTTAAATAAAACTACATTCAACATAACATCTTGTTTCTTGGTCTTCTCCTGGACTGAAGCACAGACTCTACTCTTTAGCACAATGGTGACCCACAAAACACAGACAACAGAAACCCTTTAAATCCCAAAACAACATTAAACACTAACAGATCTCTCTAGATTTCAGCATCTTCACTTAATACAAACCAGTCTTACTTTATTTATTTCATACAAAACTTCTTATTGAGAATTAACAGAGGTTTAGATGTTGTTGTTTTATTGAAAATAATCAAGTTTGAAGTCACCATTGTAGAGATAAGCGTTTGCTTTAGTTGGGCTTCTGACTCTTCACTTATTAGCGATGTTCTTTTCTCTGGCTGCTGTAACTGTGTGTTTCTGAAGCTCATTTGTTTCAACAAAATCTGCAAGAAAACTTCTGGTCAGACGAAGTGGTTTATGTTCTGATGATGGTCTTGTCATCGTATAGTGGCTTAACTCACTAGCCTCATCAGAAATATCTGAACATGTTACATCTATTAATTTTGTTGTAGTGTTACAGTTTCATTGCTCCAAACGTGGCTCTGCTTTGATATATTGAAAGTTTGTAAGGTATTTTGAAGATATAATTTGGATGAGAGCACGTAGAGTCACAGACATCAAGAATCTGCATATGAACCGCAACAATGGTAACAATCTACAAAATATTCAGATCAGCTCTGATCATCACAAATCAAGCTTTTTGTTGATTGTCACCATTGTTGAGATTCATGTGCTGATTTTTGACGCTTCTGTTCAAGACACTTTCTATATAATGATAAAAAAAGAAATCTATGATTGTCATAACATCACAAGAACGCTGCATAAAAAAAATTTAAAAACTGAGACAATACTCATGATGTGACCAGGCTTATATATGATGATTAGTTCATCATCAATAAGTAACCAGGCTTATATGATCAGAGTCTTCGCTGGTAATTTTTTGCTAGCAAAGTCACAGTAGTCAGAGAAAAGCTGATGTTATAAAGTGAAGAGTCAGAAGCCCAACAAAAACAAACACTTATCTCCACAATGGTGATTTCAAACTTTATTATTTTCAATAAAACATCAACATCTAAACCTCTGTTAATTCTCAATAAGAAGTTTTGTATGAAATAAATAAAGTCAGACTGGTTTGTAATAAGTGAAGATGCTGAGCTCTAGAGATATCTGTTAGTGTTTAATGTGCTGTTGATGCCAGTCATGTGACGTTAAATTAATTAATTAATTAGTTAATTAGTTAATTTTACAGTGAAGGTGTTTGATTGTAATAATTTATGAAATTCCTGTAAATTAACAGTGTTGTCAGCTTGTTTAAATAAGGAGATTTTACTTTAATTTTAAGGTTTTAGTTTGGCACCCTGTGCTGCCAGTCATTTGACCGTTTTTTGTCTTTTGTTTTTCATTGAAGGTGTTTGATCATAAAAAATCAGGAAATACCTGTAAAATAACAGTGTTTGTCAGATTATTTAAATAAGGGTATTTTACTTTAATTTTATGGTTTTTGATTGGCACCCTGTGCTGCCAGTCATTTGACCATTTTATCATCTAACAGTTTTATTTTATTAATTACAGATTATTTTTTGTAATTTTGCATACATTTGTTTGTAATTTAAGAAAACAGAAAATGTACTGTATAAAAATACAGTAGTTTTTCTGTATTAAAAACGTGAATTATTGTAATTTGTCATTAATGTCATAATCCTTAAAATAACAGCCAAGTAGTTAATTCAGAGATCATTTTACAGAGTTTTGACTGCAATTCAAAACAAAAGAAAAGAACCTGAAAAAAATCACAGTTATTTTCCATAAAATTACAATTTTTTTTACAGTGTAGACGGAGCGCTCTTTGCGCGCATTCTACGCTGTTTTGACTGTCTCAGAACAGTTATATTGACCTGAGTAAAGAAATTAAGGTTTTAAGTCAATTTTATTTGTCTTGATGTTTCAAAATTACTCTCTTGTGTGCTTTTCCTAGGTGCGCCAGCGCGGACAATAAATGCAAATGAACTATAAAATAAAAACTCATATAAATGCACGAATGCAATGACTGGAGATTTCCGCTTAATAGATTACGTTTTCGATTTGTTTCTCGGCAAACCCTATATTCCTTAAGAACACTGAATATGGAATATGGAGTTGCATGGGATCATTTTTGACATTTTAATCTTTTTTGGAAAATGATTGAAGAAGTTTACAATTCATAAAATGGACAAGTGCAAGCATTATTATTATTTTTTTTTTATATATAATGTCTTTTGTTATCCGAAAAAAAAATAAGGTAGCATATGGCTTCAGAACAGCATCAGGTTGACTAATTATTTAGGCTACTTAAGTTGTGAAGGGGTAATACAATAAATAATAGCTATAGCTATAATGAGAGAGAGCTAGCGAGTAAGATAAGGGTTATGCGTAAAAGAGCATTATAGTTATTTTGTTGGGGGCCCCATACCTGAAATTTACTTAGGGCCCCCAAATCACTAAGTCCGCCCCTGCCTGTCTGAGTGCCATAAATATTCTTAATCCAAAGTTTTCATGCCTATAACTCAAGAAGTTTTAAAGATATTGCAATATGTTTTTAGATTCTAGTTCTTAATAAACTTTTCGTTTTGAATCTTAACCCTTGTGCATTGTTCAAATTTACTACCCTTTCGTTATGTTCGGGATGAAAACATCCACTAAATTAAACTGCTGTAAAATTGTATCAGATAATTTTTTTTTTTTCTTTTTTTTTTTTTTTTTTTTTTGCATAAATCTGTTAATCAACCTCAGTCCTGATCAGTGATTGGAATAACGGCGTTATAAATAAACGGCGTTACTAACGGCGTTATTTTTTTCAGTAACGAGTAATCAAACGAAAATTACTTTTTCCCCGTTACAACGCCGTTACCGTTACTGACAATAAAATGTGGCATTACTATATTATATTATTTGAATTAAATTTTTCAGTTCATCTGAATGGATGCGCAGTGTAGCTGTATTTGATGTATCAAAAACTCTAGTGTGAAGCGCACGACTCGCCGTTGCTTTCTCTCACATACATGCACGCAAAGAAAGATACAGAGCAAGAGAGTCTTTCATAACATGCAGAATTGACGCGCTACATGTAAACGATATTCTGTGTTGTATTTTCCTGTCAAAATAACGGAGTTCCTTTGGAAGTCTTCAGCTTTTAAGAACTGCCGGGTTCTCTGGTAGTGGGCGGAGCTAATGTGCAAACGACAATCTCATTGGCTGGCGCTCACCTGTTATTTTGATTTCAGCAAATCAATTCGAGCGAACTCAGACAACGTGATTAATATTCATGAATCCAGAAGCTCATTAATCCTCAGTGCGTTTTATATTGATGACAAATATGCATTCATACTTGGTTATTCTAATTACTAAAGTTCTATCATCATATAATATAAAATTATCATAATATTATATTATAATGCTTGACTGACTGATACTAATTGTCAGTAGATAAATAGTGTAGATTAATGTACAATATTTTATAATAATAATTTATTATTTTTAGTGTCTATTTCATTAATTTAACATATTTAATATTGGGGGCATCCCAAGTTATTTGACATTTGAACATTTTGTAAAAAGTAACACAATAGTTACTTTCCCTGGTAATTAGTTACTTTTATAATGATGTAACTCAGTTACTAACTCAGTTACTATTTGTGAGAAGTAACTAGTAACTATAACTAATTACTTTTTTAAAGTAACGTGCCCAACACTGGTCCTGATCAAAACTACTAAATCTTTAAAAAAAAAAATCCAGGATTTTTACTCTTTAATTGCCAAGTTCATAAATGATGTCACTGATTTGGGGGGGGGGGGGGGGGGGGGACACAAAATGACTTATTTTCAATATAAAAAGTGATTGTGGACTGGACTTTTTTTAACCTTTTATCACAGTCTTGGACATGTGAAAGATTAGTAACAACATTGCTTTGATGCATTGTTAGTTTTTGTGCAGCATCAGATTAAAATTTTTTCTCCCTCATTTACTGTTCGTGGCTGTTTTTGCCCCATTGACTTCCATTATAACGACATTTTTTGATTGCAAAGCCATGACACCATATAATCATGCATTCTTGATTGTTGGTGGTTTTCCCTGTTGGGAAGAGGTAAAATGTGTAATTTTTACTGTTGATCACCAGGTCGCAACATTAAACCTTTAGATAGGCCTGTGCAAAAAAAAAAAGGCTTAGTTTCTGGCTTATATATGGAGTTATATGGAGTATAACAGCATATTATAGTGTGTGTGTGTGTGACCTTTGCGCACTTACCTTGATGCGTCTGAGAAAATCAAAATATGCACCTCAGCTCTCACAACTACATGGAGTAAACAAAAACAAAGTAAGTGTATTTATGCACCTTGATGGTGAGAAGTACAGACTAAACAAAATGCCATCCAGCTGGTCATTTGATGGTGAGAAGTACGGATGGCCTATGTGTGAAATGCTTGTCTTTTCTTGATGGCAATCCAGTTTAAAACCTTAAAACCCTTCAGTGATACACTTTTCCATTTTTTCTGTAAAAGATCTACTCTGCATCAGATTTATGAACATAATTTGTTATGAACCAAAATGCAACAACAACTTCAAATAAACTGAACAATGGTGCAAGAGTTAAGAATGGATGGAGAACTAAACAACTAAACTAACTATTTAGTGTGCACGAGTGTGTGTGCACGTGTGCGTGCGTGTGTGCGTGTGTGCGTGTGTGCGTGTGTGTGCGTGTGTGCGTGCGTGCGTGTGTGTTGGTGCTCTTTGCAAGTGTGTCCACCACAACAGATGCAAGTGCTGACTGAAGAAAGGGAGTTGTCTCCACGTTGGTGGAAAACCACACTTCGCCGTTTCTCCCAATCCACCCAGATCCAGGATCCTCTGAATCCTCCTCGCCTTCAGTGGAAGCTGGAGAGGATGATGAGGGTGCCACAACAAAATCAGGATCTGACTCTCCTGAGTCTTTGGTGTCAGAGGGAGAAGACAATACATCCTGCAGCTCGCTGGAGGGGTCAGGCTGCATAATCATTTCTAAAACTTCAGTACAAGTCAAGCCCTTTCTCATGTTGCTTGCTGCTCTTCTCACCATCAAATGACAAGACGGATGTCATTTTGTTTAGTCTGTACTTCTCACCATCAAAAGGCAGCAGGTGCATAAATACACTTACTTTGTTTTTGTTTACTCCATGCAGTTGTGAGAGCCGAGGTACATATTTTGATTTTCTCAGATACATCAAGGTAAGTGCGCAAAGGTCTCTCTCTCTCTCTCTCTCTCTCTCTCTCTCTCTCTCTCTCTCTCTCTCTCACTCACTCACACACACACACACACACACACACACACACACACACACACACACACACACACACACACACACACACACACACAACACACACTATAATATGCTGTTATACTCCATATAACTCCATATACAAGCCAGAAACTAAGCTTTTTTTTGCACAGGCCTATCTAAAGGGTTAATGGTGCTACCTGGTGATCAACAGTAAAAATTACAAATTTTACCTCTTCCCAACAGGGAAAACCACCAACAATCAAGAATGCATGATTATATGGTGTCATGGCTTTACGGTCAAAAAATGTTGTTATAATGGAAGTCAATGGGGCAAAAACAGCCACGAACAGTAAATGGGGGAGAACAAATTCAAATCTGATGCTGCACAAAAACTAACAATGCATGAAAGCCAATGTTGTTACTAATCTTTCACATCAAATCAGTGACATCATTTATGAACTTGGCAATTAAAGAGTAAAAATCCTGGATTTTTTAAAAACATTTAGTAGTTTTGATCAGGACTGGGGTTGATTAATAGATTTATGCCAAAAAAATAGAAAAAAAAAAAAAAAAAAAAAAAAAAAAAAAAAAAAAAAAAAAAAAAAAAAAAATATATATATATATATATATATATATATATATATATATATATATATATATATATATATATATATATCTGATACATTTTTACAGCAGTTTAATTTAGTGGATGTTTTCATCCCGAACATAACGAAAGGGTAGTGAATTTGCCCACAGTGTATTGTTGAGTTTTTGAAAATGTTCAAAGCATTTTCCCAAAATATATGTAAAAATAAGATTTGTCACCAAAAATCATTCCATTTGCTGAAACACAGAGAAAGTTGTGGCCAAATTAAGACTCAACAGCACCCCATAGTGGACGAAAACATCCCCAACAGTACATAAGGGTTCAATTTCAAGGCCCTACATCTTTCATTCCCAGAGATATGAGGATCTCAATGAGGCTCCATGTCCAGATTGTTGAATATTATCCATCTTCAGTGGTTGAAATCCAAATTTGTTCACTTTGTATGCAACTTATTCTTATTTTACTTAAAGAACAATGTCTGAAGATGAAACAATGTTAAAATAATAATGATAATTATAATCTATCTATCATCTATCTATCTATCTATCTATCTATCTATCTATCTATCTATCTATCTATCTATCTATCTATCTATCTATCTATCTATCTATCTATCATCGGTCTCATTTTACAATTGCAGATGCCAATATTAGATATAATCAGTTGAAAAATTTTGCATAGGAAAGATTACCTGTACTATTGCCGGTCACAAGCTCCATTTCTGAAATTACAGCCTTCCAGTTCTTTTGCTCAGGGAAATTTACAATCAAAGACTGTCCCTGAATATCTGTGGAATTTAAAAAGAAATTATCAAAATGATAAATTCCTCAAAAATATGTAATTTATTCTCACTCTGATACACAGAGAGTCCACACAAAAATCTCTAATTTCATTTATTTTAGTGAAAATCACAATGTCTTAAATATGCATGCCTAATACTAGTGATTGAATCGAGACAGTTAGTGCTCCTACTTTTAACAAAGCCAATGCTTTTGTGAGTGACTGATCCCCATCGGTATCTTGGAGTAACAACAGATGGCTTCACACGGACTTTGTCTCCAATCTTAATACTGAACTCCAGACCTGAAGATCCTGAAATGTAAAGAGTGTTACGAAGGTCTGAGAGGAGATTTAAGAGCTGCAACTTAAATGTCATGGACACCATGTAATGATACTTTCTACACTATATTGTCAAAAGTATTGGAACACCCCTCCAAATCACTGAATTCAGGTATTCCAATCACTTCAATGGCCACTGGTGTATAAAAACAAGCACCTACAGTAGGCATGCAGACTGCTTCTACAAACATTTGTGAAAGAATGGGTCACTCTCAGGAGCTCAGTGAACTCAAGCGTAGTACCGTGATAGGTTGCCACCTGTGTTATAAGTCCATTCATGAAATTTACTCACTACACACGGTCAACTCTGATTATAACAACTGGTATTATAACAAAGTGTAAGCAATTGGAAACAACAGCAACTCAGCCAAGAAGTGGTAGGCCACATAAAATCACAGAGCAGGGTCAGTGCATGCTGAGGCACCCCTGCAAACAAGCCTGTACTTGCCCTTTATGGGCTGCCAGCGCAGGGTCCCTGAGAATTTGCTCATTGGCAAAACATTGGCCCCTTAGCACTGGCCCTGCACAGGCAGCCCTCACTTAACCTCCAGGAAGCCTACACTGAAAAAGTGATCCACTATATTTACTCAATAAAATTGAGTAATATACTATATTTACTCAATAAAATTGAGGTAACAGTTTGTACTCACTTTGTTTGAGTAGATTCTATCCTATATATTGAGTAAAGAGTACCTAAATTTTACAGCTATGACAAACTAAAAGAAATTAGGTAATGTCTACCTAATATTGTTCATTAAATTACATAACTAATTTCTTATAAAAATTGAGTAACATTAACTCTATTGTTAGTAGGCAAGTTCATCACTGTAAAACCCAACAAGTTAGGGTAACAAACCGTTTGAGTAAACCGATTGCCTTAAAACATTTAAGTTTTTAAAACTAACAATTATGAGTGCTCTGAACTTATTTCAGTCAGACATCTACAGAAGATCTTATTGAGAATTAACTAAGGTTTAGATGTTGATTTATTTTCAATTGAAGTAACCATGTTAGAGATCAGTGTCTGCTTTAGTTGGGCTCTTGACCCTTGACTTCTGTGTTAGATGGGTTTTTTTTTTCTCTGGTTGTATCGTGGCCACGAATTAAGAATTTGTTCCCCAGACTGAATTCGTGAGTCGCTCATGTTACACAGCTCTGTTTTGCCTGAGGTACTCGGAGATCCCGCCACCAAGCGTTTGATAGGAACTTAATCTAACTAATTATAAAAAACAAAACAAAAAAAACACACATTTGCTAATTGATTCTAATTAAAATCGCTGTTGTTAGCAATTAATATGTCTGTAGTATAGCCAAACAGCGTAAATCGTTCATAAAAATGTATCTAAAAGAATGCGCAAACATCCACACCACTAAGCTCTGCTGTATTATAAACCAATGAAATTGGGGGTGGGCGGAGCGACACGTGTCACCCCACCTTAATGTGTCGCCCCGCCCCATCGTCCAGGGTGCACTCTGGAGCTACTCGAAAAGATTAAAGCTTCATGAGGCTTCATCTGCCCATCACTACTACAGAGTGTTAGAGTAACACTGAATCAGTGCTGAAGTTAATGAGATAATTCTGTGATTAATTAAGTGATGATTGAGTATTAGTGATGTTTGTTAACACCTGCTGTTAACAAACAGAATCACTGAAGAAAGAGAAATACAAGAATTACAACTGACTTCAGCCACAGCCTTAGATGAAATCAACTGAAATAAAGAAGAAATTAAATCTCTCAAGATCTGATCTAACAACTCCTAAATCAGCATTACTTCACACATTACTAACCAGACTGATGCTATTTCTGGCAGACGTTCACGTTTTTTTTTTTTTTTTTTTAACAACCATGATGGAGCTCAGTGTTAGCTTTAGTTGGGCTATTGAACCTTGACTTTCTAACATAACATTTTCTTTGGCTGCTGTAAACATGTTTTAAAACGCTTTTGTTATGGTAAAAAATATGGTAAATGCAGAAACTCTAATGTTAAGTACGTTTTGCTAATGATACAACCATCATAACAAAATGCTATAATTTTTTTTCCAGGGTCTCTTATCCAGAGACACTGGAACACACTACAGCAAAAGAAAAAAAAAAGAAACTTCTAGAGTGCTGTGAAACACACACGTCAAGAATCATCATATGAATCTCAACAATGGTAACATTCAACCAAAATAAATAGATCAACTCTGAACTTCACAAAACATAAAAGCACATAGAAAGAATTATAAAAAATAAGTGGACAATTCAGCAGCATAATTTATTCATGCCGCAATGCATGCTGGGAGTAATGGATGAGTTTTGTACGGTTCTGGTACCCAACATGCATTGAATCATGAAGCTTTTGACTCACTGTTGTTGAGATTCATATGTTGATTCTTGATGTCTGTATGTGTTTAAATAATGCCGCAGTACTAAAATTTTGTGCATAACATGTTTTACAATTCTTCTTGATGTATTGTAAACTAATAAGAAGCCACAACACGTCATTAAATGTCTACCACTGAATGAAATCAAAGAAGCAGACCACTTCATAATGACTACAACCCATAAACTCTTTTTTAAAAGTATTCTTGGCTTTTTTTTGCTATAACAAATTTTTTCTTTCAAAAATGTTTTATTGTCACCATTTTCATTTGAACATTTAAACACACATGTAAAAAAAAAAACAAGCAGGCATAAATACTCATGGTTTAAAAAGAAAATACTATCATTGCTAAAAACAAGGAATCAAAACCATTGAGTCAGTCTTGTTTTTAAAAGTCAATTTTGTGTGTGTGTGCTAAAAGGTGTGAAACATCTCAAAAGTAAAAAGCAATTTAAAACAATCATCTCAATTTTTGTACAATAAAACCAATTACATTTGATAAAACACAATAAAAAAATACCAACTACGAGTCTTTAAAAGTCATACCAACTAGCAGCATTTACTACACAGAGCCGTTGTTCGCTGACAAGCTGTGCAAAACCACGCTGATAATGAATGTGGATTTGCACAGCTTGTTACTGAACAACGGCTCTGTGTAGTAAATGCTGCTCCATGTGTAATCACGCACGTGTTGGAAATTACTGCTGATTACAGAACCGGCTTTACTGACCAGATGCGCATTAAATATCGCATGTGATATATCGTGCAGCCCTACTTTATACATTTCTAAAATGTTAAAATATAAGCGTATTTTGACTATTGACTGTCTTGGCTAAAAAGTTTAAAACTTCCCTTGCCGTGTCCTCGTGCACATCTTTTTGGCTGTACAACTCTTCATAAAATCCTTCTACTTCTTTTAAAATCTCTTCTGTTGTACTTACTTCTCTCCCTCCTACCTTAAACTTAGTTACTGTCCCTCCCCTTGTTATTATCTTTTTTAAAAAGTATCTTGTGCACTTTTCACCTTGCTCTATTTCTCTTTCTTTACTTCTCAAGATGACACCTTTACTTAGGATGTTGGATGTTGACCTCTGTAGATGCTTCTGCAGCCCATCATGTGATTTTTTTCCTTTTTCTTTTTTTCCCTCCCTATCTTACTAAAAAACTCTTTTGTCCGTCCTTTAACCATTTCCCACCATAGTGCTCGTGTCTCATAGAAGTCTTGGAGAGTTTGCCATTGCCAACTGCTCCCTTTATTTTCTAACTACCCTCTCATCTTCTAACAGGGAGCAGTTTAGCTTCCACAAACCTCCACCTACCATCACACCCACAGGAAGTGATAGAGTGCAAGACAGCATGGAGTGATCTGAAAAAAAGAGGGGGGTTAATCTAGCATGGGTTGGCGGGAAGTCACGTGTAAAAACAGTCAATTCGAAAGGCTCTGGTACCATCACCACTAAACCAGGTGTAGCCCTCCTCTCTTTGATGCGGTGTTCTAAAACAGTCCACTAATTTAAAATCCTTGACTAAATTTTGCAATAAAACCAATGTTTTAAAATGCTCCCCTACCCTCTTCCTGTCTTTTTTGGATAAAACACAATTAAAATCCCCTGCCACCACTAGGGAAGCCCTACCTACCATGTGGGGCTGCAGGTCTTCTAAAAGTTCATACCTCTGTTTTTTTTTTTCCCCGTAAAACCATATACATTAAGGACATTAAACTCTTTTCCTAAAAAGATCAGTTTTACTAAAACTGCCCACCTGTCTCTCACCACTGTGCTCCCCTTTACCAAGATATGGGGGTTGTTAATTAAAATAACAAGACCGCCATTTCTGTTAAAATTTGACCCTCTCCAAATGGAAGGGCCTTGGGTCCACATCTCCTCCCACTTTCTGTAATTTTTTAAAAAGTGTAAAACACACTCTTGCAATAAAAACACATCAGATTTAACAGTTTTTAAAAAGGATAACATGCTCACACGTGGGCTCCTTTGGTGACGATGATCTTTGCTTAATTTGCAGAAAAGAAACTTCATTTGGAGATTCGGCCGGTCACATACGGTCTAGATCTTCTAGTGAGGAACTATCTAGTCGATGCAATGCCTTCAGCCTTTTCTCCTCCATATCAAACAGAGGAAATCTCGCAGTCCTTTTCTGCACTTGAGCATTTGGGAGTGAACAATCAGTTTCGCTACCACTATCCTCCACACTGATTTCTGAAACTGTTTCGAGGGAGGAAGCCATTTCCTCCTCTTTTTCATCCATTTTGTTTCCTATGTCGTCTTGTTGGGGAGTGGCTTCCTCCCCCACAGTCACAGTTACGTCACTCGCAGCTGCGCGCGTATTGTGGTGGCAGAAACACCCGGTAACAGGCGGAGTGAAACGGGAAAAATCCACAGAATAAGAGATAAAATGTACTGTTGTGCCTTTGGATGTCAGAATCGGAATGCAAATAATTTTTATAGAATACTGTCGTCAAAAACGCCATTTGAAGCTAAACGCAGACCTTTAAACGGACAGACTAATGGATGGAACCTGCTATGATTACTCTACTTTTAAAGCATAAAGTGTGGGATAAACTCAAAAGAGAGAATGACCAGTTGATTTTTCTTGTCAGAATTTTGAAATATTGAAAATGAAATTAACGCATACTTGCTGCTGGTTAAACGCATTAAAACGAGCAGACAGGACAGAAACTGCTCACAAATTGTCAAAAATTCTCACGTTTGCAGCGCACATTTCTTATCAGAAAAGGTTCAATAAAGTATTGTCTTTTGTTGTTATGGGCGCGTCTAAAGATTTCTTATGGATCTCAGTACTATGTATGAAATAATGTCTGTGTGCATGTGTGTGTAAAACAACAAACTGACGATTTATATGCTTAATCATGTAATTGTAAGTTATATACATTGTTATGAGTAATTGTGGCTGGAATAACAATGTAGGTGTAAAAATAGTTGTCTGCTGAAATTGAAAAAAAAAAAAAAAAAAAAAAAATATATATATATATATATATATATATATATATATATATATA
Source organism: Acrossocheilus fasciatus (assembly GCA_036784905.1). Classification (NCBI taxonomy): domain Eukaryota; kingdom Metazoa; phylum Chordata; class Actinopteri; order Cypriniformes; family Cyprinidae; genus Acrossocheilus; species Acrossocheilus fasciatus. Next base: position 31,703,074 of record CM071959.1, read on the forward strand.
TATATATATTACATCGTCATGACTAGATACACGGTGAGTTTGTCTTTACTAAACACATTAGATGTGAGTCACTCAACCGGAGGTAATCCAAATAACGTGGTCCCGAACACCTTACATATGCAGGTAAAATCGGAATTTCTTCAGTTATTGTTAAATAAAACAAGCTAACAGACTTCATAGCTAGCCTTAGTAAAGCGGTCAGTGGAATCTTTCTGCCACCACCTAAGCTCCGCCCACAGAAACACATCACAATGTTTACTAACAGGAAATTGGTCTATTGTGTATTTCAAAACACCCAAAGCGCTTTACAATCGTGGGGGTTTGGGGGGGGGGGGGGGGGGGGGTCTTTCCTCAACCGCCACCAGTGTGCAGCATCCACTTGGATGATGCGAAGGCAGCCACAGGACAACGGCGCCAGTGCGCTCACCACACACCAGTTACAGGTGGAGAGGAGAGAGTGTCATAAAGCCAATCAAGTGGATGGGGATTACTGGGAAGCCAATATTGACAAGGGTCAGTGGAGAGAATTTAGCCAGGACACCAGGGTTACACCCCTACTTTTTACGATGAGTGTCATGGGATTTATAATGACCACAGAGAGTCAGGACCTTGCTTTAACATCTCACCCAAAAGACAGTGCTTTTTTACAGTATAGTATCCCCATCACTATACTGGGGCGTTTGGACCCACACAGACTGCAGTGTGAGCACCCCCTGCTGGCCTCACTAACACCTCTTCCAACAGCAAACTAGTTTTCCCAGGAGGTCTCCCATCCAGGTACTGACCAGCTCAACCCTGCTTAGCTTCCATGGGCAACTGGTCTTAGGCTGCAAGGTGATATGGCTGTGGCTACAGTTCTTACAGTTCTTGTAGTTCTTGTGTTTCTCTTTTCTTCAGTGATTCTGTTTGTTAACAGCAGGTGTTCATCACTAATGCTCAATCAGCACTTAATTAATCACTTAATTTCTTAACTGCAAGTTTTACAACTTACATGGTTTAAGCCAAGGGGAATTGGTTTACTCAAACGGTTTGAGTTAACCTAACTTGTTGGGTTTTGCAGTGTGGAAATATTCTGCTGTTTTATTTCAGTTGATTTCATTTAAGGACACTCAGAGTCTGTGTTTCAAATCACACCCTACACCCTCATTCACTATTCCGACATGAGTTTACTAATATAGCCCATCTGACAGAGAGAATGAACACTAACGAGTGAATTCAGACACTGATGAACAGCTGCTGTGAACAAGCAGAATCACTGGAGAAAAGAGAAAAATGAAACTACAACTGACTTCAACCACAGCCTGTAACAGCCCATAGAGCTGATACTATGGATTTATTTAGGGTGCAGTTTTACTACAGCCCTCTGGGGGCTCTAGGGCGCTCCCCTCCTCTATATTAAGCCCAGGTGTGGTAGTAGAGTGAGTTACATTGTTTGGTTGGGAGGAAGCATGGCTTCTCATGCTACCTTCAATGTTTAGAGCCCCGGTTGAGAAACGTCGATGTTTTAAGCTCAATCAATGTAAGTGTTTATCTTTGTAAGTTTATTTGTGTTATTTTGCTTGTGTTTTTTTATTTGGTTATTTATTTGATGAATGTGTTTGTTAGCACTCTGGTTCTCAGTATGTTTTTGCGTTCTAGAGGGACTCTTTTGTACGGGTGGTTATTCTTGCCACTGAAGGCCACGCTATCTGTACCTGGGAGATATTTCTAGGATGGGATTCCTGTTGCTGTCGTGGACAGTTTGACTTTCCTCACTCGGGGACTAGAGTGGTTTTGGGACTAATATGGTGGAGTTTGTTGGATGCACATTGAGCTTTGTCGTCTTCATCAGAATCACTGCCATCTTCTTCGATATCATTGTCTACCATGTCTTCAATGATAAGTACTACAGACATTCAGTGACATTCACGTTCCCCATTGGACTATGCTACAGGTTTAACTTTCAACCAGAGTTTCCACTCCTGTTTGTAAGCAGAGGCGGACAATCCAGGGGTTAGAAAGTAAAAGTCCTGCCATATGTTTGTTCCACCCATGAACTCTGCAGCTGATTTCACCAGAGGAGGAACCAAGTCATTCCTTTCAAGACACAAAAGAGTCTCAAGTCAAATCCCAAGTCCTCAAAGAATTAAAGTTAATTAGATAATTAAGTGTCTAATTAAATGATGATTGTGCATTAGTGATGAACACCTGCAGCAATACATGTGTTGCTGTATAGTAAAGAGATCAGGGCTGCACAATGAGCAACCATGCTTTTAAAGTTGTACTGATTGTTTTTTTTTAAGTTTAGGATTTGAGAAATCAACCCTGTAAAACAGCATACAAGGAACTTGTTGTTCTAATAGTTATGATGAATTAATTTGAAACCTACTGTTTTTAATGCATATAAACACTTGAACTCTTCTGGTATTTAGTTGCACGCAGACATAATGAACCAGTATATGAATCTCAACAATGGTGACAACCAACAAAATTCTTCATGCTGCAATGTATGCTGGGTAACACCATAGTAAAAACTCCCATCATGCACTGCAGTATGAATTATTATTGTCACCACCATTGAGGATCATATGATGTGTTCATCACTAATGCACATTCATCATTTAATTAGACACTTAATTACAAAATATAATGTTAAGGAGTCAAGGGTCAAGAGCCCAACTAAAACAAACATTGACCACCGTGACGGTGACCCAATGGTAAAACATGATTTTATCCTTCAGTGATTCTGTGTTAACATCAGGTGTCTTCAATAATTCAGTTTTGGGGGCCTGGAAACACAAGCTTTTGAACACGATGCCTGTATCATCTCCATGTAAACAACAAAAACATGAATTTGCGAAAAAGGTGACGTCACGTGCATGCATATTACGTTTTTGCGCAGTGTTTCTTGATCGCCAACTAGTGGCCTGACATGCATAACATAGTATCATTAGCATAGTGTTTTTTATCCAATGAAACAAATATTTTTGTTTGAATTTTACTTAATTTTTTCATGCTATTTTACTCATTTTGAATGGTTAATTGTTAGCATTTCATTTGATTAATTCTAATTAATTTTCATGTGTTGAATTTAATTAATAATATTGCATGTAATATTTTGAAACAAATTTTTTACAGTGTATCTACAAAACTCACCCATGACTGCAGCATGCATTGTCAGCATGCATTGCGACATGAATAAATTTTGCCACTGAATTGTCCACTTATTTTCTCTAATTCTTTCTATGTGCTTTTATTTTTGGTTTTGTTTTTGTGTTGAGTTTTAGTAGCATTTTTTTTTTTTTTTTTTGTGATGTTCAGAGTTGATCTGTTTATTTATTTTGGTTGATTGTCACCATTGTTGAGATCCATACGCTGATTCTTGAGGTGTGCGTTTCATAGCATTCAAGGTTTTTTTTTTTTTTTTTTTTTTTGTGTCAGTGATGTTTTTAACAGGCTTGCATAACAGCCTTGCATTCTGGGTGCCACCTATTAAAAAACATCCATGACTACATGATGCATTGCAGCATGAGTAAATTTTGAGCTGAATTGTCTTAGTAATTTCCTTCATTTTCCTTTTTTTATGTGACTTTTAGTAGCTTATTTGCTAATGATTAGAGCTGATCTGTTTTCTGAATATGCTGTTTGTCACTGTTGTTGAGATTCCTGCGCAGATTCTTGATGTATGTGTGTGCCTAAAAGAAGCATCTTTTTTTAATGATTAGAACAACTTTCAAGAAATTATTTTAATTAGTGGATACTGTGGAATCACAGGGCTGTTAATAAACAAGGTAAATCTAGCATTTTTAGGTTTAGGCTCTAAGTAAGTTCAGTGATTCAGGTTAAATGATTGTTATGAAAAAACATAACCACCACCACATTATCACATTTTTTTTTCACTTTGCTTGTCTGTCTGTTATAACTCAGTTATAACAGCTAAGCAAATTTTAACTTGTGTAAGAGTCAAGAGCCCAACTAAAGCAAACACTGACGACTATAATGGTGACTTTAAAAATTGTGACTTTCTTTGGTGATTCTGCTTGTTAACATCAGGTGTCTTCAATACTGGTCAATTATCACTCAATTAATCTCTTAATTATCTCATTAACTTTAACTCTGCTTCAGTGTTAATTTAACACTCTTATTTGAACACTTTCACACTCTTGATACTCCCAGGAGAGTAAATTTCTCACTGGATTTTTTGCTGTTTAATTTCACAAATGTGCTTCTAGTGCAGGGGTGTCAAACTCAGTTCCTGGAGGGCCTGAACCCTGCAGAGTTTAGCTCCAAGCCTAATTAAACACACCTGATTCAGATAATTAAGTCCGTCATGCTTATTTAAAAACTACATGGTTTATGTGCTGGAACAAAATTCTGCAGGGCTCCGGCTCTTCAGGAAGTGAGTTTGATATCCCTGTTCTACAGAAACAATCAAAACTCCCGTAAACACAGAGCTAAACCTTAGAGCAGTTGAAGCTGTTATAGCTGTCAAGGGTGGGCCAATTCCATATTAAATCTATCCATCCATCCATCTTACAGTTGCAGATGCCAATATTAGATGCAATCAGTTGCAAAAATTTGCATAGAAAAGATTACCTGTACTATTGCCGGTCACAAGCTCCATTTCTGAAATTACAGCCTTCCAGTTCTTTTTCTCAGGGAAATCTACAATCAAAGACTCTCCCTGAATATCTGTAGAATTTAAAAAGAAATGATCAAAATCATTATACATTTCTAAAAATATGTACTCTATTCTCATTCTGATACACAGTGAGTCTACACAAAATCGTTAATTCATGTTTTTTAGTAAAAATCACAACATATTGAATATGCATGCCTAATACTAGTGACTGAATCAAGAAAGTGCTCCTACTTTTAACAACACCAATGCTTTTGTGAGTGACTGATCCCCATTGGTATCTTGGAGTAACAACAGACGGCTTCACACGGACTTTGTCTCCAATCTTAATACTGGACTCCAGACCTGAAGAGCCTGAAATGTAAAGTGTTACGAAGGTCTGAAAGGAAGTATAAGCGCTGCAACTTAAATGTCATGGACACCCTATTAATGATACTGTTTATTGTTACCACACTCATCATCATTGATTATTAGCTCAATTTCAGAATAACTTTCTTTCCAATTTGCATATTCATTAAGGAAGTCAACAATCAGATTGTTATCATATTTACTGTCTAATCAAAGTGCAAGCTCATATTGTCAAGAACTTGAGTGAGGATCAGTGGTGTAAAGTCCAGGGGTCAGAAAGTAAAAGTCCTGCCATGTGTTTATTCCACCCATGAACGCATCAGCTGATTTCACCAGAGGAGGAACCAAGTCATTCCTTTCAAGTCACAAAGGAGTGTCGAGTCAAATCCCAAGTCCTCAAAGAGTTAAAGTTAATGAAATAATTAAGTGACTAATTAACCCTCTAAGCACCAAAGTCAAAAAATTGCGACAAGACGTCATACTTGATAAAATAGACTGTAGTTCCTAATATAGTGTAATATCTCATTTGTATTCCCTAACAGTAGATGGCAGACATGTAGTACTTAGATTCTAGACCAAAATTATGGCATCTTTCTATTCAGAGTGTTTGAGGAAATAGCAGAGCAAGTGAGCTATCGTGTCACTGATGCGGAAGCAGTTCAGTTCATAGCGTGTGAGTAAATTGTGAGATTTGTGAGAGAAAATCGCCAAATGGCTAATAAAAAGTTGTAACATGAGGATGTGTTGAAAATGTTATTTGCCGAGTCTGACTCTGAAGGGGAATATTTGCCTTTTGAAAATGACGATCGGTCGTCTAATAATCACGCTTCTCCTGGTACATCTTTGCAGCGCAATGGTGCCGCCGTGCAAGGCGAGAGTGTTCACGAAACACCATCAAGTGATCATTTCGACCCTTTGCCCAACTGGGATGGGGGTTGCAGGGCAATATCTATTATTTTCTGAATATTACTGATGAACTGATCAAAAAGTAGGCAACTGTTCACATGCGATTTACTACTATATAGTATAGCAATATAATAATTTAGTACTTTTTCCTGTTTTATTGTTGGTTTCCTCTTTTCTGATGATTTGGAATGAGGATAAAAAGACAAAAACAACAACAAAAAACAACAACAACAACAACAACAACAAAAAACATGCAAATAAGTTCAAACATCCATTCAATATCTACTATTTCTTGAATATTATGAAATTCAAGATGGCCACCCCCTGTTGACGTCATAATATGCAGATGAGTATATTTACACCCCACATAAACTTTAGGCCATGCCAGTGTTAATTTTAGCAGGCATTTTTGATTTAGTCTTAGTCTTTATCATGAGATGAAAATGCTTAATAGTCTTAGTCACATTTTAGTCATTTGAGTCTTTCATAGTTTTAGTCTAGTTTTAGTCGATGAAAAGTCATTGCATTTTTGTCAACTTTTAGTCAAACTGCAGTTACCAACATTTATTTTGGAAGCAATTTTATATGTAGTCTTCAAACAAAAATAGTCATTAATTAATCTCTCTTTAAATCAATTAAGCTCATGAGAAATTTGAATCAAGGATTGAATCTGGAAAAACTGGAACAAATATTCATTTTTTGGTAGATATACAAATTAAATTTTTCAGATACAGTAGTATTGTCACCATGACAAGTATACATTTATTTAATATTTTTTAACATTAATAACACATAGGTATTTAATAGGAATGCTGTCCATTTAAAACGGATGCATGTAATACTGACACACATTCAGTTTTCACCCACCTGTTTACGTTCACTTAAGCCATATCCGACTGTATTTACATGAGATATTCTAGTACACAATAGACATTTTGACTGCAGCTGCTGTGTATGTATTTGTGTACCGAGTACGGAGAACTGATCGCGCGCTGTATGAGAACTGAAGAAGTGGAGCGTGCGCGAGAGAGAGAGAACGCGCTTCTATCAGTGCGATTCCGCCTATCCCGCCTTCACTAACTTTAAGTTAATCAACAACGAATTGTGACTCTCTTCAGGTGCTGAGGCCATTGTTTCAGATCGCTAGTTCGCGTTTTGGTAGCCAATCCGTCCGCGGCTGCCATACTGAGACTAGATATACGAACGCCCCTCATCTGACTGTAATCCAATGAGAGGGACGCACATTTTGAAAGACAAGACAGTTAACTTAGCCTATAGGATGTATTTTGAATGTCCGGTAGTCCTCAAATAACATTTTAGTCCAGTCTCGTCTCGTTAACGAAGACGCGGCATAAATTTCGTCATAGTTTTTATCATCAGATATTATTTTTAGCTCGTCAACGTCTAGTCTTAGTCAAGGTCAAGGTTCGTTAACGAATATTTTTCGTCGTCGTCTTCGTTGACAAAATTAACACTGGGCCATGCCCAACATTCTTCTAATTTACAGTATATTTCTAATTTATCTTTAAGCCCTTTCAAGCCACAAGCTTTTTTAAATGATTAATTAAGTGCTGAATGAGCATTAGTGATGAACACCTGCTGTTAACAAACCAACGTGATCTCACAGAATTCCGTGCAACATCACTGACAGAAAGAGAAACACAAGAACAACAACTGACTTCAGACACATGCTTAGATGAAATCAACTGAAATAAAATACATTGAATCTCAAGATCTGATTAAACAACCCCACAAACAGCATCCACAATCGATCTTCACTGTAAAAAAATGCTGGGTTAAATACAGTGATGGGAATAACTGCGTTATAAATAAACGGCGTTACTAACGGCGTTATTTTTTTCAGTAACGAGTAATCAAACAAATTACTGTTTCCCCCGTTACAACGCCGTTACCGTTACTGACAATAAAATGTGGCGTTACTATATTATATTATTAGAATTTAATTTTTTAGGTTCATCTGAATGGATGCGCATTGTAGCTGTATTTGACGTACCATAAACTCTAGTGTGAACACAGACAACGTGATTAATATTCATGAACCCAGCAGCTCATTAATCCTTAGTGCGTTTTATATTGATGACAAATATGCATTCACACTTGGTTATTCTAATTACTAAAGTTCTATCATCATATAATATAAAATTATCATAATATTATATTATAATGCTTGACTAAGTGTCAGTAGATAAATAGTGTAGATTAATGTACAATGTTTTATAATAATATTTTATTCTTTTTAGTGTCCATTTCATTAATTTAACATATTTAATATTGGGGGCATCCAAAGTTATTTGACATTTGAACATTTTTTAAAAAGTAATGCAATAGTTACTTTTCCTGGTAATTAGTTACTTTTATAATAATGTAACTCAATTACTAACTCAGTTACTATTTGTGAAAAGTAACTAGTAGCTATAACTAATTACTTTTTTAAAGTAACGTGCCCAACACTGGCTAAATATAACCCAACGTTGGGTTAAAAAGGGACAAACCCAATGGTTGGGTTATTTTGACCCGGCAGCAATTATTTTTACTACGACAGCAATTAGACACACACAGACATCAAGAATCGGAGTATGAGTCTCAACAATGGTGACAAAATAAATAAGATCGACTCTGAACATCACAAAACATGCTACTAAAACTTAACACTAAAAAATAAAAGCACATAGTAAGAATTAAAGACAATAAGTGGACAATTCAGCAGCATAATTAAGTTAAGTTAAGTCGTGACGTATTGTCAAGTATGGTGACCCATACTCAAAATGGTGCTCTGCATTTAACCCATCCAAGTGCACACGCAGCAGTGGGCAGCCTTACTCCAGCGCCCGGGGAGCAATTAGGGGTTTGGTGCCTTGCTCAAGGGCACCTTAGTCATGGTATTGAAGGTAGAGAGAGTGCTGTTCATTCACAATCCCCATCTCCAATTCCTGCAGGTGCGGGAATTGAACTAGCAACCTTCAAGTTACAAGCCTGACTCCCTAACCATTAGGCCACAACTACCCCAAAATATAGACTGACCCCGACGTGATTTGAACACGCAACCTTCTGATCTGGAGTCAGACGCGCTACCGTTGCGCCACGAGGTCTTGTTTATTCATACGGCAATGCATGCTGGGATTCATGGGTGAGTTTTGTACTGTGCTGGTACCCAGCATGAATTGCAGCATTAAGCTTTTGATTGTCACCATTGTTGAGATTCATACATTGATTCTTGATGTCTGTGTGTGTCTACATGCTGCAGTAGTACTAACAGTTTTGTGCATAAGACATTTTTACAATTTTTCAGTAGGAGTTTGTCATCTCCTTCAGGGTCATATAGCAGCTGTATTACAAACACAGTTACAACAAGCTAAGATTAGAATTTGATGGTCAAGAGTCCAACTAAAGCAAACCCTGATCGCCACAATGGTGAGGTCAAACGAAACGTTTTCAATAAAACAACTAAACCTCTATTAATTCTCAATAAGCGCTTCTGTAGACATCTGACAGAGATAACATCAGTCTGGTTAGTAATGAGTGAAGCTGGTGATGCTGTTTATGGAGTTGTTTAATCATCCTCTGCTGAGATCTTCAGAGATTTAACATGTTTGACTTGCAGTTGATTTGATCAAATGCTTAAACATCCGTTATATGATCATTTAATTTAACCATCCATCTCGTGAACTTCAACGCTACTTTAGTGTTTCCTTTAACATTGTGTGCAGTGTTCATTGAGGTTTTTGCTGTGTATGTTGTACATTTCAGCATCTATCCAAACAGAGTTCTGTACCTGTATTTAATGTCTACAGCTAAGCGCAGCATCAGTGGCTCAGTGTGAAATGCTGTCTCCTCACAGCAAAAAGATCTCTGGTTCAAAACCCAGCTAAGCCAGAAAGTTTTTCCCTCACAATCTAAAGAAGTATGAATAACAGATGCTTAATTGTCTAAAGGTGGATCCGTGTTTTTTTTATTGTAACCAGGCCAACTCATGATGACTATCTTATTATATGAACACCTACTTACTGCATAGCACTGATCTCTCTGCTTTACAACCCCACATGCATTGCTACAGAGAAATATCCAAAACCTGAAGTCAAGTGTCAAGAGCCCAACTAAAGCAAGCACTGATCTCCATGACGGTGGCATTATTTTAGCCAATAAAACATCAACATCTGTAATTCTCAATAACAGCAGGTGTTCATCACTAACGCACAATCATCATTTAATTAGTCACTTAATTATCTCATTAACTTTAACTCTTTGGGGACTTGGGATTTGACTTGAGACTTGCAAGTGACTTGAAAGCAGAGTTGTAAAGTCCAGGGGTCAGAAAGTAAAAGTCCTGCCATATTTTTGTTCCACCCATGAACTCAGCAGATGATTTCACCAGAGGAGGAACCAAGACATTCCTTTCAAGTCACAAACAAGTCTCAAGTCAAATCCCAAGTCCTCAAAGAGTTAAAGTTAATGAGCTAATTAAGTGACTAATTAAATGATGATTGTGCATTAGTGATGAACACCTGCTGTTATTGAGAATTACAGAGGATCAGATGTTGATGTTTTATTGGTTAAAATGATGCCACCATCATGAAGATCAGTGCTTGCTTTAGTTGGGCTCTTGACCATTTTAATAACTGGAAGTGTTTTGCTTTTAAGCAATTGCAATATTGTTTCACAACAAATATTTGCACATTGCTGAATTAAAAGCTTGAAGCAAATGCGTTTACACTTTCTGCTTTCATTCACTTGAATGAACATCTCTCCACCTGTAGCTGATGTGTGGTTGAGGAGAGCCCCCCACATGATTGTAAAGCGCTTTTGGTGTGTTTCAATACATAGTAAAGCGCTGCATAAGTGCCTCATTCGTCACAAAGATATCTCTCTTTGGTAATATCCAGACGTTTATAAACAAATTGTCACCTTAATGCTTAAATATTGAAAAAAAGCAAAACTGTGTCACTCAGGCTTCTAGACGTGAACACTTATCATAGGATCCTCAACAATGGTGACAATAATTATTCATGCTGCAGTGCATGATGGGAGTTTTTACTATGGTGTTACCCAGTATGCTTTGCAGCATGAAGCATTTTGTTGATTGTCACCATTGTTGAGATTCATATGCTTGCTCTTGATGTCTCTGTGTGTATAAATAGCTCTGGAGTTTTAATATTTATGTGCATTACAGAAATTTAAAATTCATTCAATATAACTATTAGAGCAACATTTTTTCACAGAGTTTCACAGGGTTGATTATTGAAAACCTGAACATATAAATAAAAGAAAAGAGTTATTTTGGAGGTAAACAGGTCAGCGCCTGATGACTATCTCATCATATGACAACAGCTATTAGCTGCTCACTGTATAGCACTGATCTCTCTGCTTTATAACAGCACATGCACTGCTGCAGAGAGAGATCTGACACAGAAGTCAAGGGTCAGGAGCCCAACTAAAGCACGCATTGATCTCTGTGATGGTGGCGTCATTTTAACCATTAAAACATCAACATCTGATCCTCTGTAATTCTCAATAACAGCAGGTGTTCATCACTAATGCACAATCATCATTTAATTAGAAACTTAATTATCTCATTAACTTTAACTCTTTGAGGACTTGGGATTTGACTTGAGACTTGCTTGTGACTTGAAAGGAATGACTTGGTTCCTCCTCTGGTGAAATCAGCTGCTCAGTTCATGGGTGGAACAAAAATATGGCAGGACTTTTACTTTCTGACCCCTGGACTTTACAACTCTGCTTGAAAGAAATGACTTGGTTCCTCCTCTGGTGAAATCAGCTGCTGAGTTCATGGGTGGAATAAACATATGGCAGGACTTTTACTTTCTGACCCCTGGACTTTCCACCTCTGCCGACGGCTGGGTCAAAACAACCCAACCACTGGGTTCATCCCTTTTTAACCCAGCGTTGGGTTATATTTTTTATAACCCAGCATTTTTTAGAGTGTTGAGTCTCGAGATCGATTGCTTCAGTCTGTTGCGCTGCTGAGAGGTTTGTGATTGTAGCTCCGTGTACCTTCACTTTTTATTAAATCTCTACCTTACTTTCACTCCCTTTTTTTCTAAAGTGATAATCAGAGGCGGACAATCCAGGGGTCAGAAAGTAAAAGTCCTGCCATATTTTTATTCCACCCATGAACTCTGCAGCTGATTTCACCAGAGGAGAAACCAAGTCATTCCTTTCAAGACACAAGCAAGTCTCGAGTCAAAGCCCAAGTCCTCAAAGAGTTAAAGTTAATGAGATAATTAAGTGACTAATTAAATGATGATTGTGCATTAGTGATGAACACCTGCTGTTACTGAGAATTACAGAGGATCAGATATTAACGTTTTAATGGTTAAAATGATGCCACCATCATGGAGATCAGTGTTTGCTTTAGTTGGGCTCTTGGCCTTTGACTCCTGTGTTAGGTTTCTCTTTGCAGCAATACATGTGTTGCTGTAAAGTACAGAGATCAGGACTGCACACTAAGCAACCATGCTTTTACAGCTGTACTGATTGTTGTTTTTTTTAATGTTGTATGTTTAGGTTTTGAGAAGTCAACCCTGTGAAACAGCATGCAAGGAGCTTGTTATTCTAATAGTTATGATGAATTCATTTGAAATCTACTGTTTTTAATGCATATAAACACTTGAACTCTTCTGGTATTTAGACGCACACAGACATAATGAACCAGTATATGAATCTCAACAATGGTGACAACCAACAAAATTCTTCATGCTGCAATGTATGCTGGGTAAGACCATAGTAAAAACTCCCATCATGCACTGCAGTATGAATTATTATTGTCACCACCGTTGAGGATCATATGATAAGTGTTCATGTCTAAAAGCCTGAGCTGATGCACTTCCTTCTCCTAATATGTATTCACTAAAGTAGCATTTGTTTGATAGGACTTTTTTTTTCTGAAGTTCAGACACCTTCATGATGCTCATTCAAATGATTTAAAAGCAGAAAACATAAGCTAATCTGCTACATCAAGTTCTTGATTCAGCAATGCACAAATGTTTGCTGTGAAACAATATTGCACTTGCTTAAAAGCAAATTACTTTGATTTACTAAAAGGGTCAAGAGCCCAACTAAAGCAAACACTGATCTCCATGATGGTGGCATCATTTTAACCAATAAAACATCAACATCTGATCCTCTGTAATTCTCAATAACAGCAGGTGTTCATCACTAATGCACAATCATCATTTAATTAGACACTTAATTATCTCATTAACTTTAACTCTTTGAGGACTTGGGATTTGACTTGAGACTTGTTTGTGTCTTGAAAGGAATGACTTGGTTCCTCCTCTGGTGAAATCAGCTGCTGAGTTCATGGGTGGAATAAACACATGGCAGGACTTTTACTTTCTGACCCCTGGATTGTCCGCCTCTGGCTGTTGTTCTTGTGTTTCTCTTTTTTTCAGTGATTCTGTTTGTTAACAGCAGGTGTTCATCACTAATGCTCAATCAGCACTTAATTAATCACTTAATTACTTAACTGCAAGTTTTAAAACTTACATGGTTTAAGCCATGGGGAATTGGTTTACTCAAACGGTTTGAGTTAACCTAACTTGTTGGGTTTTGCAGTGTGGAAATATTCTGCTGTTTTATTTCAGTTGATTTCATTTAAGGACACTCAGAGTCTGTGTTTCAATTCACACCCTACACCCTCATTCACTATTCCCTACATGAATTTACTAATATAGCCCACCTGACAGAGAGAATGAACGCTAACGAGTGAATTCAGACACTAATGAACAGCTGCTGTGAGCAAGCAGAATCACTGGAGAAAAGAGAAAAATGAAACTACAACTTACTTCTGCCACAGCCTTAGATGAAATCAACTGAAATAAAACATCAGAGGATGATTAAATAACTCCACAAGCATTACCAGCTTCACACATCACACTCTGACTTTATTTCTGCCATATATCTACAAAACACACCCATGACTCCCAGCATGCATTGCGACATTAATAAATTTTGCCACTGAATTGTCCACTTATTTTCTCTAATTCTTTCTTGCTTTTGTTTTTGTGTTGAGTTTTAGTAGCATTTTTTTGTAATGTTCAGAGTTCATCTGTTTATTTATTTTGGTTGATTGTCACCATTGTTGAGATTCATACTCTGATTCTTGAGGTGTGCGTTTCATAGTACTCAAAGTTTTTTTTTGTGTGTGTGTGTGTCAATGATGTTTTTAACAATCTTGCATAACAGCTTTGCATTCTGGGTGCCACCAGTTAAAAAACAGCCATAGCTCACATGATGCGTTCCAGCATAAGTAAATTTTGAGCTGAATTATCTTAGTAATTTCCTTTATTTTCCTTTTTTTATGTGACTTTTAGTAGCTTATTTGCTAATGATTAGAGCTGATCTGTTTTCTGAATATGCTGTTTGTCACTGTTGTTGAGATTCCTGCGCAGATTCTTGATGTATGTGTGTGCCTAAAAGAAGCATCTTTTTTTAATGATTAGAACAACTTTCAAGAAATTATTTTAATTAGTGGATACTGTGGAATCACAGGGCTGTTAATAAACAAGATAAATCTAACTTTTTTAGGTTTAGGCTCTAAGTGACTTCAGTGATTCAGGTTAAATGATTGTTATGAAAAAACATCACCACCACCACATTATCACATTTTTTTTTTCACTTTGCTTGTCTGTCTGTTATAACTCAGTTATAACAGCTGAGCTAATTTTAACTTGTGTAAGAGTCAAGAGCCCAACTAAAGCAAACACTGACCACTATAATGGTGACTTTAAAAATTGTGACTTTCTTTGGTGATTCTGCTTGTTAACATCAGGTGTCTTCAATAATGGTCAATTATCACTCAATTAATCTCTTAATTATCTCATTAACTTTAACTCTGCTTCAGTGTTAATTTAACACTCTTATTTGAACACTTTCACACTCTTGAGTGTGGTCTCACATGTATTCCCAGGAGAGTAAATTTCACACTGGATTTTTTTGCTGTTTGATTTCACAAATGTGCTTCTAGAGCAGGGGTGTCAAACTCAGTTCCTGGAGGGCCGGAACCCTGCAGAGTTTAGCTCCAAGCCTAATTAAACACACCTGATTCAGATAATTAAGTCCGTCATGCTTATTTAAAAACTACATGGTTTATGTGCTGGCACAAAATTCTGCAGGGCTCTGGCTCTTCAGGAAGTGAGTTTGATATCCCTGTTCTACAGAAACAATCAAAACTCCCATAAACACACTGTTAAACCTTGTGGAAAGCCTTCCCAGAGCAGTTGAAGCTTTTATAACTGTAAAGGGTGGGCCAATTCCATATTCTATCTATCTATCTATCTATCTATCTATCTATCTATCTATCTATCTATCTATCTATCTATCCATCCATCCATCCATCCATCCATCCTACAGTTGCAGATGTCAATATTAGATACAATCAGTTGCAAAAATTTGCATAGAAAAGATTACCTGTACTATTGCCGGTCACAAGCTCCATTTCTGAAATTACAGCCTTCCAGTTCTTTTTCTCAGGGAAATCTACAATCAAAGTCTCTCCCTGAATATCTGTAGAATTTAAAAAGAAATGATCAAAATCATTATACATTCATCAAAAATATGTACTTTATTCTCATTCTGATACACAGTGTGTCCACACAAAATCTTTAATTCATGTTTTTTTTTTCTTTAGTAAAAATCACAACATATTGAATATGCATGCCTAATACTAGTGATTGAATCAAGACAGTTAGTGCTCCTACTTTTAACAACGCCAATGCTTTTGTGAGTGACTGATCCCCATTGGTATCTTGGAGTAACAACAGACGGCTTCACACGGACTTTGTCTCCAATCTTAATACTGGACTCCAGACCTGAAGATCCTGAAATTTAAAGTGTTACGAAGGTCTGAAAGGAAGTATAAGCGCTGCAACTTAAATGTCATGGACACCCTATTAATGATACTGTTTATTGTTACCACACTCATCATCATTGATTATTAGCTCAATTTCAGAATAACTTTCTTTCCAATTTGCATATTCATTAAGGAAATAAACAATCAGATTGTTATCATATTTACTGTCTAATCAAAGAGCAAGCTCATATTGTCAAGAACTTGAGTGAGGATCAGTGGTGTAAAGTCCGGGGGTCAGAAAGTAAAAGTCCTGCCATGTGTTTATTCCACCCATGAACGCATCAGCTGATTTCACCAGAGGAGGAACCAAGTCATTCCTTTCAAGTCACAAAGGAGTGTCGAGTCAAATCCCAAGTCCTCAAAGAGTTAAAGTTAATGAGATAATTAAGTGACTAATTAACCCTCTAAGCACCAAAGTCACAAAATTGCGACAAGACATCATACTTAATAAAATAGACTGTAGTTCCTAATATGGTGTAATATCTCATTTATATTCCCTAACAGTAGATGGCAGACATGTAGTACTTAGATTCTAGACAAAAATTACGGCATCTTTCTATTCAGAGTGTTTGAGGAAATAGCAGAGCAAGTGAGCTATCGTGTCACTGATGCGGAAGCAGTTCAGTTCATAGCGTGTGAGTAAATTGTGAGATTTGTGAGAGAAAATCGCCAAATGGCTAATAAAACGTTGTAACATGAGGATGTATTGAAAATGTTATTCGCCGATTCTGACTCTGAAGGGGAATATTTGCCTTTTGAAAATGACGATCGGTCGTCTAATAATCACGCTTCTCCTGGTACATCTTTGCAGCGCAATGGTGCCGCCGTGCAAGGCGAGAGTGTTCACGAAACACCATCAAGTGATCATTTCGACCCTTTGCCCAACGGGGATGGGGGTAGCAGGGCAATATCTATTATTTTCTGAATATTACTGATGAACTGATCAAAAAGTAGGCTACTGTTCACATGCGATTTACTACTATATAGTATAGCAATATAATAATTTAGTACTTTTTCCTGTTTTATTGTTGGTTTCCTCTTTTCTGATGATTTGGAATGAGGATAAAAAGACAACAACAACAAAAAAACATGCAAATAAGTTCAAACATCCATTCAATATCTACTATTTCCTGAATATTATGAAATTCAAGATGGCCACCTCCTGTTGACGTCATAATATGCAGATGAGTATATTTACACCCCACATATACTTTAGGCCATGCCCAACATTCTTCTGATTTACAGTAGATTTCTAATTTATCTTTAAGCTCTTTCAAGCCACAACCTTTTTTAAGTGATTAATTAAGTGCTGATTGAGAATTAGTGATGAACACCTGCTGTTAACAAACAGAATCACTGACAGAAAGAGAAACACAAGAACAACTGACTTCAGACACATGCTTAGATGAAATCGACTGAAATAAAATATATTAAATCTCAAGATCTGATTAAACAACCCCACAAACAGCGTCACCAGCTCCACTTATTAATAACCAGACTGACTTTATTTCTGTCAGACATCTACAGAAGATCTTATTGAGAATTAACTAAGGTTTAGATGTTGAATTATTGTTACAACTCAAAAGCCCAGAGGAAGTGGTCAGTAGTCGGTTGTTAAATGTTTATAGTGACAATCATCTATTAGTGAACTAATCTTATTGTGAGTGAAAATAAACTCATTGTGTGTCTAATCTCTGATTAAATGGATGTTGCATCGATTTCAGTAAAAGTGATTCTAAGAACCACTGGCTCAGTAACCATTAGTTAATAGAAATGACTTTCTAAGCAGTTTGTCCACAAAAAGTTGCAATCCATGGAAGCGATTAGACTCACACAGACATCAAGATTCAGTTTGTGAACCTCAACAGTGGTGACGATTAGAGTTGTGTAAGAGTCAAGAGCCCAACTAAAGCAAACACTGACCACTATAATGGTGACTTTAAAAATTGTGACTTTCTTTGGTGATTCTGCTTGTTAACATCGGGTGTCTTCAATCATGGTCAATTATCACTCAATTAATCTCTTAATTATCTCATTAACTTTAACTCTGCTTCAGTGTTAATTTAACACTCTTATTTGAACACTTTCACACTCTTGAGTGTGGTCTCACATGTACTCCCAGAAGAGTAAATTTCTCACTGGATTTTTTGCTGTTTGATTTCACAAATGTGCTTCTAGAGCAGGGGTGTCAAACTCAGTTCCTGGAGGGCCGGAACCCTGCAGAGTTTAGCTCCAAGCCTAATTAAACACACCTCATTCAGACAATTAAGTCCGTCAGGCTTATTTAAAAACTACATGGTTTATGTGCTGGCACAAAATTCTGCAGGGCTCTGGCTCTTCAGTAAGTGAGTTTGATATCCCTGTTCTACAGAAACAATCAAAACTCCCACAAACCATATTAACCATATTGGGCCAATTCCATATTAAATCTATCTATCTATCTATCTATCTATCTATCTATCTATCTATCTATCTATCTATCTATCTATCTATCTATCTATCTATCTATCTATCTATCTATCTATCTATCTATCTATTTATATTTGTTACAACTCAAAAGCCCAGAGGAAGTGGTCAGTAGTCGGTTGTTAAATGTTTATAGTGACAATCATCTATTAGTGAACTAATCTTATTGTGAGTGAAAATAAACTCATTGTGTGTCTAATCTCTGATTAAATGGATGTTGCATCGATTTCAGTAAAAGTGATTCTAAGAACCACTGGCTCAGTAACCATTAGTTAATAGAAATGACTTTCTAAGCAGTTTGTCCACAAAAAGTTGCAATCCATGGAAGCGATTAGACTCACACAGACATCAAGATTCAGTTTGTGAACCTCAACAGTGGTGACGATTAGAGTTGTGTAAGAGTCAAGAGCCCAACTAAAGCAAACACTGACCACTATAATGGTGACTTTAAAAATTGTGACTTTCTTTGGTGATTCTGCTTGTTAACATCGGGTGTCTTCAATCATGGTCAATTATCACTCAATTAATCTCTTAATTATCTCATTAACTTTAACTCTGCTTCAGTGTTAATTTAACACTCTTATTTGAACACTTTCACACTCTTGAGTGTGGTCTCACATGTACTCCCAGAAGAGTAAATTTCTCACTGGATTTTTTGCTGTTTGATTTCACAAATGTGCTTCTAGAGCAGGGGTGTCAAACTCAGTTCCTGGAGGGCCGGAACCCTGCAGAGTTTAGCTCCAAGCCTAATTAAACACACCTCATTCAGACAATTAAGTCCGTCAGGCTTATTTAAAAACTACATGGTTTATGTGCTGGCACAAAATTCTGCAGGGCTCTGGCTCTTCAGTAAGTGAGTTTGATATCCCTGTTCTACAGAAACAATCAAAACTCCCACAAACCATATTAACCATATTGGGCCAATTCCATATTAAATCTATCTATCTATCTATCTATCTATCTATCTATCTATCTATCTATCTATCTATCTATCTATCTATCTATCTATCTATCTATCTATCTATCTATCTATCTATCTATCTATCTATCTATCTATCTATACATCCATCCATCCATCCATCCATCCATCCATCCTACAGTTGCAGATGTCAATATTAGATACAATCAGTTGCAAAAATTTGCATAGAAAAGATTACCTGTACTATTGCCGGTCACAAGTTCCATTTCTGAAATTACAGCCTTCCAGTTCTTTTTCTCAGGGAAATCTACAATCAAAGTCTCTCCCTGAATATCTGTAGAATTTAAAAAGAAATGATCAAAATCATTATACATTCCTCAAAAATATGTACTTTATTCTCATTCTGATACACAGTGTGTCCACACAAAATCTTTAATTCATGTTTTTTTTTTCTTTAGTAAAAATCACAACATATTGAATATGCATGCCTAATACTAGTGATTGAATCAAGACAGTTAGTGCTCCTACTTTTAACAACGCCAATGCTTTTGTGAGTGATTGATCCCCATTGGTATCTTGGAGTAACAACAGATGGCTTCACACGGACTTTGTCTCCAATCTTAATACTGGACTCCAGACTTGAAGATCCTAAAATGTAAAGTGTTACGAAGGTCTGAAAGGAAGTATAAGCGCTGCAACTTAAATGTCATGGACACCCTATTAATGATACTGTTTATTGTTACCACACTCATCATCATTGGTTATTAGCTCAATTTCAGAATAACTTTCTTTCCAATTTGCATATTCATTAAGGAAGTCAACAATCAGACTGTTATCATATTTACTGTCTAATCAAAGAGCAAGCTCATATTTTCAAGAACTTGAGTGAGGATCAGTGGTGTAAAGTCCAGGGGTCAGAAAGTAAAAGTCCTGCCATGTGTTTATTCCACCCATGAACTCAGCAGCTGATTTCACCAGAGGAGGAACCAAGTCATTCCTTTCAAGTCACAAACAAGTCTCGAGTCAAATCCCAAGTCCTCAAAGAGTTAAAGTTAATGAGATAATTAAGTGACTAATTAAATGATGATTGTGCATTAGTGATGAACACCTGCTGTTATTGAGAATTACAGAGGATCAGATGCTGATGTTTTATTGCTTAAAATGATGCCACCATCATGGAGATCAGTGGCTACATTTACATGCACACCTTTTGGTTCAATTGGACTGAGTTCGTTCCAATTGATGAATCTGAATGTAGTGTTTACATAAACGCTAAATAAAATAATTGGGTTGATGTGCGTGTTTGTATATCAAGCTTCAAAGTGGAATTTTTTCTGGGCAGGCTCGTGGTATTTGAGTGGGAGTCATCCATTTTTCCCCGTTGTGCTCTGGAGGCCGCTGAGGCTCTCTGCGAATCCATGACCTGGGGTTCGGATGTGGAGCTCCAGGCGATGGAGAGTGAGCAGACAGGCATCTCTCGCCTGAGCATGTGCGCATGAATTCTCCGGTTGAGTTCGCGCATGAGTATTTATGTTCTAGCCCGGAGGCACGCGACGCCGTTTCCTTCGGCCTAGATTACGTATTATTCACAGCAGTATCCGACTCTGAGGATTTCGGGCCTGCTTTAGCCTAGAGGCCAGGAAGCGCGGCCTTCTGCGGCCTACTCAGAGCTCGTGGACGTGCTTTCGCGCGCCACTGAAAAGTTCTCCATTGATTGGCCCGACGAGCCCCGCGAATCCCAGTCATCTAAGCTTGACAAGTGATTCCTTAGTGGCCCAAATTCTAGGCCTGAATGGAGAAAGCTACCATTTTTCAGTGATTTGCATCACGAGATCTCCAGATCATGGAAACAGCCTTTCTCCTCCCACCTTACTAACACGGCAGCCGCTGACTTCACCAACCTAGTGGGTTCTGTTGAGCAGGGCTATACTGCCATTCCAGTGATCGAGGACATACTAGTCTCTCACCTTTCACCATCTTTGATGCCTTCATGGAAGTCCCACCCCCTCTTTCCAACCAAACCATGTAGGACCACTTCTGCTCTTATCGGAAAGTCCTACATTACTGCTGGTCAGGCAGGCATGGTTCTCCACACTATGGTCATTCTCCAAGCCTACCAGGCGGATGTTCTCAAAGAAATGGATGAGTGCTCTTAGGAACCTTAAGTGCAGCAAAAATTTTTTTGTAACCTGGGCCAGATCTGTGCCTTGCCAAAATTCTGTCTCTGAGCTCTTCAGGCAGTTCATTTGACATCATGATTCTCATTTGCTCTGACATGCACTGTGAGCTGTAAGGCCTTATATAGACAGATGTGTGGCTTTCCTAATCAAGTCCAATCAGTATAATCAAACACAGCTGGACTCAAATGAAGGTGTAGAACCATCTCAAGAATGATCAGAAGAAATGGACAGCACCTGAGTTAAATATATGAGTGTCACAGCAAAGGGTCTGAATATTTAGGACCATGTGATATTTCAGTTTTCTTCTTTAACAAATCTGCAAAAACATCAACAATTCTGTGTGCTTCTGTCAATATGGGGTGCTGTGTGTACATTAATGAGGAAAAAAACAAACTTAAATGACTTTAGCAATCAGCTACAACACAACAAAGAGAAAAAAAAACAAGGAGTCTGAATATTTTCCATACCTATTGTACATATTTAAACTCCACTGCTATTTAGACACACAGACATCAAGAATCAGCATATGAGTCTCAACAATGGTGACAATCAACAAAATGCTTCAAGCTGCAATGCATGCTGGGTAACACCATAGTTAAAAACTCCCACCATGCACTGCAGCATGAATAATTATTGTCACCATTGTTAAGGATCATATGATAAGTGTTCATGTCTAAAAGCCTGAGTGATATCATCTTTTTTCCCCAATGTTTAAACATTATGGTGATGTTTGTTTAATTCACTGGGGTCTGAGAATGTTTTGGAGAAATTTTAACATGCCCTGATATTTGTTTTTCAGTTGCTTATAAATGTATAAATGGCTAAAGTCCAATATCGCTTTAATTAGCACAAACTGGGTTACAACAATATGTTAGCAGCATTTATGTACACTGTAAAAAGTGATCCTCTGTATTTACTAAATAGAATTGAGTGATACACTATATTTACTCAATAAAATTGTGTCAGTAGATTACAAGCAATATTATTAATTAAATTCAACACATAAAAATTTATTAGAATTAATCAAATGAGATGATTACAAATTAATCATTCAAAATGAGTAAAATAGCACAAAAAAAGATTAAAAAAATTATTGGTTTCATTGGACAAAAAACACTATGCTAATGAATACTATGTTATGCATGTCAGGCCAGTAGTTGGCAATCAAGAAACACTGCGCAAAAACGTAATATGCATGCACATGACGTCACCTTTTTCACAAATTCATGTTTTTGTTGTTTACATGAAGATGATACAGGCATCTTGTTCAAAAGCTTGTGTTTTCAGGCCCCCAAAGCTGAATTATTGAAGACACCTGGGGCCTGTACCATGAAGCCGGATTAGCTGGCTAGCCAGGTAAGTTTCAGTTTAGTTTGCCCCAACTCTGGGTTTTAGGTACCATGAAGGTAGCTCGGCTTTAAGCGTTGTTTGTCGCCATGGTATCTTATGCTGCACGGCTAACCTGCTCCGGGGCAGGTTATGTTCTGGATTTGAGATCTCAGACTGAAATTCGACCAATCAGCTGTGATCAAAGAAACATATAGGTGATGTCACATATCCCAGTGTCGGTTGCAATGGCTTCACCTTTTCTACCAAATCCTGTGGACATCTCCGCATAAATTGTTAGACGAGCACTTCGTAGAGAAAGAGTTTTTAGGGACAGACAAAATCCCCAAGCTTTTCCTGATACTTACTTGTATGAAAGATACAGATTCTCCGCGGAAGGAATCTCTTATATTTGCGAACTTCTTGAGCCGCACATATCAAATGTGACACGTCGAAGTCATGCTCTTACTGTACCGCAAATGGTATGCATTGCGTTGCGTTTTTTTGCAAGCGGTACGTACTTATATGCGGTCGGTGATGCAGAGAACCTTGGGAAAAACACGGTTTGTCGAACCATTCGCAAGGTAGTCCTCGCACTGCAGGGGTACATGAATAGCTTCATAGTGTTCCCTGGACATTTATCGACCATGTCCATAAAATAGGGCTTTTATAAAATTGCCGGTAAGATTGATAGGGTGACACTACATGAACAGATTTACTTTTAGACATTCACTTTTTTTCTCCCCAGAAAGCAGATTTCACTTAGAACACTTAAATTATACAATACAGTACATGTTCTTATTCTAAATCTTTTAACAAATATATTAATCTTATGATAGGATTCCCTAGAGTCATAGGAGCAATAGACTGCACACATGTTGCAATCTCCACAGCTCTTGGAGAACATGAGGCAGATTATGTGAATAGAAAGTCCTTTCACAGCCTCAATGTTCAGGTAGGTGTACTGTAGATTCAAGATGACTTATTTTCAGTGAGATGAATCATTAACACATGACAATGATCTACTGTACATTTCATCTGCAGATAACTTGTGATCATGAATGCATGATCACAAGCTTGGATGCCAAATGGCCTGGCTCAGTGCATGACTCACGAATTTTCCGTGAGTCTGTGTTGTGTCAGCGCTTTGAGGAAGGCAAGTTACAGTACAAAACACTTTAAAGTGTTCTTTTTAATTGACAAAGCAAAACTTATACAATTTTCCCCTTTTCTGTTCTGTGACAGGGCTTTTTGATGGCCTGTTGGTAGGAGACAGGGGTTATGCATGCCAGAGATTTTTACTAACCCCCTATCCTGACCCTCAGACAAGGCCACAAAACCGGTTCAATGTGGCCCTCAGTAAAACCAGGGTCAAGATTGAGATGACCTTTGGCATCCTAAAGGCACGTTTCAACTGCCTTCGGCGGTTAAGGGTGTCACCAGAGCGGGCATCACAGATAGTGGCTGCATGTGCCATTCTGCACAATATAGCCACTATCAGAAAGGAGCAAGCACCACCACTAAACCAGCTTCTCCCCGATGAAATTGACCCAATCACACTTGACCACCCAGCTGGCGCAGCTGTCAGAGATGTAATCACCATACAATATTTTACTTAATAAAAGTAAATTGAAACTGCAGATAGGTCTCAAATGGTTTTATTGTTGATGTGGCTAGGGAGGGAGAAAGAGGGAAAGATGCATTAATAAGTATTGAGTGTTCATACTAATGTGTTGCCTGTTTTAGTAAGTTCACATACTGAGATCTGTTTTTCCATCTGTTTGATCTCCAATTAAATTTTTTTAATTTGGAGGCTCCTCAGCTCACAGTCCAGCTCCTTTAGAGTGCAGTCCAATTCTAGGCTCCTTTTGTAAAGGGCCCTGACAGAGTCAGTTTCCACCTG
This sequence comes from Acrossocheilus fasciatus, assembly GCA_036784905.1. Classification (NCBI taxonomy): domain Eukaryota; kingdom Metazoa; phylum Chordata; class Actinopteri; order Cypriniformes; family Cyprinidae; genus Acrossocheilus; species Acrossocheilus fasciatus. Next base: position 31,727,629 of record CM071959.1, read on the forward strand.
AAACATAATTCCACCACAAACAATCATTACAAGTCTTAAGGTAAATCACATGACAAAAGGCATGACTTAATACAGGCACAGGACTGGCTGTAATTTATGTCAAGGGTTTAAAGCAGCACCTTGTTCACATTCCTTCTGAAGCCCATTGAGGTAGAGGTGTCAGTTTGTGGGGCAGGTTGTGAAAAATCCTACAATAAAAGATAAGGGCTAGTCACATTTGTGTGACATTAAAATGTGTGCCATTAAAAAAAAAAAAAAATGCATTCACCTCAGCAATGGTTTCAGAACACACAGAGAGGGTGTCTTCGTCATTTGCTTCACCCTAATAAATAAAAGTAGGCCAATGTAAAGCGTAACTGTTGTAAAGCATATTCATAGTGTTCTGTCTGTTTCAAGCTCACCTCTGTGTGGGAGACTGTGTGAACGTGTGCCGACTTCAACAGGGACACTGTATTTTCCTCTACTGCAGAACATACAGTCAGCCACATGTACAACTTTTAAAAGGTAGTAATGCATTGCACACATACCCAGTGTCACTTGCTTACCCACTGGGCAAAGTTACGTCCACTGGACATCTTTTTGAAGTCTTTGCAGACGTTGAAAAGACGTCCACTGAGGAGCCAGAATGAAAGTTTTTATGACGTCTTTTTTTGACGATATAGATATAGACATTCAGTGAACCTCCATACAAGGTTAAAAACTAGTTCAAATGTGGTCAGTAGACATATTTTTAACATAATTTAAGGTTCATTTAGACTTAATTTATACTGTTTCTGGACCAAATACACACTCTCAGGATGCATTAGATTTAAACTCAGGTTTTTTCAAAGTAATTTCCATTTATAATTGCAAAGCAACTCACAGACACTGTCCAAAAATCATGAAAATAAAAGAATCTTCACTGAAACAGTGTTCAATTAAATGATCAAATAACGAATGATTAAGCATTTGGTAAAAATCAACTGCAATTCAAAGACAATAAATCTCTCAAGATCTCAGCAGAGGAGGATCAAACATCTCCACAAACAGCATCACCAGCTTCACTCATTAGATTGACTTTATTTCTGTCAGACATCTATAGCTTTTATTGATAATTACCAGAGGTTTAGATGTTGGTATTTGTTTCATTTGAACTCACCATTGTGGTGGACAGTGTTTGCTTTAGTTGGGATCTTGGTCCTCGTACTTCTCGCATTAGCTTTTCATTGGCCGCCGTGACTGTGTCTTTGTGGCAAAAAAAGCCAAAATGAAGCAAGATCAGATGTTATTAGCTTCTTTTTGATGATGGTCTAATCATCCTAAATGGAGCATCTGATGTTATTTTAAGTTTTGTTTTATATTTTGGTGTTTATAGCCACCAAACCTTGTGAAGCTGTACCAAGCGCATTAAAACGGTCGCTTATTGTGAAGATGGACAAAATGCGTGTGCATGACATATTTTGAGGAAACGCATCATGTGGTCACATACAGAGATCAAGATTTTGCACATGAATCACAACAACGGTGACAATCAAAGCAAACAAAAAAGCTTCATGCTGCAATGCATGATGAGTGGCTTCCTAGAACAAACTCATCCTTAATTCTAGAGTTTTTTTTGTTTTGATTGTTACCGTTGTTGTGATTCATGCGCAAAGTCTTGATGTCTGTGTGTGACTGCATGATGAGCTTGCTCAGTTTTTGTGTACATGCTTTTCATCCGTAAATATATACGTGAAATTTGAAACATAACATGAGAGATTAATTTTGTTACAATTTTGTCATCATTAACAGGAAAAAGTTAACACTTGATTTCAGCTTTTTCTGCCACAACAATCATGCTTTTACAAACACAGTGTTACATGGGCCTAAAAAAAGCTAACGCAAGAAGTACGAGGACCAAGATCCCAACTAAAACAAACACTGTCCACCACAATGGTGAGTTCAAATGAAACATATCAACATCTAAACCTCTGGTAATTATCAATAAAAGCTATAGATGTCTGACAGAAATAAAGTCAATCTAATGAGTGAAGCTGGTGATGCTGTTTGTGGAGATGTTTGATCCTCCTCTGCTGAGATCTTCAGAGAATTATTGTCTTTGATTTGCAGTTGATTTTACCAAATGCTTAATCATTAGTTATTTGATCATTTAATTAAACACTGTTTCATTGAAGTTGATTTTTGGACAAACAATATCTGTGAGTTGCTTTGCAATTACAAATGTAAATTGCATTGAAAAAACATGAGTTTAAATCTAATGCATCCTGAGAGTGTTTATTTGGTCCAGAAACAGTATAAATTGTGTCTAAATGAACTTTAAATGGTGTTAAAAATATGTCCACTAACCACATTTGAACTAGTTTTTAACCTTGTATGGAGGTTCACTGAACGTCTATATCGGACGAGCAGAACACATCAAAAAAAGACGTCATAAATACTTTCATTCTGGCTCCTCAGTGGACGTCTTTTCAACATCTGCAAAGACTTCAAAAAGACGTCCACTGGATGTAACTTTGCCCAGTGAGTAGAGGAGCCAGCACCAGGGTCAGATTGTACAGCACCTGTAATACCATCCATAATCGGCCGCCCCTTATTGCTACTCAGAGCCAGCTCCTCTGCTACAGTGTATTCTGGGGGAGGTGGCCCTCCCCCAGTTTTCCGAATGTCACACTTTTTTCTGTTTGCTGCAAAAAAGTTTTTGTGAAAATGTTCACGAAAATAATAAAAGGTTATGGTAAATACTCACCACTTTGAATGATATTTTTATATTTTGTCTTTATCTGCTGCCAAGAACGTTTGTAGTTGGGGTTGCATCTAAAAATCAATGAATAACCTATTAATCTATGTGACGTAGGCCTAATATACAGTCACATTTTTATACACAAATACGTTTATACATACAGTATACGTATACACACACACATTTTAATTTAAGCATTAATACATTTTTAAAATAAAACTAACCGTTAACATACGTCTAATGCACAATGAAGTAACATGAGTAACTTGAAGAACTAACGGAATTAACATTAGATTAATAAATGCTGAAAAACTATCGTTCATTGTCAATTCATGTTAGCTAATGCATTACGTTCTCTAAACAAATACAACCTTATTGTAAAGGCATCATATACACGCGCGCACACACATACATCATTTTTAATTAATATTGAATGTATATTTGTTTAACTTACGCATTAACGCAATCAGCGATCTTTTTCCAACATTCTTCTCTTGCTTTGGCAGCAGATACAGTATTACTGCGTGCTTGGAACACATGTTTATATTCTTCATACTTATGAATAATTATTTCTTGCTCCTCCGCAGAAAAATATACAGCTCTCGCTCTATCCATATTGAACGCGATTGGTTGTTCGGTGCCGACGTCACTCTTTTATGTGCACGCGCCCGTGGAGTAATCATAGCTTAAGGATCAAAGCCCGAGTTGACAGAGAAAGTTGATGAGCTGCTTCATGGTACCAATTAAGCCTGATTGCATCGGTTTGGTTTTGTCAACTCAAAACTAATCCTGTAACCCCGAGTTTGTTTAGCCACCATCATGGTACAGGCCCCTGATGTTAGAACAGAATCACTGAAGGAGAAAATCAAGTTTTACCATTGGGTCAATGTTTGGTTTAGTTGGGCTCCTGACCCTTGTCTCTTTAACATTAGATATTGTTTGGCCACTGTAACTGAATTAGACAACAGTTAAGACAAGCCAAGAGAAAAGGTGATTGGGTGGTGTTGGTTATGTTTTGACATCATCATCTGACCTGAATCTCTGAGTTGGATTTAACGTATTGATTTCTGCCATCCTGTGATTGTACAGTGTAATACCTAAAATAACAATTTTTTTTTTTGGATCAGAACAATTTTTAAGAAGCCCTTTGGGTTATACTGAACATTTCAGATCTTATACTGTAGCATTACAAGACTGCTATAATCATAGAAAATCTAATTCAGAGATTAAGCTCTAAAAGAGTACACAGATTCATGTCGAAGGATGATGACAACACATAATCAACACCACCAGACCACTGTTTCAGTTGGCTTGTCTAACTGTTATTTGACTCTAACAGCAGCCATACAAAATCTATTGTTAAAGGGTCAAGAGCCCAAGGGTCAAGGGTCAAGAGCCCAACTAAAGCAAACATTGACCACCGCAATGGTAACCTAAAAATTCAGATTTTCTCCTTCAGTGATTCTGTTTGTTAACATCAGGTGTCTTCAATAACTTGTTTTGGGGCCTGGAAACACAAGCTTTTGAACACAATGCCTGTATAATCTCCATGTGAACAACAAAAACATGAATTTGTGAAAAAAGTGGCGTCGTGCATGCATATTACATTTTTGCGCAGTGTTTCTTCATCGCCAACTACTGGCCTGGCATGCATACTAACGAGTCTGCACAAATTGCATAAAATGCATTTACAACAAAATACACTAAAAAAAAACATTGCACGTCTTTGCACACATTTTCTATAGATCTGAGGTTGCTAGCGGTTGCTAGATACCTTTTCCTATGTCTACTATGATGTAATCATGTTCTGTGCACTATGACCCCAAGGTGTGTCGCATGTGGTGACGTCACAAGCCGCGACATTTGACTTTCATTTGCTGTTCGTATATACTACTGCTACTGCTGCATTCTATTTATCATTCTCTCTCTCTTTATCATTGCAATCTGTCGCTTATTTTCTTTTTCACGCATGCACACAAATGCACCTTTACAAATGCAAGCACAACCACACAAAGTGCATAATGTTACGACTGCATGAACACATAAGTACATGGATGCAGAGGTTTTGGAGCTACTAAAGTTAATCGCGTCCGACGACGAGGAACTCTCCAACTGCTCATCTGCTCCAGAATGTGGGGTTTCTAGTGGGGTTTATTTTTGTTTTATGTATTTATGTTTTGTTTTGTTTTTACACAAGAATAACTGAGATGTTCTTTATGTATTTATTTTTCAATCAACATCACTCTTAAAAGCAAAATGTTATATTATTTTACCCCACAAATTCAAATGCACTCCATTCATCTGTGAGGCATGCCACCTGTGAGGGGAACCTCTGCACTATTCTAGTCAGGAATTGTCACAAGTGTTATCACAGCCTTTCTGCATTTTTAGTTCTGATAAATTACAGATTTTAGAGTAGTGTAACTGATTATTTTACATTGTCTTTTGTAGTTGTTCAATCAATATTACTCTCAAAAGCAATATATTATCGGTTTGACTTCACAACGCATGTTTATAAAAATGTGTATCTCACAAACAAATGTATGTAATCAGTCCAAATCAATTGTATGTAGTTTCAAAGTGTTTTATGCAAGTTTTTTTTTTTTTTTTTACATTGACAAGTTTGAGGTTTGACTTATTCTATTTTCATATTTTTGTTGGTTTATTACACATTTGAGCTATTTATCTAGTAATTATGGATTTCTTACATACACAGCCTTCAAATAGGAGGTGTAAGGATTGTATTGATATATGGCATTTGAAAATACTCAAAAGAATGACAGCACATCATGTAAAAATACTAAGATATACTCTGGCGGAATTGTTCTATGGCAGGTCTTAAAGGGTTAAATAGAACCTGTCTAACAAAGTGAAGCACAGTGTTAATTTCGTTAACGAAGACGATGACTAAAAATATTCGTTAACGACCATTTTTTCTGTGACTAAGACGAGACGAGACTAAGACGAAACTCATATCTGATGATAAAAACTATGACGAAAATTAAGGCGTTTCTTTGTTAACGAGACGAGACTGGACTAAAATGTTTTTTAGGACTATTGGACATTCAAAATAAATTATCTCTTTGTATAGGCTAACCGTCTTTCAAAATGTGCGTCCCTGTCATTGGATAAGATAAGGGGCGTTTGCATCTCAGACAGTTGGCGGGTAATGTTAGGCTTAATAAACTCGAACTGGCCTGGCGAGCTGCAATGGCTTCTGCACCTGAAGCTTTAGGAAGAAAACGAAGAACTGATATATGGAAGCATTTCAGTTATAATTCCTCTGAAAAAAAAACATTGTGCACTGTCACAGAAAACGGAGAGAAGCCCTGTGACTATAAAATAGACGGAAAGAATACCACAAATCTTAAAAGGCATCTGAAGGCGCGTCACCCTGCTATTTATGCAGCTTCTGTCACGGTAAGTCAACTATTTAGTCTTTTTTAAGTACTTTTTCTTAACGTTAGTTCAGTGTTACTGGATGTGTCAACAGGTAAATTCGCTAGCAAGTTTGACGTTTTTACGTTTCAGCTTTCTGTTAACAAACTTACCATCAGTTAGCTAACCTTACTGCATAATGTTAGTTCTGAGCCAGCCTTTCATAAATGTAAAATGCTTAATTATATATTGTACAACAGTTTGGCTTTTCTGCGGCATTCAGTTCTGTTTCTAATAAAATCTGTATCACATTCTGTAGCAAGATTATTTAGGCCATAGCCCATTTGTTTTACTAACTTAATAGCATGCAGATAGCAAGGTATTTCTAAAATGACAGGATCTGGAAGTTGCTTAAGTTATTGGCCATGTATGCTTAAGGCTGGAATACACTACATGATTTTTTTCCCTATTTACTTTCTGGAGAAGTTGACGCTCCCATATCTGAGTTGACAGATTTCATAAAAAAAAATTGAGTAGTGTATGATGGTAACAGACTATTGATTTCATGCAGTCGAAGGATATGAAACATGTTTGATAATGTTTTGATCTGATTTTAGAATGCATATTGTTTTCATTTGTCATTCGTCTCCTATTAAAAATGCACACGTTAATGCTTTAGTAAAGTTTGTTGTAATCAGATCTGCTAGTGTGATCCTCAGTCGTTTAGTGTATGTCCTCTGTGACTATTACAAAGTTGGTAAGTGTATGATCCCCAGTGTTTAAAATCTGTTCAGATTTAAGAAGTCATGTTGAGTATTCCAGCCTTTAGATGAGTAGGATTGTGTCGTCGTAATTTGAATGTAGGAAAAAAGTATTCTTTTTTTAAAACAATTGTACTAATAATGAGTAATGTCTAGTACTTATAATTAATATTAACCTCTGTTTAATTTCAATTCTTTGGTAGCTTTTAGGATGTGCTTTTAGGGAGTAATTGCATGCAATCTTTCTTCTCACCCAGGTCCAAGAAAAGACTACACAAAAACAGCAACAGGGTGCAAAAAATGAGAAGACACAATCAACTATCCCAGTTGCATTCTCATCAGTGTCAAAATATAAAGCAGATTCGCCAGAACAAATATATAAAGAAAAGATGATTGCCCAATGGATTGGACGCTCCGGTCTCCCTGCTCGTACAGTTGAGGATGACAATTTTATCCTGATGATAGAAAGCATAGATAAGAAGTTGACAGTGCCTAAGAAAACAAAAATAAACAACTTAGTTGAACAACTTTACAATGACGAAAAAATAAAATTCAGACAACAACTTGCCACAGCTCGCAAAATATCCTTAGGGCTGGACATATGGACGAAAAGAGGACTTACAGCATCATTTCTAGCCATTAGTGCATGCTACTTTTGTCCTCAGGAGGAAAAAGCGAAGCATATATTGCTGAGCCTAGTTCAGCTGTCCCACCCCCACACAGCAGACTGTATAAAAACTTGTGTCGACAGGTGCACACAGGAGTGGGGAATACCAAAAAACAAGATTCTAACTGTAATAACGGATAATGGAAGCAACATGGTTGCAGCGTTTAAAAATAGTGAACTGGGAAACCACAGTAGCACCGAGGAAGAATCCCAGGAGGACAGTGAGGAAGACTCAGAGGATGACGTCGAAGACCAAAGGTAAGTTCTTTTAGTTTGCTGATAACTTTTACAGTACCATCTTACATTGTGTCATAGTCGGTGTGCTATGCTTAATATATTACTACATCATATTGTTCATTGCAGTTGAATTTCCTGTAGAAAATTACTAAAGTCTCTGTCCTTTTCTCTGTGTTTCTTTTACTTACTGTAGGTTTGGAGCACTAGAGAGGATGCCCTGTGTGGTACATTCCCTGCAACTTGTGGTGAACATAATCCAGAAAGAAGCAAGTATCAAACGCCTCCTAGACCGAGTTCAACTACTTGTTAGACACTTCCGCAAGTCATCCGTGGCAACAGAGCAACTGCTGCAGCTGTCTGGACTCACTCTGATCAAAGCCTGCCCCACTAGATGGTCCAGCACCTACCTGATGATAACACGTCTTATTGATGTGAAGGATTCACTTACTCAAGTAGCTGATGGGATGGGCTGGGATTGTCTGCTGCCAAGTGAGTGGCAAAGGTTAACTGCACTCTGCAATCTGCTCCTTCCCTTTGCTGAGCACACCCAGATGCTCCAGAGTGACACTATGTCTTTATCTCTGGTTGTGCCTGCCCTCCTGGACCTGAGAGCCCACCTCTCTGAGTTTCCCCATGCCCAAGGTTCTAGCCACAAGGACATAACTTCTCTAGCACAAAAGATGAAGGCAAATCTAGACAAGCGATTTAGCTGCTTCCTTAATCCCAGTGATTCAAAGTTCTCACCCCTCTCTATTGCTGCATGCTTCCTCGATCCAACAGTCTCAGTTGATGCACTCATTGAAAATGACAACGAACACATCCAGGAGCTACTGAGTAGAGCAGAACATTACATTGCTCAAATGGTGTCCCCTGTAATACAGGAGGAGGCTATTGAAAATGAGGGAGGAGACGAGAGATTTGAGCAACAAGAGCCACATGCAAAGCGACCCAGATTTAGATTTCTAACAAAAGTAAGTGCAAACCGGCCATCTAGACCTAGCCAAGTGAAGCTTTGTGTCAGGTAGGAAATTCAAAAATTCAAGGAGCAGCTGTCACAGCCCATAAATGAAGAGACTGCCTTTGGCTTTTGGGCTGTACATGGATCTACCTATCAACATCTAAAACCCCTGGCCCAAGACCTTCTTTCTGTACCCGCATCTCAGGCATTTGCTGAGAGAGTTTTCAGTATCGCAGGTGACCTGAGTCAGGGACGACGGAATCGAGCCAGGTTAATCTTGGAAAGAAGCGCGTTTCTTAAAATGAATCACAGTCAGTAGCCTGTCAAAAAGGCTCAAGGTTGTTACTACGACTGATAACCTACTATGTCTGTTGTTTGCTTTAAAATGTCACCTCTGTGCCGATGTTAGGACATGTTTATTTTGTAGGCATGTATGCACTTTCAACATTTTTTATTTGTACGTAGCAGAAGAATTTAAAGTGTTAAAATAACTGGTTTATGAACAACATTTATAAGTTGCTCTTTTGCACTACATGCAGTTATTACCCTCTGCTGCCAATCAAAAGACTTTACTGACACATTTTTGATCAATCCAGATTATATAAAGGATTAACAAACTAAAATTGTCCATAAATGTAGTTACTGGAATAAATCCTTCTTGTGTACAAGTCCAAATACAAAGTTGTTTAATATATCATAAGTCAAGGTATAAGCTTGTAATTTTTGTTTAAGATTTAAAATGTTATTTTGCTTCCAAATGTACTCCCTTAATGGTTATTATACAGTACATACTGTTGGCAGACAAAGTTATGTTAGTAATATGTTCAGCTGCTTTTGAACATCTGCTGTTTATTGCACATTTATTTGAAGTTTCAGAAAATAAATGCTGTTTTTCCATAACAGCTAAAGAAAACATTTTTGTTTTTTACTTGATACTAGAACTACAGACCACTTTTACTTATCCTTAATGTGTGATCCTACCTTATAAATTAGCAAGGGCAGCACAGCAGGCTGATATCCAACTAAGAAAAAGGGATATGTAGAGTTGCACAAGTGCTAAGAGTGCAGTGTTAATATAGCTTGTTATCTTGATTCAAATTTCTCATAAGCTTAACTGGTTTAAAGAGAGAAAAATTATGACTACTGTTGTCTAAATACTACATAGAAAATTAACAAAATTAAAGCTGGTAACGGCAGTTTGACTAAAACTAATGACTAAATCTTGACAAAAATTCAATGACTTTTCGTCGACTAAAACTAGACTAAAACTATGAAAGACAAAAATGACTAAAATGTGACTAAGACTAATAACCATTTTCGTCTGAAGATAAAGACTAAGACTAAATAAAAAATGGCTGTCAAAATTAACACTGGTGAAGTATGTTTAAAGAGCAATGCATCATTCCGCGATCTTAAGAAATTCATAAACAGATGAGAAACAAAATAGTTTACATGTATCAGTCTGGAAGGGGTTATAAAGCCATTTATAAGGCTTTGGGATTCCAGCAAACCATGGTCAGAGCCATTATCCACAAATGGAGAAAACTTGAAACAGTGGTGAACCTTCCCAGGAGTGGCCGGCCTACCAAAATTACTCCAAGAGCGCAATGACGACTCATCCAGGAGGTCACAAAAGAACCCAGATCATCATCTAAAGAACTGCAGGCCTCACTTGCCTCAATTAAGGTCAGTGTTCATGATTCAACAATAAGAAAGAGACTGGGCAAAAACAGCATCCATGGGAGAGTTCCAAGGCAAAAGCCATCGCTGATCAAAAAAAACACAAAGGCTCGTTTCACATTCACCAAAAAAATATCTTGATTATCCTCAAGACTTTTGGGCAAATATTCTGTATTCCTTCATAATAAAAAAAAATAATTTAAAAACTGCATGTTGTGTTTACTTGTGTTATCTTTGATTAATATTTAAATTTGTTTGATGATCTGAAACATTAAAGTGTGACAAACATGCAAAAAAATTAGGTGCTGGTCATATAATTAGAATATCATCAAAAAGTTGATTTATTTCACTAATTCCATTCAAAAAGTGAAACTTGTATATTATATTCATTCATTACACACAGACTGATATATTTCAAATGTTTATTTCTTTTAATTTTGATGATTAGAGCTTACAGCTCATGAAAGTCAAGAATCAGTATCTCAAAATATTAGAATATTACTTAGGACCAATACAAAGAAAGGATTTTTAGAAATCTTGGTGATCAACAGTCCAGTTATTTTTCTCCACAGCCCAGGTAAGACGCTTCTGACGTTGTCTCTGGTTCAGAAGTGGCTTGGTAGCCCTTTTCCTGAAGACGTCTGAGCGTGGTGACTCTTGATGCACTGACTCCAGCTTCAGCCCACTCCTTGTGAAGCTCTCACAAGTGATTGAATCGGCTATGCTTGACTGTATTCTCAAGCTTGCGGTCATCCCTGTTGCTTGCGCACGTTTTCCTACCCAAATTCTTCCTTCCAGTCAACTTTGCATTTAATATGCTTTGATACAGCACATGTGTGATGTAACATATCTGAATGCTAAATTATTATTTATTATGTAAATGATAGGCTTTGTACCTTAGTCGCGTTCCAGCAGTGACACAGAGGAGCGCACGCTGATGTTTGGCTCACTGTATTTTATTTTGATAAAGTACCAACTGTGCTGTCAAGTTAGCAATGCTGGAACTGATGTGATTTTGTGTGTGCTCACGATCACTTCAACTGTTTCCTTATACCAGCAGAATCAACTTTAAACACTTATTGTCTTATTAATAATCACTGTATAAAGGTCTGCTTTTATTTGTGTACACTCACAATTAAAACAAAACACATTTTATATATATAACATGTAATAATATCAAGTATTTTCACATCTAGATAGAAAAAAAAAATGTAATTTGCACTACTGTCTATTCAAAATAAATGAAAAGAAACTGAGCATAGTAGATTTTTTTTCCCCTGTTGTACCGAAATCGTATCGAACCGTGACCCCCCGAACCGAGGTACGTACAGAACCGTGACATCTGTGTACCATCCCTGATAGCAACAGACTCCGGAACGGATCCGCAAAATGGGTCCGTATCGGAGTCCACTTGCACAGCGCAGCGGATCCGGAACAGATAAGGATTACGGATCTGGACCGGATCCGGTCCAGACCCTATCCGTATAATTAAGAGACTAATTAAATGATGATTGTGCATTAGTGATGAACACCTGCTGTTATTGAGAATTGCAGAGGATCAGATGTTGATGTTTTATTGGATAAAATGATGCCACCATCATGGAGATCAGTGCTTGCTTTAGTTGGGCTCTTGGCCCTTTTAATAACTGAAAGCGGATTGCTTTTAAGCAATTGTATTATTGTTTCACAACAAACATTTGTGCATTACTGAAGTAAAAGCTTGAGGAAACAGATGAGCTTACACTTTTGGGTTTTGAGTCACTTTAATGAACATCATGAAGGTGTCTCTCTTTGGTTTTTTGACTGATAGTCAGTTATCACAGAACTGCAAAAATGTGCTGTTGAACAAATGCCATCGTTATGCTTAAATATAGCAAAGAGACTATATTGCTCAGGCTTTTAGATATGAACACTTATAATACGATCCTCAACAGTGGTGACAATAATTATTCATACTGCAGTGCATGATGGGAATTATTACTATGGTGTTACCCAGTATACATTGCAGCATGAAGAATTTTGTTGGTTGTCACCATTGTTGAGATTCATATGCTGGTTCTTGATGTCTGTGTGTGTCTAAATGATACTGGAGTTTAAATGTTTACATGCATTACATAGACTTGAAATTCATTCACTATAACAGCGGAAGTTTCCACAAAATTAATTATTTACATATTAAATATATATATATATATATACATTTTGGATGTAAACCGGTCAGCACGTGATGATTGTCTCATCATATGAAAGCAACTAAAATCGCTCACAGCACAGCACTGACCGGTCTGCTTTACAACAGCACATTCAGTGTTACAGAGAGAGATCTAACACAGGAAGTCAAGGGCCAAGAGCCCAACTAAAGCAAGCACTGATCTCCATGATGGTGGAATCATTTTATATCCGGTCCGGATCCGCGGCGCTGTGCAAGTGGACTCCGATACGGACCCGTTTTGCGGATCCGTTACGGAGTCTGTGGTACCTCCGGGGCGGGTCCGATCCGGTGTCATTTTGCTCTCTGGGATGCCACCCCTAATATATATATATATATATATATATATATATATATATATATAGTGGTGTGAAAAAGTTGGCTGAAAAGCTTAAAGCATCATGAGGCTTCATCTGCCCATCACTAGCATTTAGGTTATTAGTCATACACCAGGCAGCAGTCCTGCTCCATTTCATCTGTGCATCCTGATTAATTGTTGTTAGTGATTACGCAACATTCACCCCTTCTCTGCTTAAAACTGAGAGATTTAATAATATATGAAAAAATTATGACATCGTTTACCTTGAGTGTTTCCGGAGTGACTGAATAACAGCATCAGCACTAATCAGAGAAAGAGAGAGAGAGAGAGAGAGAGAGAGAGAGAGAGAGAGAGAGAGAGAGAGAGAGAGAGAGAGAGCAATTAAGCATTTATTATATAAAAAATGCATTATATGAACCGTTGAATGCAAAAATGTGAATATTTGAGGTTAGTTCAGTTTTAATTTTGAATGATTACATTTTACATGGCCATATTAATAATCTAAAAGATTACTGAATACTGGGTGTATAATAGAGATTTAGCACAAACTTGACCTAAAGGTCTGCTGCAATCCTGAAATACAGCACCCCTCTTCAGTAAAGTGAAATATGTGATATATGTGCAAAAAGTTATTTTTTTCAATAACATTTGAATACATTATTTAAAATAGCCATGTCAGCCAATATGTTATCCCTTCCTAACTGAGCTGCACATGTCTTCACCCAGACCCTTTATATTGTATAATGTTGTAAAGCTCTTCTGGCTCGACTTCCAGCATGTGCAACCAAACCTCTACAAGTGATACAGAACACAGCACAGTAGTGATGGGCAGATGAAGCCTCATGAAGCTTTTCAGCTTTTTAGCCAAGTGGTTCACAAAAGGGTTAATTTCTGGAGGCTTCATTTGCTCACAATACCACCTGGTGGCCAGAGTGTAAAACAAGCAGATATATTACAGACAGAGGTGTAAAGTCCAGGGGTCAGAAAGTAAAAGTCCTGCCATATTTTTGTTCCACCCATGAACTCAGCAGCTGATTTCACCAGAGGAGGAACCAAGTCATTCCTTTCAAGTGACAAACGAGTCTCGAGTCAAATCCCAAGTCCTCAAAGAGCTAAAGTTAATGAGATAATTAAGAGACTAATTAAATGATGATTGTGCATTAATGATGAACACCTGCTGTTATTGAGAATCACAGAGGATCAGATGTTGATGTTTTATTGGTTAAAATTATGCCACCATCATGGAGATGATGTTGGGCTCTTGGCCCTTTTAATTATTCAAAGTAATTTGCTTTTAAGCAATTGTAATAGTGTTTCACAGCAAACATTTATGCATTGCTGAAATAAAAGCTTGAGGTTTGATTTGTTTGAGCTTAGCTTACGCTTTCTGCTTATAAATCACTTGAATGAACATCATGAAAGTGTCTTTCTTTGGTTTGTTGACTGACATTCAGCTATTACTGTATTGTGAAAAAAGTCCTGTTAAACACATGCCACTATAGTGTTTTAATATTAAGGAGAAAAAAAAAAACCTTTATTAGCCCAGGCTTTTAAAAATGAACACTTATCATATGATCCTCAACATTGGTGACAATAATTTCTCATACTGCAGTGCATGATGGGAGTTTTTACTGTGGTGTTACCCAGCATGCATTGCAGCATGACACATTTTGTTGATTGTCACCATTGTAGAGATTCATATGCTGCTTAGTGATGTCTGTGTGTGTCTAATTAGCTTCAGCTTCAACTTTGTTTACAGTAGATTTAAGATGAATTAATTATAGCTATTAGACCAATTTTTAATTTGCATGCTGTGGTTTCACAGGATTGGTAATTCAAAACATAAACCTATAAAAGAAATATATTAAAAAAAATGTTGGATGTAACCAGGCAAATGCCTGATGATTATTTTTTCATGTAAAACAGCTGATAGCTGCTCATTGTACAGCACTGATCTCTCTGCTTTACAACACCACACACATTTCTACAGAGAGATAACGCAGGAATCAAGGGTCTAAAGCCCAACCTCTGTAATTCTCAATGACAGCAGGTGTTCATCACTAACGCACAATCATAATTTAATTAGTCACTTAATTATCTCATTAACTTTAGCTCTTTGAGGACATGGGATTTGACTTGAGACTCGTTTGTGACTTGAAAGGAATGACTTGGTCCCTCTTCTGGTGAAATCAGCTGCTGAGTTCATGGGTGGAATAAACATATGGCAGGACTTTTACTTTCTGACCCCTGGACTTTACACCTCTGTCTGTAATATATCTGCTTGTTTTACATTCTTTGGCCACCAGGTGGTATTGTGAGCAAATGAAGCCTCCAGAAATTAACCCATTTGTGAACCAAGCTCAATGCTTCATGAAGCTTCATTTCACCATCACTACCTAAAAGTCACTGACAACAATTATGGTGGCATCGTGTTGTTGTTTTTCTTTTTCAGTTGATTCCATCCAAGGCTGAGGCTCAAGTCACATGTTCTTGTGTTTCTCTTTTCTTCAGCGATGTTGCTTTCTTCAGTCACTTAATTATCTCATTAACTCTTTGAGGACTTGGGATTTGACTTGAGACTTGCTTGTGACTTGAAAGGAATGACTTGGTTCCTCCTCTGGTGAAATCAGCTGCTGAGTTCATGGGTGGAATAAACATACGGCAGGACTTTTACTTTCTGACCCATGGACTTTACACCTCTGCCAACTGCTGGGTCAAAATAACCCAACTGCTGGGACAGTCCATATTTGACCCAAAGTTGGGTTGAAACAACCCAGCATTTTTTAGATTGTAGATATTTAAAATTCGAGACCTGCTCTACAATTTTTCCTTTTATAATTATTATATTACTTTTACTTTTATAATATGGGCTTGTATCTACTATTCTTGTTTGACTCCTCAAGCATAACTCTTTTGTTTTTCCGATATTAAGATGTAAAAAAACTACTATCAAGCCAACCAATAATGCTATTGATATACTCAAAATATAAAGGGCTATTCATTTCTTCCTGACAGGAAACCAGTATCGTATCATCAGAATACTTTATGATAGAGAAATTATAATCATCACACTGCAGTTCATTAACGTATACAGAGAATAATCTTGGGGATAATACACATGCCTGGGGTACTCCAGTATTTAAAACCAAGCTGTCAGACATAACATTATTAATACAAACGTGCTGCTGTCATTTTTTTTTTTTTAATTCCTTGATCCATAAAATCAACCAACCACTAACACCTAAATTGTGAAGACGCTTTAAAAGAATGTTAGGTTGGACAGTTTTAAAAGCAGACGAGACATCCACAAAAAGTTTTCTGACATACATATTTGACTTGTCTAAATGATGTTGAACTTTATTCAAAAGAGTAAGAGAGGCATCCAACGTGCTCCGATTTGCCCGGTAAGCAAACTGCAGGGGATCGATAAACCTCTCAATTTGGAATGACAGTTCCTTACACACTATGCGGTCCATACATATGCAAAGAACTGATGTGAGCGCAATAGGACGGAAGTAATTTAACAATTTTGCATGAGGTATTTTAGGTACCGGGATAACTATAGAATTCTTCCAGACCAATGGTACAAAGCCATTGTCTAAAAAGATTTGAAACATCTTTGTACACACATACCTCAGTTGTTCTGCGCATTCTTTCAAAACTTTCCCCTTCAAGCCACCCGGGCCAGATGCCTTGTGTGATTTAACTTTACGAAGCACTGTGACAACCATTGCTGCATTTCTAACAGTGAACTCATTTAAATGATCAAATCTTGAATAAAAAAATATTAAGATCATTTGCAAAACCATAGCCCTCGCATTGTTGAATTCTGTCCTTTTGCCTACCCATTAATGTATTCAAGCCCTTCCACGCCTCTCTTATATTTCCTGTTTTGAATTTTAACACTTTTAGTGTTGAGTGTGGTCTCACATGTACTCCCAGGAGAGTTCATTTCACTCTGGAATTTTTGCTGAAAGATGTAGGCATAATTTAACCTCAGTGAGGCAAACGTCTAACGACACAAAATTAACACATGCTGAGATTGATTAGATGGGTAAAAGTAGGCTATATACGCCAAAATGAAGCAGTCAGGCCTTTTTACTAAATAACACAAGTTGTGCTTATATCTAATCATGTGTGTTAAGATTATTTAATAGAAAAATAAATGTAGCCTAATTTGGTTTCGATGGTTAGATGTCTTATTTAACCATAATTGTGATATTGTAACAACCACGCAATCGCATTTAACAGTAAGGCTCATATTTGAATGTTTTTTTTTCATTTATGAAAAATTATAAGCATGTGTATTCGTTTAGCCAATGCACATCTGATCGAACACCTGGCAGAGTGATCACAAGATGCTAGGCAAAAGTTTTGTATTGTTTATAGAAATGATCTAATCTTTTTTTTTCTGTTAATTATCACGTTGTGCTATGTGTATGTTTTTCTTCAAAGCACAAACTTAGAACGTCTAATGTTGGTTTGATTGTTTGTGTTACATGAGAAAATGAATCATTTTGTCTTACCCAATGTAGATTTAATGCTGTGGGGTGCGGTTCGGGTTGCGACTTTATTATGTCAAATGGTTCTGGTCTGGTACAGAATTGAATTAATGCTGCTGTTGGAAAACGGGTCAGGTGTTCTGTTAAGTACTGCTGGTGCATGTTTACCAAACAGGACCTGTGCAGGACTATGCTTTAAACTGCTTTGCATCTTTCCGTTAGGTGTGATGCGCAGCACCATTACAGGTATTTGCCTAACCACCACACAACTCTATATTTTTTCACCAAGGGGTGAGAACGTAATGATTATGAAAATGATTATTTATTTTTGATAATTATTATTATATTTCAGTTAGTTTTTCAATAACTGTTAGTTTCTTTTCATTTTAGTTAAAAATGTTTTGTTGTTTTTATTTTATTTCAGTTTACGAAATAATTTACTGTAAAAAAATTCACAGTAATTAACTGGCAGCAATTGTTAAGTAACGTACTGTTGGAGAAATAACAATTTTTTTGCTGTTTTCGTTTACAGTAACAACCATGTAACTGTAAAGTAAAACTCACTAATTTACAAGTGCTGCTTTTCTTTTTTTTCCCTCCGCTTATTAGTTAGGACAGTGTAGTGATTGGCATGGTCAATTTAAATATAAATATTAATTTATCAACACTTAAACAGCTTATCATTATAACAAGCTTCATTAATCATTCTTCACTAGATGTGTTGAAAACAGTAAAACCTTGTGGTGATTTTTGACATTTTCTGAAGTCTTATTAGAGAATATATTTGCTCCCTGTATTCTCCATTCACACTGAAAATGTAATTGAACTACAGCGAGGTCAATTTAAATGCAGTAATTGGCTCGTAAAAAAAGTACAGTGTTTTCCTTCTCCTTCCCAATGGTGGCATTTCAGAAAACCCTAGTGTATGGCAATACAGTGAAATCGAGCTCTGGAGGGTGTATTTATGAGTATGTTACTAAAGTTACAATAACATGATTATGATTAAAAGTTTGCAATATAAAGCAATATAATGGGCTGTTTTTGTACAAGTAAAATAAATGGCAGCGAATGATACCAGAAGCCAAACATATTCATATTACAAATGGCCTCACCCGCTCACACAGTAAATTACTGTACATTTCGCTTGTGTATTTTTATTTTTATTTTTTTACAGTGTAGCATTCATTCTTCACTTTGATGTCCATAATATTATATCCATTATAAACATCCGTTTGAATGTCCACACAGCAAAATCCCCGGTGTCAAATTAACACTGCTTAAAAGTAACACCGAAGCGGTGTTGAAGTGAATGAGATAATAAAGTAAATTAATTAAGTGATGATTGAGCATTAGTGACGAACACCTGCTGTAAACAATGACAATCATTGAGGAGAAACAACAAGAACAGAAAACAACTACAACTGATTTCCAGTCACAGGCTTAGATGAACTCAACTGAAATAAAACACATTAAATCTCTCAAGATCTCAGCAGAGGAGGATTAAACAACTCCACAAACAACATTACCAGCTTCACTCATTACTAACCAGTTTGACTTTATACATAAAATATGAAAATAAACTTCTCTTAATTCTCATTAAGAACTTTTTTATCAAATTTCATTTAAAGTTTACCATCATTGTGATCAGCATTTGCTTTAGATGGGCTCTTCGCCCTTGACTTTATAATGTTAATTTTAAATTGTTGCATAATCAGGTGCATCGTTTTTGCAATGCATTCTGAGAGCCAAAGAGGAGTTTTGATTGGTGCACCCAGAATGCACTGCCGCATGAAGCTTTTTGTTTATTGTTACCATTGTTGAGAATCATATGCTGATTTTTGATAAATATTTGCATCTTAGTTATTCAGATGTTTAAAATGTCTTGTGTGCAAAATATTAAATTATCTGATTAAATCGTGATTTAGCTATATTGAATTAATTTTACGCAACATTACTCTACAAATAACTCATTACTAATAACCTGCCAACAGCACCAGATTATGTTTTTTTTTTTAATGGCTTTTTGCCATAACAAATGTGTTTTATAAACACAGAGTTACAACAGCCAGACACAAACTAATGCTAAAAAGTCAAGGGTCAAGAGCCCAACTAAAGAAAACACTGATCACATTAATGGTGACATTAAACGAACCATTAGACATCTAAATCTCTGTTCTCAATGTTTTAGACATATTTCAGAAATAAAATAAAACTGATTAGTATTAAGTGAAGCTGGTAAAGCTGTTTGTGGAGTTGTTTAATCCTCCTCTGCTGAAATCTTCAGAGATTTCATGTGTTTTATTTCAGTTAAGTTCATCTAAGGCTGTGACTGGAACTCAGTTGTAGTTGTTGAGTTTCTCTTTTTTTCTGTTCTTGTTGTTTCTCTTCAGTGATTGTGCTTGTTAACAGCAGGTGTTCATCAATAATGCTCATTCATCACTTAATTAATAACTTAATTATCTCATTCACTTCAACATCGCTTCAGTGTTACTTTTAACACTCTGTAGTGTGGACCCATATAGACACCAAACAGTGTTAATTTGACACCAGGGATTTTGCTTTGTGTGTGTGTGTTTATATACGTATTAGGGGTGGGCGATATGAGCTAAAATTCATATCATGATATTTTCCACTGTCCAGACAATATCAATATTATATCGCGATATGAGAAAAAAAAAAAAAAAAAGAATCACATTTTAGTAGACCTTAGTTAAATTACAGGCAAAATATGTATTTTGACCTTATATAACTAGAAAGAAAAAAATATAACATGATTTCAAGAACTAAGGCAAAAATAGAATGGGCTTACTTTAGATGCGTGAAATTATGCTACATAAGACACCTGCGCAAAAGAAAACACAGCAAATGGACTGAAAGAACATGCAAATTCACTCTGACAGCAGATGGCGCTTATGGCCTCAATTTAGCGCTCCTTTGGTAACCGCTATAAATAAAGCTGCTCTGTGCTGCACTTGTGAACACGGAGGTAAGAGAAAGAGAAAATGCCTTCTAAAGTTTTCTGAAGAGAGTTCCCTTCAGATACTCATTCATATTAACCCCTGCCCCCAATTCCTTATTTAGATTTTTCTTTCTATCCCACTGGGCAAAGTTACGTCCAGTGGACGTCTTTTTATGTCTTTGCTGACGTTGAAAAGACGTCCACTGAGGAGCCAGAATGAAAATTTTAATGACGTCTTTTTTTGACGTGTTCTGAGCATCCGATACAGACGTTCAGTGAACCTCCATACAAGGTTAAAAACTAGTTCAAATGTGGTTAGTGGACATATTTTTAACATCATTTAAAGTTCATTTAGACACAATTTATATTGTTTCTGGACCAAATACACACTCTCAGGATGCATTAGATTTAAACTCATGTTATTTCAATGTAATTTACATTTGTAATTGCAAAGCAACTCACAGATATTGTGTTTGTCCAAAAATCAACTTCAATGAAACAGTGTTTAATTAAATGATCAAATAACTAATGATTAAGCATTTGGTAAAATCAACTACAAATCAAAGACTTTTTTAGCTTTTATTGATAATTACCAGACGTTTAAATGTTGGTATTTGTTTCATTTGAACTCACCATTGTGGTGGACAGTGTTTTCTTTAGTTGGGATCTTGGTCCTCGTACTTCTTGCGTTAGCTTTTTTTAGGCCCGTGTAACAGTGTGTTTGTGAAAGCATGATTGTTGTGGCAGAGAAAGCTGAAGTCAAGTGTTAACATTTTCCTGATGATGATGATGACAAAATCATAACAAAATTAATCTGCCATGTTGCACTTCGACTGTTAAGCATATATTTATGGATGAAAAGCATGTACACAAAAATTGAGCAAACTAGTCATGTAGTCACACACAGACATCAAGACTTTGCGCATGAATCACAACAACGGTGACAATCAAAACAAAAAAACTCAGGAAATAAGTATGAGTTTGTTCTATGAAGCCACCCATCATGCATTGCAGCATGAAGCTTTTTTGTATGCTTTGATTGTCACCGTTGTTGTGATTCATGTGCAAAATCTTGATCACTGTATGTGACCACAGGATGCGTTTCCTCAAAATATGTCATGCACATGCATTTTGTCCATCTTCACAATAAGCGATCATTTCAATGCTCTTGGTACAGCTTCACAAGGTTTGGTGGCTAGAAATGCTAAAATTTAAAACAACATCAGATGCTCAGTTTGCTAATGCAAGAAGTACGAGGACCAAGATCCCAACTAAAGCAAACACTGTCCACCACAATGGTGAGTTCAAATGAAACATATCAACATCTAAACCTCTGGTAATTATCAATAAAAGCTATAGATGTCTGACAGAAATAAAGTCAATCTATTGAGTGAAGCTGGTGATGCTGTTTGTGGAGATGTTTGATCCTCCTCTGCTGAGATCTTCAGAGATTTACTGTCTTTGATTTGGAGTTGATTTTACCAAATGCTTAATCATTAGTTATTTGATCATTTAATTAGACACTGTTTCAGTGAAGATTCTTTTATTTTCATGATTTTTGGACAGTGTCTGTGAGTTGCTTTGCAATTATAAATGGAAATTACTTTGAAAAAACATGAGTTTAAATCTAATGCATCCTGAGAGTGTGTATTTGGTCCAGAAACAGTATAAATTGTGTCTAAATGAACCTTAAATGATGTTAAAAATATGTCCACTTGACCACATTTGAACTAGTTTTTAACCTTGTATGGAGGTTCATTGAACGTCTATATCGGACACTCAGAACACGTCAAAAAAAGACGTCATAAAAACTTTCATTCTGGCTTCTCAGTGGACATCTTTTCAACGTCAGCAAAGACTTCAAAAAGACGTCCACTGGACGTAACTTTGCCCAGTGGGATATTTCAAGCATTGTGAACAGTGATCTTGTGCTGCCTGCTACAGTATTTTCTCTCTTTGTGTCCGTGTTCTGCATCTCTGTCCACGGCCGTTTACAGACTTAGTAATATTACCACACAAATTACATTTTGGGAAATTATTGCAATCCAGTTTGTGAGCAGTTCCGAAAAGCTGATCGTGTGTTTGGAACAAAAACTATCCGGTGTCCTGACATTTTATCCTACCCGTCAGATTTTCCTACCATACGCACATCAATGTTGTGTCTTTTTTCTCATGCTGAACAACAATATTTAATATTTAAATAATATCAATATTTACACTCTCTCTCTCTCTCTCTCTCTATCTCTGATGAAGCAGTAACGACCGTGGGGAAAAAAATCTTTGTCTGTCCATCCAATGAAATCCATGAATATATAACAGTATCCATGGTATAGCAAAATCCATATCATGGCACAACGTAATATCGGTAGTCACGTTAATACCGGTTTAGTGCCCACCCCTAATACGTATATGCATACAGTCATGGCCAAAAATATCGGCACCCTTGGTAAATATGATCAAAGAAGGCTGTGAAAATTCATCTGCATTGTTAATCCTTTTGATCTTTTATTTGAAAAATCCACAAAAATCTAACCTTTCAGTGGATAATAAGAATTTAAAATGGGGGGAAATATCATTATGAAATAAATGTTTTTCTCGAATACACATTTGCCACAAATAACGGCACCCTTTTATTCAATACTTTATCAAACACGCTTTTTTCATGCCCTGAAACTCATCAAAAGTCAACAAGTTCAACAAGCAACAACGACTTCTCCAAGTGACTGCTGCAGAACGCACGTGAGAGAGAGAGACAGAGGGATTTATGTACATGATTGTGTTTTTGAGAACGCAAAATTTATGCGTGGTTAGTGAAAAACTAAAATGTTGAATTCACTGAAATAAGGCCATAAAAAACATACAAAACATTTGTTCACAATACTTCTGAAAACTAGATCTTGTAGTCTAGAGTTTTTGCTTAAAAATAATGTGAAAATCATCTTGTTTACTTGCTCACAGAAAACAATATATTGATTTAAATTTTCGAAGTCACTTTGAGTAGAAAGGCTCTATGCGAGAGGGTGTGAACTATCCTGGATAATGCTGTGAATCGCACCTGAGAAGACAAAGACCCGCATAATGAGCTCCATAATGAGCCATTTAGTCACATGTGTGACTGACAGGGAAGAATTACAAGAGAGAATGTGAGGACAAAATAAATTTTATAGTAGTTTATTAAGTAGTTTAGTAGTTTATTTTTTTGTAGTTTATTAAGAATATATTTAGATATCACAACTTATAACTTGAGATTCACTTGCGAGTGAACTTAAACTGTTTATTAGGACCAATCAAAGCTGACTTTTTAGCATCATTACTCCAGTCACATGATCCTTCAGAAATCATTCTAATATTCTGATTTTACTGCTCAAAAACCTATTATTATTATTATTATTATTATTATTATGTTGAATTTATGTTGAGTATAATTATTATTATTATTATTATTATTATTATCATTATTATTTTTTATTTTTTTTGATGAATATAAAGTTCAGAAGACCAGCATCGTTTGTAACATGATAAATGTCTTTATCATCACTTGTGTGCTAAATAAGTTTTAATTTCTATATATACTGGCTTTTGAATAGTAAAATATTTCACAATATTGCTGCTTTAGCAAATACAACTTTATGTATTTTGGATCAAATAAATGCAAGCTTGGTGAGCAGAAGAATTCTTTAAAAAAACATTAAATCTTACTGTTCAAAAACTTTTGACTGATAGTGTCTCATGTTGAAATATATAAATGAACATCACATACCTGGCATTTCCATAGTGTATATTGTATATTGTTTGTGTCTTTAAAAAAAAAATTAGAAATTCTGGGAAAATTTCTCTGAAATATTAATCTCAGCAGATCTTCTTCCAGAAACAAAAAGTAGCCGGGATGAACTTGTTTGTTTAAGCGGAGGCGATGTGGGCATTTACATTCGCCCGTGGGCGTGGCACATTAGATATAATGAGTTGAGACAGGAAAACCGGACACCGCGTTGGTTTCATACGGATTACTTTAACAGAGAATATTTGTTTTGGACATGACTGACTTCATTTAAAAGTAGACATTTCAAACTTTCTATACATATATTTCTCATGCATTTGAGGCTAGTATTTGCAGAGATTCATGTTGTTTTATTTACGTGTCTGTGAAGAGAGGAGACCGAGACAGCCGGCAGAGAATGCACCCTGTTTATTTTCTTTATTTTTTTAAAAGCACATTGTTTTGTTGTTATTATGACTATACTAAAATAAAATTAGACCCTTTTCAGTTTTAAACGATACCTTATGACTCGTTTCCACTGAGCGGCATGGTGCAGTACAGTACAATTCGTTACGGGTAACCCTGATCAGGCTTGTTTCCACTGCCAGTAGTACCCTTATTTGGTAGGCATGGTGTATGCCTGAAAGTAGCGATCGAGGATACAATGCAACAATAAGCACAACTCTGCCTCTTTTTGTTAAATGTCAGTTTTAATGAACAATAATAGCCATTATAAAAGTATAAGTACAAAGTATAAGAGGCTTATTTAAGAGGAAATAAAGACAAAAGCAAACAATTCAGTCAAACATATGCTACAAAGTCAGCACTGTAACGTTATACTATGGTAAAGTTAAACATAATTTTGTGTTCAGCCAAAACTATATGACCAGGAACAAATCATAGATTCATGAGACCACGAATGCCTGTTCAATATGCCCAAAACGAATTGTATCTCATGTTTAATCACAACAGAGACATCAGAGCCAGCGGCGATGTCGGGAGGGCTAGCCGAGCGTAAGGCTGCTCGAGGCAGATACATGAGCACTGAGCGCCCGATGATCGCATGGAGCTCCAAAATCGACATACCAAATTTTCAAATAGGTGCCATCTTTGTTTAAAACTCAAATCTGTAGTTTATTTATAATTACATTCTCGCCTGAAAAACTCTTAAAACTACATTTCATTACACAATAACAGTATATTTAGAAAATTACGCGGGTTTTTGGGCAATGACATTTCACAAGTCCACAAGAACGCATATTGAGAAACGGCTATTGTCTGTGTGAAAATATAAAATGATAAAGTACACTGTTATATTTTTGTGTTTGTGCACTCTGATGTAATAAGCTAAACACAGCCGAGCGGAACGAGTGAAGGAGAAGCTTTACCCCCTTGTATCATGCAAAAGTGACAATTCTAGTCAACCAATCAACTTCTGCAGTGAGTTTAGCTCCACCCTTTTGGTACCCTTTGCTGTGCTAGATACCCCAACGGAAGGGTACCAAAAAAGTGGTACGGTACAGTTCGTTATTTTGGTACCATTCACAACTTCTGACAATGGAAACAGACATAATTGCGTACCGTACCGTACTGTACCGAACCGTACTGCTCAGTGGAAATGAGCCATTATTCTTATCTGTACGATGAAAACTCATTGAGTATTTTTAGTTCTTTTTCATTTTTTTTTTTTGTTTGACTTTATTTATTATTAAAAATAGTGTATTTTTTAATTATCATGTGGTACCGAGAACCGTGGATTTTCGCTGGTATCGGTACAGAATACTGAAATTTTGGTACCGTGACAACACTAATAGAAATACAATAATGCATATCTGCAAGCACAGAATGGGACAGTATTACAACAACCGTCTCTGTTCTGTTACAATCTGCGAATACATCTTTGAGTTAGTACATTGTCCTATCACTCTAACATTTCTTATCCCAAGTAATGTCCAGTAGGTAATGAACTACATTACCCAGAATGCACCGCCCCTTATTGGCACACACTCCACTCAGTGCAGCAACACTTTAATATCGTCATACTCAAGTACAATAAACTATAAAACCATCTTTAAAGTAAATTGGTTGAGAAGGTGCCTTATGAATCCAATGTCACTGTGGTTCTTTCTTCCAAATAAGATATTTGACCAACTTTGTGGCCTATCTTTCTTACTTAGGTAATTTGTCAGGCAAGAAATTACACTTATTTCCTAATCTAACCTCCATCTGCAATGTCGTCTTTCATGGAAATTGTGTTTTGTCCATGATTTCTCCCCCCAACAAAGTTCTCCTTTGGAATAATGCTGATATAACTGTTAGAAATGAGTATCTTTTTTTCCCTAGATGGTTTTATAATAACTTGAACTGTATTATTTCTGTGTTTGATGATTTTGGTAATATTTTAACAATTTATGAATCTCCATAATTTTCCAGTCCCACCAAAGGAATATAATAATTTGATGAGAGCCCTCCCAGTAGGCTTAACCCAGTTAATTAAAAGTCACCTCAAATTAAGTAAAGGCAACAGTGTTTATCCAGCTTTACGTTTGGATGGTATTGATATTTTAGATCGGAAATGCAATAACAAACATATTCGCAAAATATTTCAGACAAAGAGAAAGATTACTCCAAGAGGGAAATTCTACTGGGGTTCCTTTAAAACAAATATAAATTGGAGAAAGGCCTGGCTTTTGCCAAGTAAATTTTGTATATCTAACAAAGTTAAGGAGGTTCATTATGAAATCCTTCATAAAATGTATCCCGTTAATTTGTCTATTTCTAAATATTCTGATGTTGATGAGTCTTACTCGTTTTGTGGTTTTGTTGAAGAAACGGCTTGCCATTTGTTTTTGTTTTTTTGATTGTGGTGTTACCAACAAATTATGGGTTGACTTAAGAATGTTTCTAACCTTACAAATGTGACCCATACCTTCGTCCTCAAAGTTACTACCTGTTTAATATGTTAATTTTCTTATGTTGAATGCAAAATTCTTCATTCATAAGCAAAAGTGACTTAAATCTCCTTTGTCTTTTCCCCTCTTTCTTTCTGAATTTGATTCTCGTTTCATCTCTAAGACTGACAAATAACAAAAAGAGTGCCACATTTTTGATGCACTATGACTGCTTTTCTAAAATTATGTAATTTTATTTTTGCACTTTTCTGTATAGATAATTCCATAATTTGATGTACGCAAATCCAGAATATTCGTTTTTTGTCTTTATTTTTATGTTTGTTCTTTGTAGGAATATATTCATGTCTTGTTTCCCTGTTCTTGTATATTTCTGCAATTTTTGCAATAAAAAAATAAAGAAATAAATAAAAAAAATTAAACTACAAAACTTGCTCTCATCTGAAAAGAGGACTTTGGACCACTGAGCAACAGTCCAGTTCTTCTTCTCCTTAGCCCAGGTAAGACACCTCTGACGTTGTCTGTGGTTCAGGAGTGGCTTAACAAGAGGAATGCGACAACTGTAGCCAAATTCCTCAACACGTCTGTGTGTGGTGGCTCTTGATGCCTCGACCCCAGCCTCAGTCCATTCCTTGTGAAGTTCACCCAAATTCTTGAATTGATTTTGCTTGACAATCCTCATAAAGCTGCGGTTCTCTCAGTTGGTTGTGCATCTTTTTCTTCCACATTTTTTTCTTCCGCTCAACTTTCTGTTAACACACTTGGATACAACACTCTGTGAACAGCCAGCTTCTTTGGCAATGAATGTTTGTGGCTTACCCTCCTTGTGAAGGGTGTCAATGATTCTTTTCTGTCAGATCAGCAGTCTTCCCCATGATTGTGTAGCCTAGTGAACCAAACTAAGAAACCATTTTGAAGACTCAGGAAACCTTTGCAGGTGTTTTGAGTTGATTAGCTGATTGGCATATCACCATATTCTAATTTGTTGAGATGGTGAATTGGTGGGTTTTTGTTAAATATGAGCCAAAATCATCACAATTAAGAACCAAAGACTTAAACTACTTCAGTCTGTGTGCATTGAATTTATTTAATACATGAGTTTCACAATTTGAGTTGAATTACTGAAATAAATGAAGTTTTACATGACAATCTAATTTATTGAGATGCACCTGTATACACACACACACAAGGCATTTTATGCACAGGAAAAATGGCTGAGTAGTTTTTCCAGCGTTAATATTTTTTTCCTCAAAAATAGTTGTTTTTGCTCTATTTTGAGTGTACAGGAAAAGTAAGTAAAGTTTAAAATTTTAGTATTTATTTTAATAATATTCGCCTCTATTTTGAGCTCAGATCATTTTGCTATGTTTTTTAAACATTACATAGATCGCTTCTCATGTTAGTTTGAGAACTGAGTTAGGCAAAGTTATCTTGAAAGCAAATAGCTAACATATATATTGGGGCAAAAAAGTATTTAGTCCGTCACCAATTGTGCAAGTTCTCCCACTTAAAAAGATGAGAGAGGCCTGAAATTTTCTTCATAGGTACACCTCAACTATGAGAGACAAAATGAGAAAAAAAACCCCAGAAAATCACATTCTCTGTGAAACTTTCTTGTTTTTTTGTTTTTTTTGCAGTTAACTATCATCTAACAACAGCACACATGCAATAACTAATAATAATCGCTGCATCAATAACTCCACAGTTACTGCTTTTACATAAAACTACATTCAGCATAACACCAGTGTTTTTTGGTCTTCTCCTGGACTGAAGCACAGACTCCACTCTTCAACAGAATGGTGACCCACAAAACACAGACAACAGAAACCCTTTAAATCCCAAAAGAACATTAAACACTAACATATCTCTCTAGATCTCAGCATCTTCACTTATTACAAACCAGTCTGACTTTATTTATTTCATACAAAACGTCTTATTGAGAATTAACAGAGGTTTAGATGTTGATGTTGTATTGAAATTAATCAATTTTGAAGTCACCATTGTGGAGATAAGCATTTGCTTTAGTTGGGCTTCTGACCCTTCACTTATTAACAAAGTTTTTTTTTTTTTTTCTGGCTGCTGTAACTGTGTGTTTCTAAAGCATGTTTGTTACAGCAAAACCTACAAGAAAACTTCTGATGATGATTTTGTCATTGTGTAGTTACCTAACTCATGTAATGTCTGAACATGTTAAACTTGCTAGTTTCATTTTGTTGCAGTCTTACAACTTTATTGCTAGAAATGTGGCCTTGCTTTGATATTTTGAAGGTTTGTATAGTATTTTGGAGAACATATTTAGATAAGCGCATGTAGCATCACAAACATCAATGATCTGCATATGAACCTCAACAGTGGTAACAATCTACAAAATATTCAGATCAGCTCTGATCATCACAAAACAAGCTTTTTGTTGATTGTCACCATTGTTGAGATTCACGTGCTGATTTTTGGTGTTTTTTTTAAATCAAGCCACTTTCCATACAATGATGATAAAAAAAAAAAAAAAAAAAAAGAATTTCTGATTGTCGTAACATCATAAGAATGCTGTATAAAAAAATTAACAACTAAAATATTCGGAGACAATACTCATACTCAGATTAACTCATTATCAATAAGTGACCAGATTTGTCTGATGAGATTCTCCATTAGCAAATTTTGCTGTAATAAATGTGCTTTAGAAAAATAAAGTCACAGTAGCCAGAGAAAAACTTATATTTTAAAGCGAAGAGTCAGAAGCCCAACTAAAGCAAACACTTATCTCCACAATGGTGACTTTAAACTTTATTATTTTCAATAAACATTGACATCTAAACCTCTATTTATTTCATACAAAACTTCTTATTGAGAATTAACAAAGTCAGACTGGTTTGTAATAAGTGAAGATGCTGAGATCTAGAGAGATCTGTTACTGTTTAATGTTCTGTTGCTGCCAATCATGTGACATTTAATTTAATTAATTAATTAATTAATTAGTTAATTTTACAGTGAAGGTGTTTGTTCATTTACAGGCATTTCATAAATTATTACAATCAGTGTTATCAGCCTGTTTAAATAAGGAGATTTTACTTTTATTTTAAGGTTTTTGTTTGGCAACCTGTGCTGCCAGTCATTTGACCGTTTTATAATCTAACGGTTTTGTTATTTTATTAATTACAGATTATTTTTGTAATTTTACACACATTTGTTTGTAATTTAAGAAAACGGAAAATGCACTGTATAAAAATAAAGTCGTTTTTCTGTATTAAAAACGTTTATTATTGTAATTTGTCATTAATTTCATAATCCTTAAAATAACAGCCAAGTAGTTAATTCAGAGATCATTTTACAGAGTTTTGACTGCAATTCAAAATAAAAGAAAACAACCTGAAAAAATCATAGCTATTTTCCATAAAATTACGATTATTTTTTTACAGTGTAGCTCATATCGCGATTCGAATTAAGTGACAGACCTTCTTTTATTCATCCAAAGATTTACGAATTCCGTGGCATTCCGCACTATAGAGTAAATTCTGTTTTTACGAATGGACTCCGCCGTCCTGTCCGCATTTTCACAGAAACCATATGACCCTAGAAATGTAAGCACACTTCAGAACATTTCGCTTTGCCCTGTGTGTTGTGTTTTAAAGAGTTGCGGGGGTGACATGTCTCTCTCTCTCTCTCTCTCTCTCTCTCTCTCTCTCTCTCGTATGCGCCTAAATGCGTAATCAGGTACCAAAATTTGGTACCGAATGATTTAATGTGAATCGATACTCGGTAGTACCGATGCAATTCGGTCCGTACCCTTAAAAGTACCGAGTCCGGTACACAACCCTATCTGGCATAGAGTAAAATTGTCTTCAATTTGAGTAAATTTACTGTGTGCTTTCCTTTCCTGTTCTAGCCTGTACTCTTCCAGATAATGTTTAGCACTTCTAGTAATTGCCACAAGATTGTTTAGGCCTGTTCCTCATTCGTAAGTTGCCTTAAAGCATCTGCTGAATTAATAAATGTAAATGTACAATGTATAAATGTATAAAATCAAATGAACTACTCACAGAAGATGTGGGAGAGTGCACTGGACCCCATTCTGCCACAATGCTGTATCAAAACCAGATACTTCCTTTTATCTTACCAGTCATTTCTTACTTAAAGTAAGAGGGAGGGACTAGATAGACAAAAGATCCATATTGAGATAGAACTTTCCTTTGCTGTAACTTTTAGTACACAAATGTACTAAAAGTTACAGCACTGTACACAGAAGAAACAGATCAGACTGGCACACCCACTGATTAGAAGAGGGACACTGTATTAGAGTGAATTTAGATGCAGTTCATGAATTACTTTTAGCTTGTAAATTACTGTGATGTGCATTTGTACAATATTAGACTCAGTTCTCTACATTACACACACCGTTTGAAACTAACAGCTCTTTTGTTTAATTTGGGAAACATTGCCATTTTAATGCCACACTCATTTGCTGATGACCCACACACAGTGATCATGTGTGAAAACACGTATACATCATTTGTTCACTTAGTGATAATTGTTCTTCTTTATTATTATTATTATTATTTTTTTTTTTTATTATTATTTGCATTTCTGTTCACAATGTATCTGTATTGTACAAAGCGCTTTATAAATAAAGCTGACTTTCTGACTTGGCTTATATGCATATTCATTGTGTGTGCTGAATATGCATCTGTGTTGTATGCATATATATAAGATCAGGCCCTTTCTTCCACATGCTTCACAACTCCTTGCTCAAGCTCTTGTTCTGTCCAGGCTGGACTATTGCAATGCTCTCTTGGCAGGTCTTCCAGCCAGTTCTATCAAATCTTTACAATTAATCCAGAACATGGCAGCAAGATTAATTTTTAATGAGCCAAAAACAACGCATGTCACAACTCTGTTTATCAATTTGCATTGGCTACCAATTGCTGCTCGCATAAAATTCAAGGCATTAATGTTTGCCTACAAAACCATATCTGGCTCTGCACCCCTTTACCCAAATTCATTACTTCAGACTTATGTGCCTCTAGAAGCTTACGTTCTGCAAGTGAACATCGCTTTATTGTTCATCCCAAAGAGGCACAAAATCACTTTCACGGACTTTTACATTAACTGTTCCCTCCTGGTGGAATGACCTGCCCAACTCAATCCCAACAGCTGAGTCCTTAGCCATCTTCAAGAATCGGCTAGAAACACATCTCTTCCATCATTATTTGACCCTCTAATCACACACTGTTATTATTCTATTCTATTTAAAAAAATAAAAATAAAAATAATAATAATAATAATAATAATAATAATAATAAATGTTCCCTTTTAGACTTTCACTCTATTCATTTAATTGTTTTCTAAAAAAAGAAAGTTTTCTTATCTTTTTTGTATTGTTTTCTTTTTATTTAATATACAATTAACAAAAGCAAAAAAGGCCTCTAACACTAGCTTGCCCTATTCTTTTTCTATTATATCTGTTATCTTTTTATTTATTATATAATAATAATAATAATAATAATAATAATTAAAAATAAATCAATAAAAATAAAAACTAAGCTATAACAACACTGTTAAAAATGTATTGTAATTTTAAAGGAAATTCCTGGCAACTATGCGCTGTATTGCTGATTGACACACTTCATTTTAAAACCTGTATCAGATGTAAAGGTTCACCACTTCTGAGCGTGTGCAAAGTTTTGAAGTATGTTTAGATAATAAAAAATGGAGCAGCTACTTAATAAAACCCATTAGACTGGCTCCATCATTAAATGCTTATACACCTACAGTACTACAGTACTTCATTATCATGGGATGTCGAAAATGCACTCAAGCAATGTCAGACAAGCATGCACTGACACAAATAAAGTGAAACACTGGCATGAAGAAGATAATTTGTGTCATCTATCAGGCCCATCAAGAATGACAGATCTCTCTTCTGTATGCAATGAAAAAAATGTTTAGTCAGTTCAACTTAGAAAATGTGGTAACATCTACAGTACACTCCAGGTGGATGCTGCACACTGGTGGTGGTTGAGGAGATCCCCCTTATATTGCAAAGCGTTTTGAGTGTCTAGAAAAGCGCTATATAAACGTAAGGAATTATTATTACAATAACTGGTTTTGTACTACTGATCATTTACTCCATGTCTTTCTCAAACATATTTGTTACAACTCAAAAGCCCAGTTATAACAGCCAAAGAAAGAAAGAAAAAAGTAAAAAAAAAAGACTAACACAGAAGTCAAGGGTCAAGAGCCCAACTAAAGCAGACACTGATCTTTAACATGGTTACTTCAAATGAAATAAATCAACATCTAAACCTTAGTTAATTCTCAATAAGATCTTCTGTAGATGTCTGACAGAAATAAAGTCAGTCTGGTTATTAATAAGTGGAGCTGGTGATGCTGTTTGTGGGGTTGTTTAATCAGATCTTGAGAAATTGAATGTATTTTATTTCAGTTGATTTCATCTAAAGCTGTGGCTGAAGTCAGTTGTTGTGTTTCTCTTTCTGTCAGTGATTCTGTTTGTTAATAGCAAGTGTTCATCACTAATGCTCATTCAACACTTAATTAATCACTTAATTACTTAACTTCAAGTTTTACAACTTTTAGCATTTTAAGCAATACAATTTTAAGACTACAACAAAGTGAAATTAATAAATTTAACATGTTCAGACATTTCTGATGAAGCTAGTGAGTTAGGCCACTACACGATCACAAGATCAATATCAGTACGTAAACCACTTCATCTGATCAGATTTTTTCTTGCAAATTTTGCTGAAACAAATGTGCCTTAAAAACACACAGCTACAGCAACCAGGAAAAAAAAAAAAAAAAAAAAAAAAACATTAAAAAGTGAAGGGTCAGAAGCCCAACAAAAGCAAACACTTATCTCCACAATGGTGACTTCAAACTTGATTAATTTCAATAAAACATGAACATCTAAACCTCTGTTAATTCTCAATAAGACGTTTTGTATGAAAGGAATAAAGTCAGACTGATTTGTAATAAGTAAAAATGCTGACATCTAGAGAGATATGTTAGTGTTTAATGTTCTTTTGGGATTTAAAGGGATTCTGTTGTCTGTGTTTTGTGGGTCACCAATGTGTTGAAGAGTGGAGTGTGTTTCAGACGAAGACCAAAAAAACACTGGTGTTATGCTGAATGTAGCTTTATTTAATAACTATCACTACATCAGCACCTCCACAGTTACTGCTTTTAGTGTTTGCGTGTGTGCTGTTGTTAGATGATGGTTAACTGGAAGAAAAAAAAAGTTTCACAGAGAATGTTTCACAATTATAGTCCAGGCAATACCTGCAAAGTAAGTACAATTTTTAGAAAAAAAAAAAGGATGTTGTACCTTAATTTTACAGTTTTTGTTTGGCAGCTACTCCTGCCGTTCATTGACCGTTTAAAAAAAAAAAACAACCAAAAAAAAACGTTCTTTAACTGTTATTTCAAGTAATGGTAAACGTTTGGCACCCTGTGCTGCCAAGCATTTCACTTTTTTTTTTTTTTTTTAATTTAATTTTTTTACAGTGCACTGGGCAAAGTTACATTCAGTAAGTGTCTTTTTATGTCTTCGCAGGTGTTGAAGACATCCACTGAGGAGCCAGAATGAAAGTTTCTGAAAGTTCTTCACGTCTGATATAGATGTTCAGAGAACCTCCATACAAATTTTTGATGTGTTAGGCTGTAGCCTACGATTATCACACATTTTGAAATTAACTTTATAATATACCATTATAACATCCTTATAAAATCCTTTTATAATGTTACTGATTTTTTGTAAACGATCAAATAACGAAATAAAAATCAATTTCATTCAGTTTGCAAACTGTCCCTTTGTGCCACCTGGTGGTAGTCTTGTGAACAACTTGAACACATGACTGACTTGCCGTTAAAGCCGTGGTGGTATATGCGGCGGTAGTAGTCATTTTGTTTGGAACAATTTAGACCAAATCATTTTTTTGAGTGTAGTGTGGAAACACATGGAGACTGGCCACCTACAGAGTGTTCAAGTAGAATTGAAGCAGTGCTGGAGTTAAGAAGATAATTATGTGATGATTGATCATTAATGATGAACACCTGCTGTTATCAAGAAGAATCACCGAAGGAAAGAGAAAAACAAGAACTACAACTGACTTCAGCCACAGACGAAGATGAAATCAACTGAGAAAAAAGAAGACATTAAATCTCTCAAGATCTGATTAAACAGCATCAGACTGACCAGATTGACTTTATTTCTGTCAGACTTCTAGAGAAGCTCTTATTGAGAATTAACAGAGGTTTAGATGCTTTATTGTTTTGTTTGAAATCACCATCAAAGAGACCAGTGTTTCCTTTTGTTGGACTCTTGACCCTTGACATGTTGGTGTTAATATTACACTGGTTGCTTTAATTGTGTGATCTTTTAAAACACACTTAGCTTAACCAGCAAAGCCAAGTGGAAAAGGCTTGTGAGCAAATGATCCACAGACTTCATTTTAATTTCTGATAATATGGACGTTATACCGCTTTAAGTTTTTTCATAGCTTTATGTATTGCAGATCATTTGAAAAATTTTCAAGTCACTTTGTGCAAATAAAGTTTTCATCTGTAGCAATACAAAGACCACAGACATCAAAAATCAGTGTATGAATCTCAACAATGGTGACAGTCAAGAAAATATTCAGATAAAACTCTGAACATCACAAAACAAGCTACGTAAAATGAAATAGTAAGAATAAAATAAAATAATCAGACAATTCAGCTGCGTTGTTTATTCATGCTGCAATGCATGCTGGGATACATGGGAGAGTATTGTACTATGCTGGTACCCAGCATGCATTGCAACATGAAGCATTTTGTTGACTGTCACCATTGTTGAGATTCATACGCTGATTCTTGATGTATGTGGTCTTTGCATCACTACAGACGAAAACTTTTTGAGCACAAAGTGATTTGTAAATTATTTAAATTATCTGACTTTACAAGACCACTCAATCTATATAAAAGCTATATAAAAAAAATCTAAAGCAGTACTACATCCATACAATGAGACCGGTATATGCCCACACCTTTTTTTTTTTTTTTCTTTGCTTTGCTGGTTAAACAAAGTGTGTTCTATATAAACACACAATTAAAGCAACCAGTGTTAACACCAACATGTCAAGGGTCAAGAGCCCAGAGCCCAACAAAAGGAAACACTGGTCTCTTTGATGGTGTTTTCAAACAAAACAATAAAGCATCTAAACCTCTGTTAATTCTCAATAAGAGCTTCTCTAGAAGTCTGACAGAAATAAAGTCAATCTGGTCAGTCTGATGCTGTTTAATCAGATCTTGAGAGATTTAATGTCTTCTTTTTTTCAGTTGATTTCATCTTCAGCTGTGGCTGAAGTCAGTTGTAGTTCTTGTGTTTCTCTTTCCTTCGGTGATTCTTCTTGATAACAGCAGGTGTTCATCATTAATGATCAATCATCACATAATTATCTTCTTAACTCCAGCACTGCTTCAATTCTACTTGAACACTCTGTAGTGTGGAAACACATGAACACTGGAACAATTTAGACCAAATCATTTTTTTTGAGTGTATACTGTAGCAGAAAATCCTGCTAGGTGTAAATAGATTTATAGCTATTTGCACTTGTAAACATTAAGTGTAACAGGGACATGATTTTATATATATATATATATATATATATATATATATATATATGTCTCCTCAATTTAAAACACCACGGTATGCCACGGTACTCCATATATGTTAAATATCATTGTTCAGTATTAAAAGCAAACTTTCTGATGCACAGGTTATTTTTTTGTCTGATTTTCACTCTTATATCTCACACAGCTGTTTGCATGCAAAAAAGCAGAAGTAACTGCAGCTTTTTTGACACTTTGGACTCCTGAGCGCTTCAGTTTCGTGAAGGACTGCTTATCAGCATTTATTTAGCAGAAGTGCATTAAAACCCCAGCACATTTTTGGTTAAAGTGTCTCTTTAGTTTCTAAAGTGTTTTTTACCCTTTCTCTTCTGCTGTCAATTGATTGCTTGCTTCTATGTTCGCACAAAAATATATATTTTGTTCATATAAAAACTGAAATCCTCAGAAAAAGCATTCAGATTGGTATACTGAACTCATGTGTGTTTGACTGCCTTTTAGCAAGTTAAATGTCGTATTCGAAATCACAACATCTGACAACAGCTGTGTCAACGAAATGTTTCTTACACTCAAATAGCGTTAAAATAGAACATTTATTAGGCTAGACAAGCCAATGTGAAGTCCTGAGTGCACGTCTCTGAATACTAACAGTTTCTATAGCAGCCAGAGCTTCTAACAGCAGCTGTAGTGACTTTACCAATTAGCAATTACATTTAGAAACCCCTGCCCCCCAGAGTGCAATTTCAACTAAGGTGAAACCCCCTGGAAGGAACCAAACGACACATCCCAGTCTGATTTTAACAGCTGAACACAATGGAGATACTCGATCAGGCCAAACATCTGTCGATCAATACATGTCAGAAAAATCATGTGGTCTGCTTCTTCATTTCACACTCAACAGGTTTTTTTTTTTTTTTCCACTCCACTCCAGTGGTCAACATTTTTCTAGAACTGTTTAACAGGCCTTTCACCCCTGCAAACAAGCCTGTACTTGCCCTTTATGGGCTGCCAATGCAGGGCCTCTGAGAATTTGCTCATTGGCAAAACGTTGGCCCCTTAGCACTGGTCCTGCACGGGCAGCCTTCACTTAGCCTCCAGGAAGCCGAAGCACTGTGTTATTGAAAATAATAAAGTTTAAAGTCACTGTTACAGAGGTAAGCACTTGCTTTAGTTGGGTTCCTGACCCTTGACTTTTTAATTTAAGTTTTTCTGTGGCTGTAAACATTGTGTGTTTCTGAAGCACATTTGTAATAGCAAAAGTTGTGAGAATAGAAACTTAACAGATGGTGATGGTTACTTATTGATGATTCAGTCATCATGTAGTGTCCTGATTCACTGATCTTGTGGTACAAGAACATAACTCAGGTTTAATAATTTCACTTTACAGTAACCCAAGGATACAACTGTGTGAAATTTTGATTTGCTTTAATATTTTTAATGTCTTTAACCCCTTAACTGTCACTCACAGTTTTGAACACAGACATTAAAGTGCACTATCCAAAATTATTTTTTTATAATTCATGAATGAAAAAATTTTGTTACATGATTTTGATGTACCATTTCCATGGTAATGCAATGTCTGATTTTAAAATGGGTTTCAAAGAATGCATTTTGAGATTTTAGGTTTTCAACTGATATATAATTGTTTTATGATTTCTAATAGGTGATAGAGAAAAAAGCAACTAAGAAGACTTTCTGTGACAAAGGTCAGAACCCCTGGTATGATGTAGATTTTTTTAGGTCCGCTCTTGTCATACATTAATCTTTTACTTTTCCTACATAATTTAACAAGAAAAAGTAGCAAAACACCTATTTAGAAGTTTTACACTTTTCTAATGATATATAGTTTGTCATGATTAGATTAAGATTAAAATTGTAAAATAATGACACAAATTTAGGCATCCCACTGAGAAAACAGTGACAGCTCAGAGGTTAAGTCATTATAGATATCAAGATTCAGTGTATGAACCTCAACAATGGTGACAATCAATGGAAATCTTGTTTTGAATATTTTGTTGATTGTCACCATTGTTGACATTCATACGCTGAATCCTGATATCTGTGCGAGTCTTCATGATCCTGTTCAAATTCTGGCATAATTGCTTAAAAATTTTGAAAATATTAAGACAGGATAAAATTTTGTATTCTAGGGCTAATATAACGGAAACTTTTCTGTGGTCTCAAGAAGCTATTTGCATGTGCATGGTAATGTTTTGCATGCTCCCACGTTGCAATTTCTAGTTTTCTAAAACATATTATCAAACCTCTTCAACTGATCCAGAATACAGCAGCCAGAGTGATCTTTAATGAACCGAGGAAAGCTCACGTTACTTTTCTCTTCATCAGGTTGCACTGGCTACCAATAGCCGCTCGCATCAAATTCAAGGTACTGATGTTTGCTTACAAGACGACAACTAGCACTGCACCAATATATCTAAACTCACTAGTTCGACCTTATGCACCCTCCAGAAGCTTGCGTTCTGCAAGTGAACGGCGCCTTGTGGTGCCATCAAAAAGAGGTACCAAATCTCTCTCACGGACCTTTTCCTGGACTGTGCTTATCTGGTGGAATGACCTCACGATCTCAATTCGTACAGCTGAGTCTTTAGCCATTTTCAAAAATCATCTAAAGACACATCTTTTTCGCCAGCACCTGACCAACTAATACTAACACTTACCTATTATGTCTATCTGTCTTAAAAAAAACAAAACAAAAAAAACAACTACCTCTACTTTGCTGGACTACTGAGACTTGTCATGGCACTTGTATACTGCTGCAGTCTCGATGGTCTGATTGCTTCTATTGTTCTCATTTGTACGTCGCTTTGGATAAAAGCGTCTGCTAAATGATTAAATGTAAATGTAAATATTTCCTTTGTGCATCTGCCATCTTACTATGAATAAAATGAGAGCATGGATGCACATGATTTAACAGAGATCTACCTGCAAAAAATTTTGCTTTTCTTATGGTAGCCCACTGGGCAAAGTTACATCCAGTGTGCATCATTTTATGTCTTTGCAGACGTTGAAAAGACATCCACTGAGGAGCCAGAATGAAAGTTTTTATGTCATCTTTTTTTTTTTTTGACGTGTTCTGCACGTCTGATATAGATGTTCAGTGAACCTCCATACAAATGTGATGGGTTTAGTTTCTTTCGTAAGGGTGGGGTATATCCCCAGTGGTAGGACACACCCACTGGCATTGTTGCGTAGTGTCATTGAGCACACCTGTGTGGCTCCGTGATTAAAGTGTATGGATTCACACAGCTTTAAAAAGGTCACGGGTAAAGCAGGGTGTGTGACTTCTCTACCGTGTCTTCATACGCTGTACTACAGTATAGTTTCCCTCGCCATCGATCCCCGTTTTCATGGTGAGTTGTCTGCCTTTGATTAGCCTTTTTGTAAGATGTTACCATCTAAGGATGTGTTTGTCGTTACACTCAAAAAAATGATTTGGTCTAAATTGTTCCAGTGTTCATGTGTTTCCACACTACAGAGTGTTCAAGTAGAATTGAAGCAATGCTGGAGTTAAGGAGATAATTATGTGATGATTGATCATTAATGATGAACACCTGCTGTTATCAAGAAGAATCACCGAAGGAAAGAGAAACACAAGAACTACAACTGATTTCAGCCACAGACGAAGATGAAATCAACTGCAAAAAAGAAGACATTAAATCTCTCAAGATCTGATTAAACAGCATCAGACTGACCAGATTGACTTTATTTCTGTCAGACTTCTAGAGAAGCTCTTATTGAGAATTAACAGAGGTTTAGATGCTTTATTGTTTTGTTTGAAATCACCATCAAAGAGACCAGTGTTTCCTTTTGTGGGGCTCTGGCCTCTTGACCCTTGACATGTTGGTGTTAACACTGGTTGCTTTAATTGTGTGTTTATATAGAACACACTTCGTTTAACCAGCAAAGCTAAAAGAAAAGAAAAAAAAAAAAAAAAAAGTTGTGGGCATATACCGATCTCATTTCAAGTCCAACATCTGATTGTATGGATGTAGTACTGCTTTAGATTTTTTGTATAGTTTCAGATCTAGTAGTCTTGTAAAGTCAGATAATTTAAATAATTTACAAATCACTTTGTGCTCAAAAAGTTTTCGTCTGTGACAATGCAAAGATCACAGAATCAGCGTATGAATCTCAACAATGGTGACAGTCAACAAAATGCTTCATGTTGCAATGCATGCTGGGTACCAGCATAGTACAAGACTCTCTCATGTATCCCAGCATGCATTGCAGCATGAATAAACAATGCAGCTGAATTGTCTGATTATTTTCTTTTATTCTTACTATTTCATTTTACGTATGCTGTTATAGTTGTGACTTTTAGTAGCTTGTTTTGTGATGTTCAGAGTTTTATCTGAATATTTTCTTGACTGTCACCATTGTTGAGATTCATACACTAATTCTTGATGTCTGTGGTCTTTGTATTGCAACAGATGAAAACTTTATGTGCACAAAGTGATTTGTAAATTATTCAAATTATCTGATATTTACAATACTGCAAGGTATAAAGCTACGAAAAAATCTAAAACAGTATAATGTCTATATAATCAGAAATTGGACTTGAAATGAGGTCAGGGACCAGTGACAAGATCTACTCACAACTCTTTTTCACTTGGCTTCGCTGGTTAAGTTAAGTACGTTTTAAATGATCACACAATTAAAGCAACCAGCGTAACATTAACACCAAAATGTCAAGGGTCAAGAGCCCAACAAAAGGAAACACTGGTCTCTTTGATGGTGATTTCAAACAAAACAATAAAGCATCTAAACCTCTGTTAATTCTCAATAAGAGCTTCTCTAGAAGTCTGACAGAAATAAAGTCAATCTGATGCTGTTTGTGAAGCTGTTTAATCAGATCTTGAGAGATTGAATGTCTTCTTTTTTTCAGTTGATTTCATCTTCAGCTGTGGCTGAAGTCAGTTGTAGTTCTTGTGTTTCTCTTTCCTTCGGTGATTTTTCTTGATAACAGCAGATGTTCATCATTAATGATCAATCATCACATAATTATCTCCTTAACTCCAACACTGCTTCAATTCTACTTGAACACTCTGTAGTGT
Organism: Acrossocheilus fasciatus; assembly: GCA_036784905.1. Taxonomy (NCBI): domain Eukaryota; kingdom Metazoa; phylum Chordata; class Actinopteri; order Cypriniformes; family Cyprinidae; genus Acrossocheilus; species Acrossocheilus fasciatus. The sequence continues at coordinate 31,769,377 of CM071959.1, forward strand.
GGAAACACATGAACACTGGTCAATTTAGACCAAATCATTTTTTTGAGTGTAGGTGGAGGTTTGTGGAAGCTAAACTGCTCCCTGTTAGAAGATGAGGAGGTAGTTAGAAAATACAGGGAGCAGTTGGCAATGGCAATGGCAAACTCTCCAAGACTTCTATGAGACACGAGCACTATGGTGGGAAATGGCTAAAGGACGGACAAAATAATTTTTTAGTAAGATAGGGAGGGAAAAAAAAAAGGAAAAAAAAATCGCATGATGGGGCTGCAGAAGCGTCTACAGAGGTATTTTAATCTTTTAAACAATGGGTTTGATTTTAGCGAAGAAATTAAAGAGGTCAAAAAAGAAATGTCAGTTTTATCCAACATCCTAAGTAAAGGTGTCATCTTGAGAAGTAAAGAAAGAGAAATAGAGCAAGGTGAAAAGTGCACAAGATACTTTTTAAAAAAGATAATAACAAGGGGAGGGGCAGTAACTAAGTTTAAGGTAGGAGGGGGAGAAGTAAGTACAACAGAAGAGATTTTAAAAGAAGTAGAAGGATTTTAGGAAGAGTTGTACAGCCAAAAAGATGTGCACGAGGACACGACAAGGGAAGTTTAAAATTTTTTAGCCAAGACAGTCAATAGTCAAAATACGCTTATATCCCAAGATTTTACCATTTTAGATATGTATAAAGTCGGGCTGCACAATATATCACATGCGATATTTAATGTGCATCTTGTCAGTAAAGCCGGTTCTGTAATCAGCAGTAATATTCAACACGTGCGTGATTTCACATGGAGCAGCATTTACTACACAGAGCCGTTGTTCACCAACAAGCTGTGCAAATCCACGTTCATTATCAGACAGCCGATAACGACTGATTAGAGACTCCATCTGTTATGCGAGAGACAGAAATATTCAGTCCTAAATTTAGACTTCGAAAAAGCATTTGACTGAGTCTCGCACCAGTACCTTTTTCAGGTACTGTAAAAAACGGGTTTTCCAGAGAGGTTTTTAGCATGGGTGGGATTGCAGTATAAGGGCCTAGTCAGCAAAATTTTAGTAAAGGGGCATTTAACCAAGGTGGTAAACATCCACAGCGGTGTCCATTAGGGGTGTCCGTTATCTCCTCTTCTGTACGTGGCTTGTATTGAGCCACTGGCACAGATCTTGAGAAGGGACAAATGGATCAAAGGACTTCACGTTCCTGGGACGGGCGGACTGACAGCTACTTGTGTTTTATACATGGACGACGTAACCCTTTTAGCTACAGACGTTTTATCAATACGAAGAGCAATGGACTTGACTGACTGGTATGGTCGGGCCTCAGGCGCTAAGCTCAACAGAAGCAAGTCCGAGGCCCAGCTCTTCGGGCCGTGGTAGGGAGTAGACATAGGTGGACTGGATGTGAATTTTCAAGAGACCGATTTTAAGATTTTAGGGGTCAAATTTGATAAAGAGGGAAGTGGACAGGAAAACTGGACTGACTTGTTAGGGAAAGTTAGGAAAAGACTGGGGTTTTGGGGACTAAGACAGCTGACAATAGAAGGTAGAATTTTAATTTTCAAATGTGTTATTTTACCTCTAATGTCACTTGTTTGTTCTGTTTTTATCCCACCTTGGAAATTCCTGATGGACCTAGAGAGGATGGTGTTTTACTTTCTGTGGTGGTCCAAGTGGGAAAGACTGAAGAGGGAGGTGGTCAAAAAGAGACCAGAAAATGGTGGAAAAGACCTCCCAGACCCCCACCTGTTTTTAGGCAGCCGCTTCACCGCCCTCCACATAAATTACGCACTGACCCCATCCAAAGATAACAAGACGGCAGCCATGGCATGATTTTGGATGGGGTCCTACCTAAGGACGCTAAAGATTTTACCTGTTGACCTGAAAACGCGATCTGCCCTCGGTCCGGGTGCAATTCCCCGAAGATCGTCTGATATCTGCTCTGGGAGTGCGGCGCTGCGCGGGACCTGTGGGCACGGGAAGGGTCCTGGGTGCCACCGCTCCTGGTCACCCGTAGATGCACCCTTACCAATCTGGCTACGGGAACAGCGGGCCAGCAGGCCGGAGGAGAGGGGACCTCCGCTGAGCCCATAAAATAGCATCTCACGTGCCTGTTCTGTAGAGTGGGGTGAAGACAGATTGATAAGGACTCACCCCCGGTCTTGCACAACAGATGACTTTTAAAGACTCGTAGTTGGTATTTTTTATTGTGTTTTACCAAATGTAATTGGTTTTATTGTACAAAAAATGAGATGCTTGTTTTAAATTGCTTTTTACTTTTGAGATGTTTCACACCTTTTTGCACACACACACACAAAATGGACTTTTAAAAACAATACTGACACAATGGTTTTAATTGTTTGTTTTTAGCAATGATAGTATTTTCTTTTTAACTGTATTTATATTTACAGATAAAAAAAAGTTAATGAGATAATTAAGAGACTAATTAAATGATGGTTGTGCATTAGTGATGAACACCTGATGTTAACAATCAACATCACTGAAGAAAAGAGAAACACAAGAACTACAACTGACTTCAGCCACAACCTTGGATGAAATCAACTGGAAGAAAACAAACAAACAAACATTGCCACCATAATTGTGGTCAGTGTTTGCTTTAGTTGGGCTCTTGAGCCTTTTAGTCATTCAAAAAAATTTGCTTCTGAGCAATTGCAATATTGTTACACAGTGAACATTTGTGCATTGAATCAAATCTTGGTGTAGCAGGTTAACTTATGCTTTTGATGAATGATTGTTTTTAACATAAGTTTCTTTGGCTAATTGACTACATTTGATTATTATCTCTCTGGGGTCGATGGTATTGCCGGTGATACCAGCTCGGGTTTTTTTAAGATCAGTGCAAAAGCCACTAAAAATACTCTGTTGATTTTGGTCACACAAATGAGTGTTATACATCAATATAAACTGTTGTGTCTACTTTTATTTGTGTACACTCAAAAGATCTACTTCTGCCCTTCCAAAGATATTCCAAATCATCTGAACCGTCCGCGGATGGAGCATCCACTCCTCTGAGGAGACATTGCTCCGAGATAACATCCACTCCTTGGTTTAACCCTCTGGGGTCCGAGGTCATTTTGGGGCCCTTGAGATGTTTTGACATGCCCTGATATTTGTGCTTATTTCAGCTACTTAAAAGATACTATTGACCACCATGTAATTTTTTTTGTATTCAGCACAAACTGTGCTACAATAATATGTGACCAAGTTGGATGTACATGTTTGCATTTTTTAGAAAAAAAATATTATGCGTGGTTAGTAAGTTTTGGGGAAAAAATGTAGCTGAAATAAGGCCATAAAACCCACACTAAATAGTTCTGAATAAGACTTTTGAGTAATCAGTCTTGTAGGCTAGAATATTTACTTCAAAATTATGTGAAAATCATTCTGCTTACTCATTCACAGAAAACAATATATTGATTTAAAATTTTCAAGACATGTTTTGTGATCGAGGGTCTATATGCGAGGGAGTGGCAATGGCCATGAATATTAAGTGAGTCTCACCTGAGAGACAAAGGGCCCTCCCCTAATGGCCCCTAATGGCCCATCAGTGTGACTGTGACTTTGAGGCAGGTAAGAGAGAATGTGAGGAGACTGAAAAAAAGGGTTTTTTAAATTATTTGTATTTTATTTACAACACAGTATAATCAAAACATACATAATGAAGGTCAAAGACACATTATTGTGCACACTGATCTAACCACAGAGATGTGAACAGACTTTGAGTCATTCCTACAACAGATTCTCTTCAACAAGTGAAACAAGTAAATCATACCTGATATTTACGTGTGTTATTTAAGTGTTTCTACTTCTTTCCATGGATTCAAGAAGAAAAAAAAACATAATCAGTAGAAAAGGAGCTTATTTTAACATAGAATATCAGTGTAGCTGAACATCTGATGTTGGTACAGCGCTCTCAGAGGAAAACAGTTTGAAGAGACATCAGGATACATCTGGTGGTGGTATCTGATTCAATAAAATACAAAAAAAAAAAAAAAAACATTTGTGAGCATGTTAATATCAGGAACATCTGTATATATATATATATATATATATATATATATATATATATATATATATATATATGTCAGGCGTGGACGGAGAGGCAGACACAATGTTTGAGGAAACAGACTTCTTCTTTTATTTCCTTTCTTTAAACTCAAAAATATCCCGAAGGATCTCAAACCAAACATAAACTCAATGCAGAGACATAACTATGGTGGAGGAAGACGTCCAAACACCCCGGCTTAATCCTCTTCGCCACTCAAGGAACAGATAGCTTACGGCACTGAAGATCGTGGAAGACTGAGAGGTAAGTAGAAGAGGATAGCTTGCGACCTTGAGCCCAACCAACGAGGGATTGATCTGGGTGCCTGATATAGTGATAGGTGATTGGTGACAGGTGTGAATTAGTATTCCGGTGATTGTGAGCGGGTGTAGGTGGTTTGTGTGGATGACGTTGTGGGTGGATCCGTGACAGTACCCCCCCCCCCCCCCCCCCCCCCCACGGGCGTCTCCTGACGTCCGGGACCGACGGCGAGGGCGACCACGTCCTCTTGGAGCCGGACGGTCCGGGTGTGTCTGGTGGAAGTCCAAAAGTAGCGAGGGGTCCAGTACATCATTTCGGTTGACCCAGGATCTTTCTTCGGGGCCAAATCCTTCCCAGTCCACGAGGTATTGCAGCCGGCCGCCCCGCCGCCGGGAGTCTAGGATTTCCTCGACCCGATACGTGGTTCCATTGGGGTCGGTCTCGGGTGGAGGGGGGGCTTCGTGCTCTGTGGAAGGAGGTAGAATGGGATTAGTGTAAGGTTTTAGCAGAGACACATGAAAGGAGGGCGAAATGCGGTAAGTGGCAGGGAGCTGAAGCTCATAAGTGACTTCACTGATTTGTCTAATAATAGGGAACGGACCAACATAACGAGGGCTGAGCTTTTTGCAGGGAAGACAGAGACGGATATCCCGTGTGGAGAGCCAGACCTGGTCGCCGGGCTGGTAGAGGGGTGTGACGGCGCGACGGGTGTCGGCCTGCTCTTTGTGGCTCCGAACGGCCCGTTGGAGATGGACATGTGCCGTATCCCAGACTCTTTCACTTTCCCGAAACCAGGAATCGACAGCCGGAATCTTGGAGGGCTCCCCGTTCCACGGGAAGAGTGGCGGTTGAAATCCGAGCACACACTGGAACGGGGTGAGTCCGGTGGTTCCCTGCCGCAAGGAGTTTTGGGCGTATTCGGCCCAGGGTAAGTACCTGCTCCAGAGATCTTGATGACGGTGGCAATAGGTACGTAGGTAGCGACTGATTTCTTGTATTTTCCTCTCAGTTTGGCCGTTAGTTTGTGGGTGATACCCGGAGGATAAGCTGATGGAGACTCCTAGAAGGCGGAAGAAACTGTGCCATACTCGGGAGATAAACTGCGGCCCTCTATCCGAAACTATATCCTCGGGCAAACCGAAGTTCCGGAAGACGTGCTGGAAGAGTGCTTCCGCTGTTTCCAGGACAGTAGGTAAGCCTCGCAAGGGGATTAATTTACAGGCTTTGGAGAATCGGTCAACAACTACAAGGATGGTGGTAGACCCATTGGAGGGTGGTAAGTCGGTGGCAAAGTCTATCCCGATGTGAGTCC